>OY987335.1:56052420-56683204 GCA_963920685.1 Polydrusus tereticollis
AAACTCCACCATTATAAAAATTAAAGAGGAAACTGTTGAGCAACTTTTTGTCTCAGTAAAGTCAAGAAGTGGTGATCTTATTATAGGTGGTGTTTACATTCCCCCAGGCTCCAGCATTGACAAGTATCTCGCTCATTGTGCTACTGTGGAGGACATTAGTCAATCATTCCCGGGCACTAAGTTGTTTATGTTTGGTGACTTTAATTTACCAGATGCCATTTGGAGTAATGATGAGCTGGGTCTAACTGTTCAGTGTCCAGCAAACTCACATGCAGTGCACGTCGCGGAAAGTTTTGCCTTTCTTAATTTATTTCAAAATAATAGTATTGCAAATAATCGCAATATTTTCTTAGATCTAGTTTTTAGCCACTTTGCTTTTTTAGATGTATGTACAGCAGATGATATTTTGCTCCCAACAAGTATTCATCATGTCCCTTGTGTGTTTTATCTCCCAAGTGTAAATATTAATAGCTTGAGGTGTGATGAATGCTACTGGGACTTTAAAAATACTAACTTTAGAGCTATAAATGATTATTTTGCATCGGTCGACTGGAGGGGCATTCTGGGCCCGTTATCTGATATTGATCAAGCTACGGAATTAATGTATGATATTATGTACCATGGTGTACGGATGTATGTCCCGCGCAGGCGCAGCGTTTCGTCAAATTTCCCAAGATGGTTTAGTCCTGCTTTAAAAAAATTAATTATTAAAAAGAAAACCATTCATCAGAAATTTAAAGAAACTGGACAATACCATTACTATACTTCTTTTGTGACCTTAAGGTCCGAATGTAAAACATTGACAGCAACATGCTATTCCCAGTACCTTCAAAGGGCCAAACAGAATATAAATAATAACCCTCGTAGCTTTTGGTCCTTCATTAATAGTAAACGGGTTTCCTTTGGATTACCATCGGCCATGACCTTGGGCGATACATCAGCTACTAATGGGCAAGATATAGCTAATCTATTTGAAAAATATTTTTCGAGTGTATTTGTTAAAAGCAATGTTCCTACGCCCAACTATAGCTTAAACTTTGAATGTAATGCTACCTACCGCCCAATACTAGTGGCTGAAGTATTTGATAAAATCAGTCGCTTGCCGGACAAATTTTCGGCAGGCCCTGATGAAATACCTAACTATTTGTTGAAACGCTGCGTCTGCACCCTAACTGACGTTCTTACTCTTGTATTTAATAAATCACTTGAAGTGGGGGAATTCCCGACACTCTGGAAGGAAAGCTTTCTTGTCCCCATTCATAAATCGGGCGATAAAAATAGCATAGACAATTATCGTAGTGTCTGTAATCAGTCTTGCATACCTAAGCTATTTGATTCTTTGGTGTGCGATCAACTTTCGTGGTGCTGTAAGGAGATAATCATAGATCAACAACATGGTTTCTCTAAGGGTAAATCAACAACCACAAACCTAGTAGTCTATGAATCGGAACTGTTGGATGCCTTGGAGGCGGGTGCTCAAATAGATTCTGTCTATACTGACTTCTCTAAGGCCTTTGACAGAGTCGATCATAGACTATTGCTTGCAAAGCTGTCAGCTGTGGGGTTTAGCCCAGCTCTAGTTAAATGGCTGGGAAGTTATTTAAAAAATCGTATATTTAAAGTAAAAATTGGAAAATTTTTCTCTAAGGGATTTGTGGCTGTATCGGGGGTACCACAGGGTGCCCACTGCTCGCCTCTTCTCTTTAACCTATTTGTAAACGATATTAAAGAATACATAATTGAAGGCATGTTTTTAATGTTTGCTGACGATGTCAAGATATATAAGATTATTACTAGTATTTACGATCTGGATTCCTTACAGCACGACATTAACAGATTTGTGTTGTGGGCTGAGACAAATGGTTTGCAATTAAATGTAGAAAAATGTCATGTTATTAGTTTCTATAGAGGATTAAGAAGGGTAAACGGTGATTATAGCATTGGTGGTTTAGTACTGGATAGGGTTGACAATATTAAGGATCTCGGAGTATTTTTAGACTGCCGACTATCATTTACTGATCAAATCAGTGCTGTTGTCACCAAAGCTTCAAAAATGTTGGGCTTTATTCAGAGGAATTGTAGTGATTTCTCAATTACGTCTTTAGTTTTACTTTACT
This sequence comes from Polydrusus tereticollis, assembly GCA_963920685.1. Classification (NCBI taxonomy): domain Eukaryota; kingdom Metazoa; phylum Arthropoda; class Insecta; order Coleoptera; family Curculionidae; genus Polydrusus; species Polydrusus tereticollis. The sequence continues at coordinate 56,054,538 of OY987335.1, forward strand.
GTGTCCTAGTGCGGTCCATAATGGAATACTCTACGGTGGTGTGGTCTCCGTTTTACGAAGTTCATAAACATAGCTTGGAGAAGGTTCAAAATAGATTTCTTAGTGCGTATAAATTGAATATACTGATTGTTGATCATGATTATAGTGAGATTAGAGGTATGGTTGGCCTTGACTTGTTAGCTCATAGAAGAATAATGTTTGATGTTAGCTTTGTTACAAAGATAGTTAGGGGTTATACTATATGTCCGGCTTTGTTAAATTCTATAGCTCTGAATGTTCCAATAAGGTCCCTTAGAAATTTTGAACTATTTCATATTGGTCATCACTCATCACAGTACCAACTATGGTTCACATGCGCCCCTGATACGGGCCATGCGTTTTCTCAACCACCACAATGAGTTGGATATATTTTCTAATTCCCTCACTTCTCTTAAAAAAAAGGTAATTGTCAATTGTTTATAGTTGTATAATTTCGTCGATACCATCGTAAACTTACTTTTGTCAAGTTAGTATTTAGATATTCCAATAGCCTTTTAATTTAATTTCAGTTGTATTGATATTATAATGGGTTGTGCCCGTATATTTTACAAATAAATAATAGATAGTAAAAATCTCCTTACCTCAGTCTCTAATTGGTTCACAGAAAATAAATTAATTCTTAACACTGATAAAACAAATATTATATTTTTTAAAACAAAACAATCTAAAATGTAGAATATTAACTACTTAGACTTAATAGGTAATAGAGTATCTGTGTCTGAAAATACAAAGTTTCTAGGATTATATATTAACGAAAATTTAGACTGGTCAGTTCATATAAGTCAGTTACAAAAAAAACTGTCGTCTGTCTGCTATGGAATCAGGGTGGTGGGTAAATATATGAACGAAAAAACTTTGAAAATAATGTATTAAGCCAACTTCGAATCAATTTTAAAATACGGGATAATTTTTTGGGGTAGTGATGGAAACTCACAATCAACATTTGTTGTACAAAAGCGTCGTATACGGATTGTTAAAAAACTGGAGGTTAGTATAGTAAGTCATGTAGAACGGTATTCAAACAAATGGGAATAATGACTGTGTATGCACTATACATTTTTGAATGTCTTATGTTTTTGTACAGAAATAAAACGTTATTTGAACAACTTGGTGATCACAGTTACAATACTAGAGCTGAGTATCTCTCTTATCCCATGCATCGCCTTCAACTAAGTGAAAAAAGCCCAGAATATATGAGTATTAAGAAGTGCTATAATAGGTTACCCTTACAAATAAAAAGAATAACAAGTCAAAGGGCATTTAAAACTGAAATTAAAAAAATGTTGATTAACTTAGAACCTTATGGCATGGATGACTATTTTAACATGTAAAATATGAGGTATTGAATAGTGAATAATGAATTTATTACTGTAGCCATACTACTGTATATTAGTGACGTAATTTCTTTTTGTTGTATTTCAACCAAATTTGAAATAAAGATTATTATTATTATTATATACATACTAATGTTCGACTTAAAGACACCAATAAAGAATATCCAACAGTTTCAATAGAAGGTAATCTAAATTCTCAATATAATGGCTAGCACAGTTAAAATAATATACACCAACATCAACAGTTACAAAAATTAAAAACATCTCGCGGAATACTTTATTCAACAAAACAATATTCAATGTGCAATGTATGTAGAAACAAAAACAACTAAAGAAACAAATAGCACCTTTAAAAACTGGAAGATACTACAATTCAATGGTAATATAGTAAATGCCAATGTGAGAGGAGGAAATTTAGTCCAGGCGCACCCAGCATTGAAAATTGGAAAAGTTAATTCATCAAGAATAAATAATGCCCTAAATGAGGCTACACATTTCACAATGCCCTTTGCAGAAAACCTGCTGCACATCTTCCTGGTTTACGTCCACCCAACATCAAATATCGAAGAAAACTTATTCATAATGGCCTCGTCACACAAATATGCCCTAATAATAGGAGCCTTTAATGTAAATAAAGCAAAGCAAAAACAGCTTAACAACTTTATGCAAAACTCTAATTTTATCAAGGCCAACACACCACCAACATTTTTAATGGAAAATAATTCAGACACACCAGACTTACTACTGTATACAAGAAATTTGGAGCAGAATCTGACTAATGTAGATGTATACCCTGATTTAGGATCTGACCATCTATCTATAGGATTTACTCTGGACATCATAACAGCACAGGTAAATACAGATATGAACCATTACCTGTCTAGAGACTACAACAATATCTTATCTCCAGAGAAAATCAAAAAATTTAATGTGGCATTATCAGAAACGGTCATAAAACACTCTCCCCTTTATCAAACAAAGTTTTACTCTCGAACGCTTTCATCTTTTATCATTAGACTAATTAAAACCAAGAGACGAAAATACAGAGAATACCGATCCAACCCTTCTCGAGCAGCAAAAACAGAGCTTAACACATTTAATAAACACATCCAAAATCTTATTTTTCAATACCATAAACACAAGTGGCTGGAAACATGCAAGGAAATAGAAAAACAACAGGGCAAAAACTATTGGCAACAAATACGGAAACTTAGCAAATATAAAACAAAATCCAATATTCCAACGCTGATAAAGAATGGTGAAGACGCCGAATGTGTATCGCGAATTTCGTTCTATGTGATTTTCTTAATTATTTCGATATCGCGGACTGTAAAGACGATAGGTAAAACATGACCAACAATAATGACTTGTGATTAAAGAAAGTTTTATTGATTTTCACTTACTTTTTAATTAGATGATTGGGGAAATGTGTGATCCCTCAATTTGAGCGCGTCGCGGCTTTGACTGACATCTTTGCACTGTCGCCAACCATAAAAATCCCTAAACTTAATGTCACTAGAGATAATCACCGGGTGGCACAAAAAGTTTATGTTTATGTAGGTACACTGTGTCCCAAACAAATGGTATGGAATATGATAAGGACGAAGAAAAGGTACAGATTATGGCGAGAGATTTTGAAACGGCAGTTAGAAGCAAACCAAACCAAAACTATGACCAACTATACCTTTGTTAACGAATGGTATGAAACATTTTTCAACAACAATTACAACAACCAGGACTCAGTCATAATCACAGAGGAGGAATATTTTACTATTATCAATTGGGGAAAAAATACAGCACCTGGAGTAGACTTGGTTACCAAGAATATAGTAAGGAATGTAGGCGTTAGGTTATTAATTTGAATTTCGCGCCTAAAATATTAGGTTGGTAGCGAGGGAATGTCACTTGCCAGTTAAACTATTTTGTTTTTGTCATTAAGGCTTCAAAACATTATCAAAAGTACAAAAATTTCCTGCACAATGAGGCAAAAGTAAAAAACAGAACTTTCAAATCATACAATGTGTATGTCCCGAGGGGTGTCTCACCTATAGAAAATGTGTACACTGATTACTAAACTAGGGTAATTTACATGATTTCTAGCGATTTCTAATTATTTACCACTGATTTCCAGTGATTACCAATGATTTCTAGTGATTACCAATGATTTCCAGTGACTACCACTGATTTCCAGTAATTACCGATGATTTCCAATAATTATCGATGATTACTATTGATTTCCGTGATTACCACTGAACCACTGGATAACTCATTTTCAAATTTACTGATTTACGAAGTAGATACACTGTGAGGTAAGACAAAGGACAAAGGTGAAGTCCCCCTTCAACGCCAAATGAAAGGGGAAGCCTAGCGAATTCCCACTATCGCTATATATTTGGCCATTTTTGGTTGTCCGGATTGAATTTATTTTCTTTCATTTAATAAATGGTATTATTGGGCGACGCTCGCTTAGCATCGGTTTACCTGTGACCAAATATCACCTCTAATATTTTATTAAATAGGAATAGATTTTATACTAACACAAATTGTAGTATATTTTAAAAACGAAAATTAAATGGAAAAATCCGCTATACTTGAGGAACAGGAGTTTAACGAGAATAGTTTTAAATTGAAGTAAATCGTATAGGCGGTTTTGGAGAAATTCGGTGACAGCGGGCAAAAATTGGGTTTATTTAACATGCGGTGATAAACTCTTAAATTAGTTACTACTGATTTGAAGTAAATACCACTGAATTTCGACGATTACCATAAAATTCCGGTAAATACCTGAATTAAGTAAATAATAAAAGGTACTTAGTTGCATATAACAATACTAATATATAAGATTTGCAAGTGGCTAACTCAGTCATTTTTATCACGACTTAACTTAAACCGCTGAACACAAATTCAAATTTCTTAGGGTCCCGCAAACAGGTATAAAAATAATTTTTCTCTCAAGGATAAGTATCTGGTCGAGTATCTGGTATTTTCAAAAACTGCGAAGACATGACAATTGTATTTTATTTAATTACAAGGGGTGAAAACTAGGGCTGGGCGGTTATGAATTTTCACAATCGATTGTCGATTGTTAAAAATAATCGATTATTTCGATTCAATCGATTAATCGAAAAGCAATCGATTAACCGAAAAGCAATCGATTAATCGAAAAATAATCCATTATTCGAAACAATCACAATTGTACACTCTATACCTCGATGATTTAATTTTTTGTTAAATTTTTTATATTTGCCTTACTTGGTTAGCCTAGTTCTTTTATTACCTACTTTGTTTTCTTTCAAAAATTCCAGCAAACAGTAAATATAATACGGGGCACAAATTGTATTTTAACGTTATATTACTGTTTTTTCTTCAAGAAACAAAAGCATACTATTATGTTATGTTTATATGTAGGTATATTAGATAGTTTATCCAACAGGAGAATCCGCTTAGCAGGCTGCTCACTAGGATTATGAAAATTCATAATCGAAAAATAATCGATTAATCGATTTTTAAAATTTTCACAATTGTTACACAATCGATTAATATATTATTTTGCCCACCCCTAGTCAAAACTACCTCGGATTAAAAAATGATTGGATTTGCTTACGCTAGAATGTTAATCTTGGAACACTTGTGTCAATTTTTTGACAAATGTATAAAGTTGTTAATTATTTTTTATAAGAAATAATTCTACGTTCTAAAATCATTTATTAATTTATCTAGTACCTGGTATTTTAAAGTGCCGATAAGTTACCAACAATATAAAAGGCGGTGAGAGCTATTCTATTTAATACGGTAATTTTAAAGATATTCTGTAAATAATACCGCTTGATGTCATCATAGTGGAAGCCGTTGACCATACGCCTGTTACGCAATTTAACAACACATTGAAAATTCAGGCCTAGTTAAAACTATAACTTGTAAGTAACACAAAATTATGATTCTATTGCTTTTTTAGGTTCTTGTATTGCATAAACATTTTTAATTTTTCGCCCCTCTTTAGGTAGAATGGACCCGATCCTTGAAGATCCATAGGACCATAAAATATAAATTCTGTTTGTACCACCTGAACATCGCTGGTTTTCGGCCAAACTAAATAATTTAAATCTTTTAAATATTTAATTTTCATGGTACTTTTGTAATTTTTTTCTATAATTCTTCGTATGTAATAATTTTCATTATAGAAAACTGCATAGTAGTGTTCTTCTTTGCATACAATTTTATATTTTGTATCACTGTCTGAAAATTCTGTTAAAATATTTTCAGAACCGAGATCTCAGCCTTTTTTTTAGGGATGAACTTTTTTGCTCTTTTCTTAATTCCTCCCTTTTTTTAGAAAGACAGGAAATTATCTTTTTTTAGTTTTACTAGCCTCTTTAGGCATAGTCATTGACCTCACTCTAAGAAATCTATCGTTGCTACGTGGCCTTTTTTTCTGAAAAGAACCAACATAGTGCAGATTTCCTAACTACAATATTTTGATTTCTTATATTAACTTCGATTGCATATTTTGACTTCTTTTTGATGAGAGACTAAATTGGAGAAAGAACTCCGAATTAAGATTAAAAAAAGCTGCCAATTAGCTTCGTTCTGTATACCTATTGCCTGTTAAATAAAAGGAGCAAGATAGGTTATAGAACTAGAAGTTAATTTATACAAAACTTTCGTCAGGCCGGCCCTGACTTATGTAGTGCCAACATGGTGCACCATAATCAGGACAGCACATAACAAGTTCCAGGTGCTACAAAATAGAGCGTTAAAGATAATTGCGGACGCTCCGAGATATATTGTAAATAGAGTACTACACAGAGACTTTCAAATACCGACAATGACGAAATTTTATGACAAAATATTAGCGGATTATTACAAACGTACGGACGTATCCACCAACCCACTAATTACATTACAAGATCGAATGTGCCGAATTCCACCTATAAGTTCCCTAAGAATTGGCTGCCTCCAGCAATAGTGGAGAGGCACTAACGATGGAAGCCTCGACAAATCGAGCCGTTTTTAGGCTGAGAGAAGAATAAGTTTAAAAAGACCCCATTTAAATGATCCAGGGCTTCGCTCAAATCCATTTCTATATTTGAAGTTTGGCCAACAAGAAGGGTAGCAATGACTAATAAAAGTTAAAGGCAATGCCTGACTTGAACGAGAGAGAGATTCAGAAGGAAACAGAAAGCTAGCAGAGGCAGTCCAACTCGCATTCCAAGCAAATATAATCACCGCCACGTGAATTCACGAATCGCCATCGGCAGGCCTGTCGACCGTTGCCGAACGTGACCTTGGCGGCAGATTACTAAAGATTTTTGTTTAATTCCATAAATAACGCAGTTATTACTTGGTGATTACTGGTGATTTTCAGTTGATTACTGGTGAATACCAGTTGATTACTAATGATTACCGATGATTTCCAATGATTACCGATGAATTCCAATGATTACCGATGAATTCCAATGATTGCCGATGAATTCCAATGATTACCGATGATTTCCAATGATTACCAGTGATTTTTAGCGATTTCCTTACAGTATGTACACTGATTACCAGGGGTGAGACACCCCTCGGTATGTCCATATGTACAATAAAAATAATAAAAAAGGTATTCTTTGTCTAAAAGTTTAAGAAACAATAATTTTGACCATAAATGTCTAGTAATTGAAATTGAGTTTTCTAAGATTGTGATGCAGAAATATAAGTGTTTCAGTCCCTTGTGGCCCAAGTCGATTTCTAAACTATCACATATATGAACGTTAATGTCGATTATTTCCCGTTTATTCAAACGGTGATTCCTCGGCGCGGCGGTCACAACGTTCGTCGAGACCTTCAACTGGAAATTAGGGAGTTTTAGCAGAAAATAATCCTTTGAACCCTTTCAGAAGATGTGCGATTTTTAACGTAAAATATCGAGGGGTGTCTCACCCCTGGTAATCAGTGTACATACTGTAAGGAAATCGCTAAAAATCACTGGTAATCATTGGAAATCATCGGTAATCATTGGAATTCATCGGTAATCATTGGAATTCATCGGTAATCATTGGAAATCATCGGTAATCATTAGTAATCAACTGGTATTCACCAGTAATCAACTGAAAATCACCAGTAATCACCAAGTAATAACTGCGTTATTTATGGAATTAAACAAAAATCTTTAGTAATCTGCCGCCAAGGTCACGTGACCGCGACGTTCGGCAACGGTCGACAGGCCTGCCGATGGCGATTCGTGAATTCACGTGGCGGTGATTATATTTGCTTGGAATGCGAGTTGGAATGCCTCTGCTAGCTTTCTGTTTCCTTCTGAATCTCTCTCTCGTTCAAGTCAGGCATTGCCTTTAACTTCTATTAGTCATTGGGACCCTTCTTGTTGGCCAAACTTCAAATATGGAAATGGATTTGAGCGAAGCCCTGGATCATTTAAATGGGGTCTTTTTAAACTTATTCTTCTCTCAGCCTAAAAACGGCTCGATTTGTCGAGGCTTCCATCGTTAGTGCCTCTCCACTATTGCTGGAGGCAGCCAATTCTTAGGGAACTTATAGGTGGAATTCGGCACATTCGATCTTGTAATGTAATTAGTGGGTTGGTGGATACGTCCGTACGTTTGTAATAATCCGCTAATATTTTGTCATAAAATTTCGTCATTGTCGGTATTTGAAAGTCTCTGTGTAGTACTCTATTTACAATATATCTCGGAGCGTCCGCAATTATCTTTAACGCTCTATTTTGTAGCACCTGGAACTTGTTATGTGCTGTCCTGATTATGGTGCACCATGTTGGCACTACATAAGTCAGGGCCGGCCTGACGAAAGTTTTGTATAAATTAACTTCTAGTTCTATAACCTATCTTGCTCCTTTTATTTAACAGGCAATAGGTATACAGAACGAAGCTAATTGGCAGCTTTTTTTAATCTTAATTCGGAGTTCTTTCTCCAATTTAGTCTCTCATCAAAAAGAAGTCAAAATATGCAATCGAAGTTAATATAAGAAATCAAAATATTGTAGTTAGGAAATCTGCACTATGTTGGTTCTTTTCAGAAAAAAAGGCCACGTAGCAACGATAGACTTCTTAGAGTGAGGTCAATTACTATGCCTAAAGAGGCTAGTAAAACTAAAAAGATAATTTCCTGTCATTCTAAAAAAAGGGAGGAATTAAGAAAAGAGCAAAAAAGTTCATCCCTAAAAAAAAGGCTGAGATCTCGGTTCTGAAAATATTTTAACAGAATTTTCAGACAGTGATACAAAATATAAAATTGTATGCAAAGAAGAACACTACTATGCAGTTTTCTATAATGAAAATTATTACATACGAAGAATTATAGAAAAAAATTACAAAAGTACCATGAAAATTAAATATTTAAAAGATTTAAATTATTTAGTTTGGCCGAAAACCAGCGATGTTCAGGTGGTACAAACAGAATTTATATTTTATGGTCCTATGGATCTTCAAGGATCGGGTCCATTCTACCTAAAGAGGGGCGAAAAATTAAAAATGTTTATGCAATACAAGAACCTAAAAAAGCAATAGAATCATAATTTTGTGTTACTTACAAGTTATAGTTTTAACTAGGCCTGAATTTTCAATGTGTTGTTAAATTGCGTAACAGGCGTATGGTCAACGGACTTCCACTATGACGACATCAAGCGGTATTATTTACAGAATATCTTTGAAATTACCGTATTAAATAGAATAGCTCTCACCGCCTTTTATATTGTTGGTAACTTATCGGCACTTTAAAATACCAGGTACTAGATAAATTAATAAATGATTTTAGAACGTAGAATTATTTCTTATAAAAAATAATTAACAACTTTATACATTTGTCAAAAAATTGACACAAGTGTTCCAAGATTAACATTCTAGCGTAAGCAAATCCAATCATTTTTTAATCCGAGGTAGTTTTGACTAGGGGTGGGCAAAATAATATATTAATCGATTGTGTAACAATTGTGAAAATTTTAAAAATCGATTAATCGATTATTTTTCGATTATGAATTTTCATAATCCTAGTGAGCAGCCTGCTAAGCGAATTCTCCTGTTGGATAAACTATCTAATATACCTACATATAAACATAACATAATATTATGCTTTTGTTTCTTGAAGAAAAAACAGTAATATAACGTTAAAATACAATTTGTGCCCCGTATTATATTTACTGTTTGCTGGAATTTTTGAAAGAAAACAAAGTAGGTAATAAAAGAACTAGGCTAACCAAGTAAGGCAAATATAAAAAATTTAACAAAAAATTAGATCATTGTGGTATAGAGTGTACAATTGTGATTGTTTTGATTAATGGATTATTTTTCGATTAATCGATTGCTTTTTGATTAATCGATTGCTTTTTGATTAATCGATTGTTTTTCGAATCGATTATTTTTAACAATCGACAATCGATCGTGAAAATTCATAACCGCCCAGCCCTAGTTTTCACCCCTTGTAATTAAATAAAATACAATTGTCATGTCTTCGCAGTTTTTGAAAATACCAGATACTCGACCAGATACTTATCCTTGAGAGAAAAATTATTTTTATACCTGTTTGCGGGACCCTAAGAAATTTGAATTTGTGTTCAGCGGTTTAAGTTAAGTCGTGATAAAAATGACTGAGTGAGCCACTTGCAAATCTTATATATTAGTATTGTTATATGCAACTAAGTACCTTTTATTATTTACTTAATTCAGGTATTTACCGGAATTTTATGGTAATCGTCGAAATTCAGTGGTATTTACTTCAAATCAGTAGTAACTAATTTAAGAGTTTATCACCGCATGTTAAATAAACCCAATTTTTTGCCCGCTGTCACCGAATTTCTCCAAAACCGCCTATACGATTTACTTCAATTTAAAACTATTCTCGTTAAACTCCTGTTCCTCAAGTATAACGGATTTTTCCATTTAATTTTCGTTTTCAAAATATACTACAATTTGTGTTAGTATAAAATCTATTCCTATTTAATAAAATATTAGAGGTGATATTTGTTCACAGGTAAACCGATGCTAAGCGAGCGTCGCCCAATAATACCATTTATTAAATGAAAGAAAATAAATTCAATCCGGACACCCAAAAATGGCCAAATATATAGCGATAGTTGGAATTCGCTAGGCTTCCCCTTTTATTTGGCGTTAAAGGGGGACTTCACCTTTGTCCTTTGTCTTACCTCACAGTGTATTTACTTCGTAAATCAGTAAATTTGAATCCAGTGGTTCAGTGGTAATCACGGAAATCAATAGTAATCATCGATAATTATTGGAAATCATCGGTAATCACTGGAAATCAGTGGTAGTCACTGGAAATCATTGGTAATCACTAGAAATCATTGGTAATCACTGGAAATCAGTGGTAAATAATTAGAAATCGCTAGAAATCATGTAAATTACCCTAGTTTAGTAATCAGTGTACAAATTTTCTATAGGTGAGACACCCCTCGGGGTGTCTCACCCCTGGTAATCAGTGTACATACTGTAAGGAAATCGCTGAAAATCACTGGTAATCATTGGAAATCATCGGTAATCATTGGAACTCATCGGTAATCATTGGAAATCAAGGGAAATCATCGGTAATCATCAGTAATCAACTGGTATTCACCAGTAATCAACTGATAATCGCCAGTAATCACCAAGTAATAACTGCGTTATTTACGGAATTAAACAAAAATCTTTAGTAATCTGCCGCCAAGGTCACGTGACCGCGACGTTCGGCAACGGTCGACAGGCCAGCCGATGGCGATTCGTGAATCCACGTGGCGGTGATTCTGTTTGCTTGGAATGCCTCTGCTAGTTTTCTGTTTCCTTCTGAATCTCTCTCTCGTTCAAGTCAGGCATTGCCTTTAACTTCTATTAGTCATTGGAACCCTTGTTGGCCAAACTTCAAATATGGAAATTGATTTGAGCGAAGCCCTGGATCATTTGAATGGGGTCTTTTTAAACTTATTCTTCTCTCAGCCTAAAAACGGCTCGACTTGTCGAGGCTTCCATCGTTAGTGCCTCTCCACTATTGCTGGAGGCAGCCATTTCTTAGGGAACTTGTAGGTGGAATTCGGCGGCGATTGCACATTCGATCTTGTAATGTAATTAGTGAGTTGGTGGATACGTCCGTACGTTTGTAATAATCCGCTAATATTTTGTCATACAATTTCGTCATTGTCGGTATTTCAAAGTCTCTGTGTAGTACTCTATTTACAATATATCTCGAAGCGTCCGCAATTATCTTTAACGCTCTAGTTTTTAGCACCTGGAACTTGTTATGTGCTGTCCTGCTTATGGTGCACCATGTTGGCACTCCATAAGTCAGGGCCGGCCTGACGAAAGTTTTGTATAAATTAACTTTAGTTCTATAACCTATCTTGCTCCTTTTATTTAACAGGCAATATACAGAACGAAGCTAATTGGCAGTTTTTTTTAATCTCAATTCGGAGTTCTTTCTCCAATTTAGTCTCTCATCAAAAAGAAGTCAAAATATGCAATCGAAGTTAATATAAAAAATTAAAATATTGTATCTAGGAAATCGGCACTATGTTGGTTCTTTTCAGAAAAAAAGGCCACGTATCAACGACAGACTTCTTAGACTGAGGTCAATGACTATGCCTAAAGAGGCTAGTAAAACTAAAAAAAATTATTTTTTTCTGTCTTCCTAATAAAAAGGGATGAATTATGAAAAGAGCAAAAAAAGTCCATCCATCCCTAAAAAAAAACTGAGATCTCGGTTCTGAAAATATTTTAACAGAATTTTCAGAGGGTGATACAAAATATAAAATTGTATGCAAGAAGAACACTACTATGCAGTTTTCTATATTGAAAATTATTACATACGAAGAATTCTAGAAAAAAATGACAAAAGTACCATGAAAATTAAATATTTAAAATATTTAAATTGACACAAGTGTTCCAAGGTTAACATTCTAGCGTAAGCAAATCCAATCATTTTTAATCCGAGGTAGTTTTGACTAGGGGTGGGCAAAATAATCGTTTAATCGATTGTGTAACAATTATGAAAATTTTAAAAATCGATTAATTGATCAATCGATTAATCGATTATGAATTTTCATAATCTAGTGAGCAGCCTGCTAAGCGAATTCTCCTGTTGGAATAAACTATCTAATATACCTACATATAAACATAATATAATATTATGCTTTTGTTTCTTGAAGAAAAAACAGTAATATAACGTTAAATACAATTTGTGCCCCGTATTATGTTTACTGTTTGCTGGAATTTTTGAAAGAAAACAAAGTAGGTAATAAAAGAACTAGGCTAACCAAGTAAGGCAAATATAAAAAATTTAACAAAAAACTAAATCATCATGCTATAGAGTGTACAATTGTGATTGTTTCGATTAATGGATTATTTTTCGATTAATCGATTGTTTTTCGATTAATCAATTAAATCGAAATAATCGATTATTTTTAACAATCGACAATCGATTGTGAAAATTCATAATCGCCCAGCCCTAGTTTTCACCCCTTGTAATTAAATAAAATAAAATTGTCATGTCTTCGCAGTTTTTGAAAATACCAGATACTCGACCAGATACTTATCCTTGAGAGAAAAATTATTTTTATACCTGTTTGCGGGACCCTAAGAAATTTGAATTTGTGTTCAGCGCTTTAAGTTAAATCGTGATAAAAATGACTGAGTGAGCCACTTGCAAATTTTATATATTAGTATTGTTATATGCAACTAAGTAACTTTTATTATTTACTTAATTCAGGTATTTACCGGAATTTAATGGTAATCGTCGAAATTCAGTGGAATTTACTTCAAATCAGTAGTAACTAATTTAAGAATTCATCACCGCATGTTAAATAAACCTAATTTTTTGCCCGCCGCTGTCACCGAAATTCTCCAAAACCGCCTATACGATTTACTTCAATTTAAAAGTATTGTCGTTAAACTCCTGTTCCTCATGTAGCCAATTTTTCCATTTAATTTTCGTTTTTGAAAATATACTTCAATTTGTGTTAGTATAAAATAAAAAGGCCAACTTAAGAAAGCAACTCTTCCAAAGAAAAGCCTAAATTAAAAATCTATTACAAGACTAACAATAATTGATGCTTTTGCTGTCCAATGATACCAGATATATTCCTATTTAATAAAATATTAGAGGTGATATTTGGTCACAGGTAAACCGATGCTAAGCGAGCGTCGCCCAATAATACTATTTATTAAATGAAAGTAAATAAATTCAATCCGGACACCCAAAAATGGCCAAATATAGCGATAGTGGGAATTTGCTAGGTCTCCTCTTTTATTTTGCGTTGAAGGGGAACTTCACCTTTGTCTTACCTAACAGTGCATCTACTTCGTAAATCAGTAAATTTGAAAATGAGTGGTATCCAGTGGTTCAGTGGTAATCATGGAAATCAATAGTAATCATCGATAATCATTGGAAATCAGTGGTAGTCACTGGAAATCATTGGTAATCACTGGAAATCAGTGGCAAATAATTAGAAATCGCTAGAAATCATGTAAATTACTCTAGTTTAGTGATCAGTGTACAAATTTTCTATAGGTGAGACACCCCTCGAAAAAATCACTATAATTTGTGTTATCTCGACACTTTGTCAAGCCTTCTTTGGTATAAAGGGCAGTTTTTATCCCTGGCATAATGATTTACCTCATTTAGCTTAAACTTCACACAATTTGGGCATTTGTACTCTTTTTCTTGGCATTCTTTTCCTGTATGTCCCCCTCCACATTTGTGACATTGCTATGTTTCTCCTTACAATACTTGGCGACGTGACCATATCCACTACATTTAAAACACGCTGCTAAGTTTAAATGCTCCTGTACATATACTCCGACAAGATCGATAAAGATTGTACCTTTTTTTAAGAACCATTTAATTTGGCAATGTTCGGTGGTGCCTGAAGGATCCAATTTTCTTTGGCTTTGTTGCGACATGGTTTTTTTGCTATCACCTGAATTTTGTCAGACACCGGGTATCCAATATCTTCTACAATTTCATAATTAAGGGTTTCTATTTCTTGAAGAAATTCTGTATCTGAGAAGCCTTTATTGATTCCTGTAACCATGAACATAGGGTCATTATTTTGTGACTCTCTAAATTTAATGTTTTCCTTTTCTTTTATGGCAACTTTTAATTTTTTTGCTTGATCCTTGTCAAAACTTTCAATTATTAATGCCCCATTTTTAGTTTGTTTGACATTTTTAAAACCCTTTCCTACATCTTTATGATTTAATTGGCTCTTAAACTGTTTAAACGCCTCTTTGGGATCACTTACGTTATCAATTCGTATAACAGTCTAAAGTTTTTTTACTGTCGGGGGTGTTTTCCATTTTTCACTCAGTGTTGGTCAATTGTTTTTACTGACCTCGCTTATGTTTGACATCACAGCATCTGCATAAAGTCCCTTAACCTGTTGATACGGCAATAGCCTATTAATTGTAGAGTTATCCGTCCTGCTTGTTAAATGTTGCATGGCCAGCTGATTCTTAAGCCTTATATTCTCCTGTTCCATGGATCCATAATTAAGAACTGCCCGCGTTATTAGCTTATGCAGATTATTATGTGCTTCCTTAAGACATATTTGATCTGTGCTTGTCCAGCATTCAGTTGTTTTATTTGCAACTTCAAAAAATGTATCTAGGCTCTTAAACATTTGCGTGAGTACTTCATCTGTAAATCCATTTTTTTGTGGCTCAGTGTCAATCTTGTTTTCTATTGATTCACACTGTCTTTTTTTGTTAACTTGAGCTTCTGGAGTAGTTTCAGATCTTGGTCTTTTATTGTAGGTTTCTCCCGGGTTTCCTTGTCTTTTGTTGTCATTCGGTGGTGTTCTAAGTTCTAATCATGGAAAGTCTTGGTTTGAAAACATCGTCGCTGCCAACTTTATTTGATTTCAATAACTCACTGTCCAATACTATTGAGTTACCCTGTATATTCTCAAAAACATAATCTCCTTAGGATCGTCAGCATATTCATAAAATACTTTCGACTGATCCTGTACAATTGCCGATGGCATGTCGTCATTTGTCTTTTTTACGGAATTTCCTTGTTTGTTTATATTTGCCTGTTTGGAATGTTGCTTATCTATGTATGTCATTATCTGTTCTTTTTTTGTGTTCATGTTAATTCCGATAACCGAGTTTATTTCTTCGCGAGACATGGATCCCAATGAAAAATGCCTTGCTTTTGCACTTTCCCGTTTACCAATTTTCTCTACGAATATGGTTAGCATAAGAAGGAGACCATACACTAGAGCAGTACTCCAGGCAGGGTCTGACTAAAGCACAGTACAACAATTTAATGGAGTTTGCGGTCCGAAAAGCATGAGTAGCTCTCTTTATGAAACCCAGCATCTGCAAGGATTTGCTGACTATATTGCTGACATGTGGGACGAAAGAGAGAGAACTGTCAAGAGTGACACCCAAATCCTTAACTGTGTCCTTGGATTCTAGTTGAACCCCATTGAGGTGATACGGAAATCTTACAGGATTTTTGAGGCGATAAAAACGCATAACATGACATTTACCAACATTCAAGTCCATTCCATTATGCTCACACCACGTGCCAAGGGCATCAAGCTGAGCCTGCAGGTGTGAGACATCATTTATTGAGGATACCTTGGTTTAGATTTTCAAATCGTCCGCAAACAACAGCCCATAACAGGACAGGGATCTCATTATGTCATTAATAAAAACATTAAACAATAGGGGACCCAGATGGGATCCCTGGGGTACGCCAAATGTTACCTCAATCTCGGTCGATATGAAACCCTTCACACGCACTGTCTGGACTCGACCACCAAGATAACATTGAAGCCACTGCAAT
This sequence comes from Polydrusus tereticollis, assembly GCA_963920685.1. Lineage (NCBI taxonomy): Eukaryota > Metazoa > Arthropoda > Insecta > Coleoptera > Curculionidae > Polydrusus > Polydrusus tereticollis. The sequence continues at coordinate 56,070,698 of OY987335.1, forward strand.
ATCGATCCATGCAAACCTAGGGCCCTCAACTTGTGAACAAGAAGCTCATGATTCACCCTGTCGAATGCCTTGGAAAAATCAGTATAAATGCAGTCAACCTGACATCCCACCTCCAAGGCACCCGACAGAAAGTCAACAAAGGACACCAGGTTGAGCTCAGTCGATCTTCCCGCCCGAAATCCAAACTGCTCATCGATGATGAGACCCGACAGCATGGGAGTCGAGAAACCAGTAACAAAATTCTCAAACAACTTAGGTATGGTAAGTACTTAAAATGGAAATGGGTCGATAATTCTGAACGTTGTTTTTTATGCCTGATTTATAAATAGGGGTGATGTAGCTTAGTTTCCAGCAATCTGGAAACCGACCAGTCGTTAGAGACTTATTAAATATGTAATGCAAAGGACGCGCCAAGACAAAACTGCAGCCCTTGAGGAGAACAGGCGGTAGTCCATCAGGACCCTTATTTACGTCCAAAGACGCCAGTCCTTCATATACTTAAGAAATAGGAATGTGAAGACATGAGATATTCAAAACATCCTCCGTAGAGGAAATGTTAGATGTGACACAGGCAGTTGTGGAATATACCGACGAAAAATATTTGGCAAAAAGGTTCGCAATGCCCGGCCCGTCATAAGCAGAGACACCGTCCAGAGACATTCCCTGTGGAATGGAATTATCGGTTCGTGCGCTATTTACAAAGTTCCAGAATGATTTTAAGTTGGTGCGTAATGATAGTTCAGTAGAATGGACAAAGTGACTATAACAATTCTTAGACAATTCCTTACATGTTGATCTCAATGCCGAAGAGAGAAAGAGAAACCCAACTAGGAAACTTACCAGATGCATACCGTTTAACAGGGACGAATAGCTCAACTGCTGTATACATTAAGTTTAAGTCAATATATTATACATATAGTTGATGCAAAACAATTTCCAATGCACGTCATACCCTTCGAGTGACGTGAGTTATCGGCAGTGTTGCCAGCTTGTAACCAAAAGAACCGAGTGAGGGAATTTCACTGTTTTTTTTTTTCATAAAAACAAGATAAATATACAAACATTTCCCATAGTTTATATATTTGTTTACTGCATATTACCTTTTACCATTAACTTTAGTACATCTAAAACTTTTATTTTCATCTTGCCAAGATCGACCAATGGTACCATTCTGAAAAATCCATGTTTCATCCAAGAAAACGAATTAGCACAAGAATGCTTCTTTTTTTTTAATATTATTATATTCTTTCAAAAATACCAGTCGTTTGATAGCTACATGGGAAAGTTCAATAAGCCCTTGCCTGAGTTCACCTTTTTTCCATCCTAAGCCTATTTTTTTGACGATGGTTCGTAAAGAATAAAGACAACCATAAAACAGTTCTCTGTCTTTTAGTTTAGGTTAGTTAAAGTTATCAAAGTTAGTAGGTTGTTGGTAAGGAGTGTGGTTCACTTTTCTAATAGGGCGCCACCCAGTCTGATTAAATTAATAAAAAAACATTAAGAGTTCTAAACTGGGAAACGATCTCTGAAAAAAATGACTAATACAAAAATTACGTTATCAATAAATTTAATTAGAATTCTTTATTCTAGGAAAACTATAAAAAAATCAATAATAAGATTTTGTTTTCCAAATTTAACGACCTATTTCCCCATTTGATTGATCAATCAATTTTACATTAAATCAACATTGGATTCCTATTTATAAAATACTACCAAAGATGTATAATATATCTAGGTATATCTAAGAATTCTAAATTTATTTTATTTTAACATAAAGATCGCAGCAGTATGGCTTATTCATTACAAATGGTTATCTAATAGGTAATTTTAATTATTCTTGAAATGATTAACTAGGATTGCAGGCAGCAAATAAAAATAATTAATATTAAAAAAATGGAATAAACTGGCCTTATTGTTTTTGGCTTCCTCTGGAGTGGAAAACTCGGTCTGACTGAATTTTCTCTGCTAAACGCTCCATTGTAACTGCTAGACAGTGATGTGAGAGGAGGAGGATATACCGGCCTCACAAAAAAACTCTAAAATGGTTTGAAATACCGTTAAAGAAATAAATTACAAATGGCGACTGTGAAGCTTACCTCAAAAGTGGCTTTTGAGAGTTTTGCATGAAAGATAGCGGTCGTCAGGTGGATTAATGCGAGATCCAATTAGGAAACTGAAATAATTAGCAAAGTTTCAGAGGATGGACAAGAAATAAATCGATTTCGTAACATACCTGAACAAATGATGTAAACCATATGGAATCCAGCGAATTGGGACGAAACAGAGGTTTATATAACCGGATCAAATAAAATTATTTACTCGCACAATGGAGTTCAACTATATATATGCCCATTTTTAGGGTAGAAATCCAATTCTGGGTTGAAACACCAGCTATCGCACGTGGACTTGACCAAAGTGTCCTTGCCAGGAAAAAGGCATAGCAACAACCCGAAGAATCGTCGAGTACCAGAACAACAACGAATGCTCTTTTTTTAAAGTATATTAAAAAAAGGATATACCTACCTCAACATTTTCGCAAATCTGTAGTAAGTTAAACATCGAAGCCCGCGCAGTAGTACTACGTAGATATTTACGCGTCACGGTACTCTGAATTAAATATTTGGGCGAATGCGCCAGATAGTAACAAATAACACTATAAGTTAAATAAATTATGGTTCTAAAAATTAATTATAGTATTAGTAATTAATTAGATTTATCTTAGTAGCGCAAACGCTACAACATTTCCTCTTATACCGTACATTTCCAATTTCTTAAGAAGTAGTCAATATCAATACAATCGTAAGCCTTAGACAGGTCCAGTAACATTCCAAGTGCTAACTCTCCCTTTTCAAGGTGCTCCAGGATAGCCCAAAGAAATTCGAATATAGCCGTTTGTGTGGATTTATCTTTTACAACCCCCTGTTGGTATTTACTGATTATTTCGCAGTTTTTCAAAAAGTTAACCTTGTGCTCATGGCCATTTTGAACATCTTCGAAAATCCCGGAAGCTGACTTATTGGTCTATAGTTGTTTAAAACTCCAGGATCCCCACTTTTATAAAGCGGTTTAATTAGACCCAGTTTCAAGTTTTTAGGAAATATTTGAAATTTGAAAGTTATTTTCTATTTGGCACAAAACCCCCTGCAACTTAAAAGATGCTACTTTAATAATGCTTGTTTGAATCTCGTCAATACCGCTGCTGTGTTTATTTTTTAGACTATTTGATATTTCACAAATTTCGTTGGGTGTGACGGGCCTCAAAAACATGGATTTCGAATTATTTACAATTTTACAGTTAAAAGGTAAATTAATTAGTGTTGCGGACTGGCTGGTTGAAGACCTTAGAAGTGGACTGTATATTATACGGTTTGAATAATTATTTCTTAGTAAAATTAAAATTTAGTTTAATTAAAAAAGGACCGGAAACTCCACTCACCTTATACTGGAAAAATGGCTTCTCTAGGGGCCCCTATTCTCATACACCTATATTGCTGCAAATTGGTAGTTTTTGTAGACAAAATACACACGCGTGCGGAGTATACGAAGGTACGTATCGTTCTCTCTGTACCCGTTTTGTACAGCTTGTGGAATTTCTTTACATGCGCGGTAACTCAAAAATAAAAACAAAAAAAAAACAAAATCGTACTCTTGGCATCGGAAACCTTTAGTGTAAGCTATTAAATAGTTTATTCAATATTTGTAATAAACGTAAAAATGAAATTCAAAACATTCCCACCCACCTTAAATGTGCTAGCATTTAAAACAATAAAAAAAATAAAGTAACAAATCCTACATAAATTTAATAATATATAATATAATTAATAATTAGTAGTTTTACGCTTGTCGAGTGAAGACGTGCCGTCGGGTCGGTCTAGTCGTTCAAGGGTCAAGTGCCATAAAGACAAAATAATTTCGACCTGAAATGTTCAAAATATAACAGATGGTCAGCAAGTGCCGCGCAATCCAATAAACCATGGAGTGCTTTATGTGTAGGGTAATAAAGCAACCAACCGAAAAATGTAAAATTCCATGTTATGCTTGCGACTCATGCAGAAGACTGGTATGTTTAGAATGTTCAGATCTATTACCAACAGAACAAAAATGCATGCCTTTACAAAAGCGCGTCCTGAAATTCCACTGTACAAAATGCAGAAGTAATGAATTTACAGAAAGTTTACAATATATCATTAAAGATAAGGAAACCATAATTAATGATAAGAATGAGATTATCAGGATACTACAAGCAAAAATTAATGAACTCGAAAAAGTTGACAATCACGGATTACCTAAACCGACATTTGCTGAGACTCTTAAAAAAAGGACCAGGACCTCCTCTGCCGATATTGGTAAATGTACCGGACATAATAATTAAACCTAAAAATAATCAAGACACACAACAAACCAAAACGGATATTATGAAAAATATAAATCCCGCTCATCTAAAAATTGGCATAAAAAATTTAAAAGCTGCTAAATCTGGAGCAGTTATAATTAAGTGTAAAAGTAAGGAAGAAACCGTAATCCTGGAAAAGATGGCCAAAGAAAAATTAAAGGACTGTTACACTATAGAGTCTTCAAAAATGAAAAATCCCAGAGTTAAAATAACCAATTTTAATCAAACATTAACAAAAGAAGTAATTGAAGAGACAATCCTACAACAGAATGGCTCGCTGAAAGATTTTAAAGTGACATTTATAAAAAATGGAAGGAATGGTAGTCCTAACACTATATTTGGAGAATGCTCAGCATACACATTTCGACAGTTAATGAATGCAAAAAAGGTATTTATCGGATGGGAACGCTATCCAGTTTTTGAAGACTTATCTGTTCCGAGATGCTTCCAATGTCAAGGATTCTACCACAAAAAAGAAAACTGCACAAAAAAGCTATCATGTCCTCTTTGTAGTGAAGAGCATGAACAAAAAGACTGTCCAAAACAAATTAAAGCTTGTGTTAATTGTATTGGGGCCAATAGTCAATACAATTTAAATAATAAGACCGACCATTATGCAACTGACTCACAGTGTCCCACCTTACTTTTCCATATCAAAATACTTAAAAACAAAATTAATTACTCTGATTGATGGTAGTAATTGACCAAGATGTTATTTTAGAAAACCTAAATCAACTAGAAAACAATCACCGTGGGGACTATCTAGACCCGGACAATTATAAAATTATTTGGCGCAACACATGAAAAAATCTTAAATGTTATGCATCTTAACATACGAAGTGCAAACAAAAACTTTGACGAATTCTTGGCATTGATTGAAGCATATGCTTTGAACTCCTGTGACATTTTTATCTTAAGTGAATATTTTCAAAATGTTTTAACCAGTAACCTTAATATTCCAGGTTATAAAACTATTCACAATGAGGGTGATTTTAACAAAAATGACGGTGTACTAATTTTCGTTAAATCGCATCTTAATTTTACCGCATCTAAAAAAAAACTGAGTATATGTGGTGTATCTTTGGGTGTCATAAATTTATCAATTAATAGTGTTTCCTTTGGGATATTAGCGTTGTACAGACCCAACCCGAGTAACTTGGTTGTGTTCATAGATGAGCTTGATGCATATCTGGACGATACTAATCAAAATAGCCTAATTAGCCTTTTAATCGGCGACATTAACATTAATTTAATTAACGAAAACGACCTTAACGTAAGTAAATATCTTTCAGTACTAGCTAAACACGGCTACATGCCTTACATTCTTAATCCCACCCGTATTACGTCGGAAAGTGGGACATGCCTTGATCACATTTTTTTGAAAAAAAAATCCTGTAATGACAATCAAAATTTTAGGTTTAATGCTTATATTCTGAATTGCCATATTACAGATCATTGTCCTGTTCTATTAACTGTCAATCATAATATAAAAGGATCCCGAATAGCAAATATCGCTGAGAATACTATTCCTAAAATAAATTTCCGAACATTAAAAAGCTGCATTGAATCTGAATGCTGGGATAGTGTTTTATGTTTAGACGATCCTCAGGCTGCCACAGATCTTTTTATGAATATTTTTGACAGATGTCTAGAAAAATCAAAGACATATAAGACAAACACAAAAAAACATCAAAAAATAAAACCCTGGATAACACAAGGTCTAATTACATCAATAAAATATAGGGATAAATTAAAAAAAAGGTTAAATAAACACTTTACACCAGAAACTAAACGAGAGTACAAGGATTATAGAAATAGGCTTAACAAATTATTAAATAAATCAAAAAACAATCACTACCTAACGCAAATTGAGGAAAACAAAAATAATTTAAAAAAGGTATATCAGTTAATCTCCGAAGCTACCAATGAGCAAACCAATTTCAATGAAAAGTTAAAGATTATTAATGACGAAGGAAATCTAATTGATGATAATAAGGAAATGTCTAACTTTTGCAACGCTTACTTTACTACGGTGGGATTAAATATGGTTAAAGGTATTAATACCGCGGTACCATTTAATGAAAATATACCTATAAATTCTAATTCTATTTATATTAATGCCGTAACAGAAAACGAATTGATAGATCACATATTTACATTAAAAAATAATAGTTCTCCCGGCATAGACGGAATATCTGCCCAAATGATAAAACAAAGTCACTTGCACCTCTTGCAACCTCTAAAGCACATAATTAATTTAATTTTTGAAAAAAGACTCATCCCTTCTCAGTTTAAAACGTCCCTTGTCACGCCAATACATAAAGCTGGGGACAAAACAAAAATATGCAATTATAGACCGATCAGTGTAATAAATAACTTTGGAAAGATTTTTGAAAAGTGCCTAAAAACTCGACTAGTTGAATTTTTTAATCAAAATAATATTTTACACGAGAACCAATTTGGTTTCCGGGCTGGTAAGGCGACAACTGATGCCATGTATACAGTAATTAAAAAGATCACGGAAGGCTTGGATACGAACAATAAATGCATTGCAGTTTTCTTAGACCTTGCCAAGGCGTTTGACACTGTTAACCACAAGAAGCTCCTTGTCGTTCTAGAAAGGTGTGGTATTCGTGGTATAGTGCTGGATATCTTTGATAGCTACTTAACAAACAGGGAACAACGGGTAAAAATCAATGATACAATCAGCGAACCCAGAGTAGTAAAAATCGGGGTTCCTCAAGGAACTGTCCTTGGTCCGATACTTTTTTTAGCTTATATAAACTCACTCTTATCCATAAAGGCCCGGGCGAAAGTTGTGTCATATGCTGATGATACAGTTGCTATATTTTGTGAAAATTCCTGGAATGAAACAAAAATAGCCTGCCAACAGGGTATGGAAAAGATAAAAAATTGGCTAGATATGTATCAACTCTCTTTGAATGCAAGTAAAACTCATTATATAGCCTTTACCTTAACAGGAATAAACAAACCTGAATTTGTTAGTATTAAAATAAATAATATGGTAGATGAAATCAAAGAAACAAGTGAAATAAAATACCTGGGCATAATTATTGACGAAAACTTAAAATGGACTAATCATATAAATTATTTAACAAAGAAGGTACGAAAACTTATTTATAAATTTTATCAACTGCGTGAAATACTATCTCGAAAATTATTAGTAACTATATACAAAACTCTGGCCGAATCACTCTTCCGTTATGGTGTTCTAATATGGGGGGGAATGTATAAGAATTCACTACAAAAGTTAAATATTATGCAAAATTACATATTAAAAATAATATTTAAAAAGACAAGGCTGTTCCCTACTGACCTACTGTATACAGAGAAAATTTGTAATATAAGAACATTGTACTTTCATAGCATCTGTATATACGCCTTTAAAAACAATTGTTTTCAAAATTATACAATTTCCACTTTCAACACACGTAGTAATAACCTTAGGCTTCTATCTACGCCCAGATTTAACAGAAATATTAGCCATAGATTTATAAATTATACTTTACCTAAAACCTGCAATATCTTACCTTTACATATTAAACAGTTAAATAACCTAAAAGTATTCTCCAAACTATCAAAAAAATATATCTTTGGAAATTACCGTGAATTTGTAAATATAATAGAAAATTGACCGTTCTTTTATTAGATAAATATGTATATATGTGTAATAATAACTTTATAATTTTCTTTTAGTTAGTTTTTTTCTTAGATTTAGTTTAGATAAATTTGCCTTCTTACTAAGGTATAGCACAACACAAGTGTTTAATCACTTAGGTGCTTACTTATAATATATGCATTCAAATTGAACAAATAATTAACATAACTATTTGACGTATATAACCTAGTGTTTAGAATATAAATTTAATGTACCTAACCGTATAATGTATGTACTATAAGCAAATAAATAAATAAATAAATAAATAATATAATATAAACGTTACTGGATTGGTAACGGACATAACTTGACCAAAGGCCGTTTTAAAGGCCCTTGTTTTGTTTGCACGGTCGCAACTCTCGCAACTCCATCGGCACCTGGATGCAATTTTATAATTCTGGCCATTTGCCAATTTAGTGGGGGAACATTCTCGTGTTTTATTAGACACAATATGCCAGGGGTTGTGGGTGAATCATTATGATTCCATTTGCTTCTTTGAAGAAGAGTATGGAGATATTCATTGCTCCAACGCGACCAAAATTCGGCGTGTAATCGCTGAAGAAGTTGCCAACGACTTAATCTATTAAGATTTATATTTTTGAAATCGGGATCTGGTAGAACAGCTTGCGGTTCAAGAGTCAAAAAATGTCCTGGCGTCAAGACTGACAAGTCATTCGGATCATTACTGAGAGGGCATAATGGCCGAGAATTTAAAATAGCTTCTATTTGGGTCAGAACAGTTAAAAATTCTTCGTAAGATAATATTTGTAACCCGATGACGCGATATAAATGAGTTTTTAAACTTTTGACTCCAGCTTCCATAAGACCAGAAAAATGCGGTGAAGCTGGCGGATTAAAGTGCCACGCAATTTTTTCGGACTCCACGGCTGCCTGCATAATATTTTGTAAATATTTATTCGCTCCAACGTAGTTAGTTCCACAATCACTATAAACTGCTGAACATCGACCTCTACGAGCAATAAAGCGTCGAAAAGCAGCAAGAAAACACTCAGATGTCAGATCTGAAGCCAATTCTATATGTATTGCCTTGGTGGCAAAACAAACAAATAAACAAACCCATGATTTTCTTGTCTTGGCTCCCCTAAATCTACTCATTGTAATATTAAATGGACCGCAGTAGTCGGTACCTACATGCGAGAATGGTTTTAATTTTGAAATTCGATTAACAGGTAAATCGCCCATAGGCGGTTAAAATGACTTAGGGTTCAAACGCCAACATTTTATGCATTTAGAAGTTATTTTACGAATTGCTCTACGAGCTGATAAAATCCAAAAGTTCTGGGATAAAATAAATTGCAATTGTTGACTTCCGGGATGTAAAAATTTTGTATGCGCATCTTGAATAATTAATTCTGTTAATCGACATGTTCGCGGCAATAAAATAGGGTGTTTTAAATCATAGGGGGTGTCGGCATGGCGGATTCTACCCCCTACCCTTAAAATCCCTTCACTATCTAAGAAAGGATTAAGTTTTTTAGTTGAATTTGTGGTTAACTTTCCTTGAGACAAAAGTTCGATATCTTGTGAAAAATGTAACATTTGTGTACGTTTTATAAAAACATTTAAAGCGGATTTTGACTCTACATCCGAAATGGAATTAGTCAATTTAGATTTAGTTTTCACTGCCTTAATAAAACGTAGGACATAAGCAATAATATTTAGAACTTTTGAGAGGGAAGAAAATTTAACAAGAAGAGAATCTAAATTGTCGTGAGTAACGTTCGATAATAAAGCGGTATTTTTTAATTCTTCATGAGTTTCTTCAACAATAAATCTTCTTTTGGGCCAAAATGACTGGGGTAAACTAAGCCATTTAGGACCCACCCACCATTTGGCGCAGTGAAGCAACTCACGAGGTAGCAAGCCTCTACTACCATGATCAGCGGGATTGTCTTTAGTATTGACGTATTGCCAACAAGACTGAGGTAATTTATCTTGAATCAATGTTACTCGATTACTGACGAATGTGGCCCATTTATGCGGTGAAGATCTAATCCATGATAAAACGACCGTTGAATCTGACCAGGCAACCATATTGGAAAATGATATTTTATCTTTGTAAGTATGCAAAATAAATGACATTAACTTGGCCAACAATACGGCAGCGCATAATTCAAGGCGCGGGATTGAAATGCGTTTTAGCGGTGCGACTTTAGACTTTGCAGAAATTAAATAGCAGGTAAAATCATTTTCACTATTTTTTATTCTAAAGTAGACAACTGCGCAGAATCCAGCTTCGCTGGCATCACAAAATCCATGTAATTCACAAAAATTATGTAAATTACCGTCTAAATATCTCGGAATATTTAAATCTTTAAGTTCAGGTAATTGTTCTTTAATAGCTAGCTTTCCACGAACTAACAATACTTTCTGGCGGAACTGTATCCCAATCTAAGCCTAAGCTCCACATACTCTGTATTTTTTGTTTGCATACAAAACTTAAGGGGGTTAAATACCCTGCGGGATCATAAATGCGGGCTAAATCTGATAACATATTTCTTTTAGTGCACTCACGATCAAGCGGTGCGACAGAATACGTAAAGTGGTCGGAAATAGGATTCCATTTTAAACCCAAAATTTTAATACTCTGATCATCTTCTTTATTATCAAAAAATATTGATTCGTTATAAAGATGATCAGATGGTAAATGCGTTAATAATTCAGGACTATTACTACACCATTTTCGGAGATGAAAACCACCCTTTTCCAAAAGAGAAATAAGTTCCGTTTGAAGACTAAAGCATTTTTCCAACGTGTCTGCTCCGGTGACGATATCATCAACGTAAGTGTCGGAAATTAAAGTTTTAGAAGCGACCGGAAAATTTAAGGTTTCGTCATCAGCAAGTTGCATCAGGGTACGTATTGCTAAGTATGGGGCAGATGACACACCATAAGTAACGGTATTCAATTGATATTCCTGAATGTCATCCTCTGGAGAAAATCGAAACAAAATTTTCTGAAAGCGGCGATGTGACTTATTAATTAAAATTTGCCTATACATTTGGCGTATATCTGCAGTAAAAACAAATTTATGAAGCCTAAAATGCAGTAAAATACTTAACAAGTCATTTTGTAGTTTAGGCCCGATCAATAAAAAATCGTTTAATGATTGATTTTTCATATCTTTTGCGGAGGCGTCGAAAACTACACGTAATTTAGTCGAGATACTATCTAGTTTAAGAACAGAATGGTGTGGTATATAATACGAGTCATCGTATTCATCAAAATTACTTTGATTTAATTTTTCCATATGTCCAGCAATTATATAATTATCCATAAACTCACAGTACATTTTGTGCAGTTTTGAGTCATGATTAAGTCTACGCTCGAGTGACAAAAAACGGCGATAAGCAATCGAACGGCTTCCAAAAAAATTAGGCTCAATATTATTGCGAAAAGGCAAGGACACGGAATATCTGCCGGTTTGTAAACGAGAATAATTATCCTTAAAAATTTGTTCACATTGTTTCTCCTCGGGAGAGATAGTTTCTATATGTGGTACTTCCTCAAGTTCCCAAAAGCGTTTGACTGTTTTATCTAGTGTAGAATCAACGGAGATAAATAGAGAATTTATGTTCTGATTTGTACTTACATTGCTACTAATTTGTCCCATCAAAATCCACCCAAAAATAGTGTTAATTGCTGTTGGCGTATTTTCATCGCCTTTATTACAGCCTTCAATTAGGGCTTGCGAAAAAACATGAGCATTTAATAAAATATCCACAGGACCAGTCTCATAAAAATATTTATCAGCTAATCTTAAATTAATAGTATGAGGAAAATTTTTAGGTAAATTGCAGATGGAAGGCTGATCATTACAAACTTTATCCAAAATGACGGCCTCGATGTGTATTTGATAGGATCCGTCGATAGGTTTTATAAAACAATTAACACCACCTGAATTCACATCTTTAGACAGATCCGATAGTCCACACACCGATAACGATAATTTGTGTGACGACAAACCTAGTCGATTGACGCACTTTTTTGATATAAAATTTGCTTGCGAGCCACAATCTATGATTGCCCGAACCTTTTGATAAATTCCGCGACAATCCAAAACATCAATCTGCAATGTACCAAGTAAGACTGGATTTTTATGAAAAGTATTATTGTTTATTTTTTGCGAATTTGAAAAAGTCGCTAAAGAATCGACCGGTGGATTTTGACCAGAGACGGATTCGAGAATATTTTCAGATAAAATATTCTGTCGCGGGGTAGATAAAACAACTTGTGATCTTTGATTACCACAATTAGAATTTTGTCGAAACTGTTGAGAGCCATGGGATGTGTGAGGTGTTGAACCTTGCGGGCGCGGATTTGATTGATTATTTTGTTCATTTAAATGTAAAAGAGAATGATGGCGGCCTTACAAAAGCGGCATGAATAGGTGGAATTACATTTTCCAGAAATATGAGTCGTGCTTAAACAGTTGAAACACCATTTGTTTTGTTTAATTAACGAAAAACGTTCTTGCGGAGTTTTGGCGAGGAAATTAGCACATTGATAAATATTGTGATTTAAGGCGCAAAAAGGACATTTTCGCAAGGATTCGGCGGTACTTGACAACAGTGCAGATGTCTGATGACGATGTTGAGCGGGTTTTCTAAAATCCCTTTTAGAATTATTGGTAGAAAAGGCCATACTATCGTAAGCTATACATTGTTTGTTTAAGAAATCAATAACATTTTTAAATGTTGGCAAAGCGGAGGAGCCATGATTCATTTCAAAGCGAGACAATGTAACAGAGTCAAGACGTTTTAATAACATATTGACCAATATAAAATCCCAGTGAGCAGTAGGATATTTTAGGTTTGTTAAAGCGGCTACGTTTTCAGTAAAAACATCGACTAATCGTCGAAGATGTTGCGGGTTTTCCGAATTAATTCACGGGGCATTCTCTATTTCATTCCAATGTGCAGTTGCAAGGATGCGGTCATTAGTATACCTTTCAATTAAAGAGTTGTATGCTACCGGATAATTAGTGGCGGTTAAAGGTGTACATTGAATCAAGGCTTTGGGTGCACCTTCTAGATAGGAATGTAAATGTGTAAATTTTTCAATATTACTTAAAGAGGAATTATTATGAATTAAGGCATCATATATGTCAATAAATGCTTTAAACTGCTTTATATCTCCGTTAAATTTATTGATTTTAATTTCAGGTAACTTAACCTTCGGTGACACGTTAACATTAGGGCCATTAGTCGCTGTCGGTGATTCCTTTTCAAAAATGTGTTCAGAAACGGTTCTTATGAAATAATAGGCCTTTTCAAAATCAGTGCGAACTTGATCCTCAATCGGAATTTGATCGTCTTGAGTAGTAATTAAATTTAAAATTGCAATTTGGTGTTTATTGAATTCGTCAGAAATAATTGATAGGTGTCGACATCTCTGTTTAAACTCGGGATGACAGGAATTATCAGTTACTGCCTTATCGGCCAACGAATAAAGTTCTTTTATGCGGTTAATTTCAATCTGCCGGAAAACCTTTGTCTTTTTTAGTTTTTCAGCGGACATTCTTGACAATTTGGAGAAGAAAGTTAACTAACTTAAAGAAATGAAAGAATATTAAATGCGGCCCTGTATAGTGCAGGGAATCAATGTACAGAAGAACGACAGACTGTGATTAATACAAGGAGAAAGAGAGAGCGTCGAAAGAGTTGCGGGTTGCGATGTGTAAATTGCCTTGCGCGGACTTAACAATGATAGCACATTTAAAAACGAGCAGGTCGTTTTTTATAACGGCGATTAATCCAAAATGGCGAAATTTTCAGCAATATAATAAAATTTAACATAGAATTTTAATCTTTACTATGATATTCAAACAATTAAGATAAAAAATAAAAGAATCCGTGCCGAAGAGACCAAAAATGTTGCGGACTGGCTGGTTGAAGACCTTAGAAGTGGACTGTATATTATACGGTTTGAATAATTATTTCTTAGTAAAATTAAAATTTAGTTTAATTAAAAAAGGACCGGAAACTCCACTCACCTTATACTGGAAAAATGGCTTCTCTAGGGGCCCCTATTCTCATACACCTATATTGCTGCAAATTGGTAGTTTTTGTAGACAAAATACACACGCGTGCGGAGTATACGAAGGTACGTATCGTTCTCTCTGTACCCGTTTTGTACAGCTTGTGGAGTTTCTTTACATGCGCGGTAACTCAAAAATAAAAACAAAAAAAAAACAAAATCGTACTCTTGGCATCGGAAACCTTTAGTGTAAGCTATTAAATGGTTGATTCAATATTTGTAATAAACGTAAAAATGAAATTCAAAACAATTAGGTTACTTAAAAGATTAGGAACAACTGAGAGAAGATACTCATTTATCTATTAGCAACATCTTGAGGGTCTCCCTCAACTCTAAAGTCGGAAAACTTTTGGTCCTTTCCCTTGATTTCTTAACAGATAGACCACATGCATTTTGTTTTATTATCGGAGTTTTTTATTATATTCCATATTTTGTTTTTTGGGCTGTAATTAGCATTTTATCATATATTTTTTTTCCTCAATAAACTGTTTCTTATACCCTGGTTCCTGTTTGGATAATATTAACAAAGAGTCCAATCTATGTTTACATTCGATAATATCTTCATTATAAAATGTAACAGGTTTTTTTCTTTTGCAAGTTAATTTTTGAGGGAAACACCGATTAAAAATGTGGATAAAACGATTCATAAATACATCCCATTGCTTGTCAACATCTTACTGTTTTATGTTATATACTTCTAACGAAGTTTGTATTCTTAGTATGGACAGAAAATTATCTTTATTGTTTACTGAAAAAATTCTAGACTACTTTTGTCTGTTTGTTTTTCTCAAGGGATTCAACTTTAAAAACAATTTTTTGTGCCGTATGATCAGATATATGATTTTCAAAATTAAAAGCTCTCAGAAAGTCGATATTCGTAAAAAAGCGGATCTGTTAGTCACCCTGGTATTTTCAAAAATAGTTTGAACAATGTTAAACGAATTTCTAACCGATATTAGGTCTGATTTATTTTTATTGGGTTGTAATAATTCTATATTAAAATCCCCTACTATAAATATTGATTTATTTTCGTTAAGAATATTCACTAACAGTTTTTCCATTTGGTCCATAAAAACTTGTAAATCTCCCGAAGGGGGCCTATAAACCGTAATTATCAATACATTTAAATTACCAAGTTTGCATTCTATGGCTGCACATTCAAAACTTCCACTTACTGACATGCCCTTTAATTTCGTACGAGCTTTACACTTCAAACCATCCCTGCCATACACTACACACTACACAGTCTCCATATTTTCCGTCTTCGCGACAAAACACTGATGATAACGTAAAGCTACTAATAACCTTCAGCTGTTCTTCAGTTATCCAGTGTTCAGTGATTTTTTAACATATCATTTATTTGGTCAACTGAGCAACTGAGCTTCCAATTGACTGTAGATTTTGGTGAATTATACCTACTAGATTTAAAGATTTTACCATCACCCACTTTATTTATAAAAAAGCACTTGAGTCGTTATTTGAGTTGTTTTTACATGACTTTGGTATTGTTTTATTTTCCTTCTGTAGACTGGACACTGACTGTCTCTAGCAGAGTGCTGACTTAGTTTTGAATCTAGTTTAATTTTTTTTGCAGTTTGAACATTTAATTATTCCTTTGGTGTAGTCCTTGCCCAGATGTATGTCCACCTCCACGTTTATGACATTGTTGTTCCTCTTGACAGTATTTGGCCCACTAACCTGAACTAACCAGAACGTTTAAAACACATTGCTAGATTTAAATGTCCCTTAACGTAGACTTTCACTAAATCAAAATTTATTTTCTTCTTTTTCAGAAACTATTCTTTATTTATATTTCTGCATTGTTTTTTGCCGCAATGTTGATTTTGTTATCCGCCTTGTAAGGTAACGGAACCGGTAGTTGTCAGTGATCCAGTAGTTGACACTTAGGACTTAAACGTCACAAAATAAGATAAGTTTTATTGCTAGGAGCTTCTGCTTACTGTTTAGAATAGCGGGCGCCATCTACATTTTAATAGCGTAAGTAAAATTTTGCCCATTCCTAATAAAACAGTATGGCGGCACATATTACATGGTCAGGCAGATGCTTTGGAAGTATTTAGTGTTATTTAAAGAAAAGTGATAACAAGGTAAGCTATGTTAACTGTAAAAATTCTGTACTAAAATTATTTTTTAAATTAATCTTTGTAATTTACTATAATCTACTGGTAAAGTTAAATCTAATAATCCATTCAAAAAGCCTTTACCTTTTTGTTTACTATTTTTCTGAGAAAGTGTCATCTACTGGTACCTAAACTAGCATATGTACCAGTAGTTGGCATTGATATCAGGTAAGAAATCTGCATCCCCTTATATAATTTTAAAAATTCTAACTCAATTTGTACCAGTGGATGACAGCATGTCATCTACTGGATCACTAGACTGTCAACTACTGGTGTTTCAGATTCAACATGCCACCAACAAAAGGAAATATGTTTCAGTATACTGAAGAACAAATGAACTCAGCAATAGCCGCAGTTTCGCGAGGCGAAAAAGTGGCTGCGGCAGCTAAAATTAATGAAGTACCCAGAAGTACTTTAGTTAACATGTGTCATTATGTGTCATTCCAGAGCATACAGAGCATTTGATTATGCCATTAACTCCTATAAAATCAGCAACTAGAATAAAATAAGTGACTCCACATAAGGATCCTGTCTAATCTATAGAAATCAATCAACCGTCGACGTCAATATGTGTTCCATCTCCATTTAAAAGAGCTCTGTTTTGGCCTGGGCCTAAAAAACAAAAACAGTCCAAACGGATTAAGAGGGAGAAAGTACCTGCAGTGATTTCCGGGAAAACGTGGCAAACATATGAAGAAAAAAAGAAGATGGAGAAAGAGTTAAAGGAGGAAAATATAAAAAAGAGAGCTGAAGAAAGAAAACAGAAAAAAGAAGAATGAGAAAGAGAAAAAAGAGAAAAGCAAGAAAGAAAGCAACTGGCGAAAGTTAATAAAGACAGTGCAGGCAAGAAGAAGACCCGAATGACAGTAAGCACATCAGATTCCGAGAGTCATGAGGAGTGGGAGGAGTCTGGTGACAGTCTTGACGACGTTAGTTTTTCCTGGAATAATAAAGATACTGAAAGTGAAGTCGAGGAACAAAATACTGAATTAAAACATAAAGATTCCGAAGATCAAGATTTAACTTATAAAGAGGGCGACTACATTCTTGTGTTATTTCCTGGCAAAAAGAAAAAATATAAATATATCTGCGTCATACAACAAATTTGTAGCAGTGAGGATATTGAGGTAGTGGCTTTGGTAGCCTGCAACGAAACAAAAACAATATTTAAATGAAATCAAAATGATGTCAGTCTGATTAAGATGTAACACATTTTGGAGAAACTAGATTTTCCAAACATAATTTGCAGTGGGGATCGATTAAAATATGAATTTAAAAAAAAACTTGATGTCGACGGATAGTTGAAATACGTGTCAACTAATGGATACAGTGGGTGTCAACTACTAGAACATGTCAAAAAAATTGATGTCATCTACTGGTGCGCTTGCAAGCTACATAAAAAATGTTGAATTTTTTTGTACTTTAATTTTAATAGGTATTAATATGTTGATTTGCCATTAAAAAGGCTTTAATAAATACGTTTTTCAACCCGACATTACAAGAATTTTAATATTATTAGTTTTATAGGCAAATTTGCAAAAAAAGTTCCTTAAGGTGTCATCTACTGGTTCCGTTACCTTATCCCAGTTTCGTTTCTATCTCTTCATTTAGTCGAGTAATTTCTTCCAAGAATTCTTTGTCTATAAGCCCCTTCCATATGCCTGTTACCATAACCATAGGATCCTGACTCAGCGGTTCTTTAATTTTGACATTATCTTTATCTGTAAGTTGAGTTATGTTTCCTTTTAATTGTGTGTTTAAAATTGGCTGCCCATGAGCCTGTTGATCAAGCTGTTGAATTTTTACTTTTAAATTTCCTTTTTCTAGAAGCCTATTTTATGTATCAACAGAGTTACGCATTTATGAATACATATACTGGCATTTCGTAGGCATTTTAGATCTTCCTTGTGGATGTCTTCCTCGTTTTTATTACCTATAAGTTGCATTAATATGTTGATTTGCCATTAAAAAGGCTTTAATAAATACGTTTTTCAACCCGACATTACAAGAATTTTAATATTATTAGTTTTATAGGCAAATTTACAAAAAAAGTTCCTTAAGGTGTCATCTACTGGTTCCGTTACCTTATCCCAGTTTCGTTTCTATCTCTTCATTTAGTCGAGTAATTTCTTCCAAGAATTCTTTGTCTATAAGCCCCTTCCATATGCCTGTTACCATAACCATAGGATCCTGACTTAGCGGTTCTTTAATTTTGACATTATCTTTATCTGTAAGTTGAGTTATGTTTCCTTTTAATTGTGTGTTTAAAATTGGCTGCCCATGAGCCTGTTGATCAAGCTGTTGAATTTTTACTTTTAAATTTCCTTTTTCTAGAAGCCCTATTTTATGTATCAACAGAGTTACGCATTTATGAATACATATACTGGCATTTCGTAGGCATTTTAGATCTTCCTTGTGGATGTCTTCCTCGTTTTTATTACCTATAAGTTGCATATTATCCGTTGCAGAGAAAACATCCGATATGAGCGTCTCTATTGATAACTGTCCCTCTTTTTGGATATTGTCACTGTCTATTAGGCGTTTTTTTGTGTCTTCATACTCTTTTTTTTCCAAGTTTAAACTTCTGTCGCACTGTCTTTTCGTCGATATATCTGACTCGGGGGTAATAACTGATCTAGGCCTTTTATTGTTATTCTCTTTTTCCTGGTTTGCGCCTGTTTCTACGTTATCGCGTTTTTTCGCTGGTGGTGTACGTGCAACTGAAATTCTAGGTTCAAACACAAAATCTGTATCCTCAAAAACTCGACCCTGATAAGGTAATAAGCCCGTGTTATAAACCTTTTTGATCGCACCCTGTAACTCGGACATCTCCTTATCACCAGCACTCTTGTTCGCCTTATCGGAGTACGTGTTCAGTGTTTTTTTTAGTTTGTTTATATTTCGCGTTCCAATAATTTTATTTATTTCGCTCTTTGTTAGCTGATCCAATGATCCCAGAGAAAAGGTAAGGAATTTTTATTTTCCATTACTTTCCTCGTTTTTCCTTTGCTCATCCGCTGTATTGCCATCACTACCATCCAAGCTACTATCTCACATGTTAATCTTAGGATTTAATTAAAAAAATAAACCGTTTAAAACCGCGATTCAATCGGAGCTATACAAATCACGTTTTCAGCACTACTTAGCTATAAAGGTGTATCTAATTATTTTTAATGAACATTTTTCACTAAGACTCTTAAAACCCAATAAGAAACAAAAATGTTTGTATACTGATCCAAAAGTCAAGTTTTGTAAAAATACTTGAGATTTACTATTAATGTTGAGTAGATTAAATTAACGACTATAAAAAACAATACACAATAGCTTAAGAAGAGTATGATATAACATTAAATAATGCTAGATCAAAATTATATGCCAATAAAATAATATCCTCAGATAACAAAAATAAAACAATGTGGTCAATATGCAATGAGTTAAATGAAAAACCATTGAGTAAAACAGATTGTCAAATCAAAGGAGAACCACTGGTTATAGCTGTAAAGTGTAAAGTATAATAACTTTCTAATTGAAACAGTACCTAATTTATTAAGTAATATAAAGTACTATTCATTTCACTGTAACATAAACGAAAATGATAAATCTATTCTTATAAAAATTTTACTCCTGAAGACTCGCCTGAAGACCTACTTGAAACATCTCAAAAACTAAAAAATAAACTCAGTAGTGAAGAAGTCTCGAAATTCCCACTAGTATAGTAAAGCTTAGTATAAACAACATCAAAACTGTATTATGCTATACCGGGTTAGTAGAAAGTACCGGAACGCTTAAATATCTTCATAGCCGCTAAAGCTGCGCTTAAAAAATTCGGCAGCTAGAGGTTTCTCGGCATGCGGAATTGAAAATGATATCAGTACTGTTGCCAGATTTCCCAGTTTTGCGCTACACATAGTCGTTTCGTTAATTTAAATTGAATGCCCCATTTATCTTTACTCCAATGAATTGGACGTCTCAAGCTTAGCAAGACCCTAATTTTTTAAAATTTTATCTACTAGATGCTGAGATGCGACAACACCGCATTTTCAGTCAAAAGTACTGGAACGCTTAAATATTTAAGTTAAGCAGCTTAATAACTGTATTGATTATTAAATTATAATTTTATTATGGCTTTTGTTCTCTCAGAGACCCAACGTATTGATTTTTTGATTTTTCGTGGATATGGAAATAAAACGAGGACATATTAAGAAGTCTGCGAGTTGTTTATTGACCGCTATCCTAACAAACCAATTAAAAAATCCACCGTACACAGAACTTGTCGACGTTATCAGGAAACAGGGTCCATAAAAATAAATTAAACGTTTTATTACAAATAGAGGAAAATCCAAAAGTAAGTACCAATCAGTTAGCTCTAAATGCCGAAATTTGCCAAAAATCTGTAAGGACTATCTTGAAGGAAAACAAATTAAAGTCGTACAAGATTCATTACACTCAAGAACTTTTAGAGGATGATCCTGACCGCCGTAATGAATTCGCCGCAATCACGATGGAAAATATGAACTGAAATCCTTATTTTGCGCACAAAATTGTATTCAGCGACGAAGCTACTTTTTGCTTGAACGGCCAAGTTAATAGGCACAATTGTAGAATTTGGTCTAGAGATAACCCCCATTGGATGGAAGAACTTCACACCCAATATCTTGAGAAAGTTAATGTGTGTTAATATTGGGTGACAATATTATCGGGACCTTTTTTCATAGAAGGTACATTAACAGGACAGAAGTATTTGGAGCTCCTTAGAGATTGTATAGTTCCTGCCATTCAACAAAATAGAAATGTAGGTGAAATATGGTACCAATAAGACGGTGCTCCGCTCCATTATTCAAGGGTAACCATGCAGTTTCTAAACAACCAATTTCCAGGGAGGCTGATTGCAAGACGTAGTGCATTAGAATGGCCACCTCGATCTCCTGATATGACTCCACTGGACTACTTCTTGTGGGGTCATTTGAAGAATCGTGTCTACAAAAATCATCTAGAAAATTTAAACGAACTCTGCGAAAGAATCCGCACCGAAGTTGCTCTTATAACACCGAATATGTTGAGTAACACACTTCGAGAGTTTTATGATCGACTTGGGTACTGTCTGGCAAATAATGGGGCCCACTTTGGCATTTAATTAACAACTAATAAGTATATAAATAATATATATAAATAAATTCATTGGAGTAAAAATAAATGAGGCATTCAATTTAAAATAACGAAACGACTATGTGTAGCGCAAAATCTGGGAAATCTGGCAACAGTGCCGATATCATTTTTCAATTCCGCATGCCGAGAAACCTTTAACTGCCGAATGTTTTAAGCGCAGCTTTAGCGGTTTTGAAGATATTTAAGCGTTCCAGTACTTTTGACTGAAAATGCGGTGTTGTCATATCTCACCAACTAGTAGAGATAAAATTTTAAAAAAATAGGATCTTGGTAAGCTTGAGACGTCCAATTCATTGGAGTAAAAATAAATAAGGCATTCAATTTAAAATAACGAAACGACTATGTGTAGCGCAAAACTGGGAAATCTGGCAACAGTGCCGATATCATTTTTCAATTCCGCATGCCGAGAAACCTCTAACTGCCGAATTTTTTAAGCGCAGCTTTAGCGGTTTTGAAGATATTTAAGCGTTCCGGTACTTTCTACTAACACGATATATTAAATAACTCCTTTAAGTTTGGCATCTTTCCGCGACAGCTTAAACTGTCAATAATTAAGCCACATTATAAAAATGGAGATCCCCATTTATTAGAAAATTACAGACTAATAAGTTTGTTGCCTAGTTTTTCAAAAAATTTTGAATTGGCAATGTGTAAGAGGTTAATGACCTTTTTCGATAAATGTGATTTGTTTAATACTACTCAGCATGGCTATCTGAAGGGTAGGTCTACGCACACGGCAATTTTTCAGTTTACGCGGACTATACTTGGGTTCTTGGAAGCAGGTAAACTTGCTATATGGTTATTCATAGACCTTTCCAAAGCATATGACTGTTTAGATCGTGATTATCTTCTGAAGAAGCTTCAATGCTACGGAGTTCGTGGGGATGCTATCCATTAAGAAGGCAAAGATTTTAAATCAAACTCACTAAATAATGTAGGAATTACTCAAGGTGGTATTATAGAAACACTATTATTTTTAATATATATATTTACGATTTAAAATCAATAATTGACGATGAAGATAATGCAATGAGTTTTGCAGATGACACAATTTTATTGGTAGGGAACAAAATTAAATTGAATTGGATTAAAGAATTGATCCATGATAGTAAAAATTTGTATTCAAAAGCAAAACAGTGGTTTTAGAAAAATACGGGGAAAAATAGATTAGTTGTAAATGATGAAAAAACTAACATTATTATTATTACTTTCAGTACAGATAGAACGGCTAAACAAATAGGATGGTAAAACTGTAACAGAAACAAAATTTTTGGGTGTTATTATTGATGAATTCCTAAGGTGGTCTCAACAACATTATCCCTCCCATAGACAGGTTGTCTATGACAGAGAAAAATCCATCCTACATGTGCATAAGAATATTCAATAAATTGCCTAATAATATAAAAATGCTTAAAAACTTAAATCAATTCAAACGGAAAACAAAGCAACTCTTAGTAAATCTAGCTAGAACCTTACAGGCTGGAAGATTATTTTAGTATGTAGGATAAGTAATAGTAGAGGAATAAAAGTTGAAGTGACGCTATTTCATTTCATGCTGTTCTATTGTATGTACTGTAAAGATATGTATTGTAATTGCTAGATCTAAAATAAAGCGTTATGTTATGTTATGTTCTGGGACTCATTATTAACCCCAATTTAAAGTGGAGTACACAAATACAATCAACTGCAGCTAGTATAAACAGCCATTGTGCTGCTATACGGCGGCTGAGCCACAATCTAAGCATTGACAGCATAAAATCATTCTATTATGCATCCGTGCAATCTATAATATCTTATGGTGTGCCAGGCGCGGAGAAAGTCTTTAAAGCTCAAAAAAGAGTAATCCGTTGTATGCTGAAATTGTATCCGAAAATGTCATGTAAACCTTATTTCAAAGAAGTTTTAACTACTCCAGCACTCTATTTTAAATATCTTGTCATTTTTGTGAAAAACACCAGGAATTGTTTTCAAGTAACAGAGACAATGCATCTGAGGCAACTATGAACACAAGAAACAGATATGATATTGCCATACCCCACATAACTCAACATTTTTTGAAAGAGTACCATACTATAGGACAGTAAAAGCATATCAGATGCTCCCATCAAAGTCAATCAGGGATATCACAAATGCTGTACGTTTCAGAAAGGAGGTGGTAAATTATGCATTGGAAAAACAATATTACTCACTCAACTTTCTTTCTTGATTTGCGTATCTTTGTACATTTCTATGTTTATAGACTTTTATGATTTTACTAAGCAAGTTGTTTTTTATAATTACTACTGTGTCAATATTAACCTGTATTTCTAAAGGATCTAAGATCCATGTTTTTGACGTTGCTTTCGCATTATAAAATTATTTGATGGCAACAAAGACAAACTAAACAAACTAAACCATTGTTTCGCATTATCAACATCCGTTTCAATCAATTGATATGTGGGCAGGAATCATTGCCCATTTTTTGATTGGACCATTCGTATTGCCGGAACGCTTGAATGTACAATTTTATTTAGAGTTCCTCCAGAACGCTTTTCAGGATTTAATAGAGCACTTACCATTTCAAACCTGCCGAAACATGTACTTTATGCACGATGGGGCACCACCTTATTTCAGCGTTGGTGTGTGGGAGCACCTGAATAACGTCTATCCAAACCGTTGGATAGGTGGAGGAGGACCTTTTCAATCTCCCGACCTACGCCGTTGGATTTTTACCTGTGGGGACACCTGAAAAATTTGGTGTATTCCACTCCGGTCGGCATTAAACAAGAGTACCTTTTTTTTAGTCGCAAGGTGTAAGCTACCCAGATTTATTTTTTTTAAGTCTCTATCATACGGGGTGTTAAAAATTTCACTATTTTAAGAGGTCCTTACTAGTGTCCATCACATTAAATTTTTATTAAATTATATTAAGTACCTACTTAAGTTATACCGATTTCCAGCGGCGTCCTTCAAGGGCACATCTCCGTAGGGAGGGCTTGGAAGAAAAAAATTTTATAGGAACTTGTCATCTTATTTTTTTATGTTCTATATCAATCCGGGTGATTTCCCACATTTCCCGGACACCCTGTACATATACATGTGCCACCCTTATATACAAATATTTTGAATTAAAAATTTAATCTTTTGAGACTAAGCCTTACTGAAATAATATATTAACTGCCTTCGTATCCATTTTGTGCGTTACATTTACCGCTCACTGTACCTATATGGTGCATGTCCCACCGGGAATTCCATCGATCGATTAGGGAGAAACCATAATTAGAAAAAATTTGAATTGGCATACTAATGTCTAAAATATTTTTAATCTGGCACTTGGGGTTATGGAAGTAGATGTCAACTGCTTTATTTTAAATATATTATATTATTGAGTTCATTCAAATCTCCAGTTGTTTTTTCTAAAGTGATACTGAGTTCATTGATTTGTTCCAAGTTGTTTTTATTGGTAAGAAGTAATAATTCTTTGTTTAAATCTGACATCTCAATTTTCTGATTTTCAAGTTGAATAAGTATATGTATGTTAACACCAATAAATTTGATTTGATTTGATACGGAAAAAGGCAAAAATATGTCCAATATACAAAAAAGGTTACAACTCGAACAAACGTAATTATCGCCCAATTGCAGTGCTCTGTACACCATCCAAGATATTTGAGGTTTGAAGTCAATATATTCGACAGTTATACATAGTATCTTAATACAGCAGCATTGTTTTGTTAAATCAAGATCTACAGTAAGTAAGCAATTTATTAACAGTTATGCAAGATGTACCGGATGTTTAAAGTCAAAATCATAGTGGCCAGATGGACATTGCCTATTCTGATTTTGAAAAGGCGTTTGACAAGGTCTCATTTGGAAGTTTATTGGACAAGAAGAAAAGGAATTTGGATTTCACATCAATTTAGTACGTTTTTTGAGACATACCTTTACACCTGCAAGCATGTTGTTACGGTTATTTTTCCAACTTCTGGTATTCCTCAGGGTTCAAACTAGGGATGGTTGAAACAGGACTTTTTTAATAACAGGTAAAACCTGTTGCAGTTTTAAAAAGTACCTGTTTCAAGAAACCTGTTTCAGTTCCAAACTGTTTCAAAACGTGGATAAATAATTCTGCCTAATTGTTTCGCACTGGCGCATGGCGCGGGCGGCTGGTGCTGTTCTTTATCCTGTTGCGATTACGCGGTGTTCGTTGTTGCCGGTTGTCGCGTTAATAGCAAAGTAGCGTTTGAACTAGTTGGAAGTATAATTAAAATATTCGTTTTTAGGGACTTCCCCGCTGTTTTCTACTTGTTTTCGTCTCGCTCTATTTGTGTTTTATACGTTGTACGTAGTACATCGTGGTGTGTCTCTATTAATGTCACCGATTTAAGTAAGTACAAGTGTTTTTTTTATAAAATTTACAATGAGTTTATTAAACAGTTTAATGATGAGAAACAAAAGTAGCCCTGTTTGGATTTTTTTTACAGTCATCGATAACACAAACGCACAGTGTAATATGTGCAAATTACAAATGTCTTATAAATCTTCAATCACAAACTAAAAAAATTTTTGTTATAAAAAGTAATAAATATTAGTTATTTTTGTGTATTTTCTAAAACATCGAAAACACCGCGCGAGCTAAGGCAGAGCCACGGATTCTCGTTTATGCATTGAGGGTCGCAGCCCGACAATAGATTTTCTGTCGCAAGCGCCGCAGCAGACAAGGTAAAAGATTCGACTGGACTGCTGCAACAGAACGGCACAGCTGGAACGGGTAAACGAGACGACTACGATACCGCGATCGCAGTTTGTCTGCTTCGGAGTGCTTCGCAGTTAGTTTACTGTTTCTTCGGAACAGGAAAACCTATCGATTCATACCTGTTCCAACCTGTTCCATATTAAAACCTGTTTCGAAAAAAACAGATCCTGTTCCAAAGCGTCATCTCTAGTTCAAACCTTGGTCCACAACTCTCATGCTAAAGATATAGGGGGCAGAGCAAGTAGAATGTATGGCTTTGTAGTTAAGTTAGTTACTAAAGAGTGTAGAAGTGTACAATGTTTAAAACACTTATTTGTTTGTTTTGTTAGGACTATTTATATTGGATTATGCTTGTATGATGCTTATATTATAAATCCTACAAATATATCCTGCAGCAAGAATGCTTCGTTATTTATACTTAAAGGAACTTTAATGACCATACAGCCCATGTACTGGCTCTCTGTGATGTGACAGATATGCTATTGAACCACTTGAAAAACGTAGACACAAATTTTGTGTCCTGTTCTTGTTTCGATTGGTAAATAGGCTTATAGATGATGTATCTTTTATGTCTAGAATACATTTCAATGTTCCAGTCTACAATACTAGGGATACTATTACTTTTTACTTGCCATATGTAGCATATAATAACCATCAGTTAGGTTCACCCTCGGGTTCACCCTTATATAATATATGTACGGTTTATAACCCTGTTCAAAATAATGTCGATATTTTCAATACTAGTTATAAAGAAACTTAAAAATCAATTAAATCAAATTCTTTATATTTTATTCTAGCTTAGTATGTATGCTTTCTAAGAGGAGTGCTTCAGGTAAAGAGTCTGTGAAGAACGATAAATAATTAAAAAATAAGTTATATGACTTAGGTAAGTACTAGGTATGAATGAAAAGGTATTATCGAGGGGTAAACCGCTAAAGCAATGTGGTGTACACGCGTCAAAAAATGTAAAAAGCAATGCAAGCAATGTAAAGCAATAATAAGAATTATTGAAAATATCCCAGAAATGTAAGAAAATGCGAAGCAATGTAAGAAAATGTGAAGCAATTCAAAAGCAATGTAAGAAAATGCGAAGCAATGCAAAAGCAATGTAACAAAATGCGAAGCAATGTAGTAAATGTTGAGCAATATAAAAAGAAATCCCGTAATTTTAGCGATGCCGTTTGTTGGCATCGCTGCATTTGATGTGACAACATCGGAAATTCTAATGTCTGCGCCGGCTCGGCTCCTCGGCTGGCTCGCTATTTGCCGAATCGCATTCCGTTAGTACTAAATCAGCCGCAGGTGCGTCGTCAGTATTCGTTGCTGCGTAGTCTGTTTCCTGTTGATTTTAAACAATTCCTGTGTAAATGGAATATAGAGGTTAATAAGAAATCTTTTACTAATCTTGTGGCCGTTTGAATTGATATGTTGACGTTAGGAATTATTTAATTTATATATTGCAGATATAGGCACTGTTGTTGCTGTGTTAAAGGAAAGGTAGCTTCGTCTAGCTTTCGAGGAATTCTGTAGTGGTCGAGGAGATTTTTAATTAAGAAGGTTTTTTTTTGAAAAAATAACGAACAAAAAATGTATTTGGGCCATTCTCTGAAAATTGATAAAAAAAAGAATCTGTCTTAACGGGTCATTCTTCACAAAATGTTATTTTTTCTTAAATGTCAAAATCTCGGTAAAAATAAACCATCAGATGGAAAAAACTGCAATCACGCATTTTTCACTGTTTTTAAAAGCACTTGATGCGTATTTAGGTGATATTCGCCACAAAAAGAAAATTAATAATCTCGCATTAATTATTAATTTATCCTGTGATATTTCCTGTTTTTTCTCGTCTCATTCAAATAAAAATTTTGAAAGATTTCCTAATTCTATGTTAAGTTTTCGGTTTAAACCCTGGCAAAAAGAACCTAAGCTTAGTCCTAATGACAGTTTGAGCAAAGAAGTCGTGCAGGATGGGTATATTGTGAGGCATATTATTTTATAGCCCCTAGCTCGTCTAATCAAGCTGTATTTTCAGATGTATGCTGCCAGAGGAAATCTTTAAAATTTTAAAATGCTTAAATTTGTATTTTATGTTGGGTTTTTATGTTATATTACTTGCAGTATATTATAACACTTATTGTTTTATACACTATACTGTGTATCAAAAAATCGTTCATTGTTTTAGAAGTCGGTTTCTATCAGAGTTTCTGTGACATGATGTACCAAAAAGACATAACTTTTGACTCGATTTTAGATGTTTTTAAACTTAAACTAACAGAATCTTCATTTTAGAAACCAGTTATTTTTAAGTATGCCTTTAATCAATGTACCTACAATATAGGCAGACAAAATAATTGTACATCTTCGGCACAGTCTAAGGGTCTAAGGCACTTGCCTATAGGAAAATCCGGGAAAATCATTGTACATGCCCTCAGACTGTGAGATAGAAGTACGTATCGTCGACTGTACCCTGATAGTCGTCGGTACTTTAGAACTAAGCGAGGAACGAACCAAGTATGGATATCCAAACATCCTCAATATATGTATATTTCAAAATAATTCATTTTTCGTTCCATTGTTTAATTAAAGGTGAAAAACTGAGACCTGTGCGTAGGTACTTATCGTATCTTCGGTGAAATCGAACTAAAAAAAAAAACGAGGAAACGAGAGGTTCGCGGAGAGATTGCAATAATTGATACAATCTTCGTAAAAAAATTGCATATCCTACTTACAGATAGAATTGAAAATTATGGCCGTCATAAGGGAAGTCAGATCAATTACAGAATAGTTTTTTACCTCAACCATAGGAAAATGGGTTAAAAGCAATGCAAGGAATGTATAAGAATGTAAGCAATGACATGCAATGTAAAAAAAATGCGTGCAATGTAAAGTAATGCAAAGCAAATGCGAGCAATGTTAAACAATGCCCAGCAATAAAAATTTAGCAACGTGCAATGTTTTTAAAGCAATGTGCAATATTTTGTTGCAAAATTCAGCAATGAAGCAATTGGTGTACAAAGTTGACCTCAGCGGTTTACCCCTCGCTTTTATCTTAAAATTAGTCGAAAGGTTAACCCTTTAATGTTTGTACTTAAGTACTTAATAAACACCCTGTATATAGTACTTTTAAAAGCGCTAAGCATGAAACGCAATTGTGATTGCCAAAAGTAATCGCCTATCATGGTAAGTCTCGTGGTAAGTACTACAAATTAAATTTAAATTTTCATTTTTTATGAGTTTTTAGTTCTTACTCCTTAGAGATTTTAACTGGAAACGGTGGGAATTGAATTATAAATTTCTGTATATCGCGAGTATTAAAAGATAAATGAGGACGTGTTCAAAACCTCTAATAAAAGCAATGGTTATTTTCTTGTGCTAGTTATGATAGACCTTAACTTTCTTTGAAGGATGGGGTGACGGCCTGGTCGCGTGGCAACATTTTCGCTTGGCATGCTACAGGTACCTGGTTCAAGCCCGGGCGGGCCCAGCAGACTTTTTCAGTTTGCATGGCCGAGGTCACCATACTACGTAGTGTTGCGTATGCAACACACACCGACGAATTCTCAACGGCACTTTAGTCTAGTAGGTACTCTAGAAACGGCATGTTGTCGAAGGAGGGACCCTTGAGCCAAATGAAGGATGACACTGCCTGATATTCGTATGGTTGAGGTAAGAACCTTGACCAGAGATTTGGCGGCGGAGTCTCGATTGCACGGGTCTGATACTGTTCCGGATGGTTCGAGGGTCCCCGCGACCTACATAACTCTCTTAGCTGCACACAAGGACGTTTAAGGGCCGGCTCGTCGAGGTTTGTGGTAAGCAAAGAGACGTTAATAATAACAAGACCGTAAAAATACTGTGCCGAGAATAACATGTGTCGGTTATATTGTGGTTCATAACCCACGTTAAACTGTAGGTCCCGTCTGGCTGACATTACCCAGACGTTAAAACGGGGTTGGCAAAAAGGGTCAATACTGGCCTACTTGCTTGGCGTTAACTAATTTTAAGGCTTTAGAATTTTGGTGAAAAGACTCTTTAAAACCGGGCACTATACTTGGTGTGTTGTATCTATACTCTTTGACATATGTTTTTGTTGCAGTTATCACCGGCGTACGGAAGTGGTCCTGGGCCGGCACCCAGTCCTGGTGGATACGATCCGCGGACGAGCTGGCCGGGCGGCCCTCCGCCTTCGGGAGCATCTCAACACTCCCAACACGGACCTGGTAGTCCCGGCCAGCCACAACCACAATCCCAACAACCTTCACAACCCCCAAATCAACCACCTACGTCACAACCTCAACAAAATTCATCTAGTTCTGTGCCTGTTAGTCAATCCTCGCCGCAACCGTCCCAGCCACCCATGAGTCATTCGCCCGGGCCTGGCCCTGGAGGACAAATGCCACCTAGTCCTCAGCAACACCAGGGACCTGGGCACCAACAGGGGTTTCCTAGCAGGCCGCCACCGCCAACGACACCAAATGCACATGCTCCGGATGCAGCGGTAAGTAATTTTTGCATGCATATTATAATATTCTATCCGACCAGCGTATTTCGTTTCAAATTGGAAAGGAGAAATATTACAAATTTACCTTAGTAGATAATTTTAGCACCACGACAAATTGAAAGAAACATTGTTAACAGTGTCTTATCTGTTTTTAGTTATGTACAGGGTATTTCTTAATGATATACTAATATTTCAAGGTGTGAATCTTGGGAACATTTTAAGAAACAACCTCATATGAACGTATATCATTCCTAAGCATCTTTACTTTTACTTTACCGGGTGTCGAATTTTTAAGAAAAAAAAACATTTTTTTGTAATAACTTTGATACGCTTTGATACTACCGAAGATATTTTTGTGAACCTTCCATGCGCTGAAACATTTAAAAAAAAATGATACTTAAGCCACTGCTTCTTAAAATAAAAACATATTCTTAAATCCTCATTTATTTCTGAGCAAATCTAGTATCTTAATGATTTTCCGACGCACCCTTTTCGCGTAAAATAATAAAAAGCATTTTTCTGTACGGTCCTAAGCTAATATCGCATAGGGATTGGGTAATGTTTTTTTTTTATGTTAAGGCCCAGCACTGCAGGATTAATCCTGTATGGCGTTCTGCGAACGTTGCGTGTACGCAGGAAACGATTCACGTTGATTTTGAATCTTTGGAGATTATACTCGTTGGGGACACGGCCTCAGGGAGGTCGTTGGCATGTGAAAGTCGTTTTTTGATATTTTCAAGCATGAAAAATAAAGACAAGATATAACCATTTAAAAAAGCATGCTTTTTTTTACATAGAAAATGGAAATTGACGACATAGGTTGTTGTCCGTTGGTCGAGACCGAAGATGTAGGCAAAAAACTAAAAAGAAAAAAATTAATTTCAAACCTACATACTTTTGTTCCAAAAAACAACATTTTCTTTTAGTCTATTTCTTATTCAATTCTCTTTCTCCTGGTATATGATTTATTGCAAAGATTTGGTAAATAATATAAGTAAAACAATAATGGGAACATATTGAAAAAGAAATTGACATCAATTTTTTACACTTACCTCCCCGAACTTCCTTATACAAGAAGCTATTCAATTTTTTTTATACTAAAAACTGCACAATTTAATAGGCTTAATTTTTTATCGATTAATATTGGGTCTATATTTTATAATAAACCCGGTAGAGGCTTTAGAACGTAAAGGCGCCTATTTTATTTTGTATATTTTAATATCTTCCATAAAGTATCTGAGGATAAAACACTAGGGGCTTCATTATAAAAACAACTATTTGTCATACCTTCACTAACTCGTGGAGGCTCCGGAGATTTTGCTGACTTTTTATACACATTTACGATTTTACTTTCACGAATATCAAAAGAATCAAGACTGGTTAATGAACGATTGGAAATACGATTTGTTTTCTGACAATATATCGCTATTTTTTTAAAATATGACCATGGTTAAGCTGTGAGCAGAATTTATACCATCTAGTGTGTCTTTATTTTCATCAAAATTATCAATGCTTGCGTATATGCAATTATTTTCTTCGGGATTATTGCATAACATGTTTTATGATATTTTGCATCAGTTGCA
This sequence comes from Polydrusus tereticollis, assembly GCA_963920685.1. Classification (NCBI taxonomy): domain Eukaryota; kingdom Metazoa; phylum Arthropoda; class Insecta; order Coleoptera; family Curculionidae; genus Polydrusus; species Polydrusus tereticollis. The sequence goes on from OY987335.1 coordinate 56,102,956, forward strand.
GATAAATCTGCATAAAATTGTATTCTGCCTTGCATATTAGTATCTTCTCTTAAAATCGCAGCATCACATACAGATACATATCTTTTTCCTTCTTTCAGCATCCGTTTCTGTACAAGAGGTTTTTTTTTAGTGGTCCTAATTTACCATAAATTGAAACAATTTTTTTTAATATCGAAACTGAGATTTAGGTTTTCTATTAGGCTGCACGAATGCGTACGTGCATCTCCAAATTGCATTAATAACATTGTTTTTTCTACCAAGAGATTTCCTGCAAGTATAATGATACGGATATCGGGTAGAATAGGCAAGTAAATCATGCTTTAACCTAAACTAACCTGAACTAAAAAAAAAAACATCCTTTCTATCTTTTAAGAAGCAAAAGTATATTATGGGTTGAAACAGAATTTCTACTTGGTTTACCTTTTATGTGCTTGACCGGTTAAATGCCTGAAATGCATTCAGTGTGCTCCTCTCCGACATGAACATCTTATGTAGGTGTTTTTCAGTATTGTTTTTTCACATAATATCTTGAAGGAAATTTCTTTTCATCGTTCTGTAATTTTTAACTGCACAAAGTTAACTGCTTTTTTTTAAACGTTTTCTAACCTAAATGGTCACTGACAGTTATTTGCTGTTTTGGGATGCTTTCTTTTAGGATTTCGGTCTGAATATGGAGATCTTAAAGATCTGAATGGCTACCAGTTTGCGCCCTTACAATTGCAGTTTGCTTGTATGAGTTTTACGTAGCTTTTATCACTCCCCACCAGAGGTCGCCTGAAGTACCGTTTTTAAATTTTGGTAGCCCGGTTTATTCCTATCATTTACGCGCTTTTTATGTTATTTTTTTTACAAGTTCCTTATCGGGTACTGCAGTGGTACTTGCCTAACATGTTCAAATTCCTTTTGGTTTTTGATCATCTCAAAGGCTGGTATCTGTTCTGCTTTGAGTGCACTTTTATAATTTTATAGTTTTAAAGTGTTTTCTCGCAAAGTGCCAGGTAGGTACTTTTACCTAATTTTATTAAAACTAAAGGATTAATTATAGTTGGGGTATTTTATTGAACTTTCCTTATTTATAAAATTTTGTCCTTGCAAATTTAAGTAATTACATACATACTCTTAATGTTGTTAACTTTTAACTTAATTAATTCTGACTAATTAATTCCTTTATATATATTTATACGACAAGATGTAAAAATAATTATTGCGCGGCTCTAAGTAGTGATCGACCGATACCGATACCGATATATCGGCCGAGAGCCGATTATCGGTATCGGCCGATAGATGTAAATATATATCGGGTATATCGGCCGATGTATAAAAACAACCATAGCAGCTTAAAACATTTTTTTTTATATTTAAATTTAAAGTAATATTTCAAATAAGTTAATCTTAAGAAATTATGGTAGATATAACATGAAATAGGCATTTAATATGAATAATGTAGTTTAGGCAAATTATCATGTAAAAATATTAGTTTCTCGGTTGTTTCTGGATTCAGCCGATTCCTTTTCGCCGAATTTACGGTTCCAGCTTCTGAAAACATTTGCTCACTTGCAACACTGCCAACTGGTGCAGATAAATATATAAGAGCTTGATTATATAATAATGGTAGAACTTCGCGTTTTTCTTGCCACCAAGAAATGGGATTCGCTTTTCTTTCAAGAAGAGGATGTTTCTTATATTCTGTAATTTCATCATTCACTTCTTCACAAATGGATGCCCTAGAAGATGATTTTGTGTCACAAGAAGATGTTGTTGGAATGGTTTTTGTTTTTGTGGAGCTCATCCCTTCTCCGGCAAATTCTTCGTAGATTTCCCAAAACAGATTTTGGTCAGATGTTCGACTAGTCTCAGGTTCAGAAGTTCGAACATACTTAGCAAGTGGTTCGTTGTCATCACTATCAATTTCTATAGAATCTATAGTTTCATTTATTGTATGGTCTTGAATGTAATCCGAAATGTCAGGGGAACTGGAATGTTCTACAGATGTATTGTTTTCTTTTATTTGGGACTTTAGATTTGTAGTTATGTATTCGCATATAAAATCACGGTCTTTTGTAAAAAAATTGTCTTTGAAGCGAGGATCCAAGGAAGTCGCGATGGTATAATGTTTTTTTATAAATATATTCTGAAATCGTTTATTTAAGCTGTTTTTCAATTCTTCTTTTATTGTACCTACTCCTGCAAAATTAGCGTTTTCTTTGTTAAGATAGGCAGTGATAGTCGAAACAAATGGAATGACTTCAGATATGCAGCAGTGAAGAACTTGTAATTTTTGTTATGTCTTCAAATGGCTTTAACAAATTTAAAATGCTTCAAACTAATTCCCATTCGGAAAATGTCAAGTCTGTAAGAGTCCCATGATCCAAAATATATAAATTTACTGCTTGTTTTTGTTCAAGTAGGCGAGAGAGTAGATAAAATGAGGAATTCCAACGTGTTTGTACATCTTGGAAAAGTTTGTGTTTGGGAAGGTTTAGTTGTTCTTGTAGTTTACTTAGTTTATCGCAAGCAGTTTGAGAGTGATTAAAATGCGAAACGATTTTTCTTGATCTTGCTATTAAATCACTGACTGAAAGTTGACTTTGTATAGCATCCTGTATTACAAGTTGTAAAGAATGAATGAAGCAAGCTTCATAATTTACTTTTGCCTTAACAAAACCATTCCTCATATTGGCAGCATTGTCTGCTAATACTAAGTGAATATGTTCCCTTTTTATATTCCATTCTTGTAACAAAGAATTAAATGCTTCAGCTATGGCGTCTCCTGTATGAGATCCTGCATGGGAACTTCTTGCAGGCAAGTGAAAAATGGGATCTCTGATTTAAACTTAAACATGTTTTTTCAAAAAAATGGATTGTGAGAGACAAAAAAGAACTGTTTATATATTTGCACGTCCAAATATCTGTAGTAAAAGATGCTTTTCCCAACCTATTTGAAATTTTTTGAGTCACTTGTGCTTTACATCTTGAGTAAATATCTGGTACAACTTTTTCTCTGAAGTATTTGTCAGAAGGAATTTCATAATTTGGAATAGCTTTCTTTAGTAGCCGAGTAAAGCCATCATCTGATACAATGCTGAATGGCTGATTATCTAAACATATCATTTCACCTATAAGGTAGTGAAACTCCTTCGCTCTGGATGAATTAATGTTCCACTTTTGCATTTGCTTGAAAGAGTCAGCCAGTGAGACTTGCAATAGCTTAGAGTTAGAGTTAGAAGTACTACTAGAACTACTAGAAGGTCCAGCCGTTTCTAAAAAAAATAGACTCAGGGTGATCAAAAGTCAAAACGTTGAAATAAACGGGGAAATTTGTTTTTAAATAAAATCATATCGTAGGTGTTAATTGTTAATGAAACGATTTAAAGCGATGAAAAAGAAAAATGTCCCCCCTCCTACACAAATTCCTTTAATTTCCCCAAATTCCCAACAAATTACTTAATTGTTCAGATTTTTTCAGTAATTTTTTTACACAAATTCCCTTAAAATTCCCTAAATTCCTAATAAAATAAATCCCTAGATTTTTAGCAAAAAATTCCTGGGAGGTTTGCCCCTCAATCCTATATAATAATATAATCCTGAATGAGCAGGTCCTATTGTTGGTAAATATTTTTATAACGTGAACTGGAAAATAAAAATTTAGTACTAACCTGAGCTTGAATCAGTCCCTTTCAATTTATAATATTCTTGAGGATGTTTTTTCTCTAAATGGTATTTCATGTTTGAGGTATTCGCCGATTTTCCCACTCCCCCTAATGAAATGGTTATGTCACACAATTTACATTTTGCGGTGGATTTCTTATCTGCTGGGGATAATTTATTCTTTATGAAATATTTCCAATAAATACTTTTTCCATCCATTTCGCTACTTTGCACTCCACCAAACTCCAATAGGATTATTATTAACTATTATTATTATGTCTTTGTTAAAGATTAACTAAATTACGCCAAGAAATAATCGAACTTAAAACGATCTGCTTTAAGAATGCAATACTGAATGCACGGCAATAAACGCACGGGATTCACCGAGAAATTCAAATTAAGGGGATTCACCAATGACTTGGCGCTGAGCCACATAAATTACCGCCTATTGCTGTGTTGCCAAAGTGCAATTTTTGTTTTTATTTTTGTGATTTTAAATTAAACGTTAAAGAATTGAGGCGTACGGATGCAAAACTGTTTAAATCCACTTTTAGTCAAAAATGAGTTATTGGTGGCGCTGCCTTCTCTAAAATATCAATTATATAATAGCATTATTATATGACTACAGAACTTCCTAAATCCCCAAGAAATTGAATTACAAATTATAATGACGGAAGCAAAACTTACTCAATCCTAAGTAAATATTGTTCCAAAACTGTTTAAATCCATTGCCCCACAAAGGTATCAAAACTGTTTCCATCCATTGCGCTGGTACCACAATGGTAACGCGCGGAATCAAAACTTTTTTCTTCCCTGACATGTTAACTTTATAAAAATGGTTGTTTAGTCTTGTTTTAAACGCGCTTCTAGCAAGAAGTAGGTAATTTGATTTTGTTTGTGCTATTTTGGGTTAAATATTGTACTTTAAAATACATTAATAAACAGACTGTGTTATTAATTCAGTAATGGAAGATAGTGTTGTCCATGCTACACCTGGCAAAGGCCGAAAAAGATTAAGAGACCCGTCAAAATGGAAGAAAACCAAATGTAAACTAGAAAGGTAATATTTTAAATGCACTTTTTTTTAGAGGTAGTTGAAACTGCTTTTTCCTAGATATAGAACTTTCCAAGCCATCCGAAATGTAATCATAAACTGAAGGCTAAGTCCCAGATCAATCTGCTTACTATTCTAGGCAGCTTTACCTGTACAATTTTACGATATGTGAGAGAAATTGCAACGATAAACAGACCAAACAATGTATCACTTCGTACACGTGGACTAAAAATGTATGCGCTAAGGGATCCAACGAAATATGTTCAATGGTAAACCACAAGCTCTCAATGTTAGACTTGACCGACAATATCTCAATCAAACTTTTTTGTGACGGCTGTCCTGTTCAAAACAAGAACGTAACACTGATGGGTATGCTTAAGTATTGGTTACATCACACTAATTCTACAGTGAATGAAATTGTTGTTACTTTCCCGGTAGTTGGACACTCATTTCTACCGGCCGACCGCGTTTTTGGACGAATAGAGAAAAAGGTAAAGAAAAAAGAAGTTATAGTGCATCCCGATGAATATAGGATGATTTTCTCCGAATACGCAACTGTCCTTGATTTAGAAATGGACTGTCAAGTTTTTAACTGGAAAAAAGCTATTCAATCGATCATAAAGCCGCCCGGACAGTGGCATTTTCAGTTGACATCGGCATGTACAAGTCCGTTTTGAAAAAATGACAAAATCTTACCCAGATTAATCTGGATCCTCTTCCCAAGCAATGCGCGGTCAAGCCAGAAAAACTTAAGGATGTTGACGCTTTATTAAAAAAATCATTATGGGTTAAACTGGAGAGATCTTCAAAATGTTAATTTGACGTTTTATAAGAACATCATTGATAATGTCATTAAATTATCTGATGATCCAGAAGTTGAAGAACTCGTGCACATCGAGGAAGATGATGATGGTCTTAAAATATAAGTTTCTGATAATTTTGTTTTTTGAAAAATAAAAGTAGGTAATAAAATATAGTTTACAAGTTGACAACAATTTTAAGTTCTACTGTTTCAAAACTCCCTACATCCCACAGGCACTGTTCCAAAACTTCTTAGTTCCATAGTGCGGCAGCAAAACTCTTTAATTCCCTATTTATTTTTGCAAATAACTGTTTTAATATTACGCAAATTTACTTTTTGGTAACATATATCTAATTAGAAAGGTATCTAAATGTTAAATATTTACTTTAAACCATAATAATTTGTTCCAAAAGGCCAACAGATGTTTTTTGTTTCTCCTGTAAAATTAGCTAGAATGGATCTAAAGAGTTTTGGAATTGGACGCCTCAATTATAAATTATATTACAGAATATTCAGATTTTAGACATTAATAATGTTATCTATTAAAAAAGGCCGATATGCCGATATATATCGTTATCGGCCAAGACATTATCGGTATCGGCTAAAAAAGTCATATCGGTCGATCACTAGCTCTAAGGATACTTTTGTGACAGTTTCAGGATTTGGAACAAAAGCCGAAAGCCTGTCTAGTTTACCTCAATTAAAACATAATAAGTACACGTTGGGCTACTTCGTTTTTCTGGTTTAACCCATCAAAAACCCCTGAGAGAATAAAAAGTTTCGTCACAGGGTTCATAGCTAAAAGTTTTGTTTTTAAGGTTTTTGCCTATATCTTCTGTCTCGACCAATGGAGAGTCGTGAATTTCCATTTCCTATGTAAAAATACATGACTTTGCAAATGGCGAAAATGCCGTTTGGTTACACTCTGGATCAGAGACGTTTATTGTCAACACTTTCTTATTTTAATATTTATTTGAGATAAATTGGAAACAGAGACCAGTTAAATCATAGTTTCAAAAAAGCGAAATAATTACTGTGATCTAGGCATTTGAAAAAACAGGTGGCCATCGCATTTAAAAGAATACAATGGAAAATAATGATCTACGTATTGCTATCTTTTCTTTCGTAATAAGGCTGCAAGCAGTTAGATCAGCAGGCAATAAATGCGAGTACCTATTTTAATTGTGGAGATAGTCCAAGTAAAAATCCTGGCGTTAGACTATTCAGATTTCCACATCAAAATCAAAATCTGTACAGAAAATGGATTATTAACTGATGTGGTAAGTGGTAAACTATACAGGGTGACAATTTTTAAACTTACATTGGCTTTATTTTCTATATTAAACAAGATATCAAAAATATCGTTTCTAAAAATAGCAGGTAAAGAATGAGGTATTTTGCGAACCATACTCATCCACCCCTTAAGCACGACCCTCATCCACTTAAAATCCTAAATGGCACCACCCCACTTGTGACATCTGAAAAGCTTATTAAAAATACCAAAATTAATAAGATTTATTTACAAAATGTTTCAGAAAATTTTGATTTTAAAGTGGAGGACGGTAGTGTTTAACGGATGGATGAGGGTGGTTGGAAGACTATGAGAAATCTAAAGAATTCAGCCAAAATGTTTAAATGTATTATAAGAAGAGTGGCTCAGGCACATATTTTAAGATTATTTTACATTGTAGAGGGTGGCCCAAAAAGTTGTTATGAAATGAAATAAACTTGTAATTTTTTAAATGGAATACCCTGTATTTTATGATATTATTTAAATATACCAAGTCAACTGTTAATGTAGTTTTTACAGAAAGTTAACTTGTTTGTGAAAAACCTCGTCAAATTTAACTGCTAACTGCAAAGGTAAGCGCAGGATTTTATAAATTTAAATACTCATCCACGATAATACCGGGATAGTTCGGGACCAGGTTTTGGGGGAAGGATTATTGTGATTCCCAATAATAAATTTTGAAAATCACGTGAATACGCACGCCTACCGATAAGGGGCGCTCTGCATACGTTTCTTTGCCACAGTTATAATATTTTCTATTTTTTAACGTATGATTATTTTATCCTTCAAATTTCTATAACAAAAGTCTACGCCAGCTAAGTCTTTAATGGCGGCCGATGTCATATGTCATTTCTAGTAACATTCTTTTTACAGAACTTAAATTTGGTCAGGACCAAAATTCATCTCTAGGGCCACTGGCACCAAATTTTTAAGAACTACTTAAGTCGCTCTTAATTAACCCTTAAAAAGTAAAATTGTCTTGCACCAGTTTTTAAGAAAGACTTTTAACATCGCTAAAGATTTCTTAAATGTAAGTTGCCGTTTTCGAGTCCTAAAAAAGTTCCTAGGGTATTCCTAACCTCAATCTAACTGTAATAAATTCCAATTTTTGATGTTTGGGAAAGATGTAGATAACGACGACAGAATTCTTAGAATGAACTGAAAATGATTTTATAATATAATTTTATAATAATTTAGGTAGGTAAAGTGTATAAAACCTGTATGTATTATCATACATTTTGCAATATTGTTAATGAAAGGGAATAACATAATAGTAATTTAAAATAGAAACTTTCCTCGTGGGATGAACTACTTTGCTGTATCTATCTTTTTTTTTATTACATTATTCCGAGCATTATTCGTTGGAAATAACGTATCTGTTTTATGCGTAGCCAGTGAAAACTAAAGACACCTTTTATTTTTTCCATTTTTTTAAATTTAGCGAAATATTGGTGTTTTAGGAACCATACCTAGGAAAAAAAATCAATGTTGTCGGCTTTTTTGAGAAGCTGGTTGGTACAAAACAGAATATTTTAAGGTTAACTTAGGATTTAGGATATTAACTAGAGCTTAAAAGTTAATTTTGGTGCAAGTGGCCATGGAATCAACGTAGCGATTGCCTGTGTCCATGAGATGTTTTTTGAGTTGAAGAACTTTTAAATCACAGGTTGGGAAATATGTTTATAATATGGCGTCGGCCGCCATTAAAGACTTAGCTGGCATAGACTCGATTATGATATATAGCGGTACATACCTATATATCGTGATATATGTCAATATCATGTCCTTAATTTGAGTTATCAAATTTTATTATAGTCAAAATTAGAGATGAGTAGACTACGGGCATCGATCAACGAAATCACATCAGTCGATCTCTACCTAGTTAAAGTTGTGTCCGAAATCATAAACAATTTTGGTTAGTGGTTCAGATCGATACATGCTTTTTACAAAATGAGCCGTATTCAATTTAATTGGATTGATTCGATTTTAAAATCAAGTTCAGTCATTATTCAGGGTCAAACTATGGCAACCTTTTTTTTTGTAGAAGTATAACAGGCTGTCATGTACGAACGGTAGCTCATTGATTGCGGAGGCACTAGGTCGTGATTTTAAAAAAGCTCACTTTCTTTCCTCTGTCTTCGGCGTCCCTAGGACGCCCCCTTGCTTACCGGGACTAAGCAAGGAAAAAATACCAAATACCTGCATCCTGCATGCATTGGAAAACCATACAATAAATGAAACGAATGTGTTAATGCTACTCATTAAATACAATTTTATTCTGTTTGTTATTAAAATATTTTGAAATTTAAAAAATTTTGTACATAATATTTTGTTACTTATATTACCTTTTTGTTCCTTCTTTCACGATATACAGGGTGTTTTGTAATTGAATGTCAATAATTAAGGGGGCGATTTTAGTGTTAATTTTAAAAAGAAAACTTCATATGAACGTATGTCCTAAACGTCTTTATTTTTGATATACAGGGTGGTAAAGTTTTCAAAAATAAATAGTTTTTTAATAATATCTGTAATACCACTTTAGATATTTTAATGAAATTTGGCAGACATGTACTATGTATCAAGATGCATTATTTACCGTACAACAATTTTTTTTATTTCCACCAGTGGCGTTCGTACGGAATTTCACCTGCCTATTTTGGCTGACATTAATGTAACGCTACTGATTTCTCGTAAAAATAAATTTATTCCTAAAATCCCCAATCATTTCTAAACAAATTTGATCTCTTGAATTTTTTCAATCCGATGCACGGTTTTCGCTTAAAAAAAAATTAAAACCTTTCCTCTGCATGATCATAACAATATCGTTAATATGACAATATCACCATGCACAGAAATAGAAACAGTAAACACTTTAGAAGAGCTGGAAGATCGTATAAGAGCTTCCTTCGATTTAATAAGAAATACTAAAGGTATACTTCAAAGAGTGCGCGACAATATGAGGAAAAGAGCTGAAGCGTGTATCCTTCAAGGTGGAGGGCATTTTCAACAACTTATCTAGTTTCTATGTATGTTCTTTTTTTTCACAAAGGTTGTTGTTGATTTATTAACAGACGATCCTTATTCATTTCTAAGCAAACTTGATCTAAGAAATAAAATATATTTCTGTGCATGGTAATATTGTCATATTAACGATATTGTTATGATCATGCAGAGAAAAGGTTTTTATTTTTTTTAGCGAAAACCGTGCATCGGATTGAAAAAATTCAAGAGATCAAATTTGTTTAGAAATGATTGGGGATTTTAGGAATAAATTTATTTTTACGAGAAATCAGTATCGTTACATTAATGTCTGCCAAAATTGGCAGGTGAAATTCCGTACGAACGCCACTGGTGGAAATAAAAAAAAATTGTTGTACGGTAAATAATGCATCTTGATACATAGTACATGTCTGCCAAATTTCATTAAAATATCTAAAGTGGTATTACAGATATTATTAAAAAACTATTTATTTTTGAAAACTTTACCACCCTGTATATCAAAAATAAAGACGTTTAGGACATACGTTCATATGAACTTTTCTTTTTAAAATGAACACAAAAATCGCCCCCTTAATTATTGACATTCAATTACAAAACACCCTGTATAACAGACTAGATATAGACTTCCATTTCCCAACCCGTCATGGTCTGTGTGTATCCTTTTGGATACACAAAGTTTTAATGGCATGCATCCAAAAAGGTACATATGACGCTGAGCCTGTTTAAATTTTAATTCTGGAATAGCTTGTCCAAACGCAATGATTTATTGTATAACCTCGGGGAAGATTCTAGCACCTTTTTATCTTCTTTATGTGATGGCACGGCTATATAAATTGTGACACGTTGTCAAGGTAGCTTTACATATTATAAAAGGTCAATTTAAAATCAAGAGGAGTAATAAAATAGTGGTGACTGGAAATGATATTAAATAAATAAAAAAATGTCAAAATAACTTTATAGAAGCCCGTAATTCCATCACGGCTTTTACTGGGACAGCTTTTTCAGCAGGGCCTCATTCGATTCAGTTGAAGGAGATAGAGCGAGACAGGAATGCTTCAGCACCTGGATAAAATTCATATGCCCATCTAAGGCAAGTATAGGCACAACCATAAAGCAGCCTCTTTGGTTTATCGTGTAGAGAAGTGTGTACTAAGACTGTTGAGTTGCCCAACCTTTAATAAAAATACAGGAACCCTTGTAAAACCCCTAAAAATAGCAAAACATAAAATTACGCACTAAATCCTTTAAAAAACAATGAAACTTGATGAAAAATTTGGAAGCTTACCTCTAAAAGGAGAGTGAAAAGACACTTGCCAAAAAGACGCCGTGCGTGGGTGACTTCCATCTTGGAGGTTCAGAAAAGATGCGAGAAAATTTCATACACCAAAACGATAGCTGGTCCGTCAATGCAAAAGTTGTTCCCAACTTATCCAAAGTAAAATCCATGAAACTACGACGGATTCGGAGACTGTATTTATATGTAAACAAAGAATTAAATAGTTAACTTTTTTAAATTGTTACGAAACTCTAAAATAACTGTGTTTCTAAAAAAATATCTAAAATTAAAATTATAAACTGTGACCTCTCCTGTGACTGTGCAGGCTCAACCGAAAACTAACAATATGGTAAATGCCAACTTTTGTTTCAAACTCGTGTTCTGTCAAACAGTTAAATCAAATAGATCCATTAAAAAAAAAACGTTTTTTAATATCGGCATTTCTATCTTTATAAAAAAAAATACAACTTTTTTTAACAGAGGTCATAGCTAGGGGTGGGCGATTATCAAAAGTTATAATCGATTATCGATTATGAAAAATAATCGATAATTTCGATTTAATCGATTAATCGGAAAATCGATTATTTTGATTAATCGATTATTTCGATTTAATCGATTAATCGGAAAATCGATTATTTCGATTAATCGATTATTTCGATTAATCGATTATTTCGATTAATCGATTATTTCGATTAATCGATGTTTCGATTAATCGATGTTTCGATTAATCGATGTTTCGATTAATCGATGTTTCGATTAATCGATGTTTCGATTAATCGATTATTTCGATTTAATCGATTAATCGGAAAATCGATTATTTCGATTAATCGATTATTTCGATTAATCGATTATTTCGATTAATCGATTATTTCGATTAATCGATTATTTCGATTAATCGATTATTTCGATTAATCGATTATTTCGATTAATCGATTATTTCGATTAATCGATTATTTCGATTAATCGATTATTTCGATTAATCGGTATTTCGATTAATCGATGTTTCGATTAATCGATTATTTCGATTAATCGATTTTTTCCATTAATCGATCTTATTATATTTATCATTTTGGATAAATTCGATGTAATCGGTATATCGATTATTTAGATTAATCGATAAATCGGACAGGCAATAAATTTATTGTCCAATAATTTATTTGGTCCTTGTCGATTAGGCAATTTTTATTTAATTAAAACAATCTCCTTTTATGGGAAAAATTATAATATAACAATATTATGTTTAAGCAACGTTTCACTTTTTTTCAACTTTAGAATAAGAGTAAAAAGCTGTTTTTATTTGTATATATTTTAAGTAATAATTATTTTCATTTTTATTGCGCTATTTCGCCTACTTTTAATTTCCATCGATGGCTATTTTTGCAAATAAATCGAAAACGGTCACAGATACGAGAATAGTACAAGAGACAAGAACGCTAAACAAGGGAACAGAGAGTTCAAATTTCATACCGGAATTCATACAGGGAGCCCCAAAAAAAGTTCTGAAAGATAAAATTGTAGCGGATTCAAGAAAATGTAACACCCTGTATACTGCGACCAACAATTTTGATACTTTATTGTAGAGATTCTAAAAAATGGTTGTTGTTCCAAATTTGAAACAATTATCAGAGAATATAAGAGAGAAAACGCAAGATACGAGAAAAAAAATTAAAACTTTGCCACCCTATATAACGAAAATAACGCGTTTTAGACCATGCATATATTTACATTTTTTTCTTATTTTGACGAGTACTAACTATCACCCCCTGAAATATCTGCATACCATTAATTAACACCCTGTATACTAGTAGCAATACGGGCGCAGTACACGTAACTGTTATTGTATAGAGTAATAATTAATTGTGCAGTATATTAATTAATATTTCACCAGCAACTTCAAAATCATTCAATAACATAATAATTTATATTTTCGATTATCGGGTAAAAATTTATTTACACTCGATTTTACAATCGACTAATCAGAAAATCGGAAAATCGATTAATCGAAAAATCGATTAATTGGAAAATCGATTAATCGAAAAATCGATTAATTGAAAAATCGATTAATCGGAAAATCGATTAATCGAAAAATCGATTAATTGAAAAATCGATTAATCGGAAAATCGATTAATCGGAAAATCGATTAATCGGAAAATCGATTAATCGAACAATCGATTAATCGATTAAAATTTTTCTTAAATCGAAAAATCGATTAATCGATTAATCGATTATATATCGATTAATCGATTATTTTGCCCACCCCTAGTCATAGCCTCTATAATAGTACATAACAACAGTGCCTACTTTAAACAGCCTCTCTTTCAGATATTTTTTAAGATGGTATTTAGGTAAATGTTATTTTGAGCATAAAGCATTAAGATTTGAGAAAAACGAAAGTTATCGCTGCTCCATTATACCAATTGAAAAACTTTGCTTAATTTTCTATACACTACATTATAGAGAAAGTTACGTAACACGTTTTAGTTTAACTTGCAATTAATTAAAGCGGTCTTGACCTTTGTTAACATACTAACTAATTGATTAGATAGCATATGTTTTAGTTGGGAATTAATTATGTGGGAGAAGACGGGGGCACCATAGCCAATCGACAAGCGGTATTAATTTGTTATAATATTTACCAAGATTGGTAAATATCATGATTTTTATTTATATAAACAATAAAATATCGGATATACGATACATACATATCCCATATATTAATATAAAAAAGAAGAAGAATTCGACGGATATGTTGCTAACATAAAATGATTCTTTACACTGCGCATAAATGTTCGCACATTAGGTGATTTTTTGATGTCCGTCTGAACAGCAATGAGAAGGCTGTTTTACATGTGCGTTGTTCTAGCAAACCGAATGTCAAAATTGTCTTTAGATCTGATGTCATGCGAATGGCTAACCTGAGACTTAAGTACTCTTGTAAATATGAGTGCAATGATCTATGTTGTATTTTGAAAATAAACAATAAACACGCTTATCGATAATCGATAATTTGCATACGTTTGTTGCCACCGTTGTAAGTTTTTCTATTTATTTTATTCTTTAATTTTTTTATAAACACCAAGATATACAGGGTGGCGCACTCTACGACGCGGTAATTTAATGAAAAACGCCTGAATTTTAAAATGTTCTTATTATTTGGGTAACTGCAGGATGTTTGTAAGCAGAATTTAAAATTATTTTGAAATATACCGGTTGTCCAAAAAAAGATCCTTATCAAACTTTTATTTTTTTTTAAATGGAACACTATATTTTATGACATTTTTGGATTCTAAAGATAAAATCTAACTTTCAGTTTCTAAGGTGTAGTCTTTGAACGTTTTAACTTCGCTATGGGCAAACATTTTTTAGGCAAAGGGAAGGCCCAGCAGGGCTAAAGTGTCCACATCACAATGATTTAGATGTTATCTGCCTGCCGCAAAAAGATGCAACTAGCCAGGGCTCTACATCGGACTTTACTCTAGATGTACACGATTCATTGCAAAACTTTTATCGAGCTTTGATACCTTGTATTAGTCAGCCTCGGTGCAGCATCAAAAAAGAAACTAAAAACAATCTTTTGGTATTTCAACTAAATATCCAGAGCCTGAACAATAAAGTTCTTGAGTTAAATGTACTATTAAATGACATTTATCCAGATATTCTATGTCTAACGGAGCATTGGATGCAAAATGAGGACATCTGCAGTGTCAACATTAAAGACTATCATTTAATAAGTCACTCGTCGCGCAGTGAACATCGAGGAGGTGGTACCTCAATATTCGCTAAAGGCCACATAGATTTCTTATCTTGTAACACAATTATTGTAACATCTTTGGAAAAACACTTTGAATTTTGTATTTCAGAAATGACAGTCAAAAATGATAAATATGTTGTTATATGTATGTATTACTATGTATAAGTCACCTAGTGGCAACTTGGAATTGTTTTTAGAATTTTTATGTGATATACAGGGTGTTACAAATTCGAGGCTAAGTACAGGGATCTCCGAAACTATAAGAGATACAAAGTCGGTTAAATGGGGGCAAAGTTCCAGAATAAGGAGCTCAAGAAAATGCCGCAATAAAAATTTAAAATTTCCGACTACCTTCGGAGATATCCGAAAATAAACGAAAATTAGCAAATTCGTTTTTATTTTTTCCTGATTACATTTGTTGAAATAATTTCAAACAAATGCCACATTTCCATTGCCACTTTTTTTTTTTCTACAAAATGACAATTCGTTTTTAATTCCGACGTTTCGTTGGCGGGCCACCATCATCAACTTCATTTTTTCAAATACGGACCTGGAATTTAAATTGCATATTTTTGATCCTTATACCTCTAAAACCTAATATTTGATGTCTTCTAAATGTTATGCAGACGTTTCGTTTCCCAAAAACGCATCAGAAGGGTTTTTGGATTTTTAAAAAATACTATCCTGATGAAAATAACAGTATTTATTTGAAATTGAGCAGATGCGGTGTGTAAGAGAAAATTAAAATATTTTTGTCTTTAAAATACTTATTTAATAATAATAAATGTAATAAATTATGGGTAAAGGAAACAGAACAAAAACAAATTCATATTAGATAAACTTACTTAAATAACCTACACGCCACATTAAAACAGGATTAAGGCACTGATACTATCATAAAGAAATTAAGAAAAGGTAAGAATATCCCTTAAACTTATCTCAAATGTTCGAACAGATTGCCGTTTACGTTTAAACACTTTAATGCTTTGGTATTTACTTTTCTTACTGCCCTTAAAATTGATCTTTTGCGGAAAGATCGGCATGAAGTTAAACTTTTTTGACGTAACTCTGCCAAGTTTTCAACAGGGCCATTTTTATATACTTTATTTTTTATTGCACGCCATAGAAAAAAATCTAGCGGTGTCAGATCGGGCGATCTCGCTGGCCACTCCACCACACCTCTGTTTCCTATCCACTTTTCTGGGAAACTTCGATGTAAAAATGCACGCACATCTCGACCATTATGGGGAGGTGCTCCGTCATGTTGAAACCAGAGATGTGGAAGGGTTGCCAACGGGACATCCATTAAAAAATCTTCAAATTGGTTGTTTAAAAAATTAAGATACATATCTGCATTTAAATTATGGTCATATAAAAATGGACCCAAGATTTTGTCCCCACACAATCCTGCCCAAACATTAATGGAAAACCTGATTTGAGGACGAAGTTCTCTATTTTCTCTGGGGTTCTCTACAGCCCAAACATGTTCGTTATTTCTATTAAATAAACCAGTTTGTGAACTTTGACTCATCCGTCCAGATAATGCGATTTAAAAAATTTGGATTTATTGTAGCTTGATCTCTTATCCATTGGCAAAAAGTAACTCTTCTCTCGGCATCTCCAGGATGTAATGTTTGAGAAATATGAATTTTGAAGGGCTTGAAGTTATTTGATTTTAATATTCGCCAACATTTAACATGATGTAAAGTGTGCAAGTTTGCTTCCGACTTAATTTGTCTGGTGGACACAGAAGGCTTTTGGTTTACCTATAGGTACAATAGACAGTATTTATTAAAAAGCATATTATTATAATTTATAAAAAATACTAACTTGGTTTAGAACTGTATCAATTTCGCCATTTGTGAATTTATGGCCATATTTTTTTCGTGGTTGTATGAATGACCCATATTCCTTCATATTAAACTCCAGCCTTTTAAAGTATGTGTAGTGTGGTTGAGGTTTTTCCGGATATTGCTCAAAATACATCTGAGTGGATCTATAACAATTTCTTGGGCATAAAAAGTAAATGCGAAGCATATCACTTTTTTCTTGGTTGGAGAATGGCATTTTGTGGCATTAAAATAAAAAATCCACAAACCTTATCACTGCAGTGTCGCAAATGTCATTAGTTTTTTATTTTTCATGGCACTCTTGTTTGTTTTACACATACTTGCTGTTTCAAATGTGGGAATTTAATAATGATAAAAGATAAATATGGTTCAACGCCAAAATTATTCAGTCAGTGTATGAATACATCTCAGCAATATTTGCAATTTCGTTAATTCCTTTATTTAAGTAAGTTTGTCTAATTTGTATTTGTTTTTGTTCTGATTTTCATCAGGATAGTATTTTTTAAAAATCCAAAAACCCTTCTGATGCGTTTTTGGGAAACGAAACGTCTGCATAACATTTAGAAGACATCAAATATTAGGTTTTAGAGGTATAAGGATCAAAAATATGCAATTTAAATTCCAGGTCCGTATTTGAAAAAATGAAGTTGATGATGGTGGCCCGCCAACGAAACGTCGGAATTAAAAACTAATTATGTCATCTTGTAGAAGAGAAAAAGTGGCAATGGAAATGTGACATTTGTTTGAAATTATTTCAAAATGTAATCAGGAAAAAATAAAAACGAATTTGCTAATTTTCGTTTATTTTCGGATATCTCCGAAGGTAGTCGGAAATTTTAACTTTTTATTGCGGCATTTTCTTGAGCTCCTTATTCTGGAACTTTGCCCCCATTTCACCGACTTTGTATCTCTTATAGTTTCGGAGATCCCTGTACTTAGCCTCGAATTTGTAACACCCTGTATTGGATGAAACATACTGCCCTAATAAGTATTTCATTGTATGCGGAGATTTTAATGTGAATTTTACTTCAAATGCTAAGGACCCCTTTTCTCTGTTACAGGTTTTTAAAAGTTATGGACTAGAACCTTAAGTGAGTGGAATCACAAGGGCTGGTCGGGCCTCGGGTTCTCAATTAGATAATATTTTCACAAACATTGCTGATAATCTTTTGTAATGTCTGGTTCACATTACTTATATCTCCGATCATTATGGACAGATCATGAAATTTCATGTTCTGTCTGACGGACCAAGGCATAGTTATGTGGAAAAGCGATTTTTTACAGAACGAAATATAATAACATTTTTAAATTATCTCCGAGCTGAATCCTGGATTGAAGTCTATCAATCAACAGGAGCAGATCTAAAATATAGTAACTTTCATGACATATTTTTTTATTATTTCGATTTATCTTTTCCATTATGCTCTCACAAAGAGAAAGAACATGTCAGTACATGGATAAATACAGAAATTAAAAATTATTCAAAACATATCAAGGACTTATATGTATGGTATAAGCAAACAAACAGTCAGTTGGTTTATCAACAGTATAAAGATGAAAGAAAAAAATATCGACAGTATATATTATATATCCCAGTATCAGACTTCAATAAACGAAAGTAAAATTGCAAATTCCAAAAATAAGATGAAAACAGCATGGAGCATTTTTAACTCTGAAACTAAACCTAATAAAACAAAAACAAACTTATCTTTTCTATCAGATACTGGAGAACTTATTGAGGATGGGGATGCAATTGTTGAACAATTTGCGAAACAGTTTGACCTCCCCTCTAAATTATCACATCTAAATTTAAATGAAAATAATCTAAATTATCCTACTATATTCCTTGGACCGGTAGACAGCCATGAGGTTTTTAGGATCCTGATTGATTTGCCCAACAAATTCTCCGCTGGACTGGATGAGATCCCGGTGTATGTATTGAAACGTGCATCTGAGTGGGTTTGCGAACCTCTAGTGGATATAATAAATGAATGTTTTGTCACTGGTGTCTTTCCAACGCAACTAAAAAATGATAAATTGGTGCCTGTTTTGAAAAAAGGGGATAAACATACTGCTGGCAACTATCGACCTGTTTCTCTTTTGCCTTCTGTGTCGAAGGTAATTGAGAGAGCATTGTACAATCGACTCATGGAGTTTTTAAACTCTCATAATATATTGGCCAATGAGCAGCACGGATTTAGACCAGGACAGTCAACTGAGCTGGCCATCTTTAATACAATCTCCTATGTATATGAGAGTCTGGATCATAAGGACAGAGTAGCGGGTTTATTTTTTTCCATGTACTTTACAGAATCATTACAAGAATGAAGTCCTATTACAAAGCACACATATTTATGACTAAACTATAGTATATCATTTAAGGTTCTTTTAAAGGCACTATAACTGTCACTAAATAATTCTACATTACCTTGAATTGTATTATAAAGATTACACAAATTATATAAGGGAGATCCCAGTTGATGATTGTTGTGGGCTACAGTTGGTATATAAAATGTATTAAAATTACGAGTGCTATAAGCAGGAATATTAAAACACAAGCGCTGTAAAAATGCAGGGTCATTACATTGACCATGTACTGCTTTATGCAAGAAGAGCATACCGAGTTTTTGTCTGCGTTTATTTAGGGACGCAAGCTCATATCTTTCACATACAGGGTTTGTATTTCGATCTCTCTTAAGGCCTTCGACACAATGGATCACCGGATTCTGCTGTTGAGGCTGAATGAGTACGGAATTCGAGGGTTATGCCAATCATTGATTAAGTCATACTTAACTGAACGTAGCCAAACTGTGTGTGTCACTCAAAGTGGAAATACATACGCATTATTCAAAAGAGGCAAAAATAGGACAAGGTGTTCCTCAAGGATCAATATTGGGACCGCTATTGTTTTTGCTGTACGTGAACGGTCTCCGGGATAGGTTTGGAGACGGGGTGGTCTTTCAGTATGCTGATGACACTTCGGTGGTATTGTCGGGCGTGTCCTTGGATCGGCTGTCCGGAGCCTGTTCGGGTGCAGCGGGGGCAAAGCAGGATTGGTGCGAGGAGAACTCCCTTACCCTGAATATCGCAAAAACTGGTCTTATTTATTTTGCAAGGACTGACCCGAATGAGTCCTTGCATGTTCAATTGAATCATAAGTCAGTTTCATTGGTTCGAAACAAAAAAAATTTTGGGGGTCTACTTGGATCCTATGTTAAACTGGGAATATCACATTTCAAAGCTGCAAGCAAAACTACGTAGTGCTTGTGCGTTGTTAAGGAGGATTCGTGACATTTTGTCGACTCAGACTATCAGATTGTTTTACTTTGGATGCATCCAGTCCATTATAAATTATGGCATTATATTTTGGGGCTCGTCGAGAGACGCCACTAAGATATTTAAGGTACTAAAGCGAATCATCAGATGTACCTATTCTGCGTCTTTCTCCGAGAGCCTCTTGTCGTGAAAGATTCAGGGAGTTGGGTTTTCTGACGGTTCCGTCCTTGTACTTTCTGGGATTGGTGATGTTTGTGAAAAAGCACTCGGAGCTGTTTGTAACAAATCAACAGCTACATTCGGATACCATGTCAATCGTGACGAGGAGGAGGTCTGATCTTGAAATACCCTTGCACAATTTTACTTTTTACGAAAGGGGTCCTTATTACAAAGCAATAAAGGCATTCAGATCGTTGCCGTATGATATAAGACATATTGCAAATCCCATTAAGTTTAAGAGGGCAGTAGTTTCATATTTGCAAGAGAGTTGTTTTTATTCATTTGGTTTTTAATAAAAAAAAAAATAAATAAATAATAAGAATAAAAAGAATGATTGAGTGAATGGCTTTTGTCAGTGGTTTGTAGTCAAAACGTATGTGTGCAAGTATGTATACATTTTATTGGTGTGAATCGAAACATTTTAAGAGACGTTTTAATACTGTTTTTTTTTTTATTTTTATTTTATCATTATTTTAATATTTCATAGTGATAATTAATATAGTTTATACTTTTGTCAGTAGGCAGACTTTAAGAGTCAGACAAGTTCAATAAGGGCTACTGCCACATCAATTGTGTGACGTTGCCATGTTTTTTGTTAGATTTTGTAGGCAATAAAGGATATTATTATTATGATTATTATTATTATTATTATTAAGATACTTTAGAATGTGGAGAATTGCATAGTACGTTTTAAAATTTAATATCTACTAGACACATTAATTTTCGATTTTCGTATGAAACCTCATATTAATCAGATAAGGAAATGAGCTATGTGACAAAACCAAGTTTTCGCGAAAAAGTTACACAGGGGGTTAAAAAAGTAATGTTTAATTTTAATTACATATAAAGCAGGTACATTTTCTTATTTTAAATGAAACACCCTGTATATTACAGCAACATATAATGTAGAATTAAGTTGGCTTTTAACATGTATTAGGGTGTCCTATACCTAACTTTAATATTTTTCTAGTTTTTAAACATTATTTATATTAATTGATTTTTTAAAGAGTTAGATCGATATACTAAGCTTTAAAAAAATTATGTCATCTAAAACAAGTGCGGTATGCCGTAAGTGGCGCTCTCTAGTAGTAAAATCAATACTCTGGACGAATTTAAATTACTCGCCTCGAGAAACCCCCAAAACCCTAATTTTGTGCCGCTATGTCATTTCGAAGTAGAAAAGAAAATTAAAACTTTGACACCCTGTATCTTTATACATACATATATATTTATGGGTGGATCGAGAAACGTTAAAAATTTGTGTTTTGTTTAAATGTTTTTCCTATATATATACGGAAAATACGTGTTATGAATATTTCCCCTGCAATTAACGGTTCTAAGCAAATATCTTCCGGTGCCCCGAGGGGTTCAAAATTTGGAAATTTCAGTAACATTTTCCATAAATATATCTGTTATTGATGATTTAGCAGCTGTTTGCTTGTCTTTTGTAGAAAACAACCCAAAATTCACCACCTGGAGGTGGCTGCAAGTCAAGTAACATCTCATAAATTAGGTTTTCTTCAAAAAGTCTGATTTGCATTCAAATGTTGGTAGTAACTATCAGGAAGCAATTCGACATCTTATAAAGCTATCCATACCTCTAACTGCTTGGTTGAAAATTGTTTAGTTTTTCGCGGTTCTGCAACTCCTATATCTTGCCAGTTTATTGATTGAGTGTAATCAACTGCGACAAAAAAATTTGGAGGTATCTTGAATTTTCGTATTCCGGTCCTGACACGATGGTTTCTGTATTTTAAAATTTCTTAAACCCAGCTCTTTGATATTCTAGCGTATGTCACCAATAGAGATGTAAAATTCTCGGTAATAATCTTTTGGAGAATATTCTGAGAATATTCTCGAGAATATTCTCAAGTTAGAGAATTTTCTGGGAATGGTAAGAAAATCGCTAGAAATGGCAATAATAAGAAATAAAATTTTTACATTACACTACAGTACATTTTTTGTATTAAAATATTTTCAAGCATTACTTTTTGGTTGTGTGATACCCTTTAATTTATTTTGCTCCATGTTTTTATACTTATAGACGGTCTAAACTGAGCCGAACGGAACGCCAAAATAAAACAAGTCTCACCACATCATTTACAATTCTCACAGCTGTATACGAGTATACGATCGCGCTTCTATTTGTAGTTATAGAAAAGGTTTGAAAAGCTCAAAATTTTAAAAATCATTGCAAAATTTTTCAGAGTAGATTATGTAGAAAAACTTCTCTAGAGAATATTCTCGGAAGAATTTTCTTACAGAGAATATTCTCGTTCTCGAGAATATTCTCCTCTCACATCTCTAGTCACCAAGCATACATATTAATATATTTTCGGGATGTACGAAGTATTCATTAGTTCGAATGACCGTGTGTATTAAATTCTTTAAAGGCAATGATAAGTATCTGAATCGTTTAATTATATGAAATAAATAAAGCGAACCATGTTTCACATCAACCATGGCCTCCGAGGTCACCAGACCTTAACTGTTTAGATTATTTCTTTTGGATAACTTTGGTTAAACAACTAAAAATACTTTTGGGCACCATGGCAAGTAGTTGATTTGTAAGGATTTTTATTTTCAAGCAAACATGTCACCACCTGTTCATGCCGGAAAAGTTCAAAAAGAACAAATATTCAATATTCTTCTACAAAAGTCACCTCAGCATTAAATGCAATAGTAGATCGAATGCTTGTTTCAACTGCTCACAGAGCTAAAATTGAAAACCCCATTTCCTAATAATTTTGGAAAACCTGGAAAAACGTGGTTTTATTTTAATCCGTCATAAACAGATTTCGCTGAAAAAGGCAGAGGTCCAGTAACAGAAAGAAAAAAATTTACATCAGTAAAACGTGATATTCTCATCAACGTAAATTTTTCGACCTATTGGTGGGTTAAATAAAATAGTTAACTAAAATTGTTTGTCGGGATAGGCCTTATCGATCGCGAAAATAAAACGTTTTTGAAGTAGCTATAATCTTGTGGGTCGAATAACCCTGTATCTTTTTTAAATATACAGGGTGTCCGGTAAGTACCTCCTAATTTCTCGGAAGCATACAGAGGAGGTCAAAATAGCCCTAATTTGTCATAGACAAAAAATTTCTAAAGTGCCCCTTAACGGAGATACAAAGCCCCAAAGGGGTACCCAGCGATTTACTAAACCATACTACAGTAGATGTTTTACATCTTAAGGCAAGTCAGGAACGGACTTGCCACCACACTAGTTAGTCCAAAATTTTGACCGGTTTCATTTGACAGCTGAAAACTGATTTTTTGAATACACTGGTCGTTCCTTTTCAAAAAAGGTACTCTTAATTTATTTCGATAAAACTGGCGGTTTTCGAGATAAATTGGTTTTTGTGCGAGATACTTAAAAGTTGCTAATGCTAAACACGTGTTCAATATGGGCTCCACGTACTTCGATACGTTTTCTTAGTCTTTGAATATTTTCCCGCTGCACTGCAAATAATACTCCTACTGCATTATTGCGGACTTCGTTAGAATGATGTGTCATTTTCGCTAGTAGTTCTTCTCTAGTATATACTGGTGTTGAATAAATTAGTTCTTTTAGATGTCCCCAGTAGTAAAAGTCTAAGGGATTTAGGTCTGGAATTCTTGGTGGCCATAAAACAGGCCCACCTCGACCTATCGATCGAGGGCCAAAAACGCTTGTTAAGTGTTGACGTACTATACGGTTATAATGAGGTGAAGCACCATCATGCATTTACCAGATTTGCATTCTTCTATCAAGAGGCACGTCTTCCTATAAATTATTCAAATGTTGCTGCAAAAATTGTAAATAAATCTCACCATTGAGTCTTTCTTCCAAAATAAATGGACCTATAAGATTATTTCCGATAATGCCAGCCCACACATTTACTACAAATCTTGGTTGGTGTTTGTTTTGAACTATGGCGTGCGGATTTTCATTAGCTCAAAAATGTAAATTGTGTGAGTTTATTGCCATCTCTTGTATAACCGGCTTCATCGGTAAGCAAAATAAAGTTAGAAAAATTTAGATCTACGTTATGTTACTGTATAAACTAGTATTGAAGTCTTGCTGGAAAATCATCCGAAGACATAGCGTGTATTTTTGAACATAGTACGGGTGAAGTAACTGTTCTTTTAAGAGTTTCATGTACAACCCATTTTGTAACATTGTTTTGTGTTGCGATCTTTCTTATGCTGTTTGAAGGGTTGTCAGCAATATCTAGCAAAATTTGTTCCTCTACGTAAGAATCTCGTGCTCTCCTGGAGGTCCCTCACCGCCACGTCGCGGCAAAAATTACCCTAAATAAAAAATTTCAAAAATTAATTCGTTAACTCTAATAATTACTTTCTAATCATCTTTTACCCGTGTTCCTTAGGCTTCGATCAAGCCTTTGAAAGGTTTTTTGACTTGACAATGTTCGGGCTGGAAATCTTTCAGAATAGAGTATTTTTGCCTTCAAAGAGTTAGACAGCGCTTCACCTTAAATTCTGATTTTTACCTGTTAGTAACTTTTAAAGTGTTTCGCATAAAACCGATTTATCTGGAAAACCGCCAGTTTTATCGAAATAAATTAAGAGTACCTTTTTTGAAGAGGAATGACCAGAGTATTTAAAAAATCAGTTTTCCGCTCTGTCAAATGTCATCGGTCAAAGTTTTGGATCAACGACTGTGGTGGCAAGTCCGTTCCTAACTTGCCTGACGATGTAAAACATACTCTAGTATGGTATAGTTAATCGCTGGGTACCCCTTTGAGGCTCTGTATCTCCGTTAAGGGGTACTATAATTAGGAGGTACTTACCGAACACTCTGTATATTCATTTTTAATATTTTTAATGTGTAACTTATCTGTTATTGTTAAAGGAATAAATCATATTTTGGCTTGCCGATATGATACGTTGCTAATATAGGAAGTTTGCATAAAACCCGATATGCCAGTAACGGAACTTGAATTAACCCAAACAATTAAAAAATGTCTTTTTACTATTGGTTCTTTATTAAAGTTTTGATATTATTTTTAGAGTAAAAAGTAATTTTCTTCATTATTTTTATATGGAAAGGAGCATGCGTGATACATCCCTTGGCTTTAAACCACAAAATAATCTATAAAAATAACTGCATGATGGCAAATGAACAGTTCGGGGTTTACATAAAATGTTTCCGTTGTTTTATGCACATTAGAAAACAAAAATAGGCGCCACTACCATCACGCCTGCCAGGATTACTCACTCGACACTCACCCTGAGTGCTGAGGAATAGGAACAGTAAACCTATAATACTATCGAGGTCTTTATATTCTTGGTTGTCCTGGAAAATAACATTGTTATATGACTCCGATGATGACGACATTCCTTAATGATTACCAAATAAACCGTTTTGTTTAGGAACCTATCTTCCTTACATTTATTAGTTATTGATATTGAACCAATTTTAAATTCTATTTTTATTTCATGCTCCTACTTATAAGTTGTTGAGGTTAACGAACGAATTCCAAAATAAATAATAAATAAAAATACAACCTTTAATTCTATTTTTAGAAACCTTTATAATCAGACAGAATTCAAGAGTTTATATTTAAAATTAGTACGCAATCTAAATATTCACGTTAGTTATGATAATAAATATTGCGTAATTCTTTAAATAATACATATTATTATGTATGTCATTGATTATAGTATAACCTATTTTTATTGTAATTACATAATACTAATACAAATACTAATACTACTAGTGATAATGCACTTGCCGAGGGTATTAATATTAAACCATTTATTTATTGCTTAGAATCTGTATGTAATATTTTTTAGTAACACTAAACCTTTCTAAACTATTTTTTTTTAAACATCGTGTTGGAATTGGCTCCAATTTTAATTATTTTTTATGTATATTCTTAAAAAACTAGCATAAAATAAGTTTAAATATGTGCTTCTGTCTGTCTTCAAATATACCACAACTTTTTAATTTTATTTGAAGAAAAGGTATAAACAATAAACAAGTTTAAAAATCATACGCATATTGTTTGCACTCAGTCAAAATTCTCGGAAGTCTCTAAGCCAGCATCCCTTTAACTACGTACCGTTTGAAAACCCGACGACGCGCGACGGCGAGTTAAGGATCAGTCAGACCTACGCGAATAGTGCGGGAGCGTCAGTGAAGCGTCTCCCGTAAGACTGACGCTGCACATACTTTCTTATAGAACTGTGTATACCTGCGCGACAAACGGGAGACGGTAGTGCGGGACGACGGCGAGTAGTCGATTGTTCGCTGCATGCACTGTTTTTCACGCGACCAACTGCGAGATGACTACAATATTTGAATTTAACAATGAGTCGTTTATTGAAAAAGTAAAAATGCACCCAGTGCTATACGATTTAAAACACCCTGATTACAAAAATATCAGGAAGAAAGATAAAGTGTGGGACGAAATCGGACGGGAAGTTGGAACGGATGGTAAGTAAAAATAATGAGTAGGTACCTACATTTTTTTAAATAACTATATTTGATTTACATCAAAAGCATGGATGTATACATACCAACAAAATATAATTTATATTTCTAAGGTTGAACTCGATTATTATAAAAAAAAGTTACAAAATCCTCACGTACTTGAAACGCTATATTTGCTGCTCTTGTAATATTGTTCTCAATGTTAGTAATACAAGTCGCTTCAGGTGTTTGTAACAAATCAATTAGTGTATCAGATTTTTTTACAATCAAAAAATTATGCAAAATACAAGTTGCTTCTACAATTATTTTTGATGTCTCAACGTTTGTTTCTAATGGTCTGTCATATAATCTCCACTTTTTGGCCAGTATACCAAAGGCATTTTCCACAACACGTCTTGACCTGCAAAGCCTGTAATTATAATTATCTTTATGTGGATCATATCTTGCTGTTCTTCTTGGAAAGGGTCGCATTAAATATGTTTTTAAAGCAAATGCTTCGTCCCCAATTAAAACGTGGGGCGTTGGTAAATTTTGTCCTGGAAGATTTTTAGGTGGTGGAACATGAAGTGTATTATTTGCCAATTTTCCTCCCATTATTGATTCTTCAAATATTCCACCATCGCTGTTTTTCCCATAACCTCCTATATCTACAGATATGAATTTGTAATCTGGTCCAACTATAGCCATAAGAACTATAGAAAATTTTTTTAGGTAACAAAAGTGATTCGAGCCACTTTTCGGAGGACACTTTATTGTTACGTGCTTCCCGTCAATACTCCCAATACAATTCGGGAATTGCCATCGTTCATAAAATACCCGAGCTGATTCTTCCCAAATTTCTTTCGTAGGCACAGGCATGTAGGTTGACTGTAATATTTTACAAATGGAATAGCAAACTTCTTTTACTATCTCACCCACTGTAGTAAATCCAACTCTAAAGCTATGACCGATAGTTTTAAAAGAATCGCCAGTAGCAAGAAACCTGAAAAAAATAAATATACTGATTATATTATATTGTAAAGTGCAAATAAACTTTGTAGCATTTTTTTCAGGTAATAATGCGAAGAAAAAATGGAAAAACCTTCGAGACACGTACTCAAAATATTTGAGAAGTACCAAAACAAGTACAGGTCAAGCTGCTAAAAAAAACTATGGACATTGGCAATGGGCGATTCAAATGGAATTCCTTAAAACATTCTTGTCATTTGCTAAGACAGTCGGTAACATTACAGAGTCCCCTGGAGATGAAATTACCGGCGAAACAGAGGTGAATAGCCAAAATCAACACTTAGTTCAAGATGAATCTTCTGCATCAGAAAATATTCAGCCTGAAAGAGAAGAACAGCAAGGGAGCTCATCTGAGCAAGTTGAACCAACATTAATACAAAGCCAACCAAAAGTGTCTCGTAAATCCAGAAAGGAAGATAAATCTGAAGATACGCCAATTAAAGAAGTCATAAAATATTTGCAAAATAAACCGCAGAAGAGACTCTATACAGACATGGACGAATTAGAATATTTATTTGTAGGCCATGCGAAAACTGTGAAAAAGTTATCTGCCCGTAGGCAGGCAATTGTCAAAATGAAAGTGGCTCAGGTTATAGCAGAGCAAGAATTGTTACATTTGGATGAAGTAACTGGCACCAATTCGCAATTTTCATACAGCTCTCCAAGTAGCTACTCGAATCTTTCTGATGACCAGCAGTCAACAATAATTACGAATGCAGCAGTTCCGTCATACTCATCACCGAATTACAATATATTTAATGGTAGAAACACAAATCCAGACACAATTTCCGCGACGGGTACGACGGGTACCTATTTTCAAAATTTTTCTTCTGAATAAGAATTGATATTGTAACTAACTTGATTTCTTTTATCAGATATAAAAATGTCCAGATAAATTGATTTTATTTTCATTACCTACCTTTACCCCTTTGTTTTTTTGGGCCAAATTATAAAGATATTTTTTTTAAAAATTATAAAGTTATTTTTACTCACCTTAACGTTATAGCAAGCCGTTCTTCTGCAGTAATAGCTTCGCGGTATTTTGTATCTTGTTTAGAAATATCTTCTTTTATTAATTCCAAGATCTGATCAAAGCATTCCTCTGGCATTCTATAATAAATGTAAAATCGTCTTTTATCTTTCCGTAATTGCGGCATCAACGTGTGAAATTCACCATATTGATTCCGATCTTTATTTATTTCATGAACCCATATTCTTTTCTTCCTGTGAAAAAATAATAAGTATACTTTTTGTCATACTATACCTTTAAATTTAGTTTTGCTAATATAATAATAGATATGTATAATGTAACTATATAAAACTAGATATTGTATATACTATTAATTTAATTAATTAAAATAATTACTTACCTCCTGGTTTCCTCGGCGAGAGCATATATCAGAAGTACTTCTTCTTCGTCTGAATCCGAAGAATATGACATTACTGAAAAGTAGTTGGTAGAAAAAGGCTGCTGTGTTTCTGCCCGCGACTTGTGAGAATGGCGCGTCGCGGTCGCGCAAGTCTGCGTAGGCAGCGGGATTCCGCGCTGAGCAGCAGTCGCGCCGTTCCCGTTCCCGCTCCCGCATCACACTCATCGCGCAGGTTTGCGCAATCCTTTAGTTAGTGTACTAAAAGCACTCGTTGGTATCGCCAGCCGCCTGCAGGCTGGATTGCTCGATTTTCGTCTTAATAGACAATAACAAAAAGTCTAGCTTTTACGTTTTTCGTCGTGCATAAAATTAGTTTTCTGCACAAAAGTAATACGGGTTAGAGTGTGCGGTTTTATTAACCTAAAAAGCGATAAGCTTAAAAAATAAATAAGTGTTATTTCGTTGAACGTGTGAGTGGGCTAGGTCAAATACGAACTGCAACGTCTAGAGTAAAATAATAAATAAATTGTTATTCACTCTATCCATAGCTATTGGTTAATTACTTCAGATATACTTACCTGTTAAACTCTGAATATTGGATTTACAACCCAGTATCTACAAACATTCCTTTGATCGGTTTTCAATCCCTTTTGTACATATTGTAAATAAATATCTATGTAAAGTGAACATCAAAGGGAGTTTATTTAAAAACAAACTATTATACAGTCCACTTTTGTTACCGAAGTATTCTACAAGAACTTCAAGAATTCATCTCACGGACTAGGTATATTACTGCCAAACACTGAGCCATGGTGGAAATGCATACACATTCCATCACATCGCATCGCTTCGTTAATGTATCCGACACTTGTATCGGGATTTGTTTTGAGGTATATTTTTGAAAATATATTAGTTATAAGTTTTCATAGTTTTTTGGATTTTCTTACATCTAAAATTAACTCTGGTTCTTTTTTCATTGGATTGATTCCGTTCTTTTGCTATTTTAGATACGTGTTTTTAACGCTTGCCCCTATGGCTGCATATATAATAGAACACAATATGAAGTTGTTTGTGTCTTTCTCTAAATATCCCATGTTTAAAAAAAGTAGTGTCCTTACTAGGACGGAAGATATTAAATAATTCCAAGCGCGGTGTCGCGACATAGGTCCTACTCTAAACGGTGCCGTGTTTAGGGTTTGAACAGAAGGGAAGCAGGTTATTTGTTGTATTAGTGTTAGAATGTGGCGCCCATGGGCTTGTGCTGAGAGTGAGGCATCTTGTAGTGTCACTTTCAGAAATAATTAAAAATGTGTACCAATCTTTGCTGAAAAGATATTTTAATTGAAGTGATGCTTTAGCCGAGACGTCTGCTTTAACAAGTACTCCTTTATCTTCGGTAAAGGATATAGTATTGTAACCTATCATTCCCAAAAAGGAGCGAAGTGACTGTGGCGCATTTAAAAGTATTGACGAGAATGATTTGGATTTGGTAAGAAGGAAAATTTATCAAATGTATGAAGCCATCTGTAGCTACCCTGGTTACCCTAAAAAAGAGGCGTACCAACGACGAAACAAACATTTCTTGTAGAAATTCACGCCTAAGAAAAATGTTGCTTAAAATGGGTTTTAAATATCACACAATTGATAAAAGACAACCCTTAATGGAATCTCAACGTTTACCGAAATGGCGTCATAAATATTTGACGGCTATTAAACAACACAGAGCAGAAAAGCTGCCAATTATCTACCTTGACGAAACATGGTTCGATACACATGATACTGCAATAAAGGATGGAATAATTTTTCAAAAAAATTCCAAATCAAGGGTCCTTCGAATAAAGGCAAAATAATAACAATACACGCAGGTTTACAAAATGGATTTGTTCCGAACTTTCAGCTAAAAACAGCAGATTCTTCTCTAGATTACCACCAATACACCGAGGGGCAACTTTTTGAAGATTGGTTTGAACATCGGCTTCTTAAAAACATACTCAAAAGTATTGTAATGAACAGTGCTAGTTATCATAGTCTTCAAGTAAAAATGTTTCCTAGTTCTAACAGTACAGAAATTCAAAATTTTAAAAAAATAATAACAAATTTATGTTTTAATGGAACTTACAAGAAACTGGATCTTTTAGAAGTATTACAGGCTTTTAAAATTAATAAAGAATACGTATGTGATAGATAAATTTGCAAAAGAAAATGGGCATACAGTGTTGCGTCTTCCCCCCTACTATCGTGTATTTAATCCAATCGAACTAATATGGCACCAAGTAAAATCAAATATTAAAAGAAATCTTTACTTCCCCCCCATTAAATACATCTGTATTAAATAATAATAATGACTTTTATTAATAAAATACATAGCAAATTGACAAAGGAATTATGTGTAAATATCTATAAAATATTTAAACGTAAATAGAAGAGGCAGAGCCTAGTTTGGCGAAGTCTAGCCTTCTGGCTACTCTTACTTAACCAAAGGTAGGCTCATAGTATAGTACCTACATATAACACAAAACACAAAAATAAAGAAAAAGTAGGATAAGCATGATGAATTCGTTCAAAACAAGAACATTATCGAGGTTTTCAGAAGCATATATTATCATTGTCTATTTAACAAATGATTACGGAGTTTGAATTTAAATTTATTAATGTTATATAATCTGAATTCTTCAGGCAGAGAGTTATACAAACTAATGGCATTAAAAGAACAACTTCTCTTAAACATTGCTGTTCGATGTTGTGGCATTGTGTACTTATTCCTAAATCTAATGTTCCTATTATGTACAGTTGTTCTAGGAATAAATTTACTTTTTACCAGATTAGAAGAGTCGGGTGAGTTAAGTAATCTATGTACGAAGTTACCAAGGTGGTGGAGTCGGCGATTATTCATATTAAGCCAATTGCATTCAGTTATCTTATGCGAAATGTGATCATATTTGCGAAGACCATAAATTAGTCTACAACATGTATTTTGTACTTTCTGCACTTTGTATCTGTCCTCCTCGCAGAGACAAGGCCCATAGATGAAGTCGCAATAGGTGAAGTGTGATAACACCAGGCTTTCACACAAAGTTTTCTTTAATTGAGAAGATAGTATGTGGCGATTACTATATAAAAGTTTAAGTGAAGCGAATGCTTTCTTATTAAGATTTTTTATATGCTCACGAAATCGTAGTTCTTCATCGACCATTAGGCCCAAGTCCCTAGCAGAGTTGACAAAGTTTAAAGGAGTATTTAAAACTTGCAGTTTCAAGTTGTTCTTTACATAACTTCTTTTAGCCTTAGTACCTATACACAGTAATTGAGATTTTTTAGAGTTTAAAGTTAAATTATGTTCCTCCGAAAGTGATCTGATATTTTCCAGATCATGTGTAATATTGTGAGTCGCTTGAACTGTATCTGACACATTAAAAGAATAATAAAGCTGTGTATCATCAACATAAGCCTGTGTTCTACAGTAAGTTGTTGAGGTTATTATATTAATAGCATAAATTATAAACAATAGAGGTGATAAGACAGAGCCCTGGGGCACTCCAGAATGGATGCTTAAACTGCTGGACTCAACACCGTTACATGAAACCCTCTGAGAACGATTTGATAGAAAGGATTTTAGTAGTTTGAGAGCATCGGGGTTAAATCCATAATATTTTAACTTTGCACGTAGAAGTCTATGGTCCAGAGTGTCAAATGCCTTGGAATAATCCAATAGTACAAGCACATTTACCATTCCTATGTCGACCGCTCTTATTGCATCGTCAATGACGGAAGCTAGTGCAGTAGCCGTACTAAAACCTTTTCTGAAGCCACACTGGAAGTCGGGAATTATTTTATTTTCTTTAAAGAAAGCTAAAATCTGATTGTAGAGGACTTTTTCCAGAATTTTTGAAATTGTCGGCAAAATACTAATTATTCTTAAATCTGAGAAGTTTTGTGGGTTATTTAATTTTGGAATAGGGATGCCTACAGCTGCTTTCCACAATGCAGGAATATGATTGTTTTCAATGAGGCTGTTAACAATGTGCAGAATAATATGTTCGATAAACGGACTGCAGAGTTTCAACATTTTCAAATTTATACCATCAACTCCTTGTGTGTTTGTTTTAATTTAATTTAATTATTTTAATTAATACTATTTAAGATAAGGTGAATGTCATTTATTGTTGCAAACGTGAAGCTAAATATTTTTTCAGGGTTATGTAAATTGTTATTATAAAAGTCAATTCTGTTGTTACATTTGTCAGACACATTTTGCAGAAAAGATGCGAAGTATTGGTTAATGCTTTCTGAATCAGTGAGATTGTTAGGTAACGTATTGGAATTATTACAGCGAACATTTAAGTTTGTGAGTGCTTTCCAAGTTTTCGATGAATTATTTTGGGAAGCAATTCTAGTTAGATAGAGTCTTTTTGACGTCCTAGTAGCAGAAACGACATGATTACGTAGCGCCCTGTAATTATCACGTTCAGTATCGGATCTAGATCTTTTGTATTTTTGCCACGATCTGTCTCTAAGTTTTTTTAAATGTTTGATTTCATCATTTAACCAAGGTGCCCTTGGTTTAGTGACCCTGACTTCACGTAACGACGCATGTCTGTCAAATAGATCTGTTAGTAGCTTATTAAACAGTGAGATTTTATTATCTATACTACGTTCCCTGAAAAGGCTATACCAGGGTAGGTTAACCAGGTCAGTTTCAAAAGTATTATAATTTAGATTTTTATAACAACGGTATTTAATTTTTGTGGGAGATGGTCTGTTTGATTGGAGATTTAAACAAACATAAACCAGATTGTGATCTGATATGCCCTACGCTGAGACTGTGCCGCACTCATTGATTATTTCAGTATCGTTTATGAAAATTGGGTCAATGAGTGTGCTTGATTTGTCAGTTATTCTAGTTGGTTCGTTCAATATCTGTAAAATACCGAAAGATTCGAAAATGTTTTGGACCGGGTTATTTAAACTGAAAAAATTTTATATAATTTATATTTGTATTAGGTGGTCTATAGAATACTCCTACAACTATCGATTTATTACGTAAATTAAACTGTAAAAATAAAAATTCTAAAGCTTCTGTTACTTGAAAGTGAAAATTGATTATTTGGGTCTTTACACACGACTTGACATAAGCGCCCACTCCTCCACCTCTGCCCAGTCTATCTTTATGGAAAAAGTTATATCCCGGTATATTAACCAAGATTGAATCGGTATTTCCCGACAGCCATGTTTCTGTAACCATTACAACGTCATAGTCATTATCCTGAACCATATAAGCAAAATCGTTAAAGCCTGTAAAGAGTGATCTAACATTGATATGGGAGATCTTTACAATACTACTACTACTACTACTATTATTACTGTGAACAGATTGTGCTCTTGTGTTAGCCATAGTTAATATTTGTCTTTATTATGTCAACCTGCCGTTTGTAATTAGGACATTCCCAACTGCTACCTTGGTGCCGTATATCATAGTTAGTTTTAAATTTAGAATTAGAATAGATACAATTATTGCATTTGAAGATCTGACTTTGGCAGTCTTTAGCCTCGTGTTTCTCGGAGCACTTATAACATACTTTTTCATTTCTGCATTCGTTGCTCTTATGGTTGAATTGTTGGCAATTGTAGCATTTTAGAACCGAGATGTCTTCATAAACGGGGTACCGTTCCCAGCCAATGTATACTTTTTCTACGTCCATAAAAACCTTAAAAGCTTCTGGGGAACACTCTGCATATATAGTTTTAGTGGTTTTGTTCTCAAAACATTTAATATAGGTTATTTGGAACGCATCCTTGTCTGGTAGGAAACTATTTTGCTGTTTTATTAATGTCTCTATTTCATCCTTAGTGTGAGTGTGGTTATATCCAGGAATTTTTATTTTTGGGTTCCTTAGGCTGCTTTCCATGACTTCATAGTTGGCTCCCAAGATTTCTGGTGCTGACTTTTTTAGTTTTTCTAAGTCTTGCAATGATGGGAGCTTAAACACAATTTTCCCATTTTGCAGCTCTTTTACTTTGTCGATTCTAATGCCCACGATCGCAGGATTAATCTTTTCTCTCACCTCCCTCTTGGTATTTGCCACATCTTGGTGATTTTTGGGTTTAATTATAATTTTTGGTATATTTTGCACCATGGTAGAGGGTGGATTATTAATTTTAGTGTGGGTGGCATAGCTATTTTGGATCCTTTTGTTTTCAAGTTCGGTTGATAGGGTATTCAGTTTGTTCTCTACCTCCTTAATTTTGTTAAAGATTTTTTCATTAACTGGTTTAATTTTTGCTTCAACCATGAGTGATTTCAAACGGGATTTGCACGTTTTACACATCCAAATCATTATATCTGCGACTTCACCGGAGATCTTTTTGTATTGCTGATGAGTTATTCCAACACAGGAGGCGTGGTACCAAGATTGGCATTTTCCCTCACAGAGTATCCCTGCCGCATCATCTGTTACATCTGCATTACAAATTTTACACATTGTGTCCTCCTCACTGCTATCACTGTCATTATTTGTCATTTTAAACGTCACGTTAACTTAGTCCGGCCCTGTTTCATAGATGTCCATCAAAACAAATAAAAGTTAGCAAAAACACCAAAAGTACTTATCTAGAGTTTACTTACAACAACAAAAAAGGAAGAATACTGATATCGTCAACAATGGAAATTCACTTATACTGATAATGAATTAACAGTAATTTACGCACGAAATGTGTTGTTTTACACTTAAAAGTACGTTTCGCCGAGTTCTTATGTAGTTTGTTTTATTCAGCGATTTTTGCCAGCCACATCAATATCAGACACAATATTTATCTTTCACTACTTTGCACAAAAAACCACAAAACAGCGGAGCGTAACCTTTTACACCTTTATCGAACAACTCTGACATATATATATCCTTTATTAGTCTCAGTGGTGACTTCAGGGTCTGCACTGCCGACCCAGTGTCGAAACAGACAACAGACAGTATACTATTATTATTTATCTACACTAATATTAATTTTTAATGACTGCCAGCGAATAACCGTTGGTGCATTGGCTGTACACCAGGATAGTGAGACCTGCAATTACGTATGCAGCACTGCTTGAGCATCACAGGGACCATGAAATCGACCCCTACATCTGCAATGGAAAACATCCTAGACCTTCCTCCACTTCATTTGGTTATTAAAGGAGAGGCAAGAATGGGACTATACAGAGTACAGAGTTGTAAGTCACTTTCTGGGTGGCACAGAACTGGATACGCACTTCTATGCGATATCATAAGGGGACCTGAGTTGGAAATGAGATCAGACGACACAAACCCTGCATATTGCTATTACATGCCATTCAAGACCGTAATCGACGAACGGGATGCGTGAAACAATAAAACACCAGATACTCCCGGGGCAATAATCTGGTACACAAACGGCTTAAAAACCAAAGACGGTACCGGAGCAGGGATACACGGAGTAGGACCGAAGAGAGATGCTTATTTCTCCCTAGGAAAGTCTCCCACGGTGTTCCAAGCGGAAATCTACGCCATCCTACAGTGTGCGTATGAAAACAATAGGAGGACTTATCTTAATAAGTGGATCCACATATACTCCGACAGCTAAGCAGCCCTTAGAGCGCTAACATGCAATAAGGTCACATCAAGACTGGTATGGGAATGTCAAGAGGAACTAGTGGCCCTGGCAAAAGCCAACAAAGTAATTTATTTATTTATTTATTTATTTACATTTATAACTCATAATTTAATATAGTAATATTTATAACTTATAATTTAATTTATAATTTGATATAGTAATACAATTTAACACAATTTATACTTTTGCGGTTTGAGACATTTATAGAGTTTGCGACAACTGTTTAATGACTAAATATTTACAAGAGTGCTACAGTGTTATACAAATAAACTTAATTCAGTAATCTATACATTTAAACAAGCTAAATCACAGAAATATTTGTAAGTAAGAATCTCGGTAAGAATTAAGTTATATCAAAGAAACTTATAGCTACGCAATAGAAAACCAAGGTAATGTTAATAATTCGATCTCTCGATGGATCCCGGTTTTCGTTAAGCGGTCGGGCTTTGCCGAATGCACGTTCAGAGTTGTCGTCTTTCCGGGTGCGATATAATATGTAATATAGTCTTTAGGATTATTAATTGAATTTTGTAGACTGGTTATTGAGATTACTAAACCCAATAAAACAATACGGCCGGCGTGAACCAGTGTTTTCGTTTTCGGGTCTACCAAAGAGCTGAGGTTAATATAAAAATGATTAAATCTAAGAGTTTATTGTAATCTTTA
This sequence comes from Polydrusus tereticollis, assembly GCA_963920685.1. NCBI lineage: Eukaryota > Metazoa > Arthropoda > Insecta > Coleoptera > Curculionidae > Polydrusus > Polydrusus tereticollis. Next base: position 56,140,232 of record OY987335.1, read on the forward strand.
ATTTTACTACTTCAATCGATTTTTTTGTACAAAATGTTCACGAAATATATTCCTTTAAACTTATACGAAATCTTTTGGCATACTCTCTTGACGAATTCTAGCATTTTTGAAATATGTACTACTAATACTTATAAAACTGACTAGTTATTTATTTAGGCCAGTGACGGAAAAACAAAATAAAAAATCTAGAAAAACCGTATTAACAACATAAAAAGAGATATAAAATGTACGTTTATCTCCAAGGTGGTTCAAAAAATATTCGTTTGTAAATCTAACAATCTTTACACTTTTTTTTTGTATCTGCCGAAATTATTTTATTTTACGGCACCAAGACGTACGTAATAAACGTTTTTGGTCATAGGTCTAAAACGACCAGAACAAAAAAATTGAAATCTTTCATGTTGCCACAAAATGACCTAACATTGAAATAATTTGTTTTAATTAGAGTCGTATTTAGTTTCGACAGGAAAATATGAATTACTAAACCTTTTTGGTCATAAGTCCTAAAAACAAAGTTATATTTTACTATATTATCCAATTTATGAATTCTACCTAAAATTGTAATCGTATATTTCATATAACATGCGTTACACCTTAACCAAAGGATTTTCAATATTATTATATTTATATATTTTTAATTAATAAACGGTTTTTCGTTTGGTTAGGGTATAACGTGTGTTACATGAAATACGTTTAGCATTTTACGTAGAATACAAAATTCGAATAATAAGCGATAAGTATAACCAAATTAAAATGGGATACAAAAGAAATGTTATATTATAAGAGTTGTTGGTTTTACCAGAAGGCATGTGAAACGTAAAAATATAGTATACCGCATAGGTACTGAGTGGCATAAAAAAATATTAAATAAGAATATGTGTTTTTCAATGAAACGCCCTGTATATTATTTACTTATTTGAATAGGTAAGGTAAAGAAATGCCTTTATATTCGTCTTTTGATTTTTAAATTCGCTTGCGACGTTGCCAAGTGTTTTCCTGATATTTAAGAAATGTTCAGCGACTCGTTCAAAAAATCAGTTTGTCGAGAATGTTGTGGTTATGGAGAAATGGATTTGTTAATAAGCATAACTTTCATCATCATAATACTAGTAACCCTTTTTCAAGGGAGAAGTTAACTATCAACACAGGGCCGCTTAATGTATATGGGCCGGCGTAATAGGAAATCATAATACTGGGCCACATTTTTTAATAGAAATTCGACTGGTGAGGATTATCTTCATTTCTTACAGCTCATTACAGTCAAGCAGTAAGACATCAGCAATACCAACGTTTTAACGCAGATTAATGAAATATTACTTTAGTTTTAATGATCATTGTAAAGGCAGCAAGATCTTCCGACTTTATTAAGCTACATTTTTTTGTGGGATATGTGATAGAAATAGTATATAAAACGGCTCCTACTACAAGAGATAATTTTTTAATTAATTTATTTTAGTTCTTTTCAATAAAATAATCACATTACCCATTTTGCGAAGCATAGGATAAATTATTTCAAAAACTATATGATTTAGATAGTGACATGTTTAATAAAAGATTAAAGTATTTAAAAGATAAACCCCTTCAGTTAAACAAATACAGGCTGTTCCATTTGAAAAAATCGAAATAACACATAATATTTCAATTGTCGAATTTGTCAAGTCGCCATGTACAGGGTGGTCCATGTGAGATGACCCACTACCATTTTTCGGAAACTGTAATAGTTATAAAAAAAGGTTCAATTAAAAAGTTAATTGATTGTACAAACATTTTCATTTTATTATATTTTTATGTATACAGGGTAAGTCGTTTGGCTAGAGATGATACCAACCTTTGGTTTTTTAAATAGAGCACCCTATATTTTACAATACTTTTTGATTCTACATAAAATAACAATTATTTTTTAATAAGTGCACATAAGTCTTAACTTAATAGTTTCCGAGATATGGACTGACATTTTTGAACTTTGACAGCTTGTATAGCTTTCTAACGGTACATCTTAGGTGAAAACGGCTTACATATCCCTATATTACTTTTTTATTATCTTTCCAAAAGTGTAAACTTCCGGTTAAACCTGATGTAACTCGAAATCCGGAGATATAGTACTTCTGGTTTAACCTGAAATTAATATTTTTAGGAAGATAATAAAAAAGTAAGACAGGGACATGTAGGTCGGTTTGGTCTAAGATGTACCGTTAGAGAGCTAGAAGCTTTCAAAGTTCAAATATGTCATTTTTTAAAACTCGATATCTCGGAGACTATTTAGTTTAGACTTATAATACCCTTACTAAAAAATAATTCTTATTTTATGTAGAATCCAAAAATATTGAATTCGATATTTCGAAGATTATAAGGTTTAGACCTATGCATGGTGCAATTATTAAAAAATGATTAATATGTTATGTAAAATCCAGAAGTATTGTAAGATATAGGGTTTTCTATTTAAAGATCGAAAGTTTTGATATCAACTCCAGAAAAGCGACTTACCCTGTATACACAAAAATATAATAATAAAAATTTCTTTACTATAAATTAATTTTTCTATTAACTTTTTTTTATAACGGTTTCCGAGAAAAGGTAGTGCGCCGTCTTACGTGGACCATCCTGGACACCCTATATCATAAACCTCAAAAACAGTATTATGGGTATGTACCGCGTATCTTAAAGGACTAATGGTAAAAATTTTGTTTAACTAAGCTGAATGCCCCATGTTATGATTTTTTTATCTAGTCACTGAAAATTCCCGAAACAAAAATAATTATTTGGCAACGCCACAAGAAAATTTAAAATCGAAAAGACGGATATAAAGTTCTATTTTTACTGAATCAAACAACTAAAAAATATGCAGGGTGTTTCATTAAAAAAAATATGTTTAAGTATGTAATTTATTTTTTGGCCGCTCAGTATGCTGTTAAATATTTTTGCGTTATGCCTTTTGGTAAACCCAACAGCTTTCATATAAAACTTTTTTTTGTATCCCTTGTAGTTTGGGTGCTATCACAGACGAACACCCTATTAACGTACCCTGTTATACAGAGTGACCCTAAAAAAAGTGCATAGTACCACACGATAAAGGATATCAAAATAATGTAAAAAAGTTCCTAAACACTTATGTACAAATTTCTTTTAATTTCTAGATAGGTACAGGATATACAGCTCAGTAAACATTATTTTTTAACATGATTTTTATAAACATTATCATTGTACATATTTATGCAAAAGCATTCATATCTTTAAAATGTTTAATATTGTGTAATGGAAAGAAAATATGGGCACCTATGCATCTGTCTATATGTTATCTGATAGATTGACTCCTATATTTCAAATACACCTTTCAACACGCGTGTGTTATAAGGCATTTTCTTGCCAAGTTAACTGGACTGTTTTGCTCACTCTCACAAGTAGATACAGTTTTTTTGTGATAAATATATTCTTAAAAATGAGTTCATGATCGTAGAAAAACTACGCACACTCGCAAAAGTAATAAAGCTATGGCACGCTAGTCAAATAATATAATATTAATCTATAAATCTACCAATATTATAGTAGACATAAAGGTAATTTAAAGCAACAAAAAATAATTTAAAGAAAACACTTGGAAGAAGAATCAAACACGCGACTGGCAAAACGATGACTATCTTAAAGGCGCCACCCTAACCATTGCGCCACAGCAGGTTTCAATGTCGTAAAATAGATTAGTGATCCTTCTCGCCTCCACATCCGATGAGAAAATTTAAAGTATTTTCGCGTGGTTGTATTAAGTGTCTTGTTTCACTGACTGTAGCCAATTCTAGCTCTTATTATTAAGATTAAGCTAATAAAAGATGCAAAACCTTTCAATTCTATATTTCCGTTGTCACCTTTTAAGAAAGTATACAATTATTGGCAACGTAGCTGTCGATCAAGCTCAACACGGGACGCGCCAATTCAAATTCGATGCAATATCATCTGTTTATTAACGCTGTAACGGCCTCTCGCGGATTTAAGCCGCTCATTAAGATTCCACTTCTATTGCGTAGCTATAAGTTTCTTTGGTTATATTAAATTAACCAAATCAAAAAGAAATGAAATGCACCTAAGTGAGTTAACACTTGTTTTGTGCATATAATTTCCCATAAGTATTTAAGAGTATTTATTTATTTATTTATTTATTGACGGGCAAAATCCCATTTGTAAATTTTACAAAGCAATCTTAGTATACTAACACTGTGTTAAAAAGTCCATAAATTAAACAAAAGCAATTATAAAAGTAGTACAATCAAATCTAAGAACAGGAATTTCAAAGTGAAAGTTCGGATACTCTTCTCTTAAAGGAAGCAAAGGAGGAATTAAAAAAGTCATATTCAATCATATTGCCACCATTAACCATTCTAGTAACAGGAGAAGATATCTCGTAGTTGCACCTATGACGATCAACAGCAAAGAGGGAATGATCCCTTGCACTCCTTGATGGGACGCGAAAGTTTATCATTTGCAACAAATCTGGACAATCAATTATCCCATTTACTAATTTAAATAAAAAATAAATATCAGATTTCACTCTACGCCCGGATAACGAATCCAAACCCAGTCTCCGCCTCAAACCGTCATAGGATTGGGGAGGCAACTTAAATTTAAAAGAAATATATCTGGAATATCTCCTTTGAACCTTTTCTATGCTTTGAATATGTACTAAATACATTGGTGACCATACACAAGAGAGATATTCCAAACTTGACCTAACAAGAGTTTTATAGACATTATTTAAACTACTCATACTCCGAAAATCTTTTGCATTACGACAAATAAAACCTAACATCTTAAATGCCTTGTTAACAATGTATTCATAATGACCATGATAGTCCAATTTGACATCCAAGCACAAACCCAAGTCAAATACAGTGGTAACTCTTTCCAAAACATGATCATTAAGACTATAATCGAAAACAATTGGGTGCTTTATGCGATAGAATGACATTATTTTGCATTTTGTTATGTTTAAATCCATTTTATTGATAACACACCACTCACTCAACTATTCAAGTCATCCTGTAGTCTCACAGCATCATCATGAGAATTAACCTTTAGAATCAATTTCAAATCATCAGCAAAAAGTAAAGGCCGTGAGAATAGGACCACCCGTGGAAGGTCGTTAATAAAGATGTCGAACAAATAAGGACCTAAATGGCTTCCCTGTGGTACACCAGAAGTGAGACATATTTCCTGTGATACAAAACCCTTTACCCTTACCAGCTGTTTTCTATTACTAATATATGATATTATACACTCAAGTAAAGTCCCAGCAAAGCCAAAGCACTGCAGTTTTTGTGCCAAAATATGATGATTCACGGTGTCAAATGCCTTACTAAAATCTGTATAGATGGCATCAATTTGACACCCACTTTCCAAAGCCCTCAAAACACTCTGAGTAAAAATCACCATATTTGTGGCTGTTGATCTACCCTTACAAAAGCCATGCTGCTCCTGATTGATATCCCTCATAATGAAACCTTTAATATGATCACATACGATCTTTTCAAAAAGTTTAGGTATTGTACTTAAAATTGAAATTGGTCTATAGTTTCTAGCATCTGACTGAGACCCAGATTTAAATATGGGCGTGATAAAACTGTATTTCCACTCCTCAGGAAAAACACCAGTTTCCAGAGACAGTTTAAAAAGCAAATAAATAGGTTTGGACAAAGAGTATACACAGTTTGCTAAGAAATTAGGAGGTATGCCATCAGGGCCAGGTCCCTTATTTTGGTTAAGCTTTAAAATATTATCAAACACCTCTCCTAGGGTAAGTGAGAAATTACTTAGGTGTAACGATGACTCACTATTTAGGTGTAATGTGTCATCAAAATCAACATCAGATTTGTACACATTTTGAAAGTGCGTCTTAAAGACATCTACAATCGATTGCCCGTCCGTTCCCGTATAGAGTACATAGCACTACTCAATATATGCATACAAACATGACAGCAAAATACACTAAACCAATCCATTGCAAATGACTAATCGGTAATTAATTTCATAAAAAGAAGGTTGTGATCATTAATAAAGTTTTTACAATTATATGGAAATCTTTTGTAGTTGCTTATAGTTTTAATTTCATTAGGCAATAAATTATAGCACTTCGGACCCAGAAATGTAACAAACCTTTTACTACAATTGAACGTAGTTTGTGGACACTGTAGTAGTCCGTTTGTGATACTACGTGTCACTGTGTCATGAGAAATGTAATTCCTAAGGATAGGATGCCTATATATGAAGATACACAAAGACTGAAAATACAGAGATCTGATGTTGCATATTCCATCTTGATATAAAAGTTTGGTAGGGTATAGTTTGTCTTTTTTTAAAATAATTTTTATAATGTAATTTTGTGCTATGTTTAAATTGTTAAGGTTATTCGTGTATAGTCCACCCCAAACCAATATACCGTACTTCAGCAATGATTTAACCAATGATCGGTAAACTAAAAGTAAGTGGCCTTTACTTAATATATCTCTTATTTGATAAAACTTATAATCAGTTTTCTAACTCTCTTATTTAAGTAGGCAATATGACTATCCCATTTCAAATTTTGATCAATTAATACACCTAGATATTTTACACAGTTTGTTTCATGAATCAAATTGTTTTGAAACTGAATGGACTGAACTCTTCTTTGCGTTTAACTGAACTTTGCTATCTTATAATAGTGCTCTTGCCATTGTATATGACTTTGAGCCTTGTTGTCCCTTTAAAATCACACAAAATTAGAACACTACCGTTTGCGACTTAACACGTCCATGATCTTTTTAGAAGTGTCTGTTTATCCGGAAGTCTGCCGTGATTGGTCCATTCGGACAGCACAATAAATGACGCGCGAAATTTAAATATAGTTAAGTAAAGCACTGGGTTCATAACATACCGCCCGCCTTGAAAGTAGACACTAACTTTCGAAAACACTTTCTTTATATGGTATTATTGTCAAACGGAAGCACGCATACTTTGGAAAAAGCTCTTTTTACAATGCCATTTGAAGTTTTGATCGTAGCGACACGAGCATTATTGTCCCTGCCTTGATGAACCTTTACAATTCGACCCATCTTCCATCGTAATGGGCTAACATTATCTTGGTGTAGCACAACCATGAGTCCAGACTTAAGTTGCTCCGGATCATTTAACACTTATTTCTCTGCTGCAATGTGTGGAGATATTCTACGACCCATCGTCGCCAAAAACTCTGTGTTATACGTTGAACAGTTTGAAATTTATTGAGTCGATTTAAGGGAATATCTTCAACATTTTCTTCTGGTAATGAATTTAGCTTTTCTCCAATTAAGAAGTGTCCAGGTGTGAGAGCACCCAAGTCATTAGGATCTTGGGATAATAGTGAGATAGAACGGGAATTGAGGATAGATTCGATTTGCATAATAACCGTAATAAAATGTTCATAATCAAGATGTGAATCACCCACAACCCCTGCTAAATGATGTTTCATACATTTAACCGCTGATTCTCATAACCCTCCAAAGTGAGGCGCCCTGGGTGGTATAAAATGCCACGTTACACGATTATTATTTAAATAACTTTGAAAATCGTCATCATTGCTGATTCTTGTTAATGCTGCGTGTACTCTTTCTATTTCATTTGCAGCTCCCACAAAATTTAATCCATTGCCTGACCAAATTTCTTTACAAATACCACACCACGTCTGGCAATAAACCTTTTTAATGCATTGACAAACATGGGGGTTGATAAATCACCACATAATTCTAAATGGACTGCCTTCGTGGAGAAACAAACAAATATGCAGATATAAACTTTGACAAGTTTTTTACTACGTAATGTACCATCTTTAATAATAAATGGACCTGCGAAGTCGCACCCTGAAATATAAAACGAGCGTGAAGGTGTAACTCTGGGTCCTGGAAGTTGTCCCATCAGTGGAGATAAATACTTTGGTTTTGCTCGGAAACACAAAACACATTCCCGAATAACCCTTTTTATCATATTTGTCGCGTTAACCGCCAAAATTTACTTCTCATCGAAGCTAAGACGGTTTGAACACCCCCGTGTAAAGTTCTTTTATGTTCATTGCGAATAATAAGTTCAGTAAAGAAATGTTTATTTGGTAACAAAATTTGAGACTTTTGATAATTATCTATGTTTGCGTTAGCTAACCTACCACCCACTCTTATAAGTCCTATGTTATCTGTATGGATTTAAACTAAGTATATTACTTTTCCGTGATATTTGTTTTTGCTTCTTAAGATCCGTGATTTCTTGAGAAAAACTAACTGCTTGCACAATTTTGACTAAGACAGTTGTAATTTTCCATAACTTCTAAATTGTACTTTAACCCTCGTATTATTTATAAAATGTAAGCAATACGCGGTTACTCTAAGCAACTTATTAAAATCTGAAAACCTTGTTAATAAATCAATATGGTTTTCTGTAGCTAGACACACTACTTTCTTATTACGACTTTCTGGAATGTCTTCTACATTTGTCTACTCAGAATAGGTTTGATTAGCCCAATGACAATTATCCTGTTGCAGCCAATACGGACCTGACCACCATAATTCTGAATCTAAAAGTTGTTGAGGATTACAACCTCTAGAAATAAGGTCTGCAGGATTCTCACTTGAACTGACGTGTTTCCATTGTGCACAACTTGTGAGAGCCTGAATCTTAGATTCCTGTTTCCTATGAAAGTTTTCCAATTTGAAGGCTCCTGAGAAATCCATGCTAAAACAATTTGAGAATCTGTCCACAAATAGACACTATGAACCTTCAATTTTAGAGATTTTAATGTTTTATCAAGTAATCTTGACAGCACCACAGAGCTCTAATTTGGGTAAAGAGACAACTTTTAGAGGAGCTACTCTTGACTTTGAACATAAAAGTCTGGTCAATACTTTACCCACAGAATTCATACTGCGAATGTAAATACAGACGCCGTAAGCTACCTCGGACGCATCTGTAAACCCATGTATTTGAAGATTAATATTGTTGAAAGTGTTAACATGACGTGGAATAGAAATTGTGTCTAAAGCCCTTAAACTTTGAAAGAATTGTAAAAACTGTGGGTCATCCCAATTTATCTTGAGCTTCCATAACTGCTGAAGAATAATTTTGGCTTTGATGACTACTGCGCCAATAATTCCTAACGGATCAAAGATTTGACTTATTATTGATAAAATAACCCGTTTTGTTAATGGTTTTGAATCTAATTTTATATTAACTGCAAACTGAAATGTATCCGAGTTTGAATTCCAAAGTATGCCCAAAGTTTTAATTGTTTCATCGCTTGAGAAATCAGAACTATCCTGATGATGGTCACTTGAATCCAAAACGTCTTTGCAATTTGACTTGAATTGTGTTAAAATTAAACCAGATGTCCGTAGTATATCTGTTATCTCAGTTTTTATTTCCTTTAGATTATCAATTGAACTGTCACCGGTAATCAAGTCATAGAAATCAGTTAGAATTGTTTGACTTGCCTGAGGATGTTTATCCTTATTTTCAATTGCTACTTGCTGGAGTGAACGAATAGCTAAGAATGCTGTCGGCGCTGTGCCATACGTAACTGTATTTAATGTGTAATGTGCCAAGTCCTGGTCTGGATTATCACGCCAAACGATTATTTGCAATCTTTGATTTGCATGAATAGCTACTTGTCTATACATTTTTGTTATATCTCCTTTAAGAACAAAATTATGAATTCTGAATCGCAAAATTATAGAGTGTAAGTCCTCTTGTATAGTGGGACCTACATAAGAAACATCATTTAACGAAATATTATTTGATCCTTTTGCACTTGCATCGAAAACAATTCTAAGCTTTGTAGTAGCAGAACTGGCTTTGAATACTCCATGGTTTTGCATTTTTTGTTCCATGTGAAAAAACCTCTTTTTTGCCGAGTTTAATGTTTCGCCAAGATTCTTATAATTTTCCTTTAATGGTAGAGCTACTGAAAAACTACCTGTTTCGTCACGTTCATGATTTTGTAAAAAATGTTCTTCACAGTACTGCTCATCTTTGGTGAATTTAACATATTTGTAAGGTATCTGAGAAATGTCCTCAAGAACCCAAAATTTTTCCAACTGAGAGTAAATTTGATTATCATTGACTGACAACAAGCAATGTGGATTTTCTGAAAAAGTATTGATGCATAAAGAGCCTGTGATTAGCCAACCTAGTTTCGTATTTTGCAATGTAGGCTGATTTTTGCCCAATTTAATTTGACCTATTGAAAGTAACTCGTAGAAAATAGATGCTCCCAATAAAATATCAATACGACCAGATTCATTGTACTGCTCGTCTGCTAACTGAATACCATTTGGAATATTAATATGTGAAGAATCAAAACTTTGAGAAGGAATATATATGCCCCGTGATGTTGTGTAAAACTAGAAATGACAGTTTAGCAGAAAAATTTATAAATCTAGACTTGACTTTTAAATGAATCTTACGAGAAATATTTGTTACCTTTTCCCCGATACCAGTGATGGGATACTGTATCCTTTCTGCTTTTAAATCCAGTGCGGTTGCTAAATCTGAACTAATAAAATTGCTCTGTGAGCCTCCATCGAGTAACGCTCTGCATTGTATAAATTGACCATTGTTGTTTTCTATTAGATCCATTGCCGTTGCCAATAATACCAATGACTTCTCACCTTGTGCAGAATGTGCGTTTACATTTACATTGTTGCTATCATCCATGTGTGGATTTACCTGAGCCTTTTGAGACACTAATTGTGCATTTGACTGTTTACTTCCCATTGACTCCATATTATTCGAATTATCTCTAGCGAACTTGTTCTCACCTTGTTCTGTTTTATTCCTTTGCTTGAAATCGTCTGTTTTTTGTTCAAATGTATCTGTATGTAATAAAGTGTTATGTTTGCTCTTGCAAATTTTGCAACCTCCTGTACAAGAATGTGCTTGTGAATATGGCCTTAAACAGTTTATACATAAGTTCAATTGTTTTGTTTTCTGTAACCGTTGCTCATTAGATAGTTTTAAAAATTCCTGACAATAATATAAGCAATGCTCTCGTTTGCAATAAAAACATTTAGGAATCTTACCCCCTGAAACATGATTAAAAGTACCCCTTGATTGACCTGTGAATGAATTCCTTTGATCATTAAAGCCACCTGTATGTTTTTGAATACCTAATCCTATTAAATTATTGTCTACTCGTGTATAGACAGTTTCCAGAATTAGACACTTTTTGTTTAGAAATTTTGTAAATTCCTCTAATGTTGGCATTTGCCCTGTAACAATTTTACTTTCCCAATCTCTCTTTAAACCAAAATCTAGCTTTGAACTTAATATATATATTAAAATAGTGTTCCAGGAATCTATGTCTTCCCCTAACGATTTTAGAGACCTCGAGTCTTTATTAAAATAATCAACAAAATGACGTAACGCTGTTGCATTTTCCTTTTGCAAATTAGGTAAGTCAAAAAGCGATTTTAAATGACTATTTATTATGATTCTATTGTTTTCGTACCTATCTTTTAACAAATCTAACGCGACTTTGTAATTTTGAGACCTTAACTCCAATGATCTGACTGGATTCAGGGCTTCGCCTTCAAGACAATATATCAGATAATGAAATTTTTGAATATCATCCAATGATGCATTTTTATTGATTAACGAATCAAATGTTTCATTAAATTGTGTATACAGGGTGTTTCAGAATAAGATGCTGATCCTTAGCGGTGTGAATTCTTAGGTGATTTTAAGAAGAAAAGTTCAAATTAACATATATCCCTAACCTATCAACTTTCGAACTACAGGGCGTTAAAGTTTTAAGAAAAAAATCGTTTTTCTATCATAACTTTAACAACTTTCTAGCTATTTTTATGAATTTTTCACACATGCCCTCTAAGCATCAATAGCCATTTTTTGGTGTAGAAAAATTTTAAAATTTTTTAACCAGTGGCGTCCTGAAAGGGTTTGAACTAGACATTTTGGAAAAATATTATGTACGCCACTTCTTTTTCTCAAGATAAAAATTATTTTTAAAATACTCATTCATTTTAGGCCAAATTTAATATCTTGCCTTTTTATCGTCCGACAAACAGTTTCCGACAAAAAAAATAAAAAGCATTAAATGCGCATTCGCTATGTGCCTATGGTTTATTTTTTAACATTAAATTAAAACAACTAACATTAAATAACGTGTGAACAAAAACGAAAATAATTTAGATTAGCTGTTGAAAGTGGCCACCACCTGCAAGAATGCATGCTTCAGCTCTTCTCCTCATTGAGTCTCGTACCCTGTGAAAAATTCCTGGAGTATTCCTGATAGTGTCGAAACAAACTATTATGCGGTTTCTCAACTCCTCTTCAGTATTTATTGGGATGCTGTAAACCAACGTTTTCAGATGTCCCCACAGGAAAAAATCTAGACTGTTTAGATCAGGGGATCTAGGTGGCCACGACTGTGTTCCTCTGCGCCCTATCCATCGATTACTATAATGGTGATTTAAAAACTCTCGTGCTAAGAGACTGAAATGGGCAGGTGCACCATCGTGCATAAACCACATACGATGTCGGGTTAAAATAGGGACGTCGTCTAGCAAATTTGGTAAAGTGTGTTCAAGAAATTGGCGATAATTGATTCCGTTCAATCTGGCTGGTAAAAAATAAGGCCCAATTAAATAATCACCAATAATTCCAGCCCAAACATTTACAGAAAATTGCTCTTGGTGGTGGGATTCCGTAATGGCATGTGGGTTTTCTTCTGCCCAGAAGTGATTGTTATGAAAATTTTGTATGGCATTCCTGGAAAAATTAGCTTCGTCCGTGAACAAAATTCTGGCATCAAATTGGGGATTTTCGGTAACCATTTTAATAAACCATTGGCAGAAATTGATGCGTAATGGAAAATTCCTAGGAAGTAGGGCCTGGACCCTATGAATATGGTACGGATATAACAAATAACTTTGGAAGAATTCTCCAGATTGGGACATGAGTAATATTTAAAATATTCCCAATTTTTCTGGTACTTATATTAGGGTTTTGTTCCACTAAATTTAAAACAGCTTCTTCGGTTTCCGGTGTTCGCGTAGTTTGGTGTGCCCCTTTTAAGTAGTTTTTGTTTCAAAAGATCCCGTTTCACATAACTTTCTGTGAGTTCCTGAAATCGTTCGTGCATCCGGAACTATTCTATTTGGATAACGCTCTTGGTATAATCGTCTGGCTTCGAATGCATTGCCGTCAGCAAGCCCGTACAGGTAATGCATATCCGCAAACTCGACATTTGTAAAATTTACCATGATACTTATACGTTAAAAAAGTATTACGTTTTTAAAATTTAAGTTAAGTGGAAAGCCGTGTACATAAATAAATAGCTGTCAAAACTATTTGGCATTAAATATTTCGTTATTGTCATTGTTTCCTTAACAAAGTTCATAGCCTACTTGTCAGAAACCATAGGCACATAGCGAATGCGCATTTAATGCTTTTTATTTTTTTTTGTCGGAAACTGTTTGTCGGACGATAAAAAGGGAATATATTAAATTTGGCCTAAAATGAATGAGTATTTTAAAAATAATTTTTATCTTGAGAAAAAGCAGTGGCGTACATAATATTTTTCCAAAATGTCTAGTCCAAACCCTTTCAGGACGCCACTGGTTAAATAATTAAATTTTTCTACACCAAAAAATGGCTATTGATGCTTAGAGGGCATGTGTGAAAAATTCATAAAAATAGCTAGAAAGTTGTTAAAGTTATGATAGAAAAACGATTTTTTTCTTAAAAATTTAACGCCCTGTAGTTCCAAAGTTGATAGGTTAAGGATATATGTTAATTTGAACTTTTCTTCTTAAAATCACCTAAGGATTCACACCGTTAAGGATCAGCATCTTATTCTGAAACACCCTGTATTCACTGTATGAACCTTTAAAGTGTGGTAAATTGAGTAGAGGCAAATTTATTTGCTGCGGCGTAGAAATATTAATATTTGTGTTTGGTGTACTTGCAGTTACATTTAACTATGCGCTGCTTCGCTTTGAATGGTTAATATATTCTTGCGCAACTGCAACAACTTGAAAGTATGAAGTGTCAAAGTAATCTCTTTCTTTGTTTTCATTCTCGTTAGAATCCAATGACTATTTCTGACTGAACATAATCAAATTCTGACCAACAAGCTTCAACTTTTTTCAAACGTTTTTCTAACTCTAAAATATTTTTTGAAATCGTGTGACTTTGCTTTTTGTTTGCCCACGGCGTGCTTTTAGATGCTTTAATTGTGTATTCATATCAGATTTATCGACGTGGTCGTCGTTGCTCATTTTGAAACAAATATATAAATAATATGCAAATCGAATAAACGAAAATACCAGGAAAACAGTAAAATGGAACTGACTCACCGCTACTTTACTTCCTATGAATGTGCTTTACACCGTTGAATGTGAAACTCCGTTAAACAACATCCCATGAACAGTTGTTTTGAAAATGTGAACATACCTTTGAGTGACAGCTCGATTCGCGTACCCCTTGCTCTCTGATAATGGACTGGTTCCGACCGACGCCACTTTGAAAACTCCGTTTGCCTTTGATCCGTTTCGGAGGACCAATTTTTTGAAACTGAATGGACTGTACTTTTCTTTGGGTTTAACTAAACTTTGCTTTCTTATAATAGTGCTCTTACCATTGTATATGACTTTGAGCCTTGTTGTCCCTTTAAAATCACACAAAATTAGAACACTACCGTTTGCGACTTAACACGTCCATGATCTTTTTAGAAGTGTCTGTTCATCTGGAAGTCTGCCGTGATTGGTCCATTCGGACAGCACAATAAATGACGCGCGAAATTTGAATATAGTTAAGTAAACCACTGGGTTCATAACACAAATCACTAAAGTTATCAATTCTAATGGAGTTAAAATGTGGACGATTAACATTAATTTTTGTAAACGCTATATACTTTGTTTTTTCAATGTTTAGAGATAGCTGAAATTTATCCAACCAATTTTTTATCAGACAACATATCTCTTTTAATAGTCACTACAACTTCCGACCATGTATTTCCCCTAAATACGACAACGGTATCGTCTGCATGAGATATAATCTTACTTGAAATTGTCAAAGAAAGCAGAGAATTAATGTAAGCCACAAACAAAACCGGACCCAGGACAGTGCCCTGCGGAACACCAATTTTCACTTTCATACCCTCACTCACACGTCCGTTCACCCTAACAAACTGCCAACGGTCGGTCAAGTAGCTTTTAAAAACGTCCAGCACAGTACCACGCACCCCAACACATTCCAGCACATGTAGTAGTTTACCATGATGCACTGTGTCAAACGCCTTTGCTAAATCTAGAAATACACCAGTACACGTCTGTCCAGAATCAAGATTTTTTATAACTTCATTTGTGACCTGAAACATGGCATCAGCATTACTCTTACCTTCCTGAAATCCAAATTGTCCTTTATTGATGATGTCATTGGTACCAAAGAAGTGCACTAGTCGGGTTTTTTAACATTTTTCGAATAATTTTGCAAAGTTGGTAATTACACTAATGGGTCTATATAGTTTGATATTTTTTGTCTCACCCGATTTATAAATTGGACTTATAATACTTTTCTTAAACTCTTGAGGCGCAATACCAGTGTCAAATATTAGATTTATTATATGTCTCAGGGGCAAGAGAATGTATGGGTGAATAAATTTGAGGACCCTCTCGGATACGTTATCATAGCCTGGGGCACTATTATTTTTTCAAGATTTAATATTATTTATAATTTCGTTATCCGTAACAGGAATCAAGAACATTGAATTATTATTTATTTGCAAATTATGGTGAAAGTTATTAGGTTCCGAGATATTTTCGATCATTTTAATACCAACATTAGAGAAATAATCATTTCAGAAATTAACCATAGATTTTTCGTCAGAATGATACTGCAATGGGTACCAGAACATTAAGGCATTACAGGAAACGAAAAGGCCGACGAACTTGCAAGAAAGGGGCCGGAGAAAACATTTATTGGTCGAGAACCGGCACTCGGAGTCCCAAGGTGCACAGTACGAGATGTCATAAAACCATGGAGAAGGAATTAACACAAAATCTACTGGAACAACAGACAGGGATTAAACCATAACAAATCTTTCATTGGGGACCGAGACCCGAAACCAACAGCTACTTCTGATGAGCAGAAATCAGCTGAGAATTACCACAGGAATTCTGATAGGACACATGGTCATCAAGATGCACCTGCATCGTATGCAACTGTACAACGGAGACCTAAAGGGGGCATTCCGATACGGGAAACCGCGACAAGCGACCGAGCGACAAGCGACCAAAGGTCGCATGTCGCTGCGGCGACCAGTAGCATATAAATACAGACGACGCGACGTGGCGACTTTGGCTAGGTCCATTTTGTTTAATTTAGTAATTGTGTAAAACCATGTCTAACAATCTTAAAGTAAGAAAACATTCACTAAAACGTTTATTGGAAGACGAGGACGAAGATATAATTAATTGTGTTGGCTTTACCGCAAGAAAAAAGACAAAAAATTGATTCAATATACACATCAAGATCAAATGAGGGGTGCTTCCAACTGCTTTATTATCTCTTACAATACTATCCTTATAAGCCTGGAGAGTGCTGTCATATAATGGTGGGTGATTAGACACTAAATCGATGAACAATTCATCTTCCTGAGTAGAAAACGTCGCCATTCAACCCTCTCTAGGTACAAAATAATTGAAATAAACTATGCAGGTCGCAGCGTATCACTGCTTCCAGAGCAGTGTGGTCGCACGATGGCCACGCCTACCGGCTCGCGTCGCTGTCGCTTGCATCGGAAAGCACCACAAACAAATCCGTTAAAGCGGTACGTCGCGGTCGCGGTCTCTCGGTCTCGGTCGCTTGTCGCGGTCTCCCGTATCGGAATGCCCCCTTAAGCTGCAGGTTACGCGGGCAAGAAAGTGAAACGGTACAGCATTTTATCTCCCACTGCGAGTCATCGGATTAGAAAAGGCAACAAATACTCGGGCAACGAAGACTAGAACCAGAGGATATTCCGACACTCTCCCCAGTTGACCTACACCTCGACCTACACCAACTAGTGCAAGAAACTGAAATAGTGGGTGTAAGAACAAATTAAGTAACCCAGGCTGGGATCGGCAGGCTGGCTGCCCTATTACAACGAATAGCTTTAGGATAGGCAAGTAGGCAACCAAACTTAAATATGTAATATATATAGTAATATACAATAAATACTAAGTAATATACTTGAAAACTTCACACATCATCACAAACGGCAAAAATAGATTTGCCGGTAAATTTCAGGTTTGTTCAAAGCCGACCGAAAACCAGCGCATGCCCCCGAACGGTCGCACAACTAATTTACCACTGTCACAGATAACCTAACCATTGTAACAGTCTATTGCCAAGTTCAAAGTGTAATTGTAGCCCGGGAGCTAGTAACAGATTTGTGCGACCAATTTCATCTCGACCGATAATTTGTCGAATGATTCAGGTAGTTGTGTCATGAAGCCTCGTGCACGTCAGCTACGGCACCAGCGGTGGGTGGGCCAACGGCAGCCACGAAATCACGTTAAAAAAAAAACAAATTTTTTTATTTCATCCCGGTTTAAAATTCGTGAGTCAATAGTTATTATAATACCGTCAGCTGGCTGTAACGCGGTGGATTATACGTCAGCTGCTCATACGAACATGAAAAAAAAATTATTAGTGATTTAATCCCGATTGAAAATTTGTCAGATGATAGTTTACATAATTCTTTGAATAAAAAAAATCGTCAGCTGTGTATATGTCGGTGGAAAAACCGTCAGCTGACGCAGTGAAATGTGTGGCGCGATATGTAGGTGTGAGCTCCGCTCGTCTATTAAAACACATCATCTGACAAATTTTCAATCGGGATGAAATCACTAAAAATAATTTTTTTTTTCATGTTCGTATGAGCAGCTGACGTATAATCCACCGCGTTACAGCCAGCTGACGTTTTTTTTTCACTTCAGTATTATAATAACTATTGACTCACGAATTTTAAACCGGGATGAAATAAAAAAATTTGTTTTTTTTTAACGTGATTTCGTGGCTGCCGTTGGCCCACCCACCGCTGGTGCCGCAGCTGACGTGCACGAGGCTTCATGACACAACTGCCTGAATCATTCCACAAATTATCGGTCGAGATGAAATGATCGACCTCAATCTGCTACTGGCTCCCGGACTATTGGTAGGCTGGAAATAATCATTCGGACATAGAATAGCGGGTTGGAAGAAACCTTTGAAGATAGTTCAATCGTAATAACCTAATAACTAGATAGACAGATGTGTTATTATCGCTCTCGTCATTTTTGCTACTTTTATGTGGTTTATAGTGTAATTTAAATAAGTGTTTATATTGTTTAAGTTCGGAAATTTCGGTTGTGCACAGTAGTGACCATTTCAAGTTCGCTTCTTACAAAATAGCGCTACAAAACAAAGAAACCCATCATATCTTCCTATCAAAATCCATCGTAAATTTCTTATCTCTGCTGTAAAACCACCGATGGCTGGACCAATGTTTATGTTTCCTTTTTTGCTTCTGCGAGGAGTTTTGGCATGAACGGACGTTAATCTTACGTGTTGCTGGAATCTCTAAATCTAACTGCTAAAATGGAACGGTCATTTAAATGCTGCAGGAATAAAGAATTTTGCAATTTTCTTTGCTTAATATGTTATTCGGTTCATCACCCTAGCTGTATGGAACGCTGCACCGAGGTAGTCAGGCTGGGTGGCTACAGGATTTTATGCTCTTCTGCTTGTCAAACAACACATAATTAGCAGAGCGGGGCAGTGTCCTCGTACACTGGTAAAATCAAGCTGCTCGAGGGAGAACTTCTAGAGAAGAACAAGATAATCAAGAGACTGAAACGTAATAGTAAAGTATTTGAAGACTCTGTGACTGAAGCTGAGAGTGAACTGATATCTCGGGTGGAATCATTAACAAAACATAATGCCTCTTTGGTCATAGAGGTAAATGGGTTGAAAAAGAAATAATCTGTTTTGACCTTGGAGTTGGAAAATTGGGATGGTGCTAGGCAGAAACTCGAGGAAAAAATTCAGGAATTAACAGACTTTAATAATAACCTACGAACTTCAATCGAATCACTGGAACAAGAAAATGTAGCCTATTCATATGATCTAAAGGAGCTAAGACGGGTAATGGATGCGATGCAGAACGCAGTTGATAAGCGTGACTGCAGTAGCTAGACTGTAACCTCTTCCCCTATCTGGCCAACAGGAGAACACCCCCCTCCATTCTTGGGTCTACGGCAGCAAACGAAGCTCATGCGATTCTCTCTAATGTTATGCCTAGTTCGCGCGCGATAAGGAAACGTCAGACTTTGGTTATTGGAGATGAAAATGTTCGAGGTCTCACACACCTAATTAAACAGTTCTCTTAACACAAATTTGATGTAAATTGCCAGTGGCAAAGAAGAATTACTATCTCTGGAATTATAAGTCTTTGTTCTCTTTATTCTAGGAACTTCACAAAAGACGATTTTATTATTATATTTTTAGCGTCGGATCACGCCATAAGGGGAATTACTTTGAAGGAGACGATGTAAAAAACCTTTTTCATTCTTGTAAACATACTAATCTAATTCTTACCGGTCCTCCTCTTCATCTTAATAGGCCAGTTCTAAAGAAAATTATTGAAGAGCACAACACTGTTATAATTAGGAACTTAGATATATCTAATCAGAGTGTTTTTTTCCTGCCTTTGCTCTGTCATACCTCCTACGGTCATTTAAATTACAGTGATAAGTCAAACCTGGTTGGCTATATATGTGCTAGACTGCAGGCAGCTACTATCTGCAGTGACGGTCGGGTTGATGATTCGGATCGTAACGTTACTGTCGCTCAACAGACTGACAACGAAGTCGGTTTAAATTTCTAAATATCAACGACTCTTCCAAGTTATCAGTGTACTATCAGAATGTAAGAGGTCTTCGAACAAAAACTGATATACTATTGAGGTCTACATACTCCTCTTGTTATGATCTTATACTCTTGTCTGAAACTTGGCTAAATAGTAACATCTCTGATTCCGAACTGTTTGATGCTTCTTTCATCGTTTCTCGTAGAGACAGAGACTACGAATTGCTCGATTGTCAGCGAGGCGGCGGAGTTTTGATCGCGGTTTCTAAGAGGTACGGTTCGTCTGCTGTACATACTGCAGCTAGCGACCTTTATGAGGATGTCTGGACTCAACTATGCGTGGATCAGGCTAAATTTATTATTTGCTGCATATACATCCCTTCGAACTCATCGCTTCAATGCTATGAATCCTTTTGTGATACCTGCGAATCCATGAGGAATAAATATGATAATCCTAGGTTTATAATATGCGGAGACTTTAACCTTCCCAATGTTCAATGGACTTTCGAGAATGATGTATTGGTTTCTGCGGCTCTGCGCTCCCCTACCGCTGAGATCTTGTTGAACGCCATGGCCTTTATAGAATTACAACAAGTCAATCATCACCGTAACAGTATTGATCGAATTTTGGACTACGTTTTTGCCGACGAATTTCATGAAACATCTGTTTTGTTGTGCTCTAATTCCTTAATTGATATTGATACCTACCATCCTGCGATTGAGTGTTACTTTAATATTTACATTTGATTGGGATTTTCTTACTTCAATCTCTGATATAGATTTGGCAACTGAGAGCTTTTACACGGTTCTCTTTGAAGGTATAGACCTCTGCGTTCCTAAGAAGACTACAAAAGGAGCGAAATATCCCTCTTGGTTTGATCGCGACCTCTGTAAACTTATCGCTAA
This sequence comes from Polydrusus tereticollis, assembly GCA_963920685.1. Classification (NCBI taxonomy): domain Eukaryota; kingdom Metazoa; phylum Arthropoda; class Insecta; order Coleoptera; family Curculionidae; genus Polydrusus; species Polydrusus tereticollis. The sequence goes on from OY987335.1 coordinate 56,161,028, forward strand.
TAAAAATAAATTTTACAAGAAATTTAAAAAAACGGGTCTTCAGAACGATTATGACGCCTACTCCGTCATTAGACGAGAGGTCAAGTTTCGGACTGACGTGTGTTACTTGCCGTTTATTACCAATGCCGAACTTCTGATTCCCGAGAATATCAAGCACTTTTGGTCCTACGTCAGGAATTTGGGGGGGTTGTCCGGTCTCCCAACTGGTATGCAGTACGGCGATCTTACCCTTAGTGAACCCACGGACATTGTTTATGCCTTTGCTACTCATTTTCAGTCTTGCTACTCGGATCACTCCAACTCGATCTGTTCCTGGTGCTTTGCCTACTGAATTCTCATCCATTTTATCTTCTCACATTTTTACTATCAAAGAAATTAGGCATAAGATAATGTCTCTTGTCGTTTCTCCTCCTGGACCCCTTAAGAACACTCTTTCAGAGATCTATCAACACCGGCTGCTTTCCTTTTTCATGGAAACATTCTAATTTGATTCCCTTTTTCAAATCGGGTGACTGGACGAAGATAGTTAACTATCGTGGAATCTCTCTGCTCTCTGCTATCCCTAAGCTTCTTGAGTCCATGATTACCGTTGAGATCTTCAACACCTACAAGAATTATATTATACCAGAGCAACACGGTTTTTTTTTCAGGCCGATCTACTGCAACTAATCTAGCATTATATCAGGACTTTCTGTTAACATCGGTTGAGTCTTGGAATCAAGTTAACTGCATTTATAACGATCTTTCTAAGGCATTCGACAGTGTCTGTCATGCCTTGTTGCTGAAAAAGCTTGGTGATATCGGCATCTCGGGACATTACCTTGGGTGGATTGAATCGTATTTGTCTCTACGTCATCAACGCGTTGTTGCTTGTGGTTCTGTTTTGCGCGAAATTTTCGTCACCTCAGGCGTTCCCCAGGGGTCTCATCTTGGACCCATACTGTTTATGTTGTTTGTAAACGATGTCATTTCCTGTTTCAGGTCGTCACGCTGCCTTCTGTATGCGGACGATTTGAAGTTTTATAATACTGTCTCTGCGAATTCTAATTGTCTGCAGTCTGACCTTGACAACTTCGTTGCGTGGTGCGAGGCGAATTATTTAAGTATTAATATTTAAGAAGTAGTCCATGGTCTGTGGTTATGTATTTTAAAGGGAAATGAAAGTCTGTCTTTACCACCAAAATTTTTTATATTAACTATACACTACACCCTAGATTTGGGTATCGAGGGCATATATATGGGAGGGATTCACCATATGAGTTAGATGTTCAATATAAGTTTAAAAATTGAGTCGGACTAGTTTCGACCTTAGAAAAGATCATCATCAGCAACTCTATATAATAATAACGTAAACAAGGTAAAACACAGTAGTGGATAGTTCAATGAATGTGTGTGCCTGCCCATGGACTTGACTGGGAACGTCCCTTTGGCTACACAAATAGGTTAAGAATAAGGGGTTAATTGATACACTTGTTGAGTATTGAGTGTAGAGGTTTTATATTTATTTGACGTAAGCCAATAACTGTAAACAGTAGGAGAAATAGGTCTTAGACAAGTTTGTTTTTACTCTTGACCCATGTTAGTAGAGAAATGATTTTATTTATTTTCATTACATATATTATTGAGAAAAAAGGATGATGATTTTGAATTTGTGGTGGTATTCTTTGTGGAATAGACTTTTTAATTAAGGTGGGTTAATTTTTAATAAAACATTTTTAGATGTAAGATAGAACTAAAGGTTTGTTTTATGTTAAATATAGGTACCTTTTAGTTCGTTTTTTTATTTTATTTTTATTTCTCAGTCACTCAACAAAGGTTGTTGAGTGACTGAGAAATAAAAATAAAATAAAAAAACGAACTAAAAGGTACCTATATTTAACATAAAACAAACCTTTAGTTCTATCTTACATCTAAAAATGTTTTATTAAAAATTAACCCACCTTAATTAAAAAGTCTATTCCACAAAGAATACCACCACAAATTCAAAATCATCATCCTTTTTTCTCAATAATATATGTAATGAAAATAAATAAAATCATTTCTCTACTAACATGGGTCAAGAGTAAAAACAAACTTGTCTAAGACCTATTTCTCCTACTGTTTACAGTTATTGGCTTACGTCAAATAAATATAAAACCTCTACACTCAATACTCAACAAGTGTATCAATTAACCCCTTATTCTTAACCTATTTGTGTAGCCAAAGGGACGTTCCCAGTCAAGTCCATGGGCAGGCACACACATTCATTGAACTATCCACTACTGTGTTTTACCTTGTTTACGTTATTATTATATAGAGTTGCTGATGATGATCTTTTCTAAGGTCGAAACTAGTCCGACTCAATTTTTAAACTTATATTGAACATCTAACTCATATGGTGAATCCCTCCCATATATATGCCCTCGATACCCAAATCTAGGGTGTAGTGTATAGTTAATATAAAAAATTTTGGTGGTAAAGACAGACTTTCATTTCCCTTTAAGTATTAATGTTTCTAAGTGTCGGGCTATTAGTTTCTGCAAGCGTCGCAACCCTCACAGAACAGTGTATAAGATTAAAGACTCGATCATCGAGAGTGTGTCATCGTTAAATGACCTCGGTGTAATATTCGACAGTGATTTGACTTTCAACCAGCATATAGATAGTATCGTTCTGAGGGGGTTTAGGCTGCTTGGGTTTATCAAGAGGAACACAAAACACATTGGCGACATTAAGGCGCTTACTAGCGTTTATAATTGTTTAGTACGCAGCGTTTTGGAGTATTGTTCAGTCGTATGGTCTCCAGGTTACGCGTGTCACATAGATAGACTGGAAAAAGTTCAAAACAAATTTGTTAAATACCTTTTGTACAAGCATATGTTCCTTATCAGAATGTACCCTACGCGACAAGACTCTTGCTCTGTGGCTTTCAGAGCTTGCTGACCCGGCGAAGGAACGCACAGGTGTTGTTTTTGTATAAACTGGTGACCGCTACAGTCTATACTCCCAGTATAGACTGTAGCGGTCTGTTGAGCTTAGTATTATTTTCAATTCCTAGTAGAAACACAAGGCAAATACAATTATTTCATGAAAGGTTTCACAGGACTAACCCACCGTCTCGAATACCTTTGCTCACCGGTTAATGCACACATACAATAAATTTTACTCCGACTGCGATGTATTTCTTATTGGCTTAACCGCATTAAAGGCCAACTTAAGGCTTAAGAGTCCTGCTCACCTACTGTTATAATGATAAATCGGGGTACACTTTGGTAGTCAAACCAAAAGAAAAAATTAATATATTTTTTTGGGAATAGATTAGGTTTTTTAAACCCTAGGGAGGAAAGTCAATTAAAGTTAAAAAAAAATAAAAAAGATTGGCAAAAACAACTTTTTTAAAATATTTTTTTTTAATTGTTACAAAAATAACTTTCCCCCCTGTGGAATATTTTTTCTGACAACTTTTCTTTATGAAATTTTTCAATATTAGTTTCGGTTCCTGGTCCAAACTTAACCTACTTTCAAACTGACTTCATACCGTTCATTTTGATCAAATTATTCATATCTTCCCGGTTTTGTTACCGTTGGCAACAGCGCTAGCGCCAGGTAACTTGGTGATTCAGTCGAACGTTTGGAAGCGGTGAGTTTTTTTATCAATGCAAAAAGATTTTTTGGATATTATTGCGCTTGTTGGTTGTCATATTCGTACAAGTTTTAAATTAATTATTTTTGTGGAAAATGAAAATGGGGCGTCGAAGAGTATTAGAAAATCATGGAGTAAGAAAGAAATTATACTTATTAACGCATCGCAAAAGTCGACGAAGGGCTCAGAAAATAAGGTAAGTTGCAAAAGGTAACGGTCGTGTGTTTACCACGATAAAAATGTTTAATAATTTTTTTAACGATTTTAATATATTTACATACCTACAGGACTTTTGCTTTGTTCCAGAAAAGACAATATAAAGGAAAATTGCATTAATTCTGCCTGTGGCAACGGAACAAGGCGTGTTTCAAAACAGAGTGAAACTTTTTTAAAATCTTACTAGGGGTCTGTAACTTATTTCTTACTCCCTCTCGTGTTCTTTTAGTGATAAACAAAAGTCTCTTGAAGAATGGGTTACTTCTGAGAAGATGTCGTATTCCAGGGGTAGCGAAACTGACGATATTTTGGAAAAATAAATATTTCTGTTTTTATCATTACAAGTACAAGTCAACATTTGTTCAAATTACTTTAAATCAAACATATACATTTATACAGGGTGTTCATTTGAAAACTTCCCACCACGGATTTATCGAAAACCACTGATTAAAAGAAAAAACGCCGAGACACGTCAAAAGATTTGCCGAAGGGGACAACTTTTTAACCGAAAACTACTTCACCCCCTTTTACCCTCTGCCCCCCGGGGTCATCTCCTTAAAAATTTTAAATGACAAGGGTTATCAAGTAACAGCTTGTTTGAAAGGTCTTTCAAAGTGTTTTATTTTGACGTTTGATTTTTTAAAATCGGTCGATTCGTTTTTGAGAAAATTAGAAAAATCTTTATTTATCTTAATTTGTTCAGATAGAAAAAAAAACACACGAAAATATCACTTTTTATTTCAATAAGTGTTCAAAAACCAACATAAACAGCAATTCGGAAGATTAGACGTGGCAGCAACCAAATAACAACCCGGCTTTTTTTCAGTCATCTATTTATAAACACAGATAACATGGGCGAACTGTATTTATTCTTATACCTGTTTAGTTTTTTATAGTTGCTAAGGAAAAGAAAGAATTTAATTTGCTGTCAGTTACGTTTGTGACAATCTTGGGGTAGTGAAAATTAATTTATTGATTCAGATTTTACTTCCAAAATGGTTTACACACTAGCCGAAAGAGTGGAAATGATTCTAACTTATGGTGCCCAAAATCAATGTGCTCGGCAAACTACCGTCACATTTAACGCCAGACATCCGGAAAAGATAACTTCGCATAGGTATGTTTTGGACCTTGTTACTAAATTTACTCAAACTGGATCTGTTGCAAATAAAAAACGTAATCATCGTAGAGTTTTGGATGAAGCCGCTCAAGTTGAAGTTTTGGGTCATTTTGGCATAAATCCTAATACTTCATTACGCAAAATTGTTGATGCGACTGGTATTTCATTGGGCTCTGTTCACACAGTTACTAAATTACATAAATTTCATCCATTCAAAATGAAAATATTGCAAGAGTTAACCGAAGATGATTTCGATAGGCGAGTTGAGTTTTGTGAACAAATGACTGCAGCGATTAATGATAATACCATTCATGTAAATAATATCTGCTTCAGTGATGAATGCACATTTTATCTAAATGGATTTGTTAATAAGCATAACTGCAGGTATTGGAGCAATGAAAATCCTCATGCTTTTGTAGAAGGGCATACTCAGTACCCCCAAGAAAGTAATGTATGGGCAGGCATTTCAGGAAACAAAGTGATTGGGCCATTGTTTATTAATGGGAATTTAAATGGAGGCATTTATTTAGATATGTTGGAAAATACCATCAATCCGCTTATCACTGAAACCATTGAAAACCAAATCGAAGACGATGGAAACCCTATACTTGATGAGGCTGAAATATATTTGCAGCAAGACGGCGCTCCTCCTCACTATGTTCTTCCGGTTCGGCAATGGCTAGACGACGAGTTTCCAGATAAATGGATAGTGCGAAGAGGGCCTATAGAATGGCCTGCTAGGTCTCCTGACTTGACGCCATTAGACTTTTTTCAATGGGGCAATTTGAAATCTATTGTGTTCACTCCCCAACCTGAAAGTTTGGATGAACTTCGTCAACGCATCATCGAAAGCTGCCATGATCTCCCACAACATGTTTTTGAAAATGTCCGTCAGGAATTTGAACATCGCCTATATCATTGACGGGCAACATTTTGAACACTTATTGACATAAAAAGTGATATTTTCGTGTGTTTTTTTTTCTATCTGAACAAATTTTTCTAATTTTCTCAAAAACGAATCGACCGATTTTAAAAAATCAAACGTCAAAATAAAGCACATTGAAAGACCTTTCAAACAAGCTATTACTTGATACCCCTTGTCGTTTAAAATTTTTAAGGGGATGACCCCGGGGGGCAGAAGGGAAAAGGGGGTGAAGTAGTTTTTGGATAAAAGTTGTCCCCTTTGGCAAATCTTTTGACGTGTCTCGGCGTTTTTTCTTTTAATCAGTGGTTTTCGATAAATCCGTGGTGGGAAGTTTTCAAATGAACACCCTGTATATGAAAAGGAGGGTATTGGCTGTGTGCACGTAGAAATATAAGTGAAATAATTTAGTGGTATATTGCGTGCATAATTTATTCAAAAAAGAATTTGTTACAATCGTAGCAGAGCGCTTTCGGCTTTCGGCATCTTCAGTGCTATTCGTCAGTACTTAATACACACTACCTTCAAATATTGCATACTCTATCTTTACAAATTAAAACTTGGAAACTCTGCAGTCAGTCTCTTACATGTGAGTAAAAATTCATTGAAACTAATTAAAAGTGCACTTTGAAATCACGATCAAAAAATGTAAAGTGCTGCCCAAATATTTTAATTGTTTTTTCGTCCATTTATGTGTTTTGATTAGTTTTAATGAATTTTTACTCACATGTAAGAGACTTACTGCAGAGTTCGCAAGTTTTAAGTGTAAAGATAGAGTATGCAAATTTTGAAGATATTGTGTATTAAGTACTGACGAATAGCACTGAAGATGCCGAAAGCCGAAAACGCTCTGTAACAAATCTTTTTTTTGAATAAATTATGCATGCAATACACTACTAAATTATTTGTCATATATACATTTAAAGTTACATAAAGGTTGTCGAGCGGGGTACGAATAGCCATTTTCTGTCGGAAAGAATGCCGCTGAAAAATATTTCTAGTAAACATGCTTTAAATATGTATATCGTATTTGGTTGATGAATTCGGAACTAATGTAAATTTTTACGGAAACAAATTGCTTTGTTTTAGAAAAGGCAACATTAAAGGGAATTGTATTAGTTCTGTCGTTGTTATTGACCAACAAAAAATTTACAATATAAAAATCTACGGCAAAAGTATGTAATATATACGTTCTTAAAGTCAACAACGTAATTTTTAGCGATTTTAAATTCCGGATACCAAATTATATCACTGTTCTCCAAACTTATGGCCGGACGCACACTACATTCCCTTGGATTTGACTAGTGACACATATATCCAGAGAGCCAACGAGTTCATGGAAAAATTTAAAAAAATTCTTGAAGAAATAAAGGCGATTGAAAGGGACACTATCGGTCAAGGGTAAAATCCAAAGTGGGTACAAGAAGAAGCCATAAGAATTACGGCTTTAAATTTCGGGCAGATTTGGAAAATGCGCCCCAAAACATCTCCAGTAAATGCAATAAAAAACTTGCTTTATGGTAACTTCTCTGTCACGATTGCAACAAGATACGGAAGCGAGAGCGAAATCCGTGCAATTACCAATTTCGAGAAGTCTGTTAATTTAAAAGTTTCGCAATATGGCCTGTTTATCCACCCCGACTACTGTTATTTAGGCGCCAGTCCGGATGGTGTCATCGGTGAACAATTAATTGAAGTTAAATCCTAATCTCAAAAATAATTCCTACTGAAGGAATTTTAGAAGGCAAAATCAAATTTGCCAAACTCATTGATATTGAAACGCATCTAAATAGAAACCATAATTATTACTGTCAAGTACAGGGCCAACTGGCCGTGTGTAACAAGATATCGTGCCATTTTGTTGTTTGGAGTCCTCATGAGTTTGATGCTTTCTTTGTTCTTTTATCTGATAAACCGTAGAAGCGCTGGATTCCTTTAAGATGGTAATGTGTGCTTTTGAGGAAAGAGATAAAAGTATACGTTCCACTAATCGGCTTGGTGTTTGACTCACTGACATATTTTTAAATGTTCCTTACTCTTTTTTTTTAATTTTCAAGAAAGAACACTTTTGGGAGGTAAGATGGTACCAAGACTGACGAATTTCTACAATATTTGTATGTTACCAGAACTAGTGAATCCATTATTCCCCAAAGGACTTCCGATAAGAGATATTACCCTTAAAACAATCTAATTTTTAATGTGTTTTCTTTAATCGTAAATAACAGTGACGTTGGAATTCGTAACGTTCAAGTTTGTAGGTAATGACGGCACAAGATCAGTTTTACAGTCGCAATTATCTACAGACAAACCACATAGTAATAACACTTGTATACGGTTGTGAAAATAAATAGGTGTGTTGTTGTTGTTGTTGCGGAGTATAAACGCTGCATAAGGCATTATAAATAATAATACCGATAAAAATGGGGAATTTTCTGATATCATTTCTCAAAAAAGTGACAGGTAATTGTACACACTGTTTCATCAATGTAGGTATCCAATGAACGTTATAATACAGTACAATTTAACATTTGCTTACACAACAATATAAACTTCTGTTCAATAGTCAAATATTGGCAAAATCATAAAATACGGGCAGTTTTTTTCGTTATTTTATCTTTTTTAATTTACTAAATGAAATTTCTTTGTTTATCAACGTTCCTTTTTATCATTACAAAATAAAAACAAACACGGTAATCCCCTTATTACAATGCGTCAATGCGAAGAGACATGCTTTTAACGGCAGCTACGCAAAAACTCTCCGGGTTAGCAAAAAATTACTGCCTGATAGCGAGCGGCGTTGCAACCTCATCGCTTCGCTTTCATGACGCGATGTGAATCGCTAAAAATCGAAGTCGATGAGATCAGCTGGTGATTACCGTTCTTAAGGTTTAAACTGTTTGTATTGTATGATTTTAGTGTCGGGTATGTCTAGAGTTTGTTAATTTTGTACCATTTGTACCATTTAGAAATAAGGTCTTTCTGTAGTGTACTGGCTGTAAATAAACAAATAAATAAATAAATAGTTAGGTTAGTTAGTTAGTTATTGTTATTATTTGTTAGCTGTTATATTTGTTAATTATCGGTTGTTTGTTATTACTCTTGAAAAAAAGGGACTGAATTAGTGTAAAATAAGTCAGAGTGAGTGTGGTCTGTTGAAAAACTTTTGGTTTGGTTTATAGGTTTGTTTAGGATTAGGACCTCAGGTAAGTGTTTTAAAATTTAAATAAAATATCTTGTTTGGACGCACGTATCACGCAATGACCTAAAAAAGTAAGTTGAAACTGAGGTAAAAAGGGATCGTAATGATCCTATTCTATGCATTTTCGTCTTCTATTTCATGTGATGAGCAAAGTAAAATAGAAAAACAATGGTTGTGTCCGACGACACATTAACATTGTTTTGTTAATTGGCCATAACATTGTGCATTTTATTTTCAAATCAAAAAGCAAAAAATCAAAATCCGTCGTGCGGATGTACGAAAATTTAAAAGAACTTCATTTATTTGGTAACAAAAACATTTTTATATATGACAAGTGAGTATTTGTTAAAAAATCTGTTGTTGATGCTATCAATAATTTTTTCAACATAGAGAACCAGTTAGAAGTTCAAGGCTCATCCGTTAATTTTTGTAAATTGGGTAAAAAGGTATTATTTTATTTAGGTATAACATATACAGTATATCCACGGATGGGGTTTACAAGAGGACAAATGGACTAAAAATTGAAAGATACGAAAAAAAGTCACTCTTAATAAACGTTTTTGCTTGTCTAGAAAATACGATTAATCATAAGAAACTTCAATTTTTTATACAGGGTTGGTAAAAACTGCAAAAATGTTATTTTGCTTTATAGTAAACATACTTTATTTTGAAAGATACGAAAAAAAGTCACTATTTATAAACGTTTTTGCTTGTCTAGAAAATACGATTCACCATAAGAAAATTAATTTTTTTTATACAGGGTGGGTAAAAACTGCAAAAATGTTATTTTGCTTAAGAATAAACATACTTTATTTTGAAAGATACGAAAAAAAGTCACTCTTAATAAATGTTTTTACTTGAATAATGAATAGGTGATACTTGTTGTCAATGTCTTTATTTAATGAAGTAATCATAATAATAATAATAATAATACGAACATTGTTGTCACAGAACGTGACGCATTTTCTCTTGTCGATTTGAAGTTAAATTAAAACTCGATATACTTGTAAAAAACTGTATCAACTTTTATTTGCTAAACCCTTAACATTCGTGCATTCTTAATGTGTAACTGTTTACTACTACCCCCGCTCTCAACCCCTCTCGGTCATCGCATGAGTCATCACTGCCTTGATGCTGGTGAGACGTCTACAAGAATGGTGCATGGATGGTTGCCTATTGGTGAGGCCCGTTTATTTATAAATTAACTTAAGGCTTGAACAAACATTTTTATTAACATGAAAAGAATACGATAACGATTTCATAATTCAAAAGCTCCACCTCCATACTCGACACATTTTTCTAATTGCTTTCTCAAATAAGTGAAAGAATTTCTGATTTCTTCCTGAGATATCGATTGGACAGCCTGGATAATTCTGTCCTTCAGCACTTCAATATCATTTGGTACTGCGGTAGCAAAAACAATTTGTTTTAAACGGCCCCATAAAAACATATCCGCCAAGGTTAAGTCGGGGCTTCTTGGGGGCCACAAAACTAGGCCATTCCTGCCAATCCACCTTGGACCAAATCTGCGGTCAAGCCATTCTCTAACCTCACGAGCGAAATGGGCTGGACAACCATCTTGCTGAAAATAAATATTTTGTCGAAAATTTAATGGTAGATTTTCGAGTTCATCATTGAAAAATGTATCCAGCATTTCTAAATATGATACTTAATCTATTGCACGTGTTATCAAAAAAATATGGCCCTATGATGCCATGGATGGATATCGCGCACCACACGTTCACTTTTGTGAAATATTGTCTTCTCGTCATAATTCTGAATTCCAAAGACCAGTACCTAACGTGCTGGGTTGCAACGGTTCCATTGGTAGAAAATGTACTTTCATCAGAAAACATGATACATTTATAAAAATCAACATTTCCACTTAAAATTTTGTCTCCTATCCACAAGCAAAAATCAAGTCGTTTCGCGTCATCTCCCTCTTCCAATCTTTGATTAAAGTGCGGTTTATACGGATACAATTTATTTGCTTTAGGGATCTTCTGAATTTGACTTTTTTTCACAACTTCCAACTGAGTAACACGATTTCTTTTTTTGAGATCCAAAACCGAACCAGTTCTCTGGAACTTTTTTATTAACTTGCAGATTGTCATCCTAGTTATTGGGATTCCTACAAATTTATCGGTAAATTGTTCCATGACGTAGCGGTATGAAACTTGACCATCCCCATAACATTGTATTATAAAAACTCTTTGTTCAGTAGATATCATTTTTACTTAAATAATAACTTCATTAAATAAAGACATTGACAACAAGTACCCATCACCTTAAGTGTCATTATTATTTTAACTACGTTCACCAGTAAGAGGTGTGCCAGCGAATACTTTTTGGGTAATAATTTTTACGTAGGTAAACCTTTTAATGAATAATTGTTCTACTTCGGTTTGTTGTGTAGAAACACATTCATTAAGAGTGGATTTTTTTCGTATCTTTCAAAATAAAGTATGTTTACTATTGTTTACTCTTAAGAAAAATAATATTTTTGCAGTTCTTACCCACCCTGTATAAAAAATTGAAGTTTCTTATTATGAATCGTATTTTCTAGACAAGCAAAAACGTTTATTAAGAGTGACTTTTTTTCGTATCTTTCAAAATAAAGTATGTTTACTCTTAAGCAAAATAACATTTTTGCAGTTTTTACCCACCCTGTATAAAAAAATTGAAGTTTCTTATGATGAATCGTATTTTCTAGACAAGCAAAAGCGTTTACTAAGAGTGCCTTTTTTTCGTATCTTTCAATTTTTAGTCCATTTGTCCTCTTGTAAACCCCATCCGTGGACATACTGTATAACAATTTATTGTAAAAGACCGTCCCGGAAATTTATAAATAATTGTCATGTTCACCCAGAATCTGTGTCAAGTGAGCGAGGCATTTCGTGTCTAAAGTTTGAACGTGATTTAGAATCTAAAGCTCATTAAAATGTCACATAATTCTACATTTATTTTATTAGTAGTTATGTTATCTAAAGAAGTAAAAACAATATACCGACTCTGGCGCGGATCCAGGGGGGGGGCTATGTTACCCCCTAAAAAAATATGATACTACGTAATAAAATGGAAGTGAAATTAAACAATCCTTAGGTTCAATGCAAATATTAAAACAGTAGACAAAACCAAAATTTGGGCGTGGTTTCCACAAATTTTCGACTGCGGCGCTCCTAAACCCTCCGTAACATTTCTTCCTGGATCCACGCCTGCACCGAATTGCCGACCCTGGCTGGCAGCTCACGAGCCGCCACTGATTAGTCTTTATGTCAATATAGTAAAATAAGACTAAAGAATTCTGTAAACTCATTTAATAAAACACTTTTTACATTAAGCATCTTACAAATATTTTCATTTTTCTATCTGATCCTAATCAATAAATTAATACCAGGACCAATATTTAAACTTGAAACTTGTGTGTCTCTCTCGTTGTTCACCCACTGCCATTACCTGTCCGCGACAAGTACTTTCGCTTTTTTTTATCACGCAAATTAGACTTTTGCTGGGACCAAAAGCTAATCGACGTTCTGATAGAATGATACTACGTAACTGGGAAATCAGAAAAATACATGTTACCATTGGCCGTTTGACATTTAAGACCTATTGACATTTTGACATATAAGAAATAAGATATAAAATAGTGTATCAAAAGATATGAGCTCTTATTTTCATTACTAAAACGTCTGAACTACTTTACATTTTATGAGGTACCCAGGAATACTTAACAAACAATGAACGTGCTTTCCCGAGTTTAACACTTATTACAAATCAATGCTCTACTGATATACCAATTACTAGGGATGGGCACATCGAATAAAAACATGGTTGTTGATCATCGATGTTAAAAAAACAGCGATGTTTTTTTTTTAATTAAGATTTTAGTCACATTTATTTTAAAAACCATTTTTTTTCGCAAATATAGAATGCAGTGACACCACTACCTTGTTTTTTAATATTATTAATTTTAGTTCGATTTGTTTAAATTTAGTTAGTTTTGTCGATAAAGGTATTTCTTTGAGACAATAATGCATATTTTACCTTTGACGTTGCATGGGCTATAATACAACTCTGTGTGTGTGAATCTGGGGATATTTTTAGTTTCTATACTAGCTGACCAATGTAGTTTCAACTATTATGGTCTTGAATGGATTTTCAAATTAAATAATAAATAATCAAATATCAATTACCCTTACTTTGAAAGCGAAAGTTTATTGATTTTGGACAATCATAATGGTACCGATTCTTACATGGTACCATTACATATTCACATACCTGATGATTTGTTTGTTCCTCGGTTTATTAGTTCTCCCATATCAACGCTTTGCCTTTTCCCCTAGTTTTAATTTTTTATGAGTAGTGAAATAATTTTTTGCAACTTTTCAAAAATCCTAGAAACATCTACCCACAGATCCGTAGCTTACTCTCTGAATATGAACATGGCTTTATTGACTCTAGATCGTGCGTTACCAATCTATGGTTGTTGTCACAGAGAGCCTGTGCTGTGAGGCTTTAGTCTCGTGGCCATCTGGATGTAATATATACGGATTTTCAAAAGGCCTTCGATCAGATTGACCACTTTATTTTGCTCGCTAAGCCAGAGAACCTGGGCATGTCGCAGCCTGATTGACCTTGTTAGATCATATTTGATTGACCGTGTTCAGTATGCTCACATTTGTACCTCATAGAACAGATGGTGGCTTCGGCCTCCAACTTGCTTGGTTTTGTTATCCGTAATAGTAAACAGCTTAATGATTCTTCTACAATAAGTCTTATAGTAAACATTTTAATGATTCTTCTACAATAAAACTCTTATATTATACATTATTTGTACGTTCCAAGCTTGATTATGCATCAATTGTATGGAACCCAATATATCTTACTCACATTAGCAATATTGAATCAGTGCAGAGGCGTTTATTTAAGACTTAGTTTTTAAAGAGGACAATATGTGTCCCATTAGGGGATTTGATCACATTTTACTATTAACTCGTTTTAATGAACCAACCCTTTTTACTAGAAGGGAGGTTCAATCGGTCAGGTTTCTGTATGGGTTGTTGAATTTCAAGGTTGATTGTGCTTCTCTCCTCGGAGATATTTGTTTTCGGGTGCCGCGTTTGGGGGCGAAGTACACTCCGACGTTCTAACTCAGTATAATATTTGCAGAATTATACCGTTGACTCTTACTGCCATAAATAATCTACCTGTTTAAATCCTATTGTATGCGCCTCAACCTCTTCAAAGCTGAATAAATGGGATCAGGGTCGGCTTGAAAATGTACCTACACCACATGATTTATTTTTATAATTTAAAATAAATAGACAGGTATTTTTAGTTTTAGGTACCTATAATAAATGTAAAATAATGATAACAATTAATGATAATTGAAAATAAAATAATTTGAAAGTATAACTATTAGGATAACAAGTACAATAAAAATTAATTAAATTCTTAAAAACTATTGACAATTTATTCAAAATTAAGCTCTGTATCACTATCACTATCTTCATCTAAGCCTAAACTTATAATTAAGGTTTAAGAAGTAGTTTATTTTCTGTGGCGAGATTATGAAAGAAAACAAGGTCTGTCTAACCACCAAAATAAAATATTAGTCCAATAAACGGAACGCTTAAAAAGGAATTTTAGTTAGAAAGCTGCTTTTTCGATTGAAGGTACATTTTAATGTTTGAAAAGACACTTCAGTATTATTTTGTGTCCAGTCCTTGCACGAGAGCTAAAAACCCTTCAATTGGGGTTGAAAACATATTTTTGGGTTATAACTTTTAAATGAAAAATAATATGAGAAAAAGTGTTTGCCAAATGTTGTAGAGCATTAAAATTTACACAAAAAAGGTTATTACTACTTTTTTCTAATCTATAAATCTAAAAGCCATAAGAGGTTCGCAAATTTCAAAAACAATTTTTGGTCAGGTCTTTAATAAATGGGACCTAAATATCGATATGGCATCACTGTCGTCTTTGGAAAAGAGTTGCAGTGTCTAGTGCAGTATTTATCGGGTTTTTAGATGCCGAATGATGTTTTGCGGATACAGGGTGTGCAAGTAATATTTATATCTATATTTTAGGTGTATGTGAAATTTGGTTAGTAGATAGCCAATACCTCGGAACAGCACATAGGGTAGTTTTCATTTTGAAACTTTACAAAAACAAAAAATATTACTTTACTTGACAACGTAAGAGAAGAGATCAAAATCTGAGTAAGTGATAAATTTCACTGCACAGTTATTAAGTACTTCATACTATTTTTCATATAGGTGATATAGTTGGGGCGAAGCAAATATTTGACGCGTGACACTTCCATATTGTCATGGGTGTCAAATACGGCAGGCCACTCATAATATAAAAGTTACTAATGGCTAATTTATATTATAATAATTACCACCCACTCGAAGTATTTGTATATTTATCCTTTTATATGACTAAAAAGAGATATACATAAACCGAGTTACCTTCTCGTCGATTTGGACAAATCATATGGGCTGCAGATCCGCATTTTATTTATTAATTTAATCGTTATACACTACTAATCGTTATACACTACTAAGATTGCTTTTGTTAAGACCTATGATATTAATGGTCTATCCTGAATCCCACCATTACAATGCACAGAATTTATCAAAACAAATTTATTTATATTATAATTCATATTCTTAGACCAATTTCCCAGCAATCATTTTCTGCAAAGGTTTATAAATAACAATAATCGTCAGTCCGGCCCTGACTAAGTATCAGCTGTAATAAAGTTGGTAAAATCGAAATAACTAGTATTGGACAAATATGACAAGATGGAAGTGTCACGCGTCAAATATTTGCTTGACTCCAACTATACCCTTTATAGGAGTGTATATTAAATTGACACACCATCAATTATTGGCACCCAAAAAGTTGCTTTAAAAAAACTGTTTAAAAACTGATTTTTTGCTTTACTCTTTTAAGGGTAGAGTTCTCAAGGTCAGTCATGCGTAAAATACGTCTTTAAATGGGTAACTTTGAGAACGCTGCATTTATTCAAAGAAAATAATTATTAACTGATTTTGGCAGGACAGTTCAGGGAGGCATTGAGAGATACGATGAATGTGTTTTTATATTTAAATAACTGCAGGAGAACTGAAAACAAGATAGTTTTTAAGTAGTAAAATTTTCACAATTTACCTTCAATGTAAACACGTCGATTCTAAGACTTTAAGTAAAAATAACAAATTTCACTGGATTTACCATATTTCCTAATGTATCTACTTGTCATTTAGTCAAAGTATTCTAGGAAATATGTCTTTGTTTTAAAATGTCGTGTTCCCATATTGCACAAAACACGAAAACCGGGAAAATTAAGAAGAAAGGCGACCGACTGACTCGTTTGCTTGGTTCCTCACTAGCTCCAAGAATATGTCTATCCTTCTTCTTCATATGCCAATGGATAAAAACAAACTAGTCTGACGAATTATAGAGCACTGCAAATTGTGAATTGCGCAAATTTTGTCAAGACTGTCATGTTAGTTGAGCAGGTTGACCGCTAGGGTAATTGGTGGAATTGGCCATTCATAAACTTCATTTATAATAAGCATGAGGCAGGGCCGGACCTGGCCTACTTATCAAAAGGGAAATTATTATAAAATATATTTTTATTGAGATAATAAGTTGTATACTTCCGTTTTTTTACGAAATTACTTTAATTTAAATATTTATAGCAAGACGTAGTATGGTTTTCGGAACGTATATATTTTTCATTTGTGTCCATTTCATAAACTTTAAATCAGGCGCGGATTTAGGATCCAGGTCCAGGCGGGCGAGGGGGTGCCAAAAGAAATAGCGCTGCCGCGCCGGTGAACATTTTTTGGAGGCTACGACTTTTTTTCAATAATGTTACTTGGTTTGCAAGTATGTAGGAAAAATTAATAATAGCGCCGCAGGCGAACAGCTTTTGGTTTCTACGACTTTTTTTTAATGATTTTACTTGATTTTCATGTAAGAGAAACAAAAAATAAGTTTTAAACGGCTTAGGGGGACGGGGCGCCCCCTTGTATCCGCAATAAAAAAAAGTTGTTAGGTTCAATGTGGTCTATAATTTTTCAATCCTGCCATAATAGTATTTGTCTGTAGGTTGATGAAATGAAAAATCTATATTTGTCCATTATACAATAGGTACATACAATTATGTGAAATGTATTATACAATTAAACACAATGCATATAGTTGCCCATTAGGCGTACGTAGAACGTGTCATCTTAAGAAAGTTAAAATTTACATGGTCAAAATAGCATAGTTAAAAATGGGATACTGGGATATTGTTAACACTATGGCTGATTGCAAAAGTAGGCCAAATTTATTTATCCTATGGCTGTAAGACACAGAAGTTTTCAATTATAGTGTATATAATATTATAATAATATAAAGTATAAATGGTTACCTATTATATTATGTATACTGGGTTTTGGAGTTTTGGGTTAAATAATAATAATAATAATAATAATAAAGAGTTTATTAAAATATTATCCATAAATAATATTTAAAGTCATGTAATTGATTGAATTAACAAACTTAATACCAACTCATGATTAGGTAAATTATAAAATAAAGAAATAAAAGATACAGTTCTGTTTATTTTTAAATATAATAGGTCACGCAAACAAAATAGTAAAATGTAATAGTGGATAGCTTCTCGAAGTGCTGTCCTCATATGGAATATCTTTCCAATAAAATTCGTGTTTCCATAAGTTCTACATTCAGAGAAATTTTCATATATAAAAGTTTAGTCGAGTCATTCATTCAATATGGAATTTTAGTCTGGGGCGGACTATATACAAGTAGGTACTCTATATAGATTGAATATAGTGCAAAAGTTAACATTGAACCTTCTATTTCTTTTGTACATAGAAATAGAAGGTATCCAACAGAATTGCTACTCTCAAACACCATCTGTAATATTCGAACATTGTTATGTTAGAATAAATAAGGACATTATTAGTTTACGACAGTAGGCACAGTCCGATGAGACTGTCGTTTTTACTCAAAAGTTGTAGGTGTTCAAAAGTCACTAAGTTTTGTAGTGCAACTTATATGATTCCACCTTTAATAAAAAATATAAAAAAACTTATGTAAATTTATTATTGAATGTAGAATTTACATATCTCTAGAATTCAGAAAATTTGATAATCTTTTTAATCTATTATCAGGAGTTCAATATCCTTGCCACGTCAGAGAAAACTTTATACAGTCCGTCACACGAGTGCAGAGCTGGCTAAGGAATCCGATAAAAAAATAATACAATGGAAATATGACTAAGCGCGCCTATACTGCCAATGTTAAAACGACGGTTTTACCGCCCTATCCCTTCAGTCATCGTAGCTCAAGATCCGTGTGTCGAATTGTATAAATATAGCATTTAGGTATAGAAACAGAAATAAAAAAAAATAGTAATGTACAGATGGAATGTGTGTGCAATCTGCTATTTTCAAGCTATACTAATCTTGTGCAAAATTCAGGTTTTCATGATAGTTGTAGAAAAAATTGATTACATGAAATAAAATAAATAAACATGGAACGGAATACTAATCGCCGTAAAAATTTTCGGGGAATTACAAGGATAGTTCATTTAATTATGGCTTTATACAGCTAAGTTTTGCATAATAGTCTGAATAGTTTAAACTTCAGGTGTAAAATAATATCCTATTTTTCCATATTTCATCATTACGGCAAATAGGTTATATACGCAGTGCCTTCCTATCATTTATGTACATTGCTATCTTTGTGGAATGTTAAGCTCGCCTTTAATCTAAAAAAGTTATTATTTCTGAGAAAATAGTCAATAAGAGTACAGTGGAACAGTTATGGCGTATTTAGGTTCTAGGTTAGTACCTGAAGTTGTGGTGATTCCTGGGGTGGCAAAAGTTTTCTATAAGTACAAATTAACTTGTTTTTTAACCTGCTTCTTGCAGTGTCTCGTCCCTCTTGTATGGGGATATTTTATTTAATGCCATTAACTTGTGTACAAGATCTAAAAACACAGCAAAGTAGATATTTGTGAATTCTTAAAAAAAATACAACATACCTTCACATCATTTGTACTACTATTCTACTATTTGTGGTGACGAGGATCTAAACATTTCCTGTTTTTGTCCACAATCTGAGGGAGTATACAAGTCATTTAAAACTTGTGTAACTTGGGAAGCATCCTATCGTGCCATAGTTCATCATCACGACAAATAGCTTCTACATGAAGCGGTTCCCTATCATTGATGTCCACTATAAAGAAGCATATATCCTTTTGTGCAATGTTAAGTTGTCCTTGTACCTAAAAATTTGTATTTATTATTTGAGACAAAATAGGCAATGAGAGAATAAGCAAGACTGCCCTTGTAGTTTATCGTTATCTAGAATAGTTACCTGATAATAGTAATCATGGTTCCTTTTTAGACGAACTTTGTTTTGAAATTTTTCTAGACAAATTGTCTTATTCTTTTCCATGGCTTCCTGTAGTGTCTGACCACTTTTGTGGACCCTATGGAGACAATTTATTTCCATTATGCCATTAGCTCCAACCAGACCTTAATTTTTGCTTCCTTGGTGTTCCGGAGCTTAAGGTTGCCGGTGTTTGAGTTCCTATTGTTGGGGAGTGCAAAGTGAAGGAGGACTAGCAACTGCACAAACAATAGTGAGTCCGGAAGAATGAACAGTGCTTTGGCCTTGAACAAAAAAGTTTAATTTATATACAACATATGTTATGACCGAAGCATACAGTTACCTTTTTTTATGGTACTACAGTCTCTAGTTTTATAATACATTTTTCAAAACAAAACAGCATACTAATAAAAGTATTTTATAAAGTACAATAAGATATAAACTTAAACATTGTTTATGATTTACAAAACTAAAATTTGTTTTCTCTCTGCAGTGAAAATTACACTAATTGTGAAATTATGACACACAAATTATATAAAAAAAAGTTGCTGTGTGCTTATTATTTTTATTTGCGAAAATTATTAAGTGTTCCATTTCAAAACTTTTTTAAATTGACAATTGCAAAGACGTACAATTTTGGTTTTAATGGAACTCACGGTATATTATAGCTTGTAACATATTTGCAAAAATATAAAAGAATTATTTTTGCAATTATCTCAAGCCCACTCAAAATTGAAAGTATAATAGTATAAGAGTGATAAAAATAAATGTCATACCTGAGAATGATGTTGATGCTTCCACTGAAGGCTCAATACAAGCTC
The DNA here is from genome assembly GCA_963920685.1 of Polydrusus tereticollis. NCBI lineage: Eukaryota > Metazoa > Arthropoda > Insecta > Coleoptera > Curculionidae > Polydrusus > Polydrusus tereticollis. The sequence goes on from OY987335.1 coordinate 56,181,347, forward strand.
TTTTTGGCTGACTGGGTTGACTCTCATCGACACTTGAAACATCGACAAGTTAACACACACTCGGAACCAAAAATTAACTGTAATAGTAGGTACAGTATAAATGGATTATATTGTGGTAATAGTAAGCCTTTGATTTTATCAATTTACCTGGTATTGCGTGTAAAAATAATGTGGGTTGGGTCAAACAAACGTGATCGTACACCATCTTTGGATATAAACTTTTGTTCAAAGTGTTTATTACATAGCCGATAATTTTTATTGACTTTATTTGAATCCATGCCCAGTAAATCTTCCCTGTTGCAAGCTTTCAGCCAGATTTTAGCCCTAAAATATAAATTAAATTATTCCTAAAAACAAATAACAACAAGGAGACAAACTGTTTATTTTAGCAGGGATAAAATTATTCTGCATTTAGATTTCTGAGGATTTATCCACTACCTACCTTTCTGGGTCTTTCGAAAAAAACTGGTTCCAATAATATCACTTTGGGCAGGGCAAGGGCGATAAGCACATCTGCTCCTTCTTTCTTCTTGGGAATCCATCGAAAATCAGCAAAAGTTCGACACAAACACTTTAAACCACCTTCAAACACTTAAACGCATGATAAAAACCAATAAATTACAAAAACTAAACAAACTACAATCCACATGCACAAGCTTTGTTTACCTTTCTGTTCTGACCGACTTATTTGTCACTAAAAAGATGGCCGCTACGCGCATTGCGCAGAGAAATTTGGGTCTGTCTAAATCGCCTCGTGTCGCTACTGTATAGTTCCCGTATAATACTGTGCTGACACCGTGAAGAAAAATGACAAATCATCCGACCGGCAATGTTGCCAAATATTGTTAAATCCACAGATATGGAATAAGGAGGATATTATGCAGCTGCAAACTGAAATCAAACGTCTGAGAATCAAACACATTTTGTGAAAAATAAACAAGGCGTTCGGACTCTCAGTGGCTACACTTTATTTTACTTGTAAGCTCCACTGTTTTACGATTAATTATGTATTCACAATACATAGTAGGAGTAGGTGGGTAATACTCTCAGACGAATTCGTCTGAGGTATTACTACTGTACTTACACAAATTCTATTGCAACATAATATATCACGATTTTGACGGGTCGCGGCCAATGTGATTCTGGAACTGTTAGTTTGTGTAATTAACATTTTACTAATAGAGTAGAGTAGACAGAGGCTTTTTGTTCTGTGTTAGACAGTGCGCAAGTAGGTTCTTACTACTATAGAAGTAGAAAAAGTCGATTACCTAATCGTACAATTAGTTTTTCTACATAGAAAAAACATTTTTTCTGATAATAAAATAAAATAGTTATTGTGATAATTTTTCCAACATGACAACTCTGCATTACAAAATTTTACTTGGTCGACGGGTCGCCGACCTCAGCAGTTTACAAACGCAAATAATGTTTTACGCTAAAAATGATTTATTGCCGTTTTGCTATTTGCGCGCCATCTACGAACCTATATTTGAAGCAAATCTGATTGACGTATAAAAGATAGAAAATGGCGTCGTTAATCCAACCTTAACCTACAAAAATCGTTTAACCTTATTATTTTCACAGTTGACTGGCAATGGGCAATATTATTATTTAAGATTCACCCTCAATAAAAATATCATATTATATAAAATAATTAGGTATAAACCATTCAAAATTTTTGGCTTAGTTTTATACATACCTTTCACAGGGTTATTCAAACAATATTTCACAAACATGTTTCACTCATAAAAACCTCAAAACAGTACAAAAATAACATACTCTAATTAATCTCTAATAAATTAACGTACCTACCAAAAAACTTTTTTTTCAGACACCCGTATAGAGTCTCAGCCAGACGATGGGCAGTGTTGCCAAGTTGAAAATTTAATGCGTTTGTGAAATTTCGAAGACGCCGACCAACCCTTAAAGTTCACATGATTCTAAGGCTACAACTATTAGAGATATCGTAAAAATGATCATAAACGTTTTTATTCAGATTTAAATGCTCTACAACTTTTGTCTAAAACCTTTTTTTCTAGTGTTTTTTTGTTTTAAAGCCACGGGTCAAAAAAACATTTTAAAGTAATTTTCCATCCCTTATGCAAGGGTTGAATACAAAATAATACCGAAGTGTCTTTTCAAACATTAAAATGTACCTCCCACCAAAAAAGCAGCTTTCTAACCAAAATTCCTTTTTAAGCGTTCCGTTTATTGGACTATATATGGGTCAGTCCATATCATTTCAACCAGGCCATTTTACGGGACCATCTCCGATTTTGATAATTTTTGGTATGGTGGTTCTACCCATTAAAAAACTCAAAACTTCAAAATTTTAATTTTTTTTGATCAGTAGTTATTTTTTAAATGATCTTCAAAAATCAAAAAATTGGTCAATTTGCCTTTTACATGCACTTACAAATATAGTGATATCTTGAAAACTACTAACTGGAAAAAAATGAGTGATGACTCATTTTAAAGGTATTTTAAATATCTTTCATATGAGGTGTCACATGACCTAGTTTTATCTGAAATTTTTTTTCACATTTTCGAAAAAAATTTTTTTTTTTCAAAAATCTCAAAGGTAATTTTTGATTTTTTTCAAAAACATATATATTTCTTGTCGTTGTCTTAGTAAATAATCCACAAAATTTTAGGATGGAGAATTAATGGGTTCACTGTCAAAAAAAAAATGCACTCATTACATCAAGAATTGCAACCAAATTAATTGTTTGCCAAAATAAATTTTACTAAAACGTTATTATATATTGTCAGTCCATATCATTTCAACCAGGCCATTTTACGGGACCATCTCCGATTTTGATAATTTTTGGTATGGTGGTTCTACCCATTAAAAAACTCAAAACTTCAAAATTTTAATTTTTTTTGATCAGTAGTTATTTTTTAAATGATCTTCAAAAATCAAAAAATTGGTCAATTTGCCTTTTACATGCACTTACAAATATAGTGATATCTTGAAAACTACTAACTGGAAAAAAATGAGTGATGACTCATTTTAAAGGTATTTTAAATATCTTTCATATGAGGTGTCACATGACCTAGTTTTATCTGAAATTTTTTTTCACATTTTCGAAAAAAAAAATTTTTTTTCAAAAATCTCAAAGGTAATTTTTGATTTTTTTCAAAAACATATATATTTCTTGTCGTTGTCTTAGTAAATAATCCACAAAATTTTAGGATGGAGAATTAATGGGTTCACTGTCAAAAAAAAAAAATGCACTCATTACATCAAGAATTGCAACCAAATTAATTGTTTGCCAAAATAAATTTTACTAAAACGTTATTATATATTCCACAACCCATTTTATATAATGTACCTAAGGTCAGGCATTTAAAAAAAAAAAAATAAATAATATACCATAGGTACCAACACCCCCCCGTCCCCTCCCGCGCTAGTTAATTAATATCGATAGACAAAGATTCATTTTCTGTGGTGAGTTCTCTCCGATCTTGCAGGGTCTTGACAGGTTTTTACAAGTCCTTAAAATGAGCCCCTCACCTCAATATTTAACAGGTTAATTCATGTTAATTTTATTAGTCTGTTCGAGCATAATTTCGTTTGGACACGCTGAATCTTGCGCGTTGTAATCCGGGTATAAATAAATCGCAGAGTACAATATTCTTTTAGTCAGCTTATTAACTTGCAGAAGTAAGGGCATAGTGTTTATTTTTTAAAAATGTCGGAAAAGCACAAAAATGAGTGGAACAAGTTTAAAGTAAGGTGCTGTGATCCTCTAAAATTGAATGCTAAGCATTCTGGAAAGTTAAGAAATGTCACTGAGTGGATGTGTAATTTAAAAAACATTGACATGGGAATGAAAATTTGTGAAAGTTGTAGACTGAAAGTATCAAAGGAGTTAAAAACTGCAGAAGTTCAGGTTGAAGCTGGGTAAGTAAACAAATAAATTTCTTATATACTTATTAGGTATCTAGGTGGAAAGTGATTCATGACTGTAGAGATATTTCGTAATATTATGTTCACAGAGCCCGCAGGCACAAAATTCAAAAATAATAATAAGAGTTCAAGAAATTGCAAGTGCGTATTGTGATAAAGTTACACTTTCAGGTCGTAAGAAAGTGGATAATGTCAACATTACATGAAAGCTAAACTAATAAATGAAGTAAGAAAAAGTAGATACTTATTTTTTTTTTAAGATCATCCAGTGAAAAGCAACAAAATGATCCTGACTTCAAAGATGAAGATTATTCGTTCATCCTTAGAACTACTAGGGGAATCACCTCTTAAAAGGAAAAAGCTTTACAAAGCAAAAGTAGAAAAGATAAAACGATCCATATCGACAACATTCATGAAAGAACAAGAAGACATACAAGAAAGAAACCAGGCTATAAGGAATAAACAGTGTAAAATGATCAAGCAATTAAAAGAAAAATTTGCTAAAACAGAGAAAAGAAGCGAAAGGATGTTGGTATTGTCTTGCCTACCTCAAAGTTGGAGTAGAGCACGACTTCAGAAGGAATTTGGAGTTTCACAATATATGGCCAGAGCCGTTAAAAAATTAGTAAAAGATAGAGGGATTTTAGTGTCGCCTAATCCTAAGCCAGAAAAAATGCTTAGTGAAAGAATTGCCCAATTAGTGGTAGACTTTTACTGTAGAGATGACGTGAGTAGAATCATGCCGGGAAAAAAAGATTGCGTGGTAGTTCGAAAAGGAGACGATGGGGAAAAACAATACCTGCAAAAAAGATTAGTTTTAGCCAATCTCAAAGAAATCTATTCTCTATTTAAAGCAGAAAACCCGTACGAAAAAGTAGGCTTCTCTAAGTTCTATGAACTAAGACCAAAAAATTGTATTTTGGCTGGAAAGAGTGGTACCCATACAGTGTGTGTATGCACCATTCATCAAAATATTAAACTGATGAATAATGGATCAAAGTTGAACACCCTTTTAGACGAAAACAACAGGACCTTCGTAAAAAATTACCATGATGCTCTTTACAAATTAATGTGTAACCCGCCTTCAGTTTATTGCTTCTTGAGCAACCAATGCCAGAAATGCCCTGGGATAGATTCTTTTAAAAAAAGTTTAACAGAAAAGTTAGAGGAAAAAATGATTGATGAGATATCATATAAAAAGTGGATTTCAGTAGATAAATGCACAATGGAAACTATTATAAAAAAGACAGAGGAATGTATTGAAGAGTTTACTGACGATCTTATTAAACTAAAGTATCATTCCTTTATAGCCACAATGCAAAAAGATCATTATAATGAAATTAAAAACACACTTATTTCTGGGGAGGCTTTGATTACGTGTGATTTTACAGAAAACTGTTCCTTCATTATGCAAGATGAAGTTCAAGCTTATCATTGGAACAATAGCCAGGCAACCCTACATCCATTTGCAATTTACTTTCAAATTTGAGCTGAGCTTCAAAATTTAAATTATGTGTTTATTTCAGAGTGCCTTAAACACAATACCATTGCCTTTCATTTATTTTTAACTATTTTAGTACCAGATTTGAAAGAAAACATTCCGGAACTGTCTAAGATTTTTTATTTTTCGGATGGAAGTGCGGCTCAGTATAAAAATAACAAAAATTTTCTTAATACATGTCTACATAAAAAATATTTCGATCTTGAGGCAGAGTGGCATTTTTTTGTCACTTCGCATGGCAAGAGTGCATGTGATGGCTTAGGGGGCACCGTTAAAAGGCTTGCTGCCAAGGCTAGCCTTCAACGTCCTTACGAGGACCAAATTATGACCCCATTACAATTGTTCACTTGGTCCAACGAAAACATTAATGGCATCAACTTTAAATATTGCACTGAAGAAGATTACAACAAACATGAACAATTTTTAAATAAGAAATTTGCTGAAGTGTTACCAATAGCAGGGACACAGAAAATTCACGCTGTGATTCCTCTTTCAGAGAGTTCATTTGTGGCCAAACCTTTTTCACCCATTTTGATTTATATTTTTTTGGATCAGAAGTTTAATAAGAAAAGGGGGGGGGGGATGGAAATTATTGGTGGTTTTTTAAACTAATTTTAATTTCCATTCCCCCCCCCCCTTTTTTTTTCTTATTAAACTTCTGACCCACCAAAATATAAATCATGTCCCCTCACTGAGTTGATTCATGAAACGATGATTTTATTGAACTTTCAATTTAACATGTTATTGACATCTATAAATCATAACATAACTATAAATTATTTCATAAAGAATTTTGGCCTCTATTACTTATTTATATTTAATTTCCTAATTTCCTTGAATGCTTAAAGTAGCATCATGTTCGTAATTTATCTGCTGTCGATTCCATTGGCTGCACAAGGTACTTGTTATGACTGTATATTGTTGAACCACTCCTCCCCCTCTTCTAATTTGTTTTAGTTTATTTAGGTACATCCTAAAAAACATAATTTTTAATTACTTGGTTGCTGAAGATGACTTTGTCTAAAGTCGAAACTAGTACAACCTAATTTCAAATTTTAATCATGTATACTCTTTAACCCTTATTTCACCCTAAAAGGGCAAATATTAATATATTTTATTTTGGTGGTATAGACAGACCTTGTTTTCTTTCTTTTATAATTAAGGGTTGAACATTTGTAATCATACAATTGTAAGAATTTTCCAGCTTAAGTACATGCTGTACACAGTTTTTCCAGCTGTCTGCTGAAATTTTTCTTACGTCGTTTTTAATTAATTCTACTACAGATGCATTTAATGTAGGAGAAATATTATTTCTCCTAATATTGGATTTTAATTGGTGCCATATTAGCTCAATAGGATTGAATATACAATAGTATGGAGGAAGACGCAACACTGTATGTCCATTTTCTGCTGCAAGTTTGTCACACTCGTATTCCTTATTTATTTTAAAAGCTTTTAATACTTCTAGCAGTTCTCGTTTTTTGTAAATTTCTTTAAAATATAAATCATTTTCAATCATAAAATTTTAAATTTCTGCTTTTGTATTATTAGAATTGGGAATGATTTTTGCTTGCCGACTATGATAACTAGCATTGTCCATTACAATGACGCTATTTTCAGGTATATTTTTAAGGAGTTCATGTTTAAACCAATCTTCAAAAAGTTGTGCGTCGGTATCTTGATGGTAATCTAAAGAAGAATCTGCTATATTTTTATCTGAAAGCATCAGACAATTTGGAACAAACCCGTTCTCTGAACCAGCATGTAATATTGTGATTCTTTTGCCTTTATTTGATGGTGCCTTGGTTTGAAAATTTTTGGAAGAATCATCCCAACCTTTTCTTGGAGTGTCATGGGTATCGAACCATGTTTCGTCAAGGTAAATAATTGGACGATTTTTTTCTCTAAATTGTTTAACAGCTGTTAAATATTTAAGTCTCCATTCCTGTAAACGTTGAGATTCCATTATTGTTTGTCTTTTATTAATGCTTCGGTATTTAAAACCCATTTTATGCAATATTTTCCTAAGACTTTTGAAAGGCTACAAGAGATATTTGTTTCGTCTTTAATCAGCCGCTCTTTGAGGGAAATCAAAGTGGGTACAGTTTGTGCCTCATACATTTGGTAAATCTTTCTTCTTAATAAATCCATGTCATTTTCGTCAATGCTTCTAAATGTGCCAAAATCACTCCGATTTTTTCTAGGATTAACAGGTTTAAGTACTATGTCTATTACCAAAGATAAAGGAGTTTTTGTCAAAGTAGACGTCTCTGCTAAAGCATCCATCGAATTAAAATTTCTACTCAACAAAGATTGATACACATTTTTAATTATTAGTTTGGCATCGGTAGATAAATGCTTTCTTTTAAAAATTACACTTGAAGATGCCCCCCTATCAGCACAATTCCAAGGACACCACATTCTACCACTAATAAGCCCAAATAAAAATTACTCGCCGGAAAACCACTAAAGACTAAAATTATTAAAAATCAGTTTATATTTATATATGCATCAGCATAGGTATAAATTTAATTTGTACCTGGTCCGGCTCTACTCTCAAAGGTTTTAAAATTTGGGATTTCCTTATTTATTTTATGGTCAAAGGGATAATGAGGATTTGATTGCAGTCTAAAGATCAACGATATAATTCTACAAATACTATACAGCTAGGTCTAATATTTTAAGGCAATGTCCTCTCTATTCTATGTGCAGTGTATTCAACCGTGTATGTAATGCATGTGGCATTAATGCTGATACTCTTGCGACTATAGTTAGCGCTTTGTTGAGTTTAAATCATTGATTGTGTACGATCTGATAATAATGCTCTATATATAAATTATATTTCTAATTAATTACTTGTATCATTGTCATTGTATAATTATTCATTTAACTACAATAATTGTCAATTCATAGTTTAGGTATCATTTAGTATAGTATTTATGTGTATTTAGAATTTCCTTTAAGTGGGGTCTCTGTAACCTGTTGGAAATAAAGGCTAAATAATTAAACAAATTATGTTACTTCCCCAAGGACAAAGAAAATACGTCTGGCTTAATTTGCTCGCTTAAAGATTGTTGTTTATCTTAGTAACAATTATAATCGTTGGATTTTTACTCGGATTTTTAGTAGGGATCGACCGATATCGGTATCGGCCAAAAAAAATCATATGGGTCGATCCCCAAAAACGATCCATGTTTTTGAAAAAACAGGACAATATTCACTGTTTTTAAATATTTGATCCTCTCTGGTATTCCTCGACTGAGTGGACGTAACGTCGCGCGTCAGCGGATTGTTAACGTTGCCAAATTGGGGGATTCACCGCTTGGAATATTCGATCCTTCCATTACGAGATTTACCGAACATCAAATTCGTTTTGTGTTGTTTTTTTAAAGCAATACTTATTTCTTTGGTTAAACCACGTTAAACGGCAACGGTATATTTGTATTTATTCTTGTTTGAATATTTAAAAAAAAAATCAATCAATTTTAGCTAATTTTTGCCTGCATGGCGCTCACCTATTTATATTCACTGTCCCCCCTGCAAAAAAATAGCGTCGCTTGGCGTGTGTGCTTGTCCAACTTCTCTGATAATTTGGCCTGGACGGCCATTTCCTGCCCTTAAGATGGCCAAAGCTACACTTTTGGATGGTTTTAACTGCTTCTAAAATGTGTATTACTTTTATGCAAATAATATAATTTCTACTAAATATTTTTATTTTAGGCCTTATTACGCAATTGCTTGCTAATAAGTAGACCCGGGGTTGGGACGTTTCAGTTGAAACACACATATCCGAACCGAGTGTCGTCCGTCCTTATTCTTGAATTAAACCCGTGTAATTATACAGGGTGCTCCTTAATGACATGCTTATATTTAAGGAGGTGGATTCCTTGATACATTTTAAGAAAAAACTTCATATGAACGTTTGTCCTAAACGTCTTAACTTTTAAGATACAGGGTGTTAAAGTTTTCAAAAAAATAATCTATTTTTTAATAATAACTGTGATACTATTATAATATCTTTATGAAATTTGGTACACATCTTCTATGCATTAAGGAGCATTTTCTGATGTACAAACAATTTTATTATTTTTACCAGTGGCGTCTGTACGGGTTTTGCATTTAATAGTTTTGGAGAAAATATTGGTACGCCACTGCTTTCATCTTAAATAAAAATATTTTTAAAATCTTCATTCATTTCTGAGCAAATTTGATTTCTTGATTTTCTTTCGTCCGACGCATGATTTTTGCTTAAAAAATAAATTTAATTGAACACAGACATTGTGATAGGGGGCTATTTAGACAATTAAAATCTAGTTATCCTGAAATAAATTTTGTTTTTGCAAACGTCGATGTCACGCATAGTCACATAGCTGTTGACTTAAAGTAAGTTATTGGTGTTCAAAACCATTTAAGCGCGTCATTTCCATGATTTTTAGTGTGTCATCGAAGTTATTTTATTTTTTCGCTGTTTTTTCGGTTATCAGTAAATATTATAAATTATACGAATGCGGAAATGGCGGCAATGCATTACGCATATGGCCTCGCAGATGGTAATGCATCAGAAGCTAGGTGCATTTATCAGGAAAGGCATCCTAATCGTGCCTTGCCAGATAGCCGATTCTTTTCGAATATTCATCGCCGACTTAGCGAAACTGGTAGTTTCAATAAAGGTACTTCGGAAGGTAGACCTCGAACTGTCAGAACCCCCGAAATTGGGAAAGCGGTGCTGCAAGAAATCGACGAACATCCTGAGACGAGTACGAGGAAGATCGCTAGAGCTCTAAATATTTATCACCAAATTGTTTGGCGTATTTTGGTTGATTTTCTGTTATATCCATACCATATTCTAAGAGTGCAGGCGTTACTCCCCAGGGATTTTCCACAGCGTGTGAACTTCTGTCAGTGGTATTTTCAGAGTATTAGACTAAATCCGCAGTTTGAGTCACAAATTTTGTTCACAGACGAAGCAAATTTTTCTCGGAATGCCATTCCATAACAATCATGTATGGGCGAGAGAAAACCCCCATGCCATAACCGAACCCCATTTTCAGCATCAATTTTCGGTTAATGTATGGGTAGGAATTATTGGTAATCATCTAATAGGCCCATTTTTTCTACCAGGACGCCTTGATGGACGGCCTTATTTGTATTTTCTTGAAGAATAACTACCTGACTTGCGTGAAGACGTTCCGATTGCGTTAAGAAATCGAATGTGGTACATGCACGATGGGGCTCCTGCTCATTTCAGTGTAATTGTCCGAAATCATTTAGATATAGTTTATCCTGATCGCTGGATAGGTCGCGGAGGACCTCAGCAATGGCCAGCAAGATCCCCCGATCTCAATAGTTTGGATTACTTTTTATGGGGGCACCTTAAAACTCTAGTGTATAAAACTCCCGTTATTACTTTAGAAGATTTAAGAGAGCGAATAGTTGCCTCGTGTGAAACTATACGGAATACGCCGGGAATATTTGAACGAGTGCACAATTCCATGCGTAGACGGGCGGAAGCATGCCTATTAAGTGAAGGTGGCCACTTCCAACAATTTTTATAATCATTGTTATTATTGTCAATAATTAATAATCAATAAATTTAGGCCGTTTATGTGAACTTATTTTCAAAAAATTAAATTAAACTTCTTTTCTGCAAGCTGAATTCCACGCTGACACTCTAATGTGGTAATTATTGCCACTTGATTAAACAAACTCAATAGCTTAAAAAAGGAGAAAAAAAACGATTTCAGCACAACAGTCACCGCTTCAGATTTTCAGCGATTTGACCCTGAAGTATAACGATTTTTATATTTTTTAAGCGAAAACCATGCGTCGGACGAAAGAAAATCAAGAGATCAAATTTGCACAGAAATGAATGAAGATTTTAAAAATAATTTTTATTTAAGAATAAAATAGTGGCGTACCATTATTTTCTCCAAAACTATTAAATGCAAAACCCGTACAGACGCCACTGGTAAAAATAATAAAATTGAAAATTTTAAAAATTGTTTGTACGTCAGAAAATGCTCCTTATTGCATAGAAGATGTGTACCAAATTTCATAAAGATATTATAATAGTATCACAGTTATTATTAAAAAATAGATTATTTTTTTGAAAACTTTATAACCCTGTACCTCAAAAGTTAAGACGTTTACGACATACGTTCATATAAAGTTTTTTTTTTTTAAATGTATCGAGGAATCACCTCCTTAAATATTAGCATGTCATTAAGGAACACCCTGTATAGGTTGAAACACATATTCGTCCGTGCGTCCAGTAGTTTTGTTTACTTTTTTCGGAAAAGTGACGGTACGCTCTCGTCCATAGATAGTTTGCGCTCGTCTATAAATTTAAATAATTTGTTTGATGATTACTTATTAAAATCGATTTTAAAGTGTTTATAAAGGTACTGAGTTGGATATTTTACAATTTTTCTAACCTAAACTAACAAAAACCAATAGGCAGTACAGGGTACTTAACAAAAGGTGTACGTACGTTTATCGATGGTCTATAAGAACACACAAAAGTATATAGTATTCAGGTTTTGAGTAATATGTAAAACACCCTGTATCTGATATTTCAAAAATTTGATGGGCGTTTGATTTGGTCTATTTTAGTCTTTGATGATACCGAATAAAAATGTTTCTCTTGCGAAATTAAGGGCGTAGCTTAGTAAATAATGGATGCTTGACTTTAGCAGTTTTTCGTTAAAATCTCACAAACTAAAGTTTAGATCTATTATATGTTTTGAATTTTTTCATAACAAAGTTTTCCATACTTTCTTCTTACCCATGGGTGGAATGAAATCATCTTTTTTCATTTCAGACATTATTTTGTCGAAGGTAGGTATTTCTTTTTTTAGGTAAGACGAGTGTATGATTTTTCTGATGGCAGTCTTTTCATCCTCATTTATTACAGTTTCTTTTCTTCCTGTACTTCTCTTTGGTGACCTGATGAGGCCGCGTTCATCCTCGTGCACAAGTCGGTATATTGTTGACTGTCCGACTCCAGTCATATTCGAATCGGTATACTTACCTATAGTAAAAAGTTTTGTATGAAAACGTAGAATCAAGACATAAAACAATATAAAGGGTGTTCCATTTAAAAAATATAACTTTGCTCCGACCCACTTTTTGCCGCAGTCTGTTTAGTAGTGAATATTTTTAAAATTTGCACACTTGCCAACCATATAGCACGGCGTAAACAGTTTTTTTTTTTTGAAAATGTAAGTATTTAAAGATGCATAAAATTACTTTCATTACAGATCGTTAATTTACCCTGTATATTTCATTTTATAGGCTAAAGGACGACAAAAGAGAAGAGGTTTACTGAGTTTATTTTTAATTATTTACTGTATTTTTGCAAATTTGCAAAGTCGTATTAAAGAATATCTTGAGACTTCCTTACTCAAAATGGAACCCTCTATTCCAACCAATTACACAAAACTTACCACTTATCAACTTTTCTAGCCACATCCTTCTTCTAACTTATTAGCGCAAAATCGAGGGGGGGTCAACCCCCTCCCCCTAAAAATGAACATTGATTGCTACTTTTGGGAATCACTGTCTATGATTCCCAGGGATTGCCAACTGGTTATTGATTGAGATCGAAAAAATTTATACGGAATGTCTAAAAGAACATTGGTATGAAGTCCTTCATTTTTATTAAAAATTCACAAAGACCTTTATTTGCCATTTTAATAGGGGTAAATTTGATTATCCAATTATAAACACTGAAAAAGAAAATTTGTACAAAAAAATAAAACTAGCGCTACTTCGTATCGGGTGGTTGTCATTCCCACTAGCTGAGCGATTACTGTGAGTGGAAGTAAGAACCACCCAATCTAATATAGCGCTACTGGAGCGCTATATTCTGATGATCGTGACCACGAGTAAGTGTATCGTGATCGTGACCAATAAAAAATACGAAATTATTTTATTGTAAAATTTGGCGTCAATCGGAGGTCAGGTTAGTTAGTTTTAACAAAACAAAACAAGTGAAAGTTAAGAACTAACCTATATTGTCTTTCAAAAAATATGAGTTGGAAAAAGAAGAATGAGTTGTAGAATATGTGCTTAAAGACATATTATCAGTATACTCCATTCCACAATAATTCGTTGATTTCCCGACCGCAATAAAATTTAAACCCAGCCATAAATAAGTGCCTTTTGAAAGGGTACAGGTCCTGATTACCTACTAACTTCAATAGTTTAGGTTGGCTATTTTCAACAAAACGACAAATATAAAATAATAGGTAAGTATCTTTATTTTAATCATGTAATTAAATAGCTATTAATATTTATACAAAAATACTAATCTGCAATATTATAATATCATCTATGCCTAAACTAATTATTAGGGGCCTTACGTTACTATTAATTATGTTATTATATTGGTATATTAGGTAGGTTAATGGCAATTGCAGGTGTTCAATATAAAGCAGAGTCTTTTCATCTTAGTTCATCAGTCGTTTGGTGTTTGTCAAGCTGTGCGTTAAAGGTATTTTGGTGTGTGTTATCGAGCATCCAAAATATGTCAGATCTGTATAAAACTTCAGATAATATTGCTTCCGGAAGTTATGGTGTAACGAAAAAAAAAAACATTTATCACTTGATGCCAAAAACATCATTAAGAACGTTTACTGTACCCTTTTAGAAAAAGGGTATGACCGGAGTGCAAGTTTTAATGAAACGAGTATTTTGACCAAAGTTGCTACTATTAATTATGTTATTATATTGGTATATTAGGTAGGTTAATGGCAATTGCAGGTGTTCAATATAAAGCAGAGTCTTTTCATCTTAGTTCATCAGTCGTTTGGTGTTTGTCAAGCTGTGCGTTAAAGGTATTTTGGTGTGTGTTATCGAGCATCCAAAATATGTCAGATCTGCGTAAAACTTCAGATAATATTGCTTCCGGAAGTTATGGTGTAACGAAAAAAAAAACATTTATCACTTGATGCCAAAAACATCATTAAGAACGTTTACTGTACCCTTTTAGAAAAAGGGTATGACCGGAGTGCAAGTTTTAATGAAACGAGTATTTTGACCAAAGTTGCATTAACGACAGTAAAAGATATAGTGACCAAACCCATCCAGCCAAGAAAAAAACGGTGGTACTAATGGAATCGCAGCGTTTACAAGTATGGCGTAGAGATTATTTCAATCTTATCAGACAATATAGGAAAGAAAATCGTTCAATTATATACTTGAACGAAACTTGGTTTGATACCCACGATACTCCTAAAAAAGGTTGGAGCGATTCAACAATCAAATGTCAAACTAAAGCTCCCTCAAACATAGGACAAAGAATTACGATATTACATGCAGGTTCAGAAAATGGATTTATTCTGAACGCTCTATTATTATCTGCGAAGAAAATTGCCAATTCATCTTTGGATTATCATCAAGACACGGATGCTACATTGTTTGAAGATTGGTTTCAGAATCGTCTGCTTCCGAATGTGCCCAAAAATAGTGTTATTGTGATGGACAACGCTAGTTACCACAGTCGGCAACTAAGTAAAGTGCCGAATTCAAATAATACAAAAGTGGAAATTCAAAACTATATGATGGAAAATAATATATATTTCGAGGAAACCTATACAAAAAAGGACCTTTTAAATGTTTTGAAAACATTCAATATTGAAAAAGAATATATCTCTGACAATCTCGCAAGTCACACAGTTTTACGCCTCCCTCCGTATTACTGTATTTTTAACCCAATAGAACATATATGGAGCCAGTTAAAGACGATGATTAGAAGAGAAAACACATCCCCTACACTAGGGGAGAGTGTCGTACCTTGGGGCAAAAATTCAACAATATTCTTTTAAACAAAAAATATTAATGCAATAACGCCAATTCTGTAGAATATATAATGTACACTCTTTTTCTAACATACTGAAATTTTTCTATTATTTTAATTTAAATTTTTTTTGGGCAAAATTGCTTTTGTTTACTTCGTTACATGTTGTCCCAAGGTACAATATATATTATGTACCTTAGGACAACTTAAATTGTACCTTAGGACACTTTAATTATAATTTTAAAAAATGCATTTTTTTATAAAACAAGCTTTATTTTTTCAAGAACAAAATAAAAAAATGTATGTATCATTTTGTAGTAAATAAAACAAATGATTAAAGAAACGCGTAGTCATAACGAACATCTGTTTAAAAATAAAAATAAAACTAAGTTATCCTACATTATAGGAAGCAAAATCCAAATTAAAAGAAATAAGGGATAACTGCCTTTCACTAGCGCCTTCACTTTTTGGAGTTGGTAACTTTTTTACAACATCTTCAAGAGATATATCAAATATTTCTTCGTCTGATTTACCAATTTTTTTTCCTTCGCCAGATTTTTTATAGTAAACAATTTGAAACTCTGACTGCGAATAACAATTTAATACTTCCGCAACATAATGGTGTATCGTCTTTTTCCCTCTTTTTTTAAGATATTTGTCAAATCTAGGTGTTCATCATCATGGCTGTCTGTAGCCAAGTCTTCATCACTACTTGTATCATTTAGTTCAATGGAAATATCCTCGTCCTCATCAGAGCTGCTCCGAAGAACTTTCCTAGTAACTGTTTTCTTTTTGAAAACATTTTCTGAATTTCTATCTTTTCTGGAGTCCATGTCAAAATTCTCGTTTTACCCTTTTGTCTTTTTCCTCTTCCATCTGCCTTTCTAATTCCCGCTTTAGGAAATGGTCGAATTACTTCCGGAGACACAAAACTGGAGTTTGATACAGCATTGGTGTTAGCAGAGGTACCAGCGGAATTTATCATAGTACTCATACTCATAGTAGGGTTTGGGTTGTTTTCAGTCGAGGGCCTATCAGTAACAAACGCACTTAAATATTCGGCTTCCTGAAAAATGTGTTGGTTAAAGGGACATATTCCTGTAACTTCAAATCCCTTGATAACATTGCTAGTAGTGAAAGCTTTCTGGTATGCTTTTCCGATAACTTCAGCCATTTGATATAAAGTTATAGGTTTTGCAGGGTTTTGTAAATGCCAAGCATTAAGATACTGATTGTAACGAGTGATTATTAATTATTTTGCTCAAGGGCGGCTGTGACCCAGTATACATAGTGTAGCAGTAGCGCGTAGATTAAATCATAGGGCGAATTTGCAAGAAAGCAGCGTTGTCACGTTGAAAACCTAAAATAATGTTTTTTGACGGTATGTAATATAAAATCCTGAGCTATCTTACTTTGAAAGCCTACTTTATATGGCCGCCTCCTACTTCTAGACACCTTCTGATGTTTCTTCTTACCCTCAGAGACACATTAACCAATACGTTTGGAGAATTATTAATTTCGGCAATTTTTTCTCAAATCCGTCGTTTAAGATCATTTATATCCTCAATTGGTGTTCGATAAATGGAGTTTTTTATAAAAGGCCACAAGAAGAAATCGCAGGGTGTTAAATCGCAGGAACGAGGTGGCCATATTTGTTGCGTATTTCGGCTTATAACTCTGTTTTCAAAAAAATCACTTAAAAAATTTAAATTTTCTCTGGTTACATGAGGTGTAGCGCCAATTTGTTGGAAGTAACCTTCCCGCAATTCATCATCGTGAAGCTCATTAATAAATGTTGCCAGAATTTCGATCCGATATCTCTCAGCTGTAATTGTGCCATCAAAGTAAATTGGGCCTACTATTCACCAACTTTTGAGGATGAAGAGGTCTTTTTACAAAAACATGCGGATTTTGCGTATTCCACATTCGCATATTTTGTGAATTAACATAGCCTGATAAATAAAAATAAGCCTCATCGGTAAAAAATGTTTTTTCAAAAGCACCACTATTTTCTTCTTGAAAATTGTTTAAAAACCATTCACAAAAATTAAGTCTTTGGGGAACGTCATTGGGAAGGAGTTCATGAATAGCCGTAACACGATAAGGGTATAGATGCAGATCCTTTTTCAAAAGTGTTTGACATGTACCTACTGTAGCATAAATCCGTTTGCTGAATTTGTTGAGATAAATGCCTAATAGAAGTTGAAGGATTATTTTCCATAATTTGTCGCGCTTCTTCAATAACCTCATTCGATCGTTTCGTTGGTCTTCCAGCCCCTTTTTTATGTTGAACACAACCAGTCTGACGAAATTTATCAATTAGGTATTGTGACCCAGTACGAAAATTATGAAAGGTCACCGCAACATCAGGAAACTTGGTTCGAAATTCATCAAAGCAGTCATGCATAGAGTAATTCCACACACCGCCTATTTTGTTTCCATTTCTAAAAAAACTTTCAACAATAAAAATTTTTTGTGCTTCACTAAACATTTTTACTGTAGAACTTTCAATCCGGCAACAAAGCTTCACCAAAACTTGATACGCTGAAAAATAAAAAAATAAATAAAAAATTAAATCATATCCTGCAAATAGCACTTTATAATAGTCAAAAGACGACTCCCCGGAGAAATATTAGTTAAAGCAATAGTAACCTACCTTCAAATAACTGCAAAAATAACAAAATTTCTCCAATTTTTAAACTTTACAAATACACAAATTCAAACAAGACGTAAATGTCATAAAACAATCATGTCATCTTATCTACGCAGTACGGCCATGATGCTTTTAAAATGCATGGCCTCCCTTGAGCAAAATAATTAAAAATCACTCGTTAGAAAGCCTTGTATGGTCCGAAAACTGTCCGATCTAATGGCTGAAGCTCGTGAGATGTGTGTGGGGGGAATGTAAGTAAGACAATCCCATTCTTCTTTGCAGTATCAATTAAAGGCAACGATATGTGGCTTTCGTGGTTATTCAAAATAACCAGCACTGGCTTTTCTACTGACGGTTTTACGTGGTTTATGAAATGTTCCATATATTGTAAAAAAAATTTTTCATTTGACCATCCAGATAAATTTGCAGAACCTACTGAACCTGGAGGAGCCCCAACTAGCATGTGTTCTTTGAAGTGAACACGCGGAAAAACGAGCAGAGGAGGTACATAATTGCCAGTAGCGTTGACACCAGCAACTATTGTGACATTGATTCCGCGCTCACCAGACGTCATTGATCCAAGTTGCTTAACACCCTTTTCTGCTATTACTTTTGGTGGATTATGAACACTGCTATTTCTAGTTTCGTCGATATTATAAATCTGGCTAGCAGAAAATTTGTATTTTTCCATACAGGTTTGTAAATTATTGAAGAATAGTGTAACATTAGTTTTATTAAAACTTGTCGATCTCGCTATACTTGTGGCCTCTGGGGTTCTTAATGAAATTGATGGATGTCGACTCATAAACCATCTAAGCCAACCCTTGCCAGCTGTTTTTCGTTCCATCCAGTTTGGAGGCATGTTTTTTCCGTTTTTTTCAGCGTATTGAAAAGCCAAAACCATAGCGTCTTTTTTGTTAATCCATGGTGATGTTTAGAAGCAACTATAAGGTAATCCACCAGAGCCCTTTCTTCATTTTCAGTAAAAACTTGTTTTACTGCATTGGTTCCTCTGTACTCAAATATTTGTTGTCCAGAAGATTTGTATGCAGCCAAATGACGACCGAGTGTCGATTTTGTAACATTGTAAGCTTTAGCGGCGTCTCGAATATGAAGGTTCTCTTGTAAAACTGCCTCGTTAGCAGACTTTCAAGCCTGATGGTCAACAGGTTGTCTTTTTTTGCCAGTTGCACTACGTGGCATGCTTATGCATCTGATATTATAAAAAAAAACCTAAATAATTTGTGTCCCAAGATGCAGCGCTCTGTCTCAAGGTACAACCTTAGAACTGTCCCAAGGTACAGTACACTACAGTTTTAAAATAGTCAGCCCAAAATAATAAAACTACTTGAACTAAAGTAAAACTAATATGTAAGCAACAAATAATATGTTCTTACAATACTTACCAATAACTTAGACCACAAAAATAGTACATTATTTAACGAGCGTATAATGAAGGCTATATTACACGAGATTTTAAAACACGAGCCGAAGGCGAGTGTTTTAAGGATTCGAGTGTAATATAGCCATTATACGCGAGTCAAATACTATACTTTATCTACGACTATTCAGTATTCAAGAAGTTAGAAAATGGATTCAGAGCAACACATTTTATTACAATAGGATTATTATTAATGGTATTTTTTAACTAAAAAATACAATTTAACGATGTTAACCATAATTAAACAAAATACAATTGCAGCCCGAATTTCTGGAGGGGTACTTTGGATTTCGTTTTCGTCATCCGAAATCATGATATTTTACTTTGAAATCAACAACAAAATGTCACAGCGAAACTTAAATGACTGAGGAAAAAAATGATTCGTTTACTTGTCAATCGGTTGCTATGGTATTAATACCATTCACGCCTGCTTAAACTAGATCTGGTGCGTTTTTATCGTAATTCAGGTAACTTTGTTTTGTTGGGACCGTGGAATATGAAATCTCATATTCCACGGCTGTGGAATATGAGTAACTATGGTAATATGAACCACATTATATATGTACTAACAAACACATTATGCTTCTATTATTAAATAGTCGTAGATAAAAGTATGTTTAGTTTGCTAAAAATTCGACGCAAATAAATAAATAAATAAAGATGTCTTTTATTATGAATAAAATATAAATTACAATAAAAAAAAAATCAAAAACGTAACGGTATTCAGCAGAGCTGGGAAAAAACTACATACAAACAATAAGTAAAAGGAAAAAAAAAATTATGTTAAAGAATGTAGAATGTAGAACTAACCTGTCCTACAATTACTCGAAAAAGAAAAAATTAAATATTAAATGTACAATAATAAATAAGTCGTGATTCAACCAGTATATTAAATAAATTTAAACCCTTTTCTCGAGAATGTGATTTCTCAGCAGTGAGTTAAAGATGGCAAGGGTGGGGGCTTCCCTGATGACATTCCGTGGCAATGAGTTGAAGAGTGGTGGCATTGTAGGTGAAGGAGCGCTGAAAAAGTGCGGTGCTGTGTCTTGGAATCCTAGACAAACCTCCATGACGTGTTAGCCGGTTATGCGTATCCGAACCCGTAGCTAATTTTTCCAGTAAGTACCTTGGTTCTTTTGAAATAATGACTTTATAAATACATCGCGCAAATTGAATTTCAAACCTTTCCTGCATATTGAACCATTTCGATTGTAATAAGTACCGAGAAATATGATCATACTTACGTACATTAAAAACAAATCTCAGACAAAAAGTTTGAAGCTTTTGAAGACTGTCTTTATCTTTTTGCAATAGTGCAGACCTATACACTATATTACAGTAAGCCAAATGGGAAAGCACTAACGTATTAGTTAATGTCAATTTAATATTGGGATCGAGAATATCTTTATTTAAATATAAAAGTTTTAGTTTAATCATACATTTTTGTATTATATTGGAAATATGATCATTAAATCTCAAACTACTATCCAGTACAATCCCAAGGTTCTTACAAGTTGATTTGACTTCCAGTTTTACATCGTTCAATTTTATGTTTAAATCATAAGCACGCCCACTTTTGCTAAATACCACCATCTGGGTCTTGTTTTCATTTAAAATTAAACCATGAGCAGCAGAAATTTTTGAGATAACCTCGAGATCCTTATTTACGTTGGTAACCGCAGCATCAACTTGATCCGGGTAAAAAGAATAGAAAACCTGGGTATCGTCGGCGTATTGATGAGATTTACAATTTGTTTAAAAATTTATAAAAATCAGCCGTATACAGAGAAAAAATAAGAGGACCCAGTATACTGCCCTGCGCAATACCTCTAGATACTCCTAATGAATCAGAAATACGATTATTAATTACGGTTCTCTGCTGTCGACCTGAGAAATAGCTTTCAAATAACTTCAGTGCATGTTCACTTAGACCAAAATATTTCAACTTAATATTTAAAATATTATGATCCAGTGTGTCAAAAGCTTTGCTATAATCTAACAAGACCAAACAAGTGTCTCTGCCTTGGTCATGTGCTCTGAGAATATCGTCAGCTATCGACATCAGAGCAGTTGCAGTACTATGATTTTTTCCAAACCCAGACTGTGAATGTTCCGTCCTTCTATTTATATTTATTTTACCTTTTTTAATGAGTAAGGTATTTTCTCGTATATAGCATAAGTAATTAAATATATCATTTGAATTTACCGCGATATTACCTTATGCACGTGAAAATGGCCTGCCAGGACGCGAACGGCGCATGCGCCACCCATTGCGATAAAAGAAAAAGACACTTCCCGCCATATCGCGACCCAGTTAAAAGGTTCGAATTTCTCACCGCAGGAAAAAACATTACCAATTACCGCAAAACCCGCATGTTTTAATTTTATGTGCCTACTTGTCTACCCGGCGTGTTCGAGTGCTCAGGTGAGTAGGGGGCCCCCCTTGTGGATAACAACGAATAATTAGGTGAGTCCAATTCACGTGCCGTATTTATCTCAATTTTAATTAATGACAACTATAATGTGGAGGGAAAAATAATACCCAGGCAATAATTCATTAGCTGAACCATTTTACCTATGAAATTAAAAATATACAGTCCATTAAAATACAATTACAAACATTTTTGGTCACATCGAACCGAATTTTAACCGCTCTATTGCCTGAATTATTTTTCATTCCATTTCAAATACGAGAAGGTACCTCGCCATTTTGGGTCATGAAAATTCTGTTATAAAAAGTGGTTCCCTTTTTTGTGCATTCCATACTGATTTCTAGGTGACGTTTTGCGCACACACTGCCTCGTTGCCATAGGTACGCTTATCAACAATTCGCTGTCAAACTAATTCATTTGTTGTTTACATTAATTTATATATATGCATTTGGTGGTAAATAGTCATTTCTTACGTTATCAGTACTGGACTTTTAGGTTGTCTTATTATACTAGTATCAATTTGAATTAATAATTATCAATAATTATTTTCTTTTATTATATATAAAAATTAAACAGTACTTCCAAAATGAGTACCGCAGATAAACTTAAAAGATATAAGTCACTTCGTTCAATTAACATTACACGAGTAAATGAATTACTGGTCATTGCAAATCAGGCATTACATAATGATAAGTTACATTCTGAATTTAATCAACGATTCAAACAAATTGATAATATTTCCGCATCGTTTGACAAGTATCAGTCAAGCATAGTGAATTATATTGTAAATTCTGATTTGCCTACAGAAAGTCTTGAAGTAGAAGACAAGGTCCGTACAGATTTTGAAACTATTTACTTCCAAACAAAAGCTGTTTATGAAAATATTTTTGAGGATAAAAATATAACCGCTTTAGATCAGACTCGTTCCGGTCTATCAACTTCCCGCGTAAAACTTCCAGATATTAAAATAACAAAATTTACTGGTGATATTAAATTGTTTTCGTCATTTATTGATATTTATAATGCTTTAGTACATAATAATTCTGAGTTAAGTAATATTGAAAAATTTACTCATTTACATTCATATCTAGAGGGCCCTCCTAAGGCTCTTATTCAGTGTACACCTATGACTGGCAACAACTATTTGGTGGCATATAACGCACTTGTCGATAGATATTTAAATCCCCGCTTAGCCGCAATGGCATACTGGAATGAAATTGAAAATTCTCCGCGTTTAACTTCTGAAAACCCGCAATTACTTCGAAAATTACTTGATATATTCTCAGAAAATTTTAAAAAATATGAATTATCCAACAGAAGATTGGGACTTTATATTAGTTAATAAACTTCTAAAACGATTGGATCCTGAAACAATCTCGCGATTCGAAATAGCTCATGGCTCTAATAACTTTCCTACTTATAAGGAATTGACAGAGTTTTTGTCAAAGCAATGTATTGCTTACGATACTATTGCCTTTTCATCACCGCAATTAAAATTTAAACCGCAACAAAAAACATTTCAACAAGGCAATCGTGGACAGGGCTCTGGTAATCGAGGACTTTCATTATTTACGCAAACTACGCCAGGTCGTCTATGTTTTTTTATGTTCACAAGAACATCCAATTTATTATTGCAATATTTTTATTAATAAAAGCCCGCAGGAGCGTTTAAACTTAGTAAGACAAAATAATTGGTGTGGAAATTGTATAAGTACAACCCATCAAACGCACAATTGCAAGTCAACTTCGGTTTGTAAAACTTGCAGAAACCGCCATCATTCTTTATTACATTTGAAAAATAAACCTAGTCAAAACAATAATAATTGCCCTAAACCTAACTTTAGAAATGGTCAAAACAGTCAGTCAGGTGGTCAGCTACATGATCAAAATAATTCTTTAACCATGCCACAGAAACCGCAAAATATGAATTTATTTACCAATAAAACTCAAGTTTCTGGTGCTGAGTTCGGTCCTGACATTTCTGAATCGACCTCGCAGGCACTTGTTACCTTTTATACGCCGAATACCGGCACAATAAGCTTAAATACAGATGTTAAAAATACAAATGTATTGCTTTCTACTATTCAATTAGATGTTTTAGATTCTCGTGGAAATTATCAAAAGGTGCGCGCATTACTAGATAGCGCTTCACAGACCAATTTTATTTCTAAAAAATGCGTACAACGATTAGGTTTACCAATAAGTAAACATTCTATTTCTATATTCGGTCTAAATAATATGTCAACAAAGGCTACTCAAGGAGCTGTGTCTTGTCAAATTAGACCAATAAACGCGCCACACCCAATATATAATTTTGAAGCAGCAATTCTTGATCAACTCTGTTCTGCGCTGCCCAGAACTCAAATTTCTCAAACCTCTTGGCCGCACACCGCAAATTTAAAATTAGCCGATGAAGAATTTTATAAACCTGCTAACATCGACTTACTCTTAGGATCTGATGTCTTTCCCCATGTTTTAATGGAAGGTGTTATACATGGAAATAAAGACGAACCTACCGCGATTCACACTGTTTTTGGTTGGGTGTTGATGGGCACGGTAAAGTCCGGTGCTAACGAAATATCTTATTCATTTTTCACGTCCATTGAGGCCAATATTCTTAATCAAACTATAAAACAATTTTGGGAAATTGAGGAAATCCCGGCGTTTAACTTTATTTCCCCGCAAGAACAAAATTGCGAAGAAATTTTTATTAAAACTCATTACCGCGAATCATCTGGCCGCTATGTAGTTTCTTTGCCTTTTCGAGATAATGAACCTAGTTTTGAAGGATCGCGCGCAGTCGCAGAAAAAATATTTTATTCCTTAGAAAAACGATTAAATAAAAATGTAGAATTAAAACAAATGTATTTTGATTTCATTCGAGATTATTTAGATACAGGGCATATGACCTTAATAAAAAATCCTATATCTACGAATTTTTCCTATTATTTTCCGCATCACTGCGTACTAAAACCGGAAAGTACCACAACCAAGTTGCGAGTTGTATTTGACGGGTCCACAAAGGCCGCGAATGGTCTCTCCTTAAATGATACCCTTTTTATCGGACCAAAGCTCCAGAAGGATATTATCACTATTATTCTAAAGTATCGTGTACACAATATTGTTTTTGTCGCGGACATTCGGCAAATGTATAGACAAATTTTAGTCACCGAACAACATCGTCGTTATCAAAAAATATTATGGCGATTTTCCGAAATGGAAATGCTTCAAGAGTACGTCTTAAATATAGTGACTTACGGAGTTGCGTGCGCACCATATCTTGCAATACGCACCTTAAATCAATTAGCCATAGATGAACGTACGAAGTTTCCGCTCGCGTCGGAAATTTTATTATCGGATATTTACATGGACGATTTAGTTTCGGGTGCCGATTCTGTTGCGAATGCACGCGAAATACAAAAACAGTTAATTGGCCTTTTGGAAAAGGGAGGATTTGAATTAAGAAAATGGGCTAGCAATAGTTTGGAATTGTTATCCTATTTACCAGAAACCGCTTTGTATAATCAAAACGTTTCATTTGATCTTGATGAAGATAATATTATTAAAATATTGGGACTTAAATGGAATCCATCTACTGATGTGTTTTCATATACAGTTAACCCTCTTAACCGCACTTGTACAAAACGCAATATGCTATCCGAATTAGCCCGGATATATGACCCCGCAGGTTATCTTAGTCCGCTAACCTTTTCTTGTAAAATTCTAATTCAACAATTAGTTATTCTTGGACTTGAATGGGATGACGTACCCCCGCAAAATATTTGTTCCCGCTGGGATACTTATAAACTTGAATTAACTCAAGTTTCGAAAATAACAATCCCGCGGCAAATACCCAATAATAAAAATTATAATTACGAATTACACGGTTTTAGTGATGCCTTAGAACGAGGATACTGTGCTGTTGTGTATATCCGCGTCTCAAATAACCTTGATATATCTACATTTATAACTTGCGCAAAATCTAAAATAGCTCCTCTTAAAACGATTTCTATTCCACGGATGGAGTTATGTGGAGCTTATTTGCTTAGTAAATTAATGAGTTTTATTTTAAATACATATGTAACTTTTGAATTTTCGCCACTTTATGCATGGACTGACTCGTCGGTAGTATTATCTTGGATAAAGTCTTCCCCACATAAGTGCAAAACGTTTGTCAGTAATAGGGTTGCTCAAATCCAGGATAAAATATCTCCTGATTGTTGGCATCATGTTCATACAACGGACAATCCCGCTGACTGCGGTTCTAGAGGATTATCTCCGTCGTAGTTACGTAACCATTTAAAGTGGTGGGTAACATCATAATGAATGGCCGAGCGGGACTCCGACTGAGATTTCTGAAGACCGCAGCGAAGAAAGAAGAATATGTTTATTCAGTCTTATTTCCTTAGATTTTCTTGATTCTCTGTTAATCAAATTTTCGTCGCTGACGAAAAATAGTCCGAATAACCGCAAATATTTTAAGATTTATAAATAATTTGTCCCCAAATTCCAGTGAAGAAACAAATAAAATTTTATCTGCCACGGAATTACATAATGCTTTACTTCTACTCATTAAATTTACTCAAAATAAATATTTCTCTGAAGATCTTATAACAATTAAAAATAAAAAATTACCATCAAAATACCTTCGCAAATTAAACCCATTTTTTGACGATAAAAATGTGTTACGTGTCGGTGACCGTTTGCAAAGATCAAGTTTACACTATGATCAAAAATTTCCAATTTTATTACCGCGTTCAAGTCGCTTGACTGAACTACTTATTGAAGAAAAGCATCGCGAATTTCTCCATCCAGGGGCTCAGACGTTGCAATTTCTTATTTTTCAAAATTTTTGGATATTATCAGACCGTCGCGCTATACGAAAAATTATTTCAAAATGCGTTAAATGTTGGAGATTAAACCCTCGATCGTGTCAACCGCCCATGGGAAATTTACCAGTTAGTCGCATTTCTGAAGCAAAGGCTTTTAGTACTTTAGGCGTGGATCTCTGTGGACCACTACATATAACTTAAGGTAAAACGCGTGGAGCAAAAACCTTTAAGGCATGGATATGCATTTTTGTATGTTTTGCCACTAAGGCTATGCATATTGAGTTGTTGTCAGATTTATCAAGTGAATGTTTTTTAGCTGGCTTACGACGGTTTATAGCGCGACGTGGTAGATGCTTTAAGTTAGTGAGCGATTGCGGCACTAATTTTGTAGGAGCCAATAAATATTTAAAAGAAATTTTAGGTCTCTCTGAAGCAGGTGTTAAAAGCGTAAAAACTCATTTATACCGTGTCATTGGTTCCCAAGTTTTAACTTATGAAGAGCTCTATACAGTTTTGGTACAAATTGAAGCTGTATTAAACTCTCGACCGCTCTGTCCGCTTAGTTCGGATCCAAATGACTTGGCTGTGTTAACACCCGGACATTTTCTCACCCAAGAACCTTTATCTGCTTGACCAGATCCAAACTTGGGTGAAATTAAATTAAATCGCTTAAGGGCTACGACTTTCGGTAGGTTTGCTTGAACGGTTGCGGCGAGGACCGAAGCTACTCGTCGGGGAGTGGGCGGTGACATAGCCTTCCAGGGCCGACGTTCCCGCGTGCCTATTTTGCTAGCTTATGTGTTTCGATTCCCATTCAGTGCTTATTAATCATTTATTTGTTGCGGGCGCGGATACATCGATAAGAAGTAGTTAGCACTTACGATTTTCAATATGGAAAATTATAAATATGTAAGAAAACGGAATATACGTTTGTCCTTTAACGGGAAAATATGTTTTGCTAAGAGAACGAAAAATGTAAAATTCAATTACTATGTTTACGAAGATACTAAATAATAATCTTATGAGAAAGAATTCTATTCTTATAACACAAATAAGGAGAAACCTGTTGTTATAGTAACACCCAGATGCTATTTAGTCACAAAAAAAAAACAATAAATTAGATTAGTTTTAAATATATAACCCGAAAATAACATTCATTCCGAGAGAGAATAAGAAACCATTATTTTTTGCAAGGCTTTCTTCTAATAATTTTCTCAATTTCTTTAGAAAGTTTATAATAAAAACAAAAAGAATTCAATAGAAACAAATGATTTGTTAGAGCTTTTTTTACATGTTAACCATTTTTACTTTTAAAAAATCTCAGAGATTCAAAGCCTATTAATTTTCTAAATAGGCAAAGGTTGCTGTTTTGTTTTTGTCTAGTAGTGTGTAGTAGGTAGGTACATATTTTAAGCCTCAAGGCATGCCGCATAGAGCCGGCATTTTTTGCTGAAGTTTTTATACAGAAGAAAGAAATGTGAACAATAATGTTATATTTGTGGTGCTTACTTTACCTAATACTGCGAATTTCCCTGTTACTTGTTTTCACTGGCACATATTATAATATAGACATAATATTATAGTAATAATAATTTAATTATATAGAGTTATAAATGTATGACTAAAAAAAATCATTGCCAGTTGTGACACTAGTCCAACAAAATACTATGAACGTACCTAAACATTATTCTTGTGGTGTTTTCTGTAATATATAATTGCACAGACAGCATATTACTTTATTTATTAGGTAGGTATGTAAATTTTAAAAAATTAGAATCATAGTTTTGAACGATTGTCTTTTTTTAACGGACGGTTTGTGAATTTGTTTAATTTGTCTCAGACTGATATAATATTAGTAGTCTCTATACAATAACAGCTGCTAAACTTTTGACATAGTTTGGGCATATTGCATTTAAAATATTAAATTTTTGCTTGTATAATAACAAAAAAGTATATTATGGGGACGAAAGGAAAATCTGGTGGAGAAAGACTTTTTGCTTTCGTCTCCATACTTTGAACTCCACTTGAGCATGGGCTATTTCCTCAAAATAAAAGTATATACATATTTACAGTGTGTCCCGCTACACCCTATTATCTCAGTTATTAATAATATGATTTTCTTGAAATTCTGGTGGTAATTGTATGTTGAAAAAATGAAGTATTTGACATAGTGAACATTTTTATTTACCATTGGCGTGCGGTGTTGGTGGGGTAAAAAAGGCTTTTTTTTTGGAAAAGGATATTAGGGCTTATTTTAGATAACTGTTTCGATCAGATTAGAATCAGCATCCCAAAAACCTCTTAATTCATATTTTCAAAATCTCAATTACCCTAATTACGATTTAGGTTTTTGATAATTGTGCTAAGATACGCGCGCTCTGTTACCGTTGGCATGCTGACCTGTTTTGTTTTTAAACAACAAAAAGTTTTTGCTTGACATTAAATAATTCGTACGAATTGTCAATAAGTGAAGCAGTGTTACGTAACTGTTAATAAAATTACACAAAACCAAAGACTAGTTCTCACAATTGGAGAAAAAGTAGAATTATCCGCTAATTTGGTAATAATGAAAGATCTACGCGTCAGGTTGCTGGAATATTCAATGAAAGGCATCAGGATCGAGCACCAATTACTCACGATACCGTTGCCAAAATCAACAGATTGTTCGCAAGGACTGGAGCGGTTTTCAAGACAAGACCAAGGAGGTACAATTTGAATCAAAGACATTATTCAGACGACGAACGTATCTTAGCAGAATTTCGAAACAACCCAAATGGTAGTATAAGGATAGTTACGAAGATACTGAATTTGACGAAAAACAAAATATGGAGGTGTTTGAAACGCAATAGGATTAGGGCATTTAAACCAAAATTTCTACATACTCTGTTAAATGGTGATTTTGAACGGCGGTTTGAATTTTGCTTATGGTTGCAATCCGAATTGGGTAATTAACTGTAAAAAGCAGTACAGTGAAAAAGTGTGGCATATTTAACGAACGAATTGTTGGCCTTTTTTCCTGGATAACTTTTAAAATGCAACTTTCCCTATGAAGTGGATAGGTAGAACTTCTCCTTTAGAACCATGGCCCCCCCAGATCGCCGGATATTACCCCTTGTGACTGTTTTCTGTGGGGGCACTTGAAAAATAAAGTGTATGCTACTCGGCCGCGTAATAGAGAGGAACTTTGCATTAGAATTATGCAAGCGTGTGAGGAAATTACTCACCAAACTTTAACATAAGAAAAGTGAATGTACGTTTAAGAAGAATTGTTGAAAAGTGTATTGTTTTAGAAGGTAGTTATGTTGAAAACACAAGAATCTAAAATAACGTAATTTTGTCAGCACAGTTACAAATAAAGAATTTATTAAAACAAGACTTTTTTTTCTGCTAAAATCAGCTCTTGAGATTTTGAACATATTAATTAAGGGGTTTTTGGGGATGCTGATTCTAAATCTGATAGAGACAGTTATCTAAAATAAGCCCTAATATCCTTTTAAAAAAAAAAGACTTTTTTTACCCCACCAACACCGCACGCCAATGGTAAATAAAAATGTTCACTATGCCAAATACTTCATTTTTCTAACATACAATTACCACCAAAATTTCAAGAAAATCTCATTATTAATAACTGAGATAATATTAGGGTGTATTCATGAAAAGCAGGACACACTGCATATTGTGAATTTATTATTATTCATTATGTTTTTTTTTTATGAAATACAAAAGCAATATAAAATATACTGTTGTTTTTTAAATTTATTTTTGGTGTATAGTAACTATACCTACTTTAGTAAATATACCAAAGCAAAAAAAAATTTTATTCAATAATATATTATAATTACAATAAAATATCTAACAAACACTTAAAAAGTCCCACGTTCAAGGCGGGATTCGAACCCGTGACGTCTCGATCCCGGGCGAAATCTCTACCACCCGACCATGGAGGTCGACTAGAACTGCCTTCAGGCTTGATACCTACTGCACCGTTCGGAAGTTGAGATTTTATTTCGATTTACCGATGTTTAAAATAAACATCGATGTTATCAAAAAAAGATCGAAACTAAAACATCGATGTTAATATTTCTTTAAACTAACACATTATAAGAGATACATGCATATTATAAAGATTAATAACTGCTGAGAATCGAAGTTGTGTGACAATTGAGTACAAATAAAATGGCTATTATAAAGTGACAATGGCGCGAGATGTGAACATACTTTTATCGTTTTTACTGAAAATCAGCTCTTTTATAAAATTTGTATATTCTTCTCACAGAAAACAAAACCAAAAACTACAACATGTAGGCATTGACAAACCCTATGATACTGCTAATTTTGGAAGCATCATTAAACTTATTCTTAAACACGTTTTTAATCTGCAGGCACGACTAACCACCGAAAATTACATTAAGGTTTCAGCATAGAATAATTTATAAACGCTCCAAAATCCCCGAGTCCGTCCGCATATAGTTGGCCCCGCCTTCCAGCGTGAAACGTGCGATTGCGGTAAGTTTCGCCTTGAAATCCGCAAGAGGTCGGTAGCCGACGGCCGTATTTTGAAAACGGAGGGAAAATGATTTAGACAAACTTAAAATGTTTTTTCTTTAATTCGTTTAGTTTGGTTGTAAAGAAAATGGTAATAGCCATGCCGATGCGGAACGCTTTTTAAGTTTTTTTAATAGTTTATGAAAAAAAAACTGAGTACGTCGGCCCTAGGTCGTTAAAAAAAAAAGTGACAACGCATCGGCGTATATTAATATTTACCTATATACCATTCCAAATTTGAAATCAATTGGACTATAAATAAACTCACAATTCATTTTCTGCTATGTACCGTCCACAACCGTAGCCCTTAAGTCGTTGGCAACTTTTGCAGCGTCTGCATTCGGATTTCTGGTCTAGGTGGCACACTGAATATTTGCATACGCTAAATCGGCGTGCCAAATGGAATAATCTAGATATTCCTGTGCCTTTAAATACTCTAGTTTTGATTAAAAATGAGAATGCCTCTCCCTTATCATGGCAGATGGCAAGAATTGTGGAGTTTCATAAGGGTACTGATGACATGGCAAGAGTTGCTACCGTTCGCACGAGACAAGGTGTGCTGAAACGCCCCCTTGTTAAATTATGTCCTTTACCAAATTGCGACAATTAATTAATAAATTAATATGTACTTTGTACATATTATATGTATATAATATATTACATAATAATATGGGTATAATAAATATTTTATTTTTCTTTTTTAATTTAACTTTAGGTTAATGAAAGAATTTTTTCATTGATTTTTTTTTATTATTATTTTAGCCTGTTAAAAAACAGTCTAAAATGGTGGGTGGGAATGTTCCGTCCTTCTATTTATATTTATTTTACCTTTTTTAATGAGTAAGGTATTTTCTCGTATATAGCATAAGTAATTAAATATATCATTTGAATTTACCGCGATATTACCTTTTGCACGTGAAAACGGCCTGCCAGGACGCGAACGGCACATGCGCCACCCAGGGCGATAAAAGAAAAAGACACTTCCCGCCATATCGCGACCAAGTTAAAAGGTTCGAATTTCTCACCGCAGGAAAAAACATTACCAATTACCGCAAAACCCGCATGTTTTAATTTTATGTGCCTACTTGTCTACCCGGCGTGTTCGAGTGCTCAGGTGAATAGGGGGCCCCCATTGTGGATAACAACGAATAATTAGGTGAGTCCAATTCACGTGCCGTATTTATCTCAATTTTAATTAATGACAACTATAATGTGGAGGGAAAAATAATACCCAGGCAATAATTCATTAGCTGAACCATTTTACCTATGAAATTAAAAATATACAGTCCATTAAAATACAATTACAAACAGTGTAGATGGCAAAATTTGTTGATGAGTAAGGAAATCATTTAATTGGTCCGACATGACTCTTTCCAAAATTTTGTACATTGTAGGCAGAATACTAATGGGTCTAAAATGTGACAGTTCTGTAGGGTTGTTAGTCTTGGGAATGGGTAATATACTTGCTATTTTCCATAAACTGGGAATTTTATTGGTTTTTAAACATTGGTTAAGAATAAAAGTAAAATGTAAGTTTAGGTATGGCATCAAAAGTAAAATCATTTTAAGATTTATACCATCAGCACCTGTGGCATTGCTTTTAAGTTTATTAATTATTTTTTCAAATTCGTCTACAGTGACTTCGCGAAATGTAAGACCAGGTTGCATCTCTGAATAGGATTTATTTAAGTAAGTGTTACTTATAAAATCATGACATAGAAACAAAAAGAGGGATGCTATTGACGAAAAAGTCATTACATGTGTCGGGTGTGTGATTTAAAAAATCATGAGATTGAGAATTAGAACTGGTACCAATATTTAAATATTTTAATGTCTGCCAAAGGCTTCTAGGATTAGTACGGAAAACATGTTGCAAATAGGCTCTTTTTTCAGATTTAACGGACATATTTACTAAGTTTCTAAGTGATTTGTAATCGTTCCAAGCCATATCTGTTCTAAGTTTTTTGTATTTACTTAAAGCCGTATCTCTTAATTTCATCATGAATTTTAGATTATCTGTGAGGTGCTGGTGGCTTTTTAATTTTAGCCGTTTTAAACGGTGCATGCGTATCAAATAATTGAAGAATATTTGTATTAAAATAGTTGATCATTTCATCGATATCCTGTAGCAAATAGATGTAATCCCAGTTAATAAGGTAAATATCTTTAACAAAATTATCATAATTAAAATTCGAAAAGTCTCTAAGTTTTAAGAAACGGCCTAGATTTAGATTTTAAAAAGTTTTTTTATCTTACAAGTGACTAAAAAACGATCGGATATATTATCCATCTTCAGCACCTTAAGGCTATTAAGAATCTCAGGAGATGTAGAAATTATTAGATCAAGTAAAGTCTGAGATGTATTGGTTACCCTAGTAGCTTCCGAAATACACTGGGTTAGCCCATATTTAAAAAGGAGGTTGTTGAATAAAACACACCCTGGGTTATTGTTTCCCTACAGGAAGTCAACATTAAAATCTCCTCCAAAAATAACGTAATCAAACTCTGGAAAGAGAGCAGTCAAACTATTCTCCAAAACATTCAAACACAAACCAAGATTCGACGACGGAGGCCTATAAAGTGAGCCAAAGCACAGCTTCCTACCACCGACCTTCACATGAATCCACAATAATTGTTGCAAGACATCATCCGCATTGCCAATATCCACAATAGTAAACTTAATATTATTTTTGATATAAAAACCTAAGCCACCACCTCTTCCATCTCTGTCCTTCCTAATTAGATTATATCCCTCAATGAGCAATCCAGAACTGGGAAATTTCTCCTGAGCCACGTCTCTGATAGCCCTAGAATGTCAAAGGAGCCCTTAGCCACCAATCCTGAGAAAAGATCGAAACCTGTAAAAAGGGATCGAATATTAAAATGAGAAAATTCTAAGAACGCATTTCTCATAGCCACAATTTACCTATTTGCCCCAACCTGATATAAAACTAAAATGTTTATGTGTTGGTCGTCTTACAGCTATACAATTAGCGAAAAAACTACATAATAGATAGATAAATGATCCAGATTTAACGAAAGCTAAACGGGTTAAAAAGCATACATGCTAGTTTCAACTTAAGGAACAACTATTCTGACCTAAAAAAATCCTAACAAATTTGCGATAAATTTATTTATTTATTTACGAGCCTATAGCCCATTAAAAGATTAAAAATAAAACAGAATGAATGCATATTATACAGAAGTAGCATAAAAATTATACATTACGTCACTAAGATAAAAATACAAACACAAAAATACACACTAAAATAATACAGATATAAAAGTCAAGAAGCCCTAAACAAAATCTCTCAATTCGCTATTAAATTGGCAGCGAGAAGAAAAAATGTCCAATTCGTTCGAATATAAATTGGCCAAACGAGTAGATCTTTGCAAAAAAGAGTTGAGCGGTAATTCGTGCGGGTAAGTGGCTGATAAAATGTAAAGCTAGAACGTGTTGTCCTGGATGGAACAAGGATAGGAATTCTGGATACCAAATCTGGGCAATGATAAACATGATTCAAAATACCCCACAAGAGTTTAAGATCGTGATGCTTACGACGGGTCTCAAGTGAATCCAATCGCAACTCAGACTGGAGGTCGGAATACGACATTGCATGTCCATTAGGAATCTTAAATGCAGAATACTTTAAGAATTTATGCTGCACACTCTCCAGACTGTTTATATGGACTGCGTAAAAAGGATTCCAGACAGAGGATCCATACTCAAGGTGAGATCTGACTAAAGAACAATATAAAGGTTTGATTGACGCAAGGGTTCTGAAGTCGCTCGAAGATCTCTTGATAAATCCAAGCATCCTCAAGGCCTTAGCCTTCACGGCCAGAATATGGGGAATAAAAGTAACGATCTAACAAGATTCCCAAATCGACAATGCTCGGCACAAGGTCGAGAACCCCGCCATCAACGACATATTCGTGAATTAAAGAGTCACGAGACCTCGAGAACAACATGAGGTGGCACTTAAAAGCATTCAATTCCATGCCATTCGTCTCACACCAGTCGACAAGGCTGCTGAAATCCGTCTGCAAGAGCTCACAATCATGGGGTGAAGCAACCTTAGCAAACAACTTCAGGTCATCTGCGAATAGAAGAAATTTGGATGTGGCAAAACAGTTCTGGATGTCATTAATAAAAAGGTTAAAAAGTAGAGGGCCTATATGCGACCCCTGTGGTACACCTGATGTTACCTTTATAAACTTGGATTTAAAGTTGTGAACTCTAACTATCTGAACTCGATCCTGCAGATAACTGGTGAACCACTGAAGCAGAGACCCATGAATGCCCAGTGTTTCAAGCTTTGATATAAGAACCTGATGATTGACCCTGTCAAAGGCCTTGGAGAAATCAGTGTAAATAGAATGCACCACCCCACCGCCCTCCAAGGTCTCCGACAGAAAATCAAGATATAATACCAGGTTTAGCTCCGTTGACTTGCCACGTTGAAAACCAAATTGCTGGTCCATGATACAACCACCCATTGATATCGTCAGACTATCGGTTATAATATTCTCAAACAATTTCGGAATTACATTCAATATACTAACAGGCCTGTAATTTTTTACTTCCGATCTGCTGCCAGATTTATGAATAGGAATAATAAAGCTAGTCTTCCAACAAAATGGTAAATAGCCAGAGGAGAGAGAGAGGTTGAATATGGAAAAAAGTGGTCTTGCCAGAATGAAGGCACAATAACGAAGCAAGCCTGGGGGTATGCCGTCAGGACCAGGACCCTTATTACAGTCGAGCTCGCTCAACTTTATGTAAATATCAGAGATTCCAAAATTAATATTAGATATGTTTACATTATTAGTGGAGATCTGATTAGGAATATTAAAGTGCTTATCACAGTAAATAGAGGAGTAATACTCCGCAAAGAGATTGGCTATCTGGGGACCAGTATTACCTTTTTCATTATTATAATAAATTTCATAAGGAATATTGTCAGTCATACGTTTAGCATTGATAAACTTCTAAAAATATTTGGGGTCCTGAATGATATTATGCTCCATTTGGTTCACATAACCGTCATAGCAATCCCTAGAAAGTTGTTTACACAGGGACCTCAGCCTGGAAAACTCCAAATAATCAGAATGTTGACCGGTTTTTGAACCACGAAAACTTGTAACTTTGTAGGAGCACACACGTTCAGCATCGTACACGTTAAATTCGTTTTTCAGTTGGTAAAAGAGACACGTGCGTTTTGCGACAGAAATTGGACGCCTGATGCATTAGTACGGCCACAAAGTAAGAGGTGTCGCTAAAATAGCGTCCGTCCCAAGGTACAACCGTCCCAAGGTACGACATTCTCCCCTAAGTAGTTCTGTTATAGAATTAATTAAAAAATGTGTTAATAATATCCCAGTAGAAAGTTGGAAAAATTCTGTGAGACATGTGATCAGGGCCGGCGCTAGGGTCGGGCAAGCCGGGCCCCTGCCCGGGGCGGCAACCTTAGGGGGCGGCAGGCTGTAAACTAATTAACTAGTTTATGAAGAAAATAAACCAAGATTCACTACTTGAATACTTAAGAAAAATTAATATGTGAAATTTTAATAAAATTTGCTTTTACTACCTATACAAATATTATGTTTTACGAACTTTTAAGTAGTTTGAATGAAATGTCAAAATATTTCAAATTCAAGGAGCTCACAAGCATAATAAATTATAATTATTTAAATAAATGAAGTCACATACAATATGCTGTAATATAATTTTATTTCATACTGTATTGTAAAACACACCTTTAAATATTTGAATTTAGTCCAGAAAATAAGGTTTTACAGCAATAAGTCCGGTAAAATTTTTTTGAAATTGACATACCAGCTAATTTTGAGCTGACCCAGCCACGTCATAGAGTTCGAAGAAGGAATGTTAATTTCGACTATGAGGCACGAGATGATCCGATAGAAGATCCTACTTTGAAATATAAGGCAGAGTTTTATTTTTTGACATTAGATAAAGCTATCAATGCACTTGGATCCAGGTTTGATTTGATAAGTAACCACAGCAACTATTTCCAGTTTTTATATAATATTTGTGATTTAAAAGATACTCCTCAAAACGACGTACTAAAGTATTGTAAAGATCTAGAAATAGTGTTAACTGATGGGAATTCATCAGATATAAACGCGCTGGACCTGGCAGACGAGATAGTATCGGTTCTGGCTTTGCTAAATAAAAAAGAAAGTCCAATCGAGATTTTAAAATTCATATCGAACCTGGATTTTGCTCCAAATCTCGGTATAGTTTTAAGGATATTGCTTACTCTCCCAGTAAGTGTGGCAAGTGGAGAAAGGAGTTTCTCCAAATTAAAATTAATTAAAAAATTTTTACGCTCCACAACTACCGAGGATCGGCTAAACGGCTTGACAACAATAGCCATTAAACATGAACTGGCTGAAAAAATTAATGATAAAGAAATTATAAAAAAAATTTCATAATTAAAAGTGAGAAAAAAACACTTTTAAGTTTAACTGTATTTTTAATATGTAATTAAGTAAAGTAATTAATATTTAGTGGTTCTATAATTTGTTTTAGTATTTTTTAAATATCTGTATTTTATAATAATTATACACTAAAAATTACTCTTTTCTTTTTTCTCTGTGCAGCCGGGCAACCCTAATTTTAATTGTGCCAAAAACATGGTAAATTAATAAATTAGTATTTTTGGCTAATCAAAACTTTAACATTATTGATAGCATTTTTTTGCTCACGTTTTATTTTACTATTAACTGTGGGAAGGGTGTAGGTTATCTCTTTTAATTTTTATTATAAATGGGCGGCATTTTACTCTTTGCCCGGTGTCGAAGATTCCTATAACATAATTAATAGTAACGTAAGGCCCGTAATAATTAGTTTAGGCATATATGAAGACGATAGTGATAGTGAAACAGAGCTAAATATAGAGTAGGTTAAGTTAAATATTGTATTAAGGTAATTCCGGGATTGTTGCCCCACCTAACTAAAAAAAATTGTAACTTCTCAATATTGAGGGCCCAAAACCTCAAAAAAACTTAAGTTGTACGATGTTTAATCAAGAACACATACAATATCTTGTTTTTCAAAAATATGCAATAATTGCAGGTTTATATTAGAAAAATCTAAATGGCGTTTTTGGTCATCTCTCCCTATGATGCGGGTGAGATGCCCTACATTAACGGGACAGATGCCCCAGCTCTTAAAGAATAGTAAATTGTAGATCACATTAAATAATGATATAAATTAAAACTATCTTTTAAAAAATGTATACCATATTTATTAAAATAAAGGCAAATAAGAACAGCAAACCAAAGATATTTTACAAAAACAAAAATAAACTCTCATACAAAAGAACACAAAAAAAATATAATTAAAAGCAAAATTTGGCGAAAAGGGCAAAACGATTGAGCTTTTTTAAGATCAAGACATGAAAATTAACCTAAGATAGTTTTTAAGTCTTTCTTCGCCTTTTCAGCTCTTTTTTCTACTCTTCCACAAAAGTTGCATTTATTGCCGTACAAGGAACAGGTCTCATGATACCATTTTTGGCATGCTGTACACTGAAGCCAATCCACTGTCTCTGTTGTTTCAAAATAGTTTTCCAAACATTCAACACATTTTTCCGATTGAGTTTCCTTGGTTATTTTCGTATTTTTTGAAGATGACTCAACAGTGCTTTTAATTTTCTTTGCAATTTCGGCTAATGGTTTATTATCTGAAGTTTCGGAATTTTCAGAAAGGCCAGTCTCATTATGTACCTTTTGGTTTTTCCTTTTCTTCAATATTTTTTCGTTTAGGAGTTGAGCGGCTTGCTTTTTTTTTTCTTTGAGTAGGTCGAATGATTGGAATGGGAGAAATTTCGTGAAGAAATTTGCTTGGTGTCTCTTTAAATTTTCGTTTGTCACGCTTAGAAGCATGTTTCACATTAGGAGATCTGGGTATTGTTTTTGGGCTTAATTCTTTTGATGTTCCCGCAATTGGCGACCGTCGTTCAATAACATCTGACAGGAAATTAACATCGTTTTTAGCACTTGCACGAGATGCTACATCGCTAGTTTTTTCTGTAGATTTGAATTTGCCTTGTTTAGAAAGATCGTTGGATTGCCTAGAAGATTTTGACTGCATTGTTATAGGACTAAGCTGTCTTGATGGTACCTTAATTAGTTCATAAGGATCAACCTGGGCCGAGTTTTCAGTACTTACAGAAGATGTTACATCAGCAATTGCATAAAAATGGTCTGGAATGGCATCGGGGTCTAAAGGGAAGATTCCCGTTGCTCTAAACCCCGACAGAGCAGTTTCTACTGAGGCGGATTTTTCCCATGCCTTTCCAATCAGTTGACTTGCCTGAACCCGCTTTAGCTGTCTTCCTGGGTTATGTCTCATCCACTGTCGAGCTTCACGT
This sequence comes from Polydrusus tereticollis, assembly GCA_963920685.1. NCBI lineage: Eukaryota > Metazoa > Arthropoda > Insecta > Coleoptera > Curculionidae > Polydrusus > Polydrusus tereticollis. Next base: position 56,220,865 of record OY987335.1, read on the forward strand.
TTTAGATTGTGCTTAAGGGATTTAAAAAATGCCCTGTCAAGTGGCTGCAGTGCTTGAGTGGTGTGGCTTGGAAGGCAAATTAAATCGATATCATTTGCATCTGCAAATTCCAACATTTCCAAAGAATTTGTATGGGAAGCATGCCCGTCTAAAATTAAAATGGATCTTCCAGGCGGCTTACGAGGAGCAAAATGATCCCTTAGCCATTTAAAAAATAATTCAGCAGTAATGTACGATGACTTAAGATTCATAAAAACTTTGGAACCTGAAAGTAGTCCATCTTTGAATTTTGGTTTTTCTCTTTGTCCCTTGAATATAACCACTAGTGGTAGAAATCGTCCCTCCGCACTGCAACAGGCAATAATGGACACATTTTCGCCTCTTTCGGATGAAATTAAGCTATGAACATCCTTAGCCCCCTTTGTTGCGATTACCGTACCAGCTTCGTTATTTATTTGGAACCCGGTTTCGTCCATGTTAAAGACGTTTTCCGGTCTAACGAACATGTTATTTTCCGTGTAACTCTTTTCAAGCAAACCGAAAAAATGTTTAGCTTCGTCTCGATTCATTCCCTGGCTTCGAGCAATGGATAATCCTTGCGACTGCCTTACACTTAATTCTTTATTAACGTAAAGTAAAACACACAATCTGCTCCACTAGTTTAATGTAAAATTTTTAAGCCATACATGTTTCGGAGGCATAAACATAAACCTCCATCATCAGTGGGATAAAATTAAGTTAGTAGAAGAGAAAAGGACATTGTGAGAACTGCAAATTAAAGATAGAAAAGAAGTATTAGTGAAACAAGAAAAACTTAAACGACAATAGGCTCATCAGAGAGCTCGGAAAGATGATAGATAAAAAGGAGAATACTTAAGTGAGAGACTGATTTATTCTTAGGTCAAACAAAATAGTGTTGACTTACCTTGTGTTTTAATTATTAACTACTAAATATAATAAAAAAAAAAATTTCTTTAAATAATAACACCTTTTTCAATTTTCTATTTTATTTCTACAACCATGCTTAATACTAAATGATGAAGTTTTTTCTGCGACACAAGGTAAGTCAACACTATTTTGTTTGACCTAAGTATAAATTAGTCTCTCACTTAAGTATTCTCCTTTTTATCTATCATCTTTCCGAGCTCTCTGATGAGCCTATTGTCGTTTAAGTTTTTCTTGTTTCACTAATACTTCTTTTCTATATTTAATTTGCAGTTCTCACAATGTCCTTTTCTCTTCTACTAACTTAATTTTATCCCACTGATGATGGAGGTTTATGCCTCCGAAACATGTATGGCTTAAAAATTTTACATTAAACTAGTGGAGCAGATTGTGTGTTTTACTTTACGTTAAAATATCACTCCACTGAGAGATGGATTTCTTCCATAAAATTAATTCTTTATTTCTTTTCAAAAATAAGCTTAACCAATCATAGCCGGCCAATCCGGTTTCACGATTAAACCTGTGATTGATTTTCAATTTTTCAGCAAATTAAAATGCCAATGCCCGAATTGTTTGTCTGTCAGGAGCAAATCCGGCTTGCTCTAGTCTTTGAACATGTTTTACCAGTCTTTTTTCGTTTTCTATTCCCAAAACACCCTGGGGACCAAGAGGTATATCCGTATATCAGGCCTAGTTCCTTGAATTTTTCTTCTTCGCAGTGTTCAAGAGGGGATACCATATGCACGTGAAGCTTCATAAACTCCCATTTCGCCAGAATATAAACACCTTAAAGCTGCTTCCAGATCTTCTTGCCGCTATTGCCTCCTCGACTTGACACCAGGTTTTCGTTTATGTTGTGTAGGCATCCTACAAAAGAAAACAAGAGCTTAGGAAAAAAAATAGAGACTGATTTTGGAGACAGATGCTCCAGGTCATCTATCCTTTTGTACGGGTTAGATTGCCCCCCCCCCCCCCCCTCCCCAGGGCATCTATCCTTTCGTGCGGTACAGATGCACAGTTAAAATCAAGAAATATACTAAATATCTATCGCTAAACATGTTAAATCTTATAATAATAATTGTAATCATGTAAACGTACCTTTAAATATCCTTATCTCACTAACAGAGCGGAGCACAAACACAACCACATGTGCCTACGAATAGTTTGGCATAACTGAAAAGTGACTAGATAATATCGTGCGTAATTTTTGGCGCGAAATATGAAAACAGGGGCGTCTATACCGGTGAGGCAACTCTCCCGGAATTACCTTATTATAATATTGTAGATTAGTATTTTTGTATAAATATTAATAGCTATTTAATTACATGAATAAAATAAAGATACTTACCTATTATTTTATATTTGTTGTTTTGTTGAAAATAGCTAACCTAAACTATTGAAATTAGTAGGTAATCAGGACCTGTACCCTTTCAAAAGGTCCGGTGCCTAGACAATAGATATTTGTCAGGCAACTTATTTATGGTTGGGATTACGACTGAGGGTTGTCATTTAAATTTTATAGCAGTCGAAAAATCAACGAATTATTGTGGAATGGAACATACATACCTACTGTATATACACAATAATATAGTGTTTTGTGAATGTAATTTTTGACATGTTTAAATCTTCTTGGTTGCTACGCTTTGCGATTATTACGATAATTACTAAATTTCACCAACAACATTGCCATCAGAATCGCGCGATCCAGTAGCGCTACTTTATATCAGGCATGGTTCTCGCTTCCACTTATTCCCACAGTAATCGCTCAGTTAATAGGAATGATGAATGCGACCAATGACAATTTGGCAATTACAGAAAAATAATGTTAGCTTTTATGACAGTACGTCGTTGTTGACAAGTTGTCGGGTAATATGACGTCACGCGTTGTGTTTAACTTTCGCGGTCACATGACATACAGATCACAATGTACGATTTTAATTTATTATTATTAATAAATAATAATCTATAATTTTCTTAAAATTTACTTAGCCGTTTTTTGCGTATTTTTCCAACTTGAAAACCAAGAATCATCAACAAAAAAGGGCGTGGCACCCAAAAACTTTTCGCCTGCGGCGCTAACGCTTCTCCTAACACCGCCTCTCTAAATTGGCATGAACCGCGACTGCGTGGCCCCCCCCTCAAAGTGTTGATATGACCGCCCCTGGGTCTTGCCATCTTTATCTATCTATTCACAAAGTTAATTATTTTTTGTCACTACAGTCAACAACTACCCTATTGATTTATATCTACCATTAGTTCTAATCTTATAATTATGTCATTTATTGATCTACCGGAAGGGTCCACAAGCTTGTCTATAAACTGTATGAGAAATCCTCAAAAGTAAAAAAACCTTAGCGGGCAGGTGTTATTCGAGGTTAACACGAACAAGTGCACAATTAAAATGGGCGATAACGTTAGGTTATTGGCTACTAATTTCTAGTGATTGCCGCTTGATTCCCACCCGATTTCCATTGATTTCTAGGTGATTTCCATGAATTTCTAGGTGATTCCCATGGATTCCTAGGTGATTCGTATGGATTCCTAGGTTATTTCCATGGATTCCTAGGTGATTCCCATAAAAATGTACATTTATTCCCAGTAGTGATTGACCCTTCGGGCAAAACTATGCAGCTATCTATGTTTACTACTACACTGTTCCAGGAGCATTTAAGAGTTTTGGCACACACACATACAAAATTATTCGGTTGTACCTAATATACAACGTTCATTAATTGTTTTAATTAATACAGGGTGTTGGGAAAGTGTTTTTGGATTATTTGACATCGGGTTAGTTGTGTAAACGTGGTAAATCATCTTTCAAAAAACCGAAATGTCAATATTTTCCTAGTTATGGTCCATCGAGCTTCTTTTTTTTTTTTCTTATTTTTATTATACGGCAGTTAATTTCTTTACCAATCAAATTGACGTTCGGCACAGACTTAACGTGGTGATTTATATCATTCTGTACAAAAATGTTGCCCTACTAAGCTATCAGAGTACACTTTACCTGAAAATCATATTTTATTTATCGCATATCTTTTTTGCTTTCACAGATATTACAAAATCAAATAAATATGTCGTGTTAAAGTTAAAAAAAAACACTAAATAAAAAAGTTGCTCTTTATTCACTCAATAAACCTCACCGTCTAGCCACAAATTATCATTAAATCAGTTTTCCCAATGGGCGCAAAAAAAACAAGTACCTATAGTCAAATCTGGTCTTATCTGGCGGGTCCAAAGGTCACCGATTATATGAATAATTTCGAAAATTCCAGAGCTCATCAAAATGTTGTAAATAAAAACCAATATGGCCGTATATGGATAGCTGATTTTCCATAAAATTGAATGTTAATAGGTTAGCCGTTAACTTGAAACTATCAGTCATAATAAAAATGACGGGTCTCGTTCCAAAATTAATTTCTCAGGGGTGCGTTCGTATTATTGCAGACGGTTAACACAATAGTTTTACATTTAACAAATTTAATAACCAAAATGATGGTGGAAAATTAGATAAACAATATACAGTAAAACCCCTGACTAGCGACCACCAAAAATGTCGATGAAATGTTAAATAAATTAAACAAATTTTAGTTTATTTCAGCAGATAATAATAAATTAAATATAAAAAAAAATCAAATTACACATTGGCTAAATTTTTGTTGTGTAATATCAGGCTAAAAAAATATTTCCAATTTAATAGGTTACCTACTTCAAAAGTCAACGAGAAAAAGCTACTAGAGCCGGTGAGGTATCAAATCCCAAATTTATTTTACACGTATTTTTCCCCTGTTAAGCCAATAAGCGCCCCGCTAAAAATAAGTCTAAACCGGCCTCAAAATGCGGGTCCAGAGGTCACGGATCATATAAATCAATTCGAAAATTCCACAGCTTATATCAAAATGCTGTGAGAGAAAAGATACATAGTTTTATTATTTTAACTGTCGTGAAGTCGTGAAGATAGCCAGATATAATATTATTATTTTTGCAAAAATTATGTACATAATAGTACAGGGGTGGCGAATCTTTATGTATTAACGTGCATTTTTTCTAAAGAAATGTTTAATGAGGCCATAGACGTGCCGTCGCATATCGTAATATAATAATTCATAGTAAACTTTGTGATCGGTGGCGAGCCAAATTTTTATGTCGCGTGCCATTGGTTCGCCATCCCTGTAAATAGTATACCTTAAATGTATTTATTAAAAACGACAATAATAAACAGTGTAATTTATTTTAACAATTTTACTACTAAAACCTAAAAATTTAATGGCATTTAGTCTGATAAACTATTTCGAAAATGAAAGAAAAAGTGGAAATTGGCCAACGAATATGCAGGAAACCGTAGCGAAAGCACTGGGAATTAGTTTAAGGACTGTGCAGAATAATGTGCATGAAAGAAAGCATAATAATAATATAATACAGAAGAATACTAAAAAAAGTAAACAAAGAAAACCGTTTATAAACTAATTATAGACTGAAAACTGTCATCGTCACTTATAAAATCTGAAAAGTCCTCGTCGTCTGAGTCGTCTTCGAATGGAGCAATTATCATTGGCGCTACTTCGACATCTAGTACTTGTTCTCGATCCCACCAATCCCTTATTAATATTTCTGTATGTTCCACTGATTTCTTCCAGTACTCTTGTGTAATATGATCCAAAGAATCTTGCCAAACTATTTGTACTTAGTGGCATATTTGGTGAAGGATTTTGGTTGTGTTTTTCAAGCCACTCATAAATATCATTTTTCCTCCAAGATGAAGTAGGCTGTTTATTTAAAATTCTTGAATGATATGATGCATTATCTAATACAATTAAAGACGGAGAATCCAAATTTGGTATCAATTGAACTTTTAACCATTTTTCAAACATTTCGCAATTCATATTATCATAATAGTCAGCACTTTTTGATGTTGAAGAAAAAATTAAGCTTGCACCTGGAACATATCCTGTTACAGAACCAGCATGTAAAATAATGAACCGCTTTCCCGTGCCACATCCCTTTTTCCTTTTCACGTTTTTCACAGAATCATCTTGCCAAGATTTTGAACCACTTCCATTTGAAAATATCCACGTTTCGTCTAAAAATACCACTTTTCTAAATTTCGATTTGTAATTCTCCGTACCTATAATTTTTTAAAAACTGAACACGCTGACTCACTATCTGTGGCTGCTCACATAAAAATCTTCGGTTACAGTCTTTTTTATAGCGAAAACCTAACTTTTTTATTAATTTTGATAGCGCTTCAAGTCCAATTTCCAAAACACCCCGAATTTTTAATGTTTCTTGTAAAACTGGAAGAGTTACATTGGTTTTTGATCTGTATAAATCGTAAATCACATTTCGAACTCCCATTTTAATATTTTCGCTTAAATCCTCAGTCTTTGGCTTTCTTCGTTTACATTTTTTAGTATTCTTGGGTATTATGTTGTTTTTTTTTCATGCGCAATTCTCTGCACAGCCCTTAAACTAATTCCCAGTGCTTTGGCTGCTGTTTCCTGAATATTGGTTGGCGAATTTCCACTTTTTCTTGCATTTTCGAAATAGCTTATCAGATTAAGTACCATTTTTTTTGCTTGGGGATGCAAAAACCCAGAAAATTTTTTCATTTTGTCACAAACTGTCAAAGTCACAAAACTGACATCTTTAAATCAAGACGAAGGTGGCAGGTACTTGGGCAGGTACAAACTTTTGTGAATCGCTGAAAATTAAATACCTATCCTTTTCTTTCATGCCAAAATTGCATAAGTCTGTCATATTTGTCTGACGGATTTTATTTGGTTAGTATGATTAAACGCAATAAAAGAAAAGAAAAATTGAAAGTATGTCTTTGTTAAATCGTAAACCCGCCAGATAAGACCAGATTTGACTCTAACCATTTCAATCAATCAGATGACTTACTACCTTTATTCCTGTCCAAGTTCCCAAACACATTTTCCCAACACCCTGTATAGGTCCTTTAATTAAATTGGGTTCTCAAATGATCTTGTAAAATTGCTCTCGGGAACGATCCAACTGTTTCTACACGGCATCTATGCGACTAACCTAGATCCGTCTTGTCTGCGCCGCCCCAGTGAACACGCACCTGCGTGTTGTACTGTGAACACTGGTGTATTCTTTTTGTTATTTAATGTATTGTAATATGAAATTATTAGTTGCAGATAACAATGTAATATAAAAAATAAATAAAGAAGTTTTAAATTATTAATTAAATCTTTTTTTTAGGTCGGTTCGTGAAAATCGTATCATTTTTAAAAATTATTTTTTTGCCAGTTTGTTATTAAAATACCTAAAGACCGCCTTACGAGTCTAGAGCTACGAAACGAATTTAAGGAATGTGGAACATTGTTGCCGTAAACTCTGTTTAAATTTCCATAAAATATTAATTTGTATGGAATTCAAATATACTACATAAAACAATTAGACGTATGCATATCCCTGTAGTGTATACAGAGTATACACCCTGTAATATATATCCCGTTTATTTTTCCCCTTACATTGCAAATTATAATCATTAAAGAAGTAAAGATAATATTTAAGAAATATTAATTAATCATTCATTTTGGTAAATTTGGCAACCCACGTCTAATAGATCGCTGATTCCTGGGCCAGAAATTATCACCCGTGCCTTGAAACTGGTATTGTCTCTTTTTATTGTATATAATATTAAATTAGTGGGAAGGTCCTTGTCATCATAACATCTCCTGAAATTTTAAAGGCTAAAGGAGTTTAGAATTATATTATTTAATTTATATTTAATAATTATATTTAAACGTATGTAGCTGTGCTTGTCAAAATGAAATCGCACTATTTGAAACTTATTACATAAATCTATATTCTTATGTTTTTACGAATTTTATAACTTATAAAATATTAATATGAAACGAAGCAACGCACGCCTATGCCGCTATATTCAAAAATACCTTTTACGCCCTTTACTCCCCCTGTCTCCTCAGTCGTCGTAGCCGCAGACCCGTAAAGCGGACTATAGTGCAAACAACATCAAATAGCACATATTTTAAAGTACGTACTTGTACATTTTTCTGTTATTAAAATAAAAATGCAAAATTAATAATAAATTATGGTTCGTCTCGCAGAATGCTTTATTTTATTGCATCACTTACAATAAGCAATATATCTCGGGAACCGCTAATATAAGCTCAAAATCAAAGAAGATCGCGCTAGTGTATTGCATTACGAAGGTATTGATTAAAGGATTTGGTAAGTTTTGATTTGCGATATACAGGTATTTGCGAATCATTATTTTTTATAACTTTGACGCTCTGTATGGCTGCCAGATATTTTAAATGTGGGTGCCACGCCCTTTTTTGTTGGTAAATTTTGCTTTTCAAGTAGGAAAATAATAATATATACTGGGTCCGCCAACGAAGCGGGGACGGAATACATCCGTATCGAAGAACTTATCAAAAATACTGAAACAGCATGAGGTCTGGAATTAAAAGTGGCATGTTTTAAAACTATTTTACATACAGGGTGTTAATTAATGTCATGCAGATATTTCAGGAGGTGATAGTACTCGTCAAAATAAGAAAAAAATGCAAATATATATGCATGGTCTAAGACGCGTTATTTTCGTTATACAGGGTGGCAAAGTTTCAATTTTTTTTCTCGTATTTTGCGTTTTCTCACTAATATTCTGTGATAATTGTTTCAAATTTGGAACATCAACCATTTTTTAGAATCTCTACAATAAAGTATCAAAATTGTCGGTCGCAGTATACAGGGTGTTACATTTTCTTGAATCGGCTACAATTTTATCTTTCAGAACTTTTTTTTGGAGCTCCCTGGATGAATTCCGGTATGGAATTTGAACTCTCTGTTCCCTTGTTTAGCGTTCTGGTCTCTTGCACTATTCTCGTATCTGTGACCGTTTTCGATTTATTTACAAAAATAGCCATCGATGAAAATTAAGTGTAGGCGAAATAAAGTAGAGTAAAAAGCTGTTTTTATTTGTATGTATTCTAAGTAATTATTTTCATTTTTATTTTAGATCAACCGACAGGGTTATCAACAATCAGATAAAAACATTACAAATTAAAAATAAATTAAAACAAAACAATTAATTAGTTAATCAAATAAAAATAAAACAAAATTATAAAAACTGTTGAAAATGTCCGCCTCTTGCTAAAATGCACGAATCAAATCTTCGTCTCATGGACTGACGAACTCTGCCAAATATTCCAGGAGTATTACGAATGATGTCGCATGAAGCTATTATATTCTGTTTCTTAAATACTCGTCTGGACTGGGGTCTGATACACTAATGCTTTCAGGCGTCCCCAGAAAAAGAAATCCAGGCTATTCAGGTCTGGGGATCTAGGGGGTCATGGCTGAGGTCCCCCTCGACCTATCCAACGGTTGTTAAAAATTTGATCGAGAAAGTTTCTCACCTCTATGCTGAAGTGCGGTGGTGCACCATCGTGCATGAACCACATTTGGTGTCTGACAAGAATTGGTACCTCTTCTAGCAGCCCTGGTAGTTCCTCTTCAAGAAATTGACGATAATATTGTTTGTTTAGCCTTGATGGTAGGAAAAATAGTCCTATCAAATAATATCCAATAATGCCGGCCCACACATTTACTGAAAACTGTTCTTGGAAATAATTTTCGCGTATCGAATGCGGATTCTCTTCTGCCCGAAAATGGTTGTTGTGAAAATTGTTTATGGCATTCCTTGAGAAATTTGCTTCATCGCTAAATAAAATCGTGTTTTCAAATAACGGATTTTGGGCTAGCATTTGTAGGAACCATTGGCAAAATCTAAAACGTAGTGGAAAGTCACGTGGGAGAAGAGCTTGAACCCTTTGGATGTGGTAAGGATACATTAAGTTGTCTATTAAGATTTTCCAGACAAGCACAAATGAAATGTTAACTGTTGCGGCAATTTTTCTCGTACTAGTAGCAGGATCATTTTCTACTGCATTCAGGACTGCTTCCTCGACTTTAGGAGTCCTAACCGTTCTGTTTGCTCTTGCTAAATGAGTGGATTTCTTGGACGATCCATTTTCACATAGTCGATTATGTAGATTTGTGAATGTCCGTGGGTCAGGCAGTATTCGATTTGGATACCTTTGTGCATACAGTCGTCTGGCTTCATAACAACGTAGTGGACCAATCGCTTAATTAGACCTAGGTCCCCTGATTTAACAACCCTTGATTTCTACCTTTGGGGATACGTTAAAGAACATGTATATGCCAAACCTCCTACGAACCGAGACGATATGAAAGATGGTATACGAGAGGCATTTAGAAATATTAGAATACGAACTCTACAAGATGTCCAGCAAAATTTTGTTCGAAAGCTACATTTATGCATTTAAGAACAGGGAAGAACCTTTGAACATATTATTAGAGCCAGACAATAAATTCTGATTTCTTGCCTAATAAGGATTTGCTTAGTTTTATTGTGTCAACCCATTTGTTTTCTTAAATTTTTATTGTAATTCATTGTTTTATATTCATTTTAAGTTTTATCTACATGTCTTGATAAATCTGTTAATTAGTAACATTTAGTTATTAGTATCTTTATCGCAGAAAGAAATGCCATTTAATGCTAGGTTATTAAAATTGTTGCATTAGGAAATTAAAGTCATGCATAATTGATGCAAACCTTTAAAAGGTTACCGCTAGATTTTCCAAAAAAGTAGCAAAAATGTTGACTTTTAAAGTTAATATCCAAATATCTAAAATACGGTAAACTCTAAGAGGTATCAAATATGGTATCAGTTGATAGGATATTAAAAGGACTTTCTAAATATCAAAAAACATACAGGGTGTTCCATTTAAAAAAGAGGGAATTTTAATATTTTCCATAATGTGATCACCCTGTATAATAAATGTACTTATGGCGGACTTAATTATTTAATTTAGCTTTGTTTCTACAGGAACAACAATTATAACAATTTAACCATATCAAACCAAAGTTCACTAGGTATATTAGCCAAGTTTACAGTGCACGGTTGTAAATAGTTTAGTACCAGGACATTGACGGCTCTGCCAGCTTTTAGACAGTGGAGAAGGGGGGGTTAAATAAACCAAGTAATTATGAGGGCGCCACGTGACTTAAGTTACATTAAGCCTGTTGTCTTGATGTTATAGTGAGCTAACCAATAAATCACGAATTGTGTCTACTCACGACTACAACCGGTTCCATAAACTATTAACTGAAAATGAAAACCAAAATCAAAATGTAATTCGACCTACGATGTAAAGAAACAAATTATATTTTCTGTGACTCGTTACATAAATAATTATTTTTATTTATATGGAAATGTGAACCAATGGTGTTACAAATGTGCATGTAATATAGTTTAGATTAAGGAAATTTAAATATCTTATTATTATTTTACCACGTTGAGTAGTTACTATTATTTACTGCAATGAATGAGACATATTATCTATACCTTTAGCGCAAAACGTGATCACGCTTCGTTACAATCGCACGGTAGTACATACTTCTTCTGACTGGAGTGTTACAATGCAACGTTACCAAAATAACTAGAAATAAATTATAAACTACTTATAAAATCAAAGAAAAGACGTTGCTTTCACTACCCAATTCATAAAATATGGCTCTGGTTATGTAAATTAAATGGTTCGTTATGTAAATAAAAAAATGGTACATTGAGCTTATAAATTCATAGTTACGTGAGAGAAAAAAAATATTGTTATTGATTGAATGGGTAGCCTCTTTGGAAATAGTTCAACTAAACCGTTGAAACTCAACATAAATTAAGACAGACTAGTGTGCCTGTATTTATTACTCGTAATTCCTTACACGACTAATATTCACAGTACTATTCAAAAATTAACATAATATGTGCAAAAACTTGCGCTATTCCTGGGTGTTGTGTTAAGGCTGGTTCGTAGGCCTCTCAAAGACCGGACTTGGAGAGCTGCGACAGGTGTGATAGGCTGCACCAATGTTAACCTTCTCCCTTGATCGAATGATCCGTTCGTGAACTACAGCATGGAGCAATTCTGGACCTTGCAACAGGAACTGGGTGGATAGCAGCAATTAGCGTACCGCAGACAGGGATAACAATAAGACCCAAGTCAACGATTAAAAATTCGACATTAAAAAGTAAAACCAAAAAAAGAAAAACGTAGAAAAAAACCCTGAAACAAAAGAAGATAATTACTCATTTCCTAATTTAGGGTGACTCCACAACATAGAAAATATACAACCAAATATACATTTGCAGAACTGCTAACAAAATTAACTCTCAAGTTAGTTAAACATAACTTTAGATCTTAGGCGGGGTTAAGCCCAATTTATAAACTTTGTAGTTACGCTACGCTCAGTTCAGTTCCGCTTCGCTCTCAGTTACGGTGCGCCGCAAAGGCTTTCCAATTTATAAACTTACGTTCCGTGTCGCATGTCGTTCTGCATTTTATTGGTCAATGGCATACGTCATACGTCAAAACAAACCCACGTGACTAAACTTTCGGCGCCCATTGGTTACAAGTCGAACTGCAACGAATGGCAACGTAAAAAGATAAAACTTGGTCATCTTCGGCGGAGCGCAGCGTAGCGTAACGTACGAACGTAAAGTTTATAAATGGTTTCATATGTTTTCGTTTGTTGAAGTCGAACGATCATCGGCGGAACTGAACTCAACTGAGCGTAGCGTAACTAACTAAGTTTATAAATTGGGCTTTATGGTGAATGTGTAGCGTCCTTCCAGGAAAATTAAATCCACGTGGGTGTGAAAACGGTTTCCAATACTAGCATCAAATCGCTTAAACCGGCAAATTCCACTATATTTGCTGATAGAAAATCCCTATATTCAAGGGTACCGCACAACTTTTCACGGTTAAAACATATCAGCAAACTTTTCCTGGTACAAAAAGGGCTTCTCCTTTCCACGCTTGCACAATTAAAAAGAAAGATGTCTGCCACTCCCTGTAGAGTCAAAACGGGCGGCTGGCGGTGTTGCCACATACCCGCGAAATACCCGTACCTAACGATCTGCCATAAACCATGATTCAAACTGCACTGACAGAAATCAACTGAGATAATAATATTTTCTTTAAAAGCGCAATCTAGAAGTTTCCAAGTTAAAATATGATTTCACGGATCTGAAACCTACCGGGATAATCCAGGAATTTCATTGTTTCCAACATTAATCAATAAGTGTCACCTCGTGACGTCATAACCGAGTGTAATATAAAAATCCTAAAATAACGAACTGGCAACGTGTACCAGAAAATCGCAAATAACCACTGTACCGTCCGCTGTATGCTTATACGTCAGAATTTGACAACACTCGTACGTCAGAACCTGTCAATTTAAATAAACAACAACAAAACAATCGAAGAGAAAACCATCTCAAAATAACGATAGCCAAACGAAAGTAAGTTCCTTTTTAGATTTCCTATCACATATTACCTAGAACAAATATATACATTGCATGTCATGTGTTTCCTAACCAAAAAAAAACCTACGAAAATACGTTTGTTTCCAAAGCGAATATTTTAGATAATCCGCTATAAAACTGTGAGACTGGAGCCTTGCATAGATCATTTAACTCTTACTTTACTATTCATGCTAGAATATATGCTAGAAAACTCATAAATTCCACACAAAAACTAACCAACAACACTTGTGTCAATGCAGTGTAAGAAACGACAAATAGGGCTTCAAAAACCCAAAGAACTTATACTAAAACTCATAGAAGAGTGCTCTCTTGAGCTACACAACCTACATACAGAAGGATCCTCCTTACGTTGACCGAGAAGAGACTTCTCCGGGATTCCTTTTCATCAAATCCTAAACAACTTTTCGAACGTCATGCTGTACCGAAGCAAAGTGGATAGATAAAAAACGAAGAGAGTTGAATCTCAAGTGAATAAAAATAAAAAAAATATTTAAAAATCAAATTTTATTAATAAAATTTTAAATTAAATATTCACATGGATATTATGCAAAACTACTAATACTAACATAAACTAAAGTTCGATTCTAACTAAAAACTAAAGATCCGTTAGGTAAAAAATATACAAGATAATTCTTTTAATGCATTACTTTTTAATTGTGGTAGGTAGTTTTTAATTTAAAAAAATGTAATAATAATATGTACGACTTGTACGTAGTTAGAAGTATCAGGATAATTGGTAACTGGTCAATAGGTACACTTAAGAGTTAAAAGTCAACCTTCCCTCCATTTACTGTTAATATAATAAGGATTTAAACAATTTATAGAAACTAATATTATAAAGGAAAAAGACATTTTTTGATGCCATAAACTAAAAGTGTGTGATTCTACATAATGATTACCCACCATTAGGAAAAATATAAATACGTAGAACAGATACATAATTTAAAAAGACCGAATGACTTTAATTATTAATATAACAGTGCATTTAAGTACGCCTGAAGACCAATATACAAGACAAGGCTCTAGTGTAACCGTGATATTGAAAGTTTTTGAATGGGGTGTAAAATTATCAATTTTGGGGAAAATTGTGGCTATTTAGATATACCGCTGGACGTCATCTTGAATTTTATTTTAAAGGTACTCTCAGTTGTGGTGTAGCCGATATATATTTTTAAATTAAATATGATCACTAAGACCTATAGATTTTTTAAAATTTTAATTTTTTTATCAAACCTTTTTTGCTTACCCTACCCCAAAATTTAAATAGGTTCGTATTGACTAAATGAGAAATCAAGAATATCCTATGCTCATAGCATGCGTTAAGTTTATCCCCTAGCGAATGTTGTGTTTTCGTATTTGTAACAATTTTATTTTTAATTTTAGTACTAATACAGGGTGTCCGGATAAGGATACGGAGCGGCCATATCTCGGAAACGATACGTCCCACAGATCTGAAAAAAAGCTCTCATCATAAAAACTGCCAAGAAAAGTTCATTCAAAATAATTTTAAGTTTCGGAAATTGCCTCAAGAGGGCGTAACGGCTTATTTATTTTTTAAAGTTCATTTTACGGCAAAAAATGCCACTTAACCGTAGAAAAGCAAATAAATAATTAAAATCAGTAGATTGTTTACTACAACTTTTGTTATTGTTATTTTTTTGAATCTCGCCTAATAAAGGAGTGGGGGAAGCCTTTAGGACATTTTTCAAAAACTGTCATTATGTCGTTATCCTTCAACGGATTTTCTATAACTTGGACTTGTTTGAAAGGGAATTCCTTGGAGTTTAAATAAATGATTCAGGAATTGTCACAAGTTTCCTGATACAATTTTAAGATGGCGCTGTTATTCAATCTAACTTATTTTTTTATTTTTCTCGGTATTTGCAAATTGGATGGTATAATTTTTTTCGGTAGTAATAGGAGACAATTTGCATAGGGAACGATTAGTCCAAACCGCAAATCGATATCACCAGGGGTTTAAAAGTTATTTTGATTTTTCTTTAAAAAATGATACAGTTTCCATTTACCGGTACCCGGTATACCCCTAATAAGCAAGATAACAACTAATTTCATGGCCTACTGTTTAATAAACTATAAAATTTATAATAAAAGTTTAACGAGTCAAAGAAACATCAATAACACTGAATAAAATACGAATATTATGATATGAGATTATGAAAAAGTGCACAAATCTTAAATCTAGAAACAATTAGCAATTTAGCAAGACAACAATAATTACAAATGTTTAAAATATTTTCCGTCACTTCCTAAGCTCTTAGTTATTCTTCTTTCAGTGAAAAACACTTGCCTCTTGCCTCAATTTCAGCCGTGGATAAGCTTCGAACGGCATTTCATATCCTTTCCATCATGTTTTCGCCTAAATTACAAGTTCCAAGTTGGCCATGGAAAAAAACAAATTAATAATTTATTGTGACAAGCTGTTGATGAGTTTTAAACGTCAAGCATCTTATAATATTAAGCATTGTTTTTTACATTTATATTGCATTTTTCTACAAACAGTATGCCGTTTACTAACGCAGAAGCGTATGATATGTTGAATATGTATTTTCAA
The DNA here is from genome assembly GCA_963920685.1 of Polydrusus tereticollis. Lineage (NCBI taxonomy): Eukaryota > Metazoa > Arthropoda > Insecta > Coleoptera > Curculionidae > Polydrusus > Polydrusus tereticollis. The sequence goes on from OY987335.1 coordinate 56,236,783, forward strand.
TCTCTTGAAAATGCTGTAATAGCGTCGCGAGAGTATGCAATGCGATTTCCACAAAGAAGACACTATTCTCGAGAAGTATTCTCAAGATTAGCTCGACGATTAAGAGAAACTGGTAATGTGCAGCCCATTCAACGACCCTTACGCATTCGTAGGACACGTAATGAGGTAAATATTATCAACGTTTTGGCTTACGTTCAATACGATCCCACTTTAAGCACCAGAAAAATTTCCCTTGACTTGGGGGTTCCAAAAACAAATGTCCACGAGATTTTACAAACTAATAGTAATAGTATGCACCCTTACCACATCGTTTTACACCAGGCATTGAACGATACTGATTATGATCGTCGATTGGATTTTTGTCACTGGCTATTAAATATGATTAGGGAAAATCCGAATTTTCTTTCACGGATATTATGGACAGACGAGGCCACTTTCACTTACGCTGGGGGTGTGAATTTGCATAATATGCACTATTGGTCTGAGCAAAACCCTCATTGGATGAGGCAAGTAGATTTTCAAAACCGCTGGAGTTTAAATGTTTGGTGCGGGATCTTGGAAGGAAAAATTATCGGTCCCCATTTTTTTGACCAAACCCTTAATGGAGCAAGATTTTTAGATTTCTTGGCCACTTTCCTTCCACCTCTTTTGGAAGAAGTCTCCTTACAAACGAGAACAAACATGTGGATCCAACTTGATGGTTGTCCGGCGCATTACTATCGTAACGTACGCCAATACCTAGAAGAGCAATTTGCGCATCGTGTAATTGGAAGAGGAAGCTTGATTCCCTGGCCGGCTCGTTCGCCGGCTCGTTCACCGGATCTTACTTGTCTTGATTTTTACCTATGGGGTAGGTTAAAAGATCTGGTTTTCCAAGAGAGACCAACAACAAGGGAAAACATGATGGTAAGGATAACAAATGCCGTTAGAAACTTATCCACGGCTGAAATTGAGGCAGCCGTATTATCAACTAACAGAAGAATAATTAAGTGCTTACAAAATGACGGAAAACATTTTGAACATTTGTAATTATTATTGTTGTCTCGCTAAATTGCTAATAAAATTGTTTCTAGTTCTAAGATTTGTGCACTTTTTCATAGACTAAGTCTCATAATATGATATTATCATAATATTCATATTTTATTCAGTGTTATTGATGTTTCTTTCACTCGTTAAACTTTTATTATAAATTTTATAGTTTATTAAACAGTAGGCCATGAAATTAGTTGTTATCATGCTTATTAGGGGTATACCGGGTACCGGTAAATGGAAACTGTATCATTTTTTAAAGAAAAATCAAAATAACTTTTAAACCCCTGGTGATATCGATTTGCGGTTTGGACTAATCGTTCCCTATGCAAATTGTCTCCTATTACTACCAAAAAAAATTATACCATCCAATTTGCAAATACCGAGAAAAATAAAAAAATAAGTTAGATTGAATAACAGCGCCATCTTAAAATTGTATCAGGAAACTTGTGACAATTCCTGAATAATTTATTTAAACTCCAAGGAATTCCCTTTCAAACAAGTCCAAGTTATAGAAAATCCGTTGAAGGATAACGACATAATGACAGTTTTTGAAAAATGTCCTAAAGGCTTCCCCCACTCCTTTATTAGGCGAGATTCAAAAAAATAACAATAACAAAAGTTGTAGTAAACAATCTACTGATTTTAATTATTTATTTGCTTTTCTACGGTTAAGTGGCATTTTTTTCCGTAAAATGAACTTTAAAAAATAAATAAGCCGTTACGCCCTCTTGCGGCAATTTCCGAAACTTAAAATTATTTTGAATGAACTTCTCTTGGCAGTTTTTATGATGAGAGCTTTTTTTTCAGATCTGTGGGACGTATCGTTTCCGAGATATGGCCGCTCCGTATCCTTATCCGGACACCCTGTATATTCATGTTCCTTGTAAAATTCAAAATATTTTTTAAATATTAAAGCGGATCGCTGAACTATGCTTTGAATTTCTAAGGTTGGCACTACTGAAGACATGTTGCTTCGTTGCTTGTACCATTATAATTTTTGTTTAAAAGGAAAGCCTGTTTCTTGCCGGTAAGAAATGATTTCTCACTTTCCTGAAAAGAAGAACGGCAGTTTTGACAGTCGAATTTATTTAGGGTTTTCTTAACAAGACATCCTACATAATAAGATACAGCACATTCTTCCAGGGACGTATTTGTATCTTCGTTATTATTTGTATTGTTATTACTGTTCGCATCATTATCGTTTGAGTTTTCTTGTGTCGTTTGTTCATCAAAGTTAGAATGTGACTGTGTCGTATTATAAACGGAGCACGAATCATTCTTTTCACCTGATTTGATAGGCAATGTCATCGGGATATCTGAATCCTCCTCGCAATTTGAGAAAATTGACGATTTTATAAGATTTGTAATTGTTTAAATCCTAAAGGCTAATCTAAATTATTTTGCGGTCGGATTCAGATTCCAGCCACCCCGTTGCCTTATGTTTAAAAAATTGTTTTATATAAAATCTTGATTGAGTCGGTTGGTTAAAATAAAATGTCTATTGCTCTTCTTCTCGTCTTTAAAGAGAGAAAATACCCCATTAATGGTTTGCACCATGCCATCGAAACATGGCGGTCTGCTTTCTCTCCTCGAGGGATAGCTTTTCCTCTCTGAATTTTTTTGAAAACTTTAATAATTGAAGAAAAAATTTCTTTACTCTCCTTGAGAATTTTTAAAACGTCTGAATTTGCATCACTTAGCCCACAGTTTAAAGGATTTTTATCAGATAAGCGCTTACTGTTTCAAGCGTCAAATAAATTGTAAAGAGTTAATACAAATTCAGCCGTATCACTTCCTTCCATATTATTGATTAAGTTAGTTTCTACGCACGCTTTTATAGCCGCCGCCATTGTTCTAGAAAAAACTTGTGAAGCCAAGCTGCATGACATTTTTTCAAAAGAATTGGGATTTATGTGTCTTTTAGTTATCTTTGGTAGTGCTCTGGCAGTTTTAGAAGAAACATCAATTTCGAAGGTTTTTTTAATAACATCAAAATTAATTATCTTATTTCCTAATTTATAAGAAAATATGCAATTGGCATTTTCCAGTTCGTGTAAAGTCCTCTTATTAAAAAAACTAACGCATGGGTAGCTGCATTTGAGGTTCTTCCTAACGGTCCGAAATCCTCCAAGCCTTCTATCAAATCTAATTTTTTGTTGTATTCCATGCACTCCTTAATACTGATTTTATCAAAAGCAACCACACATTTTTTTTCATCGTCCTTCATACTAGCGCATTTCATTTTTAAATGTCGTTTGGTGCCTTTATCAAGGCCGGTTTTAAATAAATTGATAGAAATCCACCAGGGTTGGCAGGATATATATCCGTGATAAATATCCTGATATATATCTTGATAAATATCATGATATTTATGCGACGATATTTATCCTGATATATATCAATATTTTTTTTTCTTCTAAAATTCTATTCATCAGTATAAAAATATGGCACCGCTGGCGTTAAAATATTTGCGCAACAGAGACGATTTGAAAAAATATGATCTTGATTGGGTTTGGCTGGAGCAACCAAAAAATTTAGAAAATCCCTCTCCCTCTACAAATAAAAGTGATTCAGATTCGGATTCGGATCAACCATTAGCCAGGCTGATTTCATCATAAACTTGTTTCGAGCCTTTTTTTACTTGCTTTATTGTTTTTTATTTTATATTAGAAATATTATTTTATTATTTTAGTTGTTGTTTTCTTTTGGCTGTTGTGCTGATCTTAGTTTTTGTTCTTAGTTGAACCACAGTTAAAAGCAAAAATATATGTGTTCATATTCATAAACTTGTATTTTTTACTTACATTTTATATTCCTATGCCTACATAGGAGTTTCCTATACATAGGAGTACCCTATACATAGGAGTACTTAAAAACTATCATTGAATAGAATAAATACAAATTTACATATTTATAACATTATATTAAATTAAGTAATTTTGAATTTTAAAAATAGAAAACAGATGAAATACAAAATAATTAAAAATATAAATAAATATCCACATTTTGATATATATCGGATATATATCGATATATATCGGATATTTGGATATTTATATAAATATCATGATATTTGCCAACCCTGAAATCCACCTTCTAATTGTCGAGATAGAAGGCAAAATAATGCCTTTTTGCCTTAAAAAGAAATATGTCGCTGGTGACTTGTAAAAATAAGAGATAGCAAACTGCTGTTCCTGCTGATTCCATGTTTTACGTCGTTTACCTCTAAATTGCATTAAAACGAAAGTCTTTGCAATTGCGGATAGCAGCGTTAACATTGGCATCAAATGAAACATTAAATTCTTTGTTTTTTTAATTTTTTGCCTTATTCGAAATAACTTATTCTTGCAATTTTTTAATTTTGAATTTTGATACCGAATATGCCGTTTTAATACAATTTTTCGAGGCGTGTAAGATGTATCTGGTATCTGGTAGCAAAATTAAGTCAGTTATAAATTTCCGGGTAAATTTCGAATCGATACTTGAAATCTTTTCTAAGCACGTTTTTTTGCTGTTTCTCTCACTGCTTCCTGGACTTATTGGAAGGGAATGTTTGGGACCATATGTTCGAGATGGTATTAAAGCTTCAGACTTCATTGTCATAACTTTCTAAGATATTTCTCTTCGGTATAGCGTTATCTTTTGAGTGAAATTTTTTTATTGTTTTGTAATCCTCATCGGAAAAATTAATCTCGCAAAGGTATTTATTTCTAAGTTGTTCAGGTGTCAACCCAGCAAGTAGCGGATTTCCTAAAAATTCGAAAAAATTACTCTGTTTAAAAAATTACTTCGCATAAGGCTTTTACGCGTAAACTAAACTGTTGGGTCATTCGAAAGGGATACTGCAAATTTTTCATGAAAGATTAAAGTGAAATATTTTTAAAACTAGAAGGTATTGATTTGCGATTTTGAAGAGGTTTTTAAAAGTTTCTGTCGCTTGATTTAAGTAGGACGGCAAATAGTACATAGTTCTTTGAAACTTCTCCAAGTTAACAAAATTTCTTTGCATCCGAAAATACATTCTAAGCTAATGTACCGATTGCAAAGTATATAGTTCTAATATGAATATCACAAAAATTAGGGCATGCATATAGTTTATCAATTCGTGACCAGAACACACGTACAGAAACCGGTTTCGAATTTGCCAGCAGTTTATTTTCGATTTTTTACCACCGCAGCAGTATTTTAAATGTACTACTAGTAAAGAACTAGACAGTGTCTAATACAGCCTATATTTTAAAGATATTTCCACAGAATAAACCTAACAAAAAAACACTACATAATGAAAATGAAGCTTATATTACGCCATTTAAAGTCAAGATTAGATACTTGTAGAACATTTGTATTAAAATTGAACTTACCACAACTGATTATCCACTGCCTATAAACAGATTCGTCTTTACAAGGAAATCGAAAGAAGCGACGTTTAGAATCGCGTCGACTAACCCAACAATTAAAATATTGACAAACATTATCTGACATATTAGCCAATTTACTTAATTGTTAACCAAAAAGCGAACATACTCGCCGCGCAATCTAAAAATACTGAAAATAGTAAAAAGACGCAAGAGTCCATTTAGCGCCAATTCTGTGGAGATATGCAGGGGATTCTTTTGCTGTATTTGCGCTCTCTGCACCAATTATTCTCAAATGCGTGTCGCCTTCAAAATTTTTGCATTTTTTCATAAATTTAGCAAACATGTACAGTCGAAACGGTCGTTCTTTGCCCCTACGTCAAAACTTCCACGTGACTAAACCCATATGAATCTAATCAAAATTACTAGGTTCAAAAAGTCAAAAGAAAGTCTAAGTTTATAAACGTCGAAACTTTCGTGGCTAGCGTTCGGACTTAATAATAATAACAAATTTCCATAATTACTTACCGCCAACACGAAAGTACGATAAAAATGCTTCTGAAAAGAACAGTTTATAGGATTAAATTGAATTGCAAATCACAGAAACGTTTAAAAACAAATTAAAGTTGTCAGATCGAAACGATGACTTTGACATCAATGAACTCCTCAAATATCTTTTGTCTCTGTCTAGCACGTTACTTTGAATTCCAGACGTATTGCGCAACCCCGGAGACACTCTATTATGTTTTTATCATTTTTCAAGCTATGATAAATAAAGATGGGGTGTTGTAAATCACGTTGCCTCTTGATCGTTTATCCATAAAACACCGGCAAAGGACATAAATCTCGGATTTTTTAATGAAATTTTAGATATTTGTTCGGATTTATAATAACCGAGCTACAGGCTCGCAAAGAGTAGACCCTGAAGATGTTTTTTTCATAATATTTTCGAAATCAATGAAGGTACAAACTTGAAATTTAGGTATTCGAGTAAACTTTATATAGGCACAATCAAACTATCGCCGTTAAAATGTCGACAGTTTAAAAGCAGAGTCAGAAATAGGAGGGGCGGAGGTAAAATGTACCTAATTTTTTTGTCACATTCATTTTTATACTTTTTTTGTGCCAAATTACAAAACCTCAACGTGTTTTGCAAAAGAAAGGTAGTCTTCATGAAACACGATTTAGGGTGTCATTTTCAAGATAAATCGATCAAAAAATTATCTTGCATGCCAAAATGATTATATTTAGGTAGGTAGTCTAAAGAACGACGAATGTCGAAAAGTGATCGAAGAAGTGAATTTCAATTTTTTCGAAAGGAACATTAATAATAATAATAATAATAAACAATTTATATTAACCAAATAAATTGAAGCATACCAAGTACAAAGTATTAATAACAAAAAATAAATTTAAAATTAATTATACTACATTTATAGGTTAATAAGGGCCTGTTATTACGCAGACAACTGGTATTGCGCGAACAACACCAGATACTGTTAAGGCCAGAACTTATATAATATATTAGTTTTCAAAACATTCTAAACTATAAAGAAAAACTTAAATCATAGTGGCAAACAATATAATATAATGGTAGACGAAAAAGAGCAAAAGAGAAAGGAGGGGCATATTACAGTACAAAAAACATTAGGTATACCAAAGAATAATTAATGGAAGCAAAATTCTACTGACTCGAGAACAAGAGGTTTTTATATTTACTTTTAAAGACAATAGCCGAGCATTCAACATCACGTGCATCCAAGGAATTGACGCAAGAGGCAAAGTTGTATGAAAATGATCTTTTGAAAATTTCTTTTCGATGTCTAGGGATATTTATAATGTTATTTCTACGAAGATTCAGGCTATGAATATCATTTCTAAAAACAATTTTAGTGAATAAGTATGAAGGGGCTATGGATTTTAAAACTTTGAGGCAAAAAGAAGCAAAATGTAATTTTCGTCGATTATGCATATTAAGCCATCCCGCATTTGACAAAAACTGAGAAATTCTCTGCGTTCTTCTGATGCCATAAATAAGCCGCAAACACGAGTTTTGCATTCGTTGTATTCGGCGAGAGCCTGCACTATCAATACAGGGGCCATACACAACATCACAATGATTAAAATGGGACAGTACTAAAGTGTCACATAACAATTTTTTTATTTCAGAGGTAAGAGAATGCCTGTGATTGTAAATAAGTTTTAAGGTACAATATGCCTTTCTGACTTTAACTTTGATGTGTTCTCTAAAACGAAGATTAGAATCAACCAATAAACCCAAGCTTTTGGAGACACTTTTATATGGTATTGCTACATTGTTATTGGTGATGTTCAAAGAATTCTGTACCATATTTCTTAATGTTTCATTACCAAACAAGGTGATGGATGATTTGGATGGGTTGATTTTAAGTTGATGGTCCCTGGATGCTTCGATTAAATTCTTAAGATCTAAGTTAATATTTGTATTAACAGAATTCAAATCAGAAGTGTCAAATGAGCAATATATTTGAGTATCATCAGCATATAAGTGATAGTTACAATAATTTAAAGTTTCGTGAAATTTTCCCGTATAAATTGTATACAATAGAGGTCCTAAAATACTACCCTGTGGAACTCCAGTAGTCAAACTAAGGGAATCCGAAAAGCATTCCGCTATTACCACCTTTTGAGTCCTGTGAGTTAAAAAAGATTTAATTAGTTTAATAGCCCCATCTCCAAATCCGGTGTAATGTAGAATCAAGAGCAATATGGAGTGGTTGAGCATATCGAATGCCTTTGTAAAGTCCAAAAGGATAAGTGCACTTATCTTTCCATCATCACAAGCTTTAAGAACATCATCGACCACATCTGACATAGCAGTGTCACAGCCAAAACCAGGGCGAAAACCAGACTGCTTAAGGGGTAAAATATTAAACCTATCCAGAAAAGATCGTATTTGACCATCTAAAATTGTTTCTAATATTTTGGAAAAGGTTGGGAGGATACTTATTGACCTTAAATGTGAAAATTCTGTGGGTTGACTGATCTTTGGCAGAGGCAAAACATGGGCATTCTTCCAAGAATCTGGATAGTGAGAAGTTTCTATGCATTTATTAATCACATGAGTTATAAAAGGAATAATATAGGGGCAACATAATTGAATAAGTGTAATATTCAACGCGTCACTGCCAAACGCTTATGTAGCAGGAATTTAGCAATTGACATTTTTAATAAATTAGATTGTGAAAAACAAAAGTTTGGATAAATAATATTAATTAAGTTTTCTTTCTCGCATGCAAGGTAGTTTTTAAATCGATTAATCTCAAAAACGTTGTTTTAAATCGTGTCTAACTAGGAGAATCTTTATTTCGCAAACAACGTTCAAGTTTTGTAATTTGAGACAAGAAAGTATAAAAATCAATATAAAAAAAGTTAGGTATATTTTGACTCCGCCCTCCCCCGTTTCTGGCGGCCCTTTTAGATTATTCACATTTTAACCACAATAGTTCGATTCGGCGTGTTACTTACTTATTTAAAAGATTTTCCACTAGCTTGTCTATTTTTTAAAGTAACTCGCCCCACACTGTAATGTGAAATATGGTTATCTCCCCAGAAGCGAATAGGTACTAGGGGAGAATAATTCAGATAATACTAATTACCTTATATATGATAATCACCTTCATAAAATGTTAAAACATACAATCCACAAAAGAAACGGCTACACAGGAGCCTATGAATTCCGATGGACGCCAAGTCTGCGTGGGTAGACAAACTTGGCGTCCATCGAGGGCTTAAAAATTGAACACGCCATAGAGCTTCTATTATATTATCTTATATTATCATTTTCTTTGGATATATGCATAGATTTATTTATTTATTTTAGAAGGATCATGGTTAGGAAAAAATGAACTAAGTAACTTTATATAACAACGAAATCTAAGTAAAAACTAAATACTTTTGAAAACTGAATAAACTGAAATGGCTCTGCCTACTTTGTCTATAAAATTAGTATGTGCATCCTCTAGTAGTGCTCGTTTAAAATAGCGAAGTTGCAAGAAGTTCCCATTGCTTTTTCGCGAAGTTATATGCTATAAAACCAATGGCAATAGGTCTCCCGGCGGTAAAAAGTTTACTGGATTGTGCAGCGTGATGTATTTTGTAACATTTGAGTTTCTCATCATTTTATTAAGAATACATTGTAATTTGTAACTTTTTAATATGAAAATATTTAGTTGGTAGTTTGAATATACAGGGTGGCCATTTGAAAACGAAACAAAAGCCAATTTTGGGCGCCCCAGGTTATTAAAAAAAGACGCTCGGACTCGTCGATTTTTGATTTTAGAGGGAAACATTTTTTTGGCATTTTTGCCCCCTAAAAGTCAAACCCCTAGCGGGGGCGACAACTACCCCCAAAATTTTAAATGGAATGGGGGGTCGAGTGATACCTTATTTTAAAGGTATTTTTATGTAGAGTATAACCCCAAAGTTTAACATCGCTACTATCTACCTAGCCTGTACACTGTACAGTGGCTCACCAAAAGTACAAAAACAGGTTGTTTTTACTTTTTTTATCACCAAAAAAATTCTTACAAGTCAGTCCAGTAAATGCTGAAAATTAGCAATTATATCCGTTGTTGTAGGTGTTCCAAAGATGTTGGCTGGGTGGCATAAATTTAGTTTTTAAGTGGCCCCCATAAAAAAAAATCTAACGGTCTTAGATCCGGAGAGCGTGGGGCCACTTAATACTTCCTCTCCTTCCAATCCATTGTCCTGGAAACGTTTGGTCTAAATAGTGACGAACAGTTAATGCAAAGTCGCACCGTCTTGCTGGAATATTAAGTGGTTTTCCATGTACTGATTGTCATTCTCAATCATTTCTACTAACGCTGGATAAATGACGTTTTGTAATAATTCCAGAAACATTTCGCCTGTTAAATTGCCAGGTAAAAAAGGGGCCTTTTATACGTTTACCAAAAATGCCAGCCCAACATTCACCTCACGAAATATTCTGGGATTTGAATTGAATTGAATGACCAATAACGACATGTGACGATTCAGCGTATCGTTTAGGAAAAAGAGCTTTCGTCAGAAAAATATACGTTGAAAAGAAAGTTCTGATCATTTATTGCCCGTTCACTCATAGTTTCACATAATTGCAATCGCCTATCAAAATTGTCTTCGTTAAGTTCGTGTACCAGATGTATTTTGTAAGGATGAAACTTGTGTTTTTTTAATATCGTTTGAATGCTGCTTCTTTTAACACCATATGCTGTCGCCAGCTTTCTTGTACTCAGTGTGGAATCTTAAACATGCCCTGAAATCGCCACCTTGTAGCTTCATTTACTACTGGATTTCCACTTCACGTTTTTTGTTAGCTACTGACCGCGTCTCCCGAAATTTTTGCACCAATTCCAAAATGTACTTTCGATGGACTTGTCGATTTTAATGTTGATGGTTAAACAGTTGGGCAGTTCTATTACCACATTCATTGTCCGCAAAAAATAATAAAATGATTTGCACCCTTTTAGCAATTAAGTAAACCATTATCACTTTTATGCCGATTCTGTAATTAACTAAACCTTACTACTTTACCGCGACCGAAGGATATGATCTGCAACAATAATTGAAGGTCACAGGAATAAAACTAGAATTGTCAAAAAAGCAAAGTTTTACACCAACAAATGCTATTTATCGTTGTCATTTTTTGTGATAAAAAAGGTAAAAACAACCTATTTTTGTACTTTCGTTGGGCAACTGTACAGGCTAGGTAGATAGTAGCGATGTTAAATTTTGGGGTTATACTCTACATAAAAATAACTTTAAAACAAAGTATCACTCGACCCCCATTCCATTTAAAATTTCGGGAGTAGCCCCCGCTAGGTGTTTGGCTTTCAGGGGGTGAAAATACCAAAAAAATGTTTCCCCTTAAAATCAAAAGTCGACGGGTCCAAGCGTTACTTTTTTAATAACCTGGGGCGCCCAAAATTGGCTTTGTTTCGTTATCAAATGGCCACCCTGTATAATAATAATCTTTATTTGCAATCGTGTTTACAAAACACAAAAAAGATGGCATCACAAACAGAATAATGTTACCTAAAGATATAACTACTTAATCGTCCAAAATGAAATCCCTTAAATAATGTGGTTCTTAGTTAACTAGTGTTTTTTTAAATGGAGATTTTAAATAATTTTAAACTATTTATACATTTTAGGTTAGTTAGGTAAGTTGTTAAAAAAATTGAAACACATATAGCTTGGGGTTTCTATGTTAAGGTTAATATATAAACTGGTAATTTACATTTAGAGTTCTACTATTATATTGGAGTAAGAGTTGTAGCTGAAATATATTTTTATTCTTACATTAAACATCAATAAAAAATTAAACGTTAATGAAATAATCGTAAATATACACCCCATAAACTATTAAGAGCCCACATGTATTGAAAACATTTCTGCAGCTTTCATTGTAACTAATTTTTTCACAATTCCTAATGCTCGCTTCTGAACCACAAATACTTTCCCTAGTAAGCTACTCACCTAGGAATATTATTCCATATTTTATAACGGACTCAAAATTTGCGAAATATTCTTTATAGACCTTTTTTCAAACACTTCTCAACAACTTTAATCCGACAAATCGAACTATACGAATATATTTGTTATTATTAACGTGACGTTACATGACCACGTTAAAAACTCATCCAAATATATTACCCTGAATCTTAGTTTTTCTCGCAATGTCTATATGCAATTCTCCAAAGCTAGTTTTCTTATAAAAAGTAGGACATTTGTTTTGTTCTTGTTTAATATTAGTTTGTTTTCTATATGTGTTACCATATGTTAGCTTTGTTAAATAATGGTACCCTTATTGCCATTACTTCTGCAGGATCTCTCCACCAGTTATAAGATTGGTATCGTCAGCATAACATGTTACGTTTTCATTCGGCGCGGCTACTGAACTTAAGTCGTTAAAAAATACAACAAACGAAATTCGTCCCGCAATGCTACCCTGAGCTATTCCTAGTTTATTTAGCTATTCCTAGTTTATTTTACTTTAAATTGGACAAGTACGTTTTCCGTTCTTTGTTATCTTTTTGTGTATTGTCGTTGTCTCTCAGTCAAGTATGAATTACACAATCTAAGAGCATTTCCTCTTTTTTTTAATACGTATGAGTTTTATTTAACTTTTAAATTTTTACAAAGAATAATCCAAGTAGCACTATATAACACACAATATACACAAAATACATTTCATAAAACAGTTTTTTAACAAGCACCTAGATGTAAAACATCTGTATGTGCTATATTGCCTCTTAGTGTTTTATTAAATTGTCTACAATATTTAATTTGTCTATAAAAAAACATCAAATTACACAATCCGCTCACAAACAAAACAATTAGCCGAAAAACCCTTCAAACTGATGAAGATTCTCAAATATTGCATCTTTACTCAACAATTTAAAACTTCTTATTTTGGAGAAATTTCTTACTTTCTCTGGCAGTAAATTGTACAGTCTGGGACCAAAATAATTTATGTATCTTAGATTCAGATTATTGGTACTTATTGGCAGTTTAATTTGTTTGTTGTATCTGGCTCTAGTTTCATAGGTGTGATCAACAAAAAGCTTTAAGTTTGGTTTAGAGTGTATATGAGAGCAAATTGCAAGAATATAAATTGATCGGATGCTAAAAATATCTTTATTAAAAAGTAAATGTGTAGGGTATAATCTAGTTTTTTTAAATATAATTTGTAATATATATTTTTGTATTATATTTAGTTTATACAGGCTGTTAATGTAAAGTCCACCCCACACCAATATTCCATATCTTATGATTGATTCAACAAATGCTTTATAGATTGTTATGAGTGTTTTCCTATTTAAAAATTCTTTCAACAAGTAAAATTTGTGAATGAGTTTTCGAATCTTGTTGGACACATAATCAATATGCGGTTGCCATTTAAGAAACTTATCAATTACAACTCCAAGGTATTTTGTGGATGAAGCTTCTCTAATACAATGATTATCTACTGTAATTGAATGATATTGTGGTCTGTTCGCGTTAGTAAGTGAAAAAGCTATGTAGTTCGTTTTTGTTAAATTTAGTGTCAGTTTATATGTTTGCAGCCAGTTTTTTATTTTTGTTAAATTATTTATAGTTTTATTTTTTACATTGTCGCAGGACTCTCCTGAGATAACAATGGCCGTATCATCGGCATATGACACGGTTAAACCATCGATATTTAATTTTAACAATGAGTTGATATATGTTATAAAAAGCACTGGTCCTAGGACTGTGCCTTGTGGTATACCAATTTTAATTAGTTGTTTGTCACTTAAGATGTTATTTATCTTGACCATTTGAAGTCGTTGCGACAAGTAACTCGTGAACAGTTGCAAAGCAATTCCTCTTATTCCACAATTTTCAATCACATTTAGAAGTTCATTATGAGGCACCGTATCAAAAGCTTTAGCTAGGTCCAGAAATACTGCTAAACATTTTTTATTTGAGTTCAGGTTATTGACAACTTCGGTTATTAATTTATGCATGGCGTCTTCGGTGCTACATGTCTCTAGAAATCCAAATTGGTTTGTTGATAACACATTATTTTTTTTAAGAAAGTTAATTAGTCTAATCTTAATACATTTTTCACAAAGCTTTGCAACATTACTGATAAGACTGATAGGTCGGTAATTAGTTATGGAAGTCTTGGTACCCGCTTTGTGAATGGGTGTTACTATTGAGGTTTTAAATTCAGAGGGTATTTTCCCTTTTTCTAAAATTAAATTTAATATATGTAGTAGTGGGTTAATTATTTCCAAATGTGTCTGCTTTATAATATCAGATTGTATACCATCATAGCCTGGTGAACTATTATTTTTTAAAGTTGAAATATGATTGATTAATTCATTTTTTGTTATGGGGCTAAGATAAATAGAATTTATTACTGGCAGGGGTATCTGCTCCTGAACTAGTGGCGGAGGAATTGCTTTTTCCATTTCTACCCCAATATTAATATAATAGTCATTACAAAAATTTGACGCTCCAAGCGAATTTAGAAAATTCTGACCATCATTATTTTTTATATTTAGGAAAGTATTGGTGTTTTTATTGTTTTCATAAGTTGCATCTTTAATTATTTTGTAAAGCTTTTTCATGTCATTTTTGTTATTTTCTATTTGATTTTTATAATATTGATTCTTTTGTTTATTTATAAGCTTGTTTAAATTACTCCTGTATTCTTTGTATTCTTTTTCTAATTGGTAGCTAAATTTGTGCAATAATTTTTTCTTTATTTTATCTCTTTTTTTAATTGATGTGATAATACCATTACTAATCCAAGCTTTTATTTTTTTATGTTTTTTGTGTTTAAGAGTGTAAGTTTGTGTAGCACTTGATAATAATTGTTGGTAAGTCTCTAAAAAGATTGTTGTCGCTGTTTCAGGGTTACCTTCATTCATCACAATTGACCAATCAAAATTCTGCAATAATAATTTAAATTTAGAAATATTTAATTTAGATTTCATGTTATTTTGGGGTTGTATTAAATTTTCTTGAGGTTTAACTTTCTGTCTGGCGAAAAACATTATTGGGCTATGATCCGTGATATCTTCCTCTAACATATAAGACTCAAAACATAAAATATTAGAATTTAATTTTTGATTAATAAACAAATGATCCAGACAAGTTTTCGAGAGAGATCTTGTTATAGAGTTGATATATGACTGATGACCCAGCGAGTTCATCATAGCAAGATAATTTGTTACATGATTATCATTTGTTTCCAAAATATTTATATTAATGTCTCCCACAAAAATTTCAACATTAGAAAAAGTCATTGTTTCTAGGTATGTATATATGTCACTTATAAAATCAATCTTTGGAATAGGTGGTGGCTTATATGATGCTTTTAACCCAAATGTTATGCCATTTATTTCAAAATTTATTCTAATAATCTAAACTCTAATACCATATAACTTTAATTTTCTCAACATTGGATCAATTCAACCATATTATGCACTTGACAAATCTAAACAAATGCATCGTGCAAATGCCCAAAGCCAGACTACCTTGTTCTAAAAAATCTAACATTGTTTTCTTAAGAAATATAGCTGTTTGTCTTGATTTCCCAGATATGTATCCATGTTGAATATTTTCGAGGAGATTACAGTTGTTCATAAAATCCAAAACATTGAGAGCTCAAAAAGTTTTATAAATTCTGGTAGGGTCGGTCATTGTCCATAGGTCTGTAATTGTCTATAAGTTCACAATCTCCCTTTTAAATAAGGGTTTTATTAGTGCTATTTTGCGTTGTGCTGGAAAAATTCCTTGCCGAAAAACAATATTTGTTAGATGACAAGAAACTTGTTTAATCGCTGGAATCGTAGTTTTTACAATACTTATGGGAATTTCATCTACCCGTGAACTGCGTTTCTTTTTAATTTTAGTAGCAGGTTCACACAGTTCACCTGTGGATATTGGTCTTAAAAGTAACGGCTTAATTCTTTACCCTTCCGTTATTATATAGATAGCAAGTACTAAGTATACTGATTTGGCAGTGGCGACTCGTGACTTTTTTATTTGGGTGGGCACAAATGTAGAAAATTTAAAAATTAGTTTTACTCCTGTGGCCTTTAGGACCAGCAGCTACTGTGATATGGTATGTTTTCAGCATTTTCTTTAATATCAATATTACCCGTATGTCCAGTCATTTCTTTACATAATATGTTCCACATGCATTTGGTTTTATTATCCGCTAATCTTATTCGTTCAACATATTATTCCGGCCTTACTGCCTGTAATAGGTTCTCATATTCTTTTTTTGTTTTTGTTTTTGTTTTTTTATGTATTGTTCCTTGAAGCTATTATCGAATCTGGACAAATTTTAAAATTAATAAATTCCATTGTACATTTACATTCACGTCATATACTTGATGCCAATTGTCTTTTTTTAACTGATTTAGAAAAGACATCTTATTTTTATCACAAAAAAAAATTCTGTATAGTAATGTATTTTTATGGGATTGTGCTGTTTGAAAACTAGCAATTTGTGCTGTATGGTCGGAAAGAAACGTATCCTTACTGTTTAAGTACTCTAAATAATTGTCAATACAAGAAGCTGAACTCTTTGCTATTCTAGTAATTATAAGTACTGTTTGCCTTAAATCAAATGAATGAAGAATTAAATTAAAACACAAAGTTTGTTTTATAACTATTTTCTTGAAATGTATGTTAAAGTCACCTGCAATTGTGGTTTTTTTATTTTCGCTACTAATGCTACATCATAATAAGGTTTGAAAACTGTCTAAAAAAGCGGCTGATATTTCCGGATGGTGGTCTATACACAGATACTATTATAGTCCGATGTAAGTCACGTTGTATTATCGCATACTCGAATTCATTTCTAAGTGTGAGTTTCTTGATTTTGTTACGTGGGCTAAAGTTAACCCTTTTGTGTACATAGATTCCACTACCTCCGTGTTATTTGGTTCGCGACAATAACAAGCTTCCAATTAAAAGATTTTTATAGATACGATTTTCCAGTCCCAGTGATACACAACACTTTACAGTTACTATTGCTTTTAATCTCATATATTTTATCTACAGCGTTACCAATTGAATGAAGACTTTGATGGATGATACTAATATTTATGTGGTCCTTTTTTAATATAGTTTATACATCTATCTCATAAATCATCGTTTAGATACTGTGCAACAATACCTATATTTTATCTCTTGCAGGTTGTTGTATGTCTACATTTAATTTTTTGGCAGTTTTGGCATTTGAAAGACTTCGGTACAAATGTTTGACATATTATTATGTTGTTCTCCACATTTATGGCAGCATTATTTTTATGTGGGTTTTTTGCTCTGTGATCAAACCCAGAACACTTGTAGAAACACTCGAGATTTAGATGCTCTTGCACATACATTGTTACCAGGTCGAAATAAACAATACGTAAGGCATTTCGCTATTTTCTTTAGGTGGATTCCTACATTGTTTATTTGTTAAAACTAATCCTGAATATTGATTTCAATGCCTGATCATAAACAGGGGGTTCAGAGTGTTACTTTCTTTATATTTTATTTTTTCGACGCTATTATTTATGCCAGTTTATATAGTCCTTGTCATAGCTTTCTACGATAATTATCGCACCAGTTTTTGTTTGATTGATGCTTTTGAACTCTTTACCAATCTATTTGATGTTGATTTGTTTTTTCAATGTTTTTATGCTTTCCTTTGCATCATTTATGTCGTCAATTCTGATTATTGATTTATGTTTTTGTAGCTTTTGACTTAGTGTCCAGTTTTCTTCTTCCACATTTGGCATGTTCTTGTTCTGGGTCGTTTTATATGTACCCGTCATATTAGCATACGACGCATTGTTATTTTATTGTGCCTGTACATTGTCTTCTTCCAGATTTTCGTGATTTTTATTTTGTTAAGGTTTTCCGATTGTTTGTTGTGATTTATTTTTTAACGTCATGGTTTTTTTTTTTCTATTTCCGCAATTCTAATTACAAGCATTGTAAAATGCTTACAAATTTCGGATTGTCCTTTTTGTACCATGATCCTGTCCAGATAGACATATGTTTCCAGGTTCGTATTTTTCTTGGTTATGACTTCGGTGATTTTATCCGAAGTTAAAAAAAATACCTAAACTATTTCCTTAGAGATGCTTTAGGTTATGTTCAAATAATTATTGCCTTCCTTTTCATCTATGCCCATTTTTTGATTGGGATTGTTTACATTATAGTCTTCATATTCACGTTTTTAAAGATTTATCTTGTTCGGGGCTTACGTCCGATCGTTGTCTCTTGTTATGTTTTTTTCTAACGGTCTGTCGTTTTCATAAATTTTGTTTTTTTTTCTGATACAATTGTTTTTGGCGGTGTTCTAACTAGTGGTTTGGCTGGTTTGAGGACTAACTCATAGACCGGCAAGAGATGCAATAATCACTAGAGCCCCGGGTTGTGCGACGGCAAGGGAATTAATTCCAGTGGCGTATGCGTTTTAAAAACTAATAAATGATGAAATTTCGTCGAAAATTCATTTAATTTTTTATAAATTAAATTTATTTCATCAACCCTTAGAAACCTTATCCTACGACCCATATATTTACGCGAAACATCTATGCGAATGAGCCATACACCACGAAAACTGAAAAAAAACTCATAAAATCTATCGATAAATTAATAAACAAAAACAAATTAATCACCCTTGCCGGCACACTTATTTTCAAGTTGTCTATTCGGCATCCGTGTGTTGCCACATTTATTTTCTCCGCGATCAGAACAATACATGTTGGTCGGAATCATCGTGCTATTTTAAATGCATACGGTTGATTGCCGATTTACGCCTCGGATATGTATGCAAAGACATTAAAACTACTAGACGAAACGATTCATTCATATTTCCCATAAATCGACTGTTATTGTTTTAAAATAATCTTTGACCCGATCGGCAACATTGTAAACCGTCCCTTGGTTTTGATCGCCAGTGGTGTAGAAGTTAAAACCTAACAACCCTGTAGGAAAATAATACAATAATTTTTTTTGTATCAGATTTTTTTTCTAGGAATGGAAATAATAGGCTCGAAGAAATATGCTAGAATAAAAAAAAATAATCACATTGCTTGTTTGATTTCATTATTTTTCGTCTGAAATCTTTTTAACATATTGGATTAATTCTGAATGTTAAATTCCAGAATCACAAATTTACCTTTAATATAAGATTCCGAAATTTCTTAATCCCAGTATGAAAGAAAAAGGTTATTTGGAAAATTCCTATTTTGAATTAGTTTTAGTTGGAAATTTATCACAAAATATGGGTAGGTATGTCAATGCAAAATAAAACACTACTACTACTGCAATAAAGTTGCTAAACTTTATTTCATTATTAGAATTTATTGAAAACATAAAAACGAACTGTAGATTTTTTCGTAAAGGTTAGTTATCCAGAATACCTACTAAAGAAAACCAAAGTTGCAACTTGAGGAAACCTAAATAGAATGTTTATATGTTATATATAAAACGTCTTAATAAATAGGTACCTACTTAAATTTAGGAATGGGATTTTAATTTTACAGTATTTTACTAGTCGATACCTTTTTTCTCGTTTACTGTTAAGTAGCTACCATGAGTTATTTATCAATATCTACTCTTAATTGTTTCTAAGTATAACAAAATTTTTTCATTGTGCATAAAAGTTTTAATGAAAATGGCGCTATTACAGCATTACTATACGAACCCATACGCTACACCAATGCTTTCTAAAATGATAAATTTGGATTAAAATGATCCACTTTTTTACACACTACACAGGCATGAACCATGATTGTTTATTTCTACACTAATGTTTAGGCAAATATACAAGGAAATCAAAAACAAACTGCAATAAGGACACAAAAACACAAGCTAGCTGTTACGACACACTGCCAACATCGCAATCCCTACCGTCATTCAAAGAATCTCTCCGGTTGTAAAATCGTATTACAATGTTGCCGTAGTGCCTGAGATATATAACAATAATGTTAATACTTTTTAAAGTTTTTAACAGTTTTTAATAAAATATCCGCATAACAATGCAAGCATGAATGCATAATCTGATACGCACACCTTAACTTTTGTATATTAGGTTCTGGACGGTACTGCAATTACTAACTCAATCTTTTAAAAACAGTTTTCCCTAATATTTCAAACAGACAGATAAAGCTGCTAAGGTCCAATTTTGAGCGACAGAGATGAATAATAAAGAGTGAATGATGATTTGCCACATGAAAATGTAAACAATTTGGTCTAGTAGTTCTAATGTCTTTGAATGTATGACAATGTCGCCTCTTAAGGTCACTGTAATAGTAGCAGGGAAGTTTATCATATGCATATAAATTATTTATTTGTACAATATTTTTATTTTGCTGCCTTCTAGATTTGATGATCGGTATTAAATGAGCCACTGACATAAATTATGGACTTCGGGTATGGGACGATTTTAACACGTGCACTTCACTTCGATATAAGATAAAGATTCTCACTTTTATAAAGCAACTGTAATATTGTTGACGTTGAAATAAGTCCTAGTAGTTATGTATATATCAAGCCAATTATCTATCTATGCATTTCGAGAGGCGTCATTTTAGGACGAAAGATTCTAATAAACTATGACCCTAAACGCCTTTCTTGCGGGATACAGGGTGTTGAAGTTGAAGTGCTAAACTCTTTAATTCGAGGTTCACAGTCATTAGAAAGGACCGTATTACTCTCAAGGCAAGGGCTGGAGCTGTAATATCACGGGTGTACACACGAGTCGGTGACTACGACGTATCGGTAAGGGGAAGCACAAAAAACTACTCTTCTGTTATAATATCATAATTCATCATCATGAAGCTCTTGTAACATTTATAGATGATTAAGTATAATATCGTTCCGTTTTGTAGTTTTGACAAGCTGTATTCTTAGGTTGTATGGGTTAGTTTAAGTTATTTCAAGTTGACTGGGTTGTTTTGGGTTTCCGGGTCATAGCTAACTAGTAAAACGAAAATTTCAGTTTTTTTTACGAAAATTTAAATGAAAATCAAAATATTGGCAAAACTAGTGAAGATTGGTATAAGGACGACTTTACAAAAATTAAAGAGAATTAAACTCTGTATATGATGAGTTGTTGTTTTTGAAGAAGCAGAGTTATTGTATTTTAAAATTTTCTGTGTTCGGATGTCAACAAAACATTCTGTAGAAAAATTCGACTACTTTATGATTTATAACAGTTTTTCTATTTCTATACTTAGAGTTTAGGACTTCTCGGAGGAGAAAAGTTAAAAATTATTTAATTTATATTTATATAATCGTTAAAATCGGGTCGAAAGACCCTATTGTTACACACGCTTCCACGCGCTGCGTCCGTCTTAGTAGTAGTAGATCATCTCAAATACTTTATTTTTACAATACCTGAACAGCCCTGTTCAACAGCCCCTGTTTAACGGACTCTGTTCAACAGGGAAACAGGGTCCGTTGAACAGGGTCTGTTGAACAAGGCTGTTCAGGTCAACAGGGTCCGTTGAACAGGGGCTGTTGAACAGGGCTGTTCAGGTCAACAGGGTCCGTTGAACAGGGCTGTTCAGGTCAACAGGGTCCGTTGAACACAACAGGATCACAACGTCAACACAACAGGATCACAACGTCAACACAACACAGCGAAACCTGTTTGAAGAATCAGCGTAGGTCAAAAATCCCTCCGAAAATTAACATTGGAGGGCCCTATGATGCAGAATCCCCCAATTATTACTACTCACATATTTTAACATTGTCTAAGAAATATGGTACATATAATACTGGTTGTAGCTTATTTCTCCCCGAGGTTTTAATGCGACTTGTTATCCAAATTTGAAAACCTGCCTCCGTTTTGTGAATATCTTCTAACCTTATGAGAGACAAGGTCTGGATACGATGGGCTGTTATTAGTGCGAGTAATGTCACTAATTTTCTAGTTAGCTTATCCAGGGGTAGATTTTCATTTGAATAGAAGTCTTCGAGGTAGTTTAAAACTATGGTGGGGTCCCAAGTAAAGTCATATCTAGGCCTACTTGGTCGTAAGTTATGTAGACCTTTAAAGAACCGTTCTATTTCTAAATTTGGGCCTATTTCTGGTGATATTATTAAGGATAATGCCGACCTTGCGCAATTAAGGGAGCCATAAGCGGCCCCTGTTTCAAATAATTTTGTAAGAATCGAATTTCTAAATCTCTGCTGTCTGAAGAACTTTCTGTACACTCGAAAGACACGTCTGACACATCCCGTCGAATAGACTCGTTTTTTTCCCATTTTTGTTTGAGATTTTATGGTACCGAACGACGTAGCGACGATTCCCTCGCGCACGTAAAATAATACTGAAGATCCTGTGAGCAGTCAGGGGGTTGCGGATATAAATTTTAGCTTTGGTACCGATACGTGGCGCCGACCTAGCGGACGTAGCACTACATTGTGATCATGAGAGCAAGGCGGGAGGATAATTAATATAAATCGTAACAAAATCCTTGCTAATGGTCTTAAATTTTATTTAATCAACAATATTTCATAAAATTAAAATAGATAAATTAACACAATAAACGCGATTCTGATGATGGTTGCAAAGAAAAAAAATTACAGATTCTAAAATAAAATGAAAAGTTTTCCTAATTAATATTTGTTGGTGTGGTTCTGGTGAAGTTTTCTTGCTATTGTAATCTTAAGCTGGTCTTGAATTGTTGGTTTCACAAGTGAGCACAATATTTACATGATTGAAGCCTATTTTCGAACTGGTGTGCTAGCTTATGCGTTGCCCCGTTAAGAGCGGTAATCACCAGGTGATCGCATCGACTTCGATTTTTAGCGATTAACACCGCGTCACGAAAGCGATGCGACGAGGTTGCAACGCCGCTCACTGTCAGGCAGTCATTTTTTGCTAACCCGGAGAGTTTTCGCCTAGCTGCCGTTAAAAGCATGTCTCTTCGCATTGACGCACTGTAATAAGGGGATTACCGCGTTTGTTTTTATTTTGTAATGATAAAAAAGAACGTTGATAAGCAAGGAAATTTCATTTCGTAAATTAATAAAGATAAAATAACGAAAAAAACTGCCCGAATTTTATGATTTTGCCAATATTTGACTATTGGACAGGAGTTTATATTGTTGTGTAAGCAAATGTTAAATTGTACTGTAAGTGTCATAACGTTCATTGGATACCTACATTGATGAAACAGGGTGTACAATTTCCTGTCACTTTTTTGAGGAATGTAATCAAAAAGGCAAATTTTGCGCTATTCAGAAAATTCGCCATTTTTATCGGTATTATTATTTATAAAGCCTTATGCAGCGTTTATACTCTGCAACAACAACAACACACACCTATTTATTTGCACAACGGTATACAAGTGTCAGTACTATGTGGTTTGTCTGTAGATAATTGCGACTGTAAGACTAATTTTGTGCCGTCATTACCTACAAACTTGAACGTTACGAATTCCAACGTCATTGTTATTTACGATTAAAGAAAACACATAAAAAATTAGATTGTTTTAAGGGTAATATCTATTATCGGAAGTCCTTTGAGGAATAATGGATTCACTAGTTCTGGTAACATACAAATGTTGTAGAAATTCGTCAGTCTTGGTACCATCTTACCCTCCCAAAAGTGTTCTTCCTTGAACATTAAAAAAAAAGAGTAAGCAACATTTAAAAATATGTCAGTGAGTCAAACACCAAGCCGATTAGTGGAACGTATCCTTTTATCTCTTTCCTCAAAAGCACACATAACCATCTAATAGGAATCCAGCGCTTGTACGGTTTATCAGATAAAAGAACGAAGAAAGCGTCAAACTCATAAGGACTCCAAACAACAAAATAGCACGATATTTTGTTACACACGGCCAGTTTTCCCTGTACTTGATAGTAATAATAATTATGGTTTCTATTTAGATGCATTTTACCATCAATGAGTTTGGCAAATTGGATTTTGCCTTCTAAAATTCCTTCAGTAGGAGTTATTTTTGAAATTGGGAAGGGGCATTTAATTTCTATTAATTGTTCACCGATGACACCATCCGGACTGGCGCCTAATTAACAGTACTCGGGGTGGATAAACAGGCCACATTGCGAAACTTTTAAATTAACAGACTTCTCGAAATTGGTAATTGCACGGATTTCGCTCTCGCTTCCGTATCTTGTTGCAATCGTGCCAGAGAAGTTACCATAAAGCTAGTTTGTTATTGTATTTACTGGAGATATTTTGGGGCTCATTTTACAAATCTGTCCGAAATTTGAAGCTCTAATTCTTATGGCTCCTTCTTGTACCCACTTTGGATTTGACCCTTGACCGATAGTGTCCCTTTCAATCGCCTTTATTTCTTCAAGATTTTTTTAAATTTTTCTATAAACTCGTTTGCTTTCTGGAAATATGTGTCACTAATACAATTCCCTTTAATGTTGCCTTTTCTAAAACAAAGCAATTTAATTCCGTAAAAATTTAGGTTAGTTCCGAATTCATCACTCAAATACAAGACCAATAATACTATATATACATAATACATATTTACAGCATGTTTACTAGAAATATTTTTCAGCGGTATTCTTTCTGACAGTAAATGGCTATTCGTACCCCGCTCGACAACCTTTATGTAACTATAAATGTATATAAGTGAAATAATTTAGTGGTGTATTGCGTGCATAATTTATTCAAAAAAGAATTTGTTACAATCGTAGCAGAGCGCTTTCGGCTTTCGCCATCTTCAGTGCTATTCGTCAGTACTTAATACACACTATCTTCAAAATTTCCATACTCTATCTTTACAACTTAAAACTTGGGAACTCTGCAGTTAGTCTCTTACATGTGAGTCAAAATTCATTAAAAATAATTAAAAATTAATAAATGGACGAAAGAAAAAATAAAATATTTGGACAGCACGTTACATTTTTTGATCGTGGTTTCAAAGTGCACTTTTAATTAGTTTTAATGAATTTTGACTCACATGTAAGAGACTAACAAGTTTTAAGTTGTAAAGATAGAGTATGCAAATTTTGAAGATAGT
Organism: Polydrusus tereticollis; assembly: GCA_963920685.1. Classification (NCBI taxonomy): domain Eukaryota; kingdom Metazoa; phylum Arthropoda; class Insecta; order Coleoptera; family Curculionidae; genus Polydrusus; species Polydrusus tereticollis. The sequence goes on from OY987335.1 coordinate 56,261,708, forward strand.
GCGTGTATTTTTTTTTCTTTAGCCTGTTCTCGTCCACTCCTGGACATAGGCCTCCTCCATGTTTTTCCACCATTGTCTGTCCTGAGTACTTAAGATCCAGTTCTTCCCGGCTTTCCTCTGGATATCATCTCTCCACCTTGTTTGGGGGCGCCCGACGCTACGCCTAGTTTCTCTGGGACGCCACTGCATTATGGTCTTTGTCCACTTGGTGTCATCCCTGGCGACGTGCCCTGCCCAGCGCCATTTATTGACGGCGATTCGCTCTATGACGTCAACGACTCTTGTTCTCTCCCTGATGATCTCGTTTCTAACTCGGTCCCTCGATCTGATCCCCAGCATCGCACGTTCCATAGCCCTTTGACAAACCCTGAGTCGGTTCGCCCTGTTTTGTGTTAGGGCTATAGTCTCAAGGCCGTAGGTCATGACGGGAAAGATGCAGGCGTCGAATACTTTGCGCTTCAGGTTAATGGGCATGTCCGGTTTTCTGAAGATGTGACCGAGTTTTCCAAAAGCAGCCCACGTCAGGCCAATTCGTCTCCTGATTTCTGCGGTGTGGTTTTCCTTGTGAAGCTTGATGTTGTGGCCAAGGTACACGTACTCTCCAACAACTTCAAGCGTGTGGCTGTCGAGTGTGACCTGGATGGTATCTGGACTCATGACCTTGGTCTTTAGGAGGTTCATCTTCAGGCCTACGGACTCCGAGGCTTCCCTCAGCTCTCTTAGCATGAGTCCAAGTTCGTCAGCATCGCTGCTTATCAGGATGATGTCTTCAGCGAAGCGTAGGTGACTCAGGAACGTCCCAAGTCAGATTTTTAAACACGTCTTCTAGCGCCAGGGTGAACAGTTTTGGCGAGATAGTGTCGCCTTGTCTCACTCCTCTCTTGATGGGGATTCTCTCGGTGACTAGGTATTCTGCTACTTTGACGTGAAGAGTGGCATGTTTATATATGTCTCTGATGATATTCGAGTATCTCGAGTCAATCCTCGCAGCGTCCATCGCATGCAGAACTGCCCAGATCTCCACAGAGTCGAAAGCCTTTTGGTAATCGACGAAGGCCAGGTGGAGTGGGACGTTGTACTCAGTGCATCTCTCGATCAGCGTGCGAACCGCCTGGATGTGGTCTATCGTGCTGTACCCCTTCCTGAATCCAGCTTGCTCTACAGGTTGGTAGGAGTCGAGCTTGTTGGTGAGACGGCTGGTGATTATTTTGGTAAGGAGCTTGTATAACACATAGAGTAGGCTAATCGGCCGGTAATTCTCGATGTTCACAGAGTCGCCCTTTTTGAAGAGGATGGTGACCTCAGCATTCCTCCATGCATCCGGAATCCTTCTTTCTTCCAGGCACCCGGAATCCTTCTTTCTTCCAGGCACTTGTTGAGGAGAATGAGAAGTGCCGTGTCCAAAGTTTCTCCCCCAGTCTTCAGCATCTCACTCGTCACCTGGTCCTCTCCGGGAGCCTTACGGTTTCTCATCTGTTCTAATGCTGCTCTCGGCTCCGACCCATCGATTTCGGGAATCTCCTCGGAACCGACGTTCTGGATCACTCGATCTCTGTGCACCTTAAAATGGTCAGGTTCTGGTACTGACTACAATTTCCGGTAGAAGTTCTCGATGATAGCCACGATTTCACCTTTTTCTGACACAACTACGCCCTGCTCGTTTTTCATATTATGGAGGAGTAGTTTTTCTCTAGCCTCTCCTGGTACGGAGGACCCTCATGTTAATATTGTCCTCTATGGCTTCTTCAATCGTCCGCGTGTTGTATGCTCTTAAGTCTCTACGAATCGCTCTCTTTACTAGTCTGTCCAGCTGGCGGTACTCCGGTGCGTCGCGATCCATGGCTCTGCGCTCTTCCAAGAGTCTGGTTGTGTCGGGAGTGAGCTTCGAGTTTCGCTGCCCTCCAAATGTGCAGACTTTCTTGGTTGCTACTCGGATACTTCCGACGATTTTCCCTGTCAGCTCATTTAGCTCCAGATCTTTCAACGCGTCCATCGGTTCCAGTCTCCGTTCGATCTGCCTGCTGAACTCCTCCTGCTTCGCCTCCAACTCAATCCTCGTTGGCCCCAGTTTCTTCTCGGTCAACTTCTTCCTTTCCAGTCGAGTGTTGATACATATTTTGGCTCTCACTAGTCTGTGATCGCTTCCCGTGTTGAAGCGGTTTAGAACTGACACATCGGTGCACATGAGCTTATCAGTGCCTAGCACATAGTCAATCTCGTTTTTGACTGCACCGTCAGGGCTTCTCCAGGTCCATTTTCTTTGCAGAGGCTTTTGGTAGAAGGTATTCATGCAATACAACCTTTCCCTGAGCAGAAAGTTCAGCATCGTTTGCCCTCTGTCATTCCGTGTGCCAAGTCCGAAGCTGCCGATGTTTGGGGGGTCCGCTGTTGTTTTTCTTCCGATTTTGGCATTGAAATCTCTGGTGAGGATCTTGAACTTTGTCCTCTCCGCATTTTTTGCCATGGAAAGGTCTTCATAGAACTGTTCTATTTCTTCGTCAGGCGAGGCGGCCGTGGGGGCATAGGCCTGAATGACCTGCATGCTGTATTTGCTGTTAAATTTCAGCATGACGTAAATGACTCGGTCCGATATGGCACTGCATTTACTGACGAGGTGTCTCAGTTTGCTATGAACCATTATTGCTACTCCGCCGAGGTGGTGGTTGATGTCAGAGTTTTTCTGGAATAACAAGTGTCCGGATGGTAGGACCGTTGTGGCCTCGCCCTGCAGTCTGGTCTCGCTAATTCCCAGAACGTCCCACTTGATGTTTTGAAGTTCTTTCTCCAAAGCGAGCCTGTGCTCGTCTAGTCTCATGGTGCGGATGTTGTAAGCAACGACTAGGATGGTCTTCTTGCTACATTTCTCTTGTGGCCGATTCAATATCGAATTTTTGCCTCCCCCAGAATCCTTGAGGCTGACTGACGAATCAGTGCAAGATTCTGAGTATCTAGCTCTACTCGCCTGGGGTATTGTAGTTTTAAAATTCGACATTTCATGGTAGGGTATTTGGCATTTCAACGCCACGCTTGCCTTGCGTGTTGGCGAGGGGTGGGATACAGGAAGGAAAGCGGAGGGAGGGGAATTTAGGTTAGGACATGGTTCCCCGATGTTAGGAGGTGGGGATGCAAACCATGAGCTCACGTGGGCAGGGCCGCTAGTCCCTGAAGTAGATCTATCCTCTACCTGGGCCGTAGAGAGAGTATCTACCCGCTACCACGTGTATTAGGTACTGACGAATAGCACTGAAGATGGCGAAAGTCGAAAGCGCTCTGCTACGATTGTTACAAATTCTTTTTTGAATAAATTATGCACGCAATCATCATCATCATCATCAATCAACCATTCTCTCGTGTCCACTGCTGGACATAGGTCTCCCTCATCCTTCTCCATGTGTCCCGATCCTGCGCCACCTGCATCCAGTTACCTTGGCAGCGCTTTAAATCATCGGTCCATCTTGTTGGTGGTCGGCCTCTGTTTCGATATGCGTCCTGTCTTGGTCTCCACTCCAGTATTCGCCTTGTCCACCTATTGTCCGATAATCTAGCGACGTGACCTGTCCAGTTCCACTTCAGAGTCGTTATTCTCTCTATTGCATCTAGTACCCCTGTTCGTCGGCGTATTTCCTGATTTGTGATTTTATCTCTGAGGGAAATGCCCAACATCACTCGTTCCATTGCCCTTTGTGCCACACAGATTTTATGCACTGTTCTCTTTGTCAGTGTTAATGTTTCCGCTCCGTAGGTCAACACTGGCAATACACACTGGTTAAAAGTATTTCTTTTAAGGCATACTGGAAGAGATGATTTGAAAACATAATTTAGCTTGCCGAATGCTACCCATGCTAGTCTTAGACGGCGGTCAAGTTCAATAGTTTGGTTGTCTCTTCCTATGCAGATCTCGTGTCCCAGATATTTGTATGAATTTGTCTGGTTGATGGCTTCTCCAGCAATAGAGATGTTCTCACTGGGCACGAGATTAGTCATTATTTGGGTTTTCGACATGTTTATCTTTAGTCCGACTTCCAAGGAGGAAAGATACAGCCTATTCAATAGTTCCCTGGCTTCGTCCAAACGGTCACACACTAGGACAATGTCGTCTGCAAATCGTAAATGTCCAAGCCTCTCTCCATTTACATTTACACCCTTTTCGTTCAGATTTGTCTTCTTGCATATATGTTCTAGGAGAGTAATAAACAATTTGGGCGATATGGTGTCTCCCTGTCGCACCCCCCGCTGTATAGGAAATTTATTGGTTTGTACATCTCCCAGTCTAACACTTGCTGTAGCGTTCTGATATATGTGTTTGATCATGTTTGTGTACCTGTGGTCAATTCTGCATTCTGTTAAAGCTTCTAACATTTTATGTTGGTTGATTGCACGCAATATACACCACTAAATTATTTCAATTATATTTCTACGTGCACGCAGCCAATACCCTCCTTTTCATATATAAATGTATATGTTTGATTTAAAGTAATTTGAACGAATGTTGGCTTGTAATGATAAAAACAGAAATATTTACTTTTCCAAAATATCGTCAGTTTCGTTATTCGAAATCGAATATTTGAATATTCGAAACCGAATATTTTAATACTCATAGATGATATTCGAATATTCGAATATTGAATAATTTGAATATTTGAATAATTAATCACGTGAGTATTCGAATACTTAAATTTCAAAAATTCTGAGCACTAGTGTAGAGTGTTGCGCCGATGCGCGTCTAGACGATTGCGATGACATAGACATTAGTAGTGGAGAACTATCGATAGTCCATTAACTACTATCGATAGTCTTCGATACTTTTAAAAAATTTATTAATACTGCTAATTAAGCACGGAATAATAAAACAACCCTAATTGCGTGAAATTTAAAAGTTACAATAAAAATTAACTATGTATCGCTACATTTTGTCTTATAATAGTATAATAATGGTGTTTTTAAGCAAATACACATCTTAAAAGATAACTACTAAATAATTATAATTCAAATATAAATAAAATGTACAGTCCTTTACAAAGATGCAACCGGGGAGGACATTGAAAATGCCGAAGCAGAGTGCAACGCTTGTGACTATTGTGAGCTTTGTGATCTGCGAAAACTCATAGATTTGAATGTTATATTTAGGTAGCTGATATAAGGTTTATTGATTCATAATATAAAAAAATAGCAAAATAAAGGTTATAAACTCTAACGCGCCTCTAAGGTATGGTTTGGCTGGAGCAGTCAGCGGCCGCGGCTGGCATTCGCGATTGGTAGCTCGGTACTGGTTTAATGCGATTTGTATGTACACGGTTTCACTGCCGCAGCTCAGCGACACAGCGTTCGCCGTCAATTGCAGTGGCTGCGTTCGGACTGCTAGAGAGACCAGTCCAGCAGTGATCGCTCAGCAGAATGCCACCGTTTTCGGCAATTGCTGACGAGTGTTTGATAGAGGAGGTGCAAAAGTACCCCCCCTTTATACAACTATGAGAACGAAAATTACAAAAATGTTGGAATGAAAGAAAATGCATGAAAAAAAGTGGCAGCAAGTGTAGGGAAGAACGGTAAAGTGTACAAAACCATTCTCTTTCTTTTTCAGCATTACATTACAAAGCTTATAATTAGGGTAGACTGGGGCAACTGCGAAGCCCTTTACTTCAAATATACAATATTTATAAAAGTGTCTTTGTAAGAAAGTAATAGTTTAATATGTTTACTTTTCATACTGCATAGGGCACTCATGAATTATTTTTGAGATCTTGAGATTTGAATGATTTTTTTTTGTACCGAAATTTTACACTTAGGTACCCCAAAAAGGGAAAGTGTAAAATCGGAATACAATTTCCATGCATGTTCGCAGAAGTGGTAATGGGAAAGTGTAAATGAAGTTTATATCTCCCATGCCAATTTTTCTTTTTACAGACTTAAAAAAAAATAAAAATCTGGGAAGTTATGAACTTTTTATTGTTGGGAAATAGTTAGCCAAGCAAATCATAAAAACGAAAAATTAAAAGGTACCTCTGAAAAATAATAAGTAATCCAAAATAACCCTCAAAAAATTCCTAATAAGAATAATATTTTTATAAACGTATTTATCCGTTCAAAACCTAATATTTGGCTTTAATCTCTAAAACAGTAGGAGTTATTCCCAAGGAGAAACTCAAAGAGAAAAGAAAATTAAAGTTTAAAAATTCGAATAATTTTATGGAACTTGTTAAATATTGTATCCCCCAAATTTCACATTAAAATGAAAACCTCCTCGGCGTGTTACTACCGGTTCAGGTAAACGAGTCACTATATCGTCTAGCTATACTACATCGACATCATCGGTGAGTGGCCATAAAAAAAATTGTATTTTAGTTTTCTAGTAAACTTGATTTCAAAGCCGTTGTCAACAGTATTTACCTGGCCAATAAAATGTTTCTTTGCTTTTGGTAATGTGTATTTAACCAGTACCCAGTCTTCAATGGAAATATTGTCTTTGTTTATTTCAGGAATCTGATCTTCGCAATCCGATTCTAAAGTGAAACTTTGATCCGATTCCATAAAAGGTACACTTTCATAATCTGATTCACTGGAGCTGGATTCAAATTGATACGGACTTGGCCGACTTTGTTTACTCTTTCGGTCAATTTTCATAGCTGGTTTAGATATAGTAGATGAACTTGTAGAGATTTTTGACTGACTACTTGCGATAGTACCTGCAATGGTTTGGCCACCTTGAATTAAGCGCTTTCGTTTCCTTGGATTAGAAGAAGGACTCTGTCGGAGCGAATCAAGTAGTAGATCATCAAAACTTGCCTTCTTTTCTTGCCGATTTTCGGTTGTAGCTGGTACTACAGATTCAGTTATAGGCTCCTGATGATTATTTAGTATATTTCTTCATTTTGATCAGAGCTGACAATTACTTTGAGATTGGTGGCACTAGATGCTGAAGGAGCTGTAAGTAATTCTGCATTAGATGCTAGTTTCCTTCTAAATGAAGCGCCAGATGTAGAAGGCTTTACTGTTTTTAACATTGACTGTTCGAATGTGGCGGTTTTTTCTGTTACATTCGGTGCTACAGCATCATGTTTATTCCTTTCAATATCAATGCGTTCTGGCCTCGGTTGTAAATCTGTTACAGATCTTTGATTTTTTAAGTGTTCCTGCCATCTTTTTAGGGCATCGATGTCATACTTTTCTTTAGGAATAACATATCTATTAAATGGAACAATACCACCCTTTCTGAATCCTGTTTTTATGATTCCGGAATCTACTTCAGCCCAGGTTTTCACTAGCAATGTGGCGAAGTCCCTTTTTGGTAGTCATTGTCCCTGATGACGTCTTTGCCATGTTATTACTTCCCTCTCCCATATTGCCTTAAAGGATCTAAACATACTCAAATCGAGAGGTTGAAGTAAATGACTTGTATGGGCTGCAGTTTAGGTATATGAATATTTTCTTCTCTTGCGGCTTGAATTAATAAGCAATCCACATGCGAGACATGCCCATCATATATAACAATAATTTGTGCCTGATCACGAACCAAAGGAATAAAAGTCTTTAGAAAGTTATTTCTAAATATTTCGGAGGTCATCCATCCATTGGCGCTGGCTGCATTTACGGTGTCTTTGAAGAAGTCTTCATTTCTTTCTGAAATCCAGCAATATTATTGCCTTTAAATATTATCAATGTTATTGCATTTAAATATTATCAATGGTGGCAATTTTCTACCACTAGCACTTGCTCCTTTTAGGACGGTTATATTTTCTCTGCCCGATCCAGCAATAGTGCTTGAAGAGGGGTTGCCTTTCGTGCCAACAATTTTAAGACGAGAAGGATCTGTACACAGTGAAGTCTCATCTAAATTGTAAATACATTCAGGACGATCCTGAAGACCCAACTCCAATATAGCATTTTCCAATATAACAAAATATTGGTCTATTATGAATGGGTCCGTAGATTTATTTCTGCAGTACTCTAAGCTTTGTGGTTTCTTCATACTCAAAGAGTGACGTTGTTTAAACTTTATTAGCCAGTCTGTGCCTGGCATATTGTTCTTAAAAGGATTGGGAATATTATTTAAAGTTACAAAGTCCCGAACTTTTTCTTGAAGCTCTCTCGAAGTTAATCAATATCCCCACTTCTCCATTGTTTTTATATTTTCGGCCAGTTGACACTTATCTTGCCAAGAAAGTATTGGAGGTCGGCCCTGTGTCTTGCTTTTTTCGCCACGGCGGCCAGTTATTCTACAGTAGATTGTAATGTATGGGATTCTGAATTCGGTACTAGCCATCGACATGGTTAATTGACCTTGATTGACGGCATTTACTGCAGCATTTAATTGCTCCTCCCCATAGGCAGCCCTATCGGACTTTCTTTTATAATTTCGTACCATGACGTCAACTCTCTGTAAAGAATAAAAGCTTTAAGTGTCAGTGCCAATGAACTTTAGCATTCCCAGAAAAATGGGGCAAGTGTAAACTAACCTTTACACTTTCCCCATTACAACTTTCACACATGCCCCACATTATGTTTTTTATGGGGGAAGTGCAAACCTGTTCGTGAGTAAAAACCGCTTTTAGATTTGGTCGGTATATAGGATTTTAAAGCTACAACAATTGACTAAACATAAGAAAATGCAATAAAACTAAAAGTATATTATAAGTTTTTACCTTTGACCAATTTTTTATGGAGATATCACAAACTGTTCAACGGACCGATTCGGAGGTTATGTTACAAATGACTACTCAGCAAGAAAAAACACCTGGTAACTCGCCGGGAGTAGATAATTCAACAGCGCTAACGTATAGTTAGTTGCCTCGAACCACACAGACAAGTAAACTTTCAATATTGCCTGATTGGCGCTCTGATTTTCCACTTACCCCATTTTTACACTTGCCCCAGTCTACCCTATACCATATTCAAATCCAAGATTATGCATACGAAGGAAATATTGATCAGTACTTCATGACAACCGTAACTCTATTTCGATTGGTCAAGCGGCAATAAAACTAAAAGGCCCTGGGCGACAGGGTTGAATTTAGTTTACCCGTGATTTTCGCATTATTGCATTGTATCGTTTGGTGTTATTGTTTGTTATCAATATTTTGATATAAATATTTGTGTTTTTGACCGTTGTATTTGACTGTATACAGGGTGTTTCAGAAGTGCTAACCTGAACTAACCTGAATATGTGTCCGGAGTTGCCCCGTTTTGATGTACAGAGTGTTAAAGTTTTTTTAATAAAATCGTTTTTTTTTTAATTTCTGTAAATATCCTTTTCCCGATTTTATTGCAATTTGGTACCGTCATTCATAATGATAAGAGGCTGAATTAGCCCTAACTAGATTAAATTTATAAAGTCCAGTGGCGTCCCGGGAAACACTTCAACGAATATTATTGACAAAAAAATGCACGCCACTGACTTTTTTCTAATTTTGATATTTTGATATACCAACTAATGATACAATTTTAAAATGTTTTGATTCTTTGACGTCTTAATCAAATTGATTTGTTTACTTGGTATGCTGCAGCTTTGATTTAAATATGGTATCTCCTCTTCATCTTCTTCCTCCAACAACAGCATGCAACTAATGTTATCGGCGTTCATTATTAATCATAGATAAGCGCTTCCACTACGAAATACGAATATGATCTGAAACGCGCTGCTCCAGCTGCGCCAGCCAAACCACCTTGTGGCGACGGCCGATTGCTACGCTCGATCGCGAACGCCAGCCGCACCCGCTGACTGCTTCAGCGAAACCATACGTTTACTTTCGACTTGGTTTATTTTAATTCGGTGTGACGTCAGGGCAAATGCAACACAAGAATTTTGTTGAATTCCGTACCCATACTAACGTGCCCGTGCGATAATATAAACATTTTCAATGTTAAAATGCACGCCACTGACTTTTTTCTAATTTTGATATTTTTTTCGGATATACCAACTAATGATACAATTTTAAAATGCTTTGATACTTTGACGTCTTAATCAAATTGATTTGTTTACTTGGTATGCTGCAGCTTTGATTTAAATATGGTACCTATAGTATAAATTCAAGTGTTAATATGACGTTTGTCGAAATGGAGGAATTTGGGCTAACATCTCCTTTTCGTCTTCTTCCTCCAACAACAGCATGCAACTAATGTTATCGGCGTTCATTATAAGTCCTACATAAGCGCTTTCACTACGAAATACGAATATGATCTGAAGCGCGCTCCAGCCGCGCCAGCCGAACTACCCTGTGGCGACGGCCGATTGCTACGATGCTACGCTCGATCGCGAACGCCAGCTGCACCCGCTGACTGCTCCAGCGAAACCATACGATTACTCTTGACTTGGTCTGATCCCGATCATTTAACTCGGTGTGACGTCAGGGACAAATGCAACACAAGAATTTCGAATTCCGTACCCATACTACGTGCCCGTGCGATAATATAAACATTTTCAATGTTAAAAATATAATATTTATCTAACTTAACAAAATCTTAATATCCATAGGTAGGTATCTAGTAGCTATTTATTTTTAATCGACCAACTATTTTTATTTAGAAAACCCACCATGTCTACATTTTTTGCTTTCAGTATTCCCAGGAGTATTAAGGGCAGGGCCAAAAAACTTTAGGTAATCTACGACATTTGTCGGATTCCGAAAACATAATTTTCCACCTCTAGGTAAATTACGAAGAAACCAGGGTTGGCAAAGTCAGAAAAATCTGTTTTTTAGCGCAATTTTTTGGCGCCACGCCCTTTTTTCAATAATAATGCTTGGTTTTCAAGTAAGAAAAATAAAAAATACAACAGGAAATCACAAAAACAGCCAGACTCGTTTCAATTTTTGTGTCATTTTACCTATCTTAGGTAGTAATAAGTTTATTTTTCTTGCAATCAGGGGTAGTTAGACGACGCGTGCGAGGGGGGGGGCTGCAGCCCGGTCCCCCCCCCCCCCCTTGGTTGCGCCACTGGTTGTAACAGTTACAGTAATAAATAATTACAAAAATGGAGTATGAAAATATAAATTTGATATTTTTTTTATTTATAACATATTAATACAAACTTTAACAAATAAAACCGGAAACGGTAAATCTAAAAACAACTATACCTATCATATACCTATTATTATGGCAGATAATAAATCGATATACTAATCCGAAATTCGGGGAATCAGGCTCCCCGGGCCACAGCCTGCCGTACATGTGCGTTGCACGTGTTTGCAAATACACCAGTCTGTGTTTGTGAATTGATGCTTAAAGTATATAAGAATGGGCAAGTTTATTTGAAATTTTGAAAAATGATTTAAACCATTAAATAAAAAAAAAAAAACTTGATTTAGATTAAGCTAACCCTGGAAAACACTTGTCAAAAAACAACAGCCTAAGAAAAATCAGATATTTCATTGCATTCATGCAATCACATTTTTTGACAGCACATAACAGTTATTTGCCTTTTCTACGTTTTCGCCTGTTCAAAAAGTAAAACGTCGAAAACAAAAATCTATGTAGATACCCAATTCTGTTGATTCCCCTAACCTAACCTTACCTTTTACTAGTAATGGGCGCTAGAGTAGACTATCGATTGTTATCGATAGTTCTCCACCACTATCACACAGTCTGTGGATCGACAACTTTCGCGCCGCGCGTAGCCAGAGGTTCTTTTTGGTTTCGCAATTAATTAATACTTAAGTTTTGCTGGATTCGCATTTAGAAATGATGTACCGCATTTCTGTCTTTATGCCCCTCATGTTTGAGATTCCATTGCTGGTTTTTGCCCATATAGAGTTTAAACTTCCGAAATCAAATAGTTTGTCCACGACATTTTTAAATAATAATGCTGACAATACCATTGCTAGAAAGAACCAAATAATTAAAAATTTCATCGCTCCTTTTCGCGCTGTGTATGGTAGCGCCCGACCCGTTTCGTGTCGTTTCGTTTCGTGAAGTGTTTACAATTTACCGCCTATCAACGGGAACAGACTAGTGGTGACAAACTATCGATAGTCGCCACTATCGATATTCATCGATAGCTGTCACTGCCACTATCGATAATTATCGATAGGGTTCGATAGTCCGAGAAAAAAGGTCATATTCAGGATTTTTAATACATTCGATGTCCCAAATCTACTATATAAAATCAGGTCGTGTTTTACGTTGCTTGCTATAGGCGTTCAAACCGCTGCATGGATTTCAATGAAAATTTGCAAGCTTAATAATCTCATAGTAAACTGGGTAATTGTGAAGTTTTAGCGGCGTATCTTTTGTAATTATTGCATAATTAATGTAAAACTGAAATTTGAGCGCAGCGCTATCGTGTGGTGCTGTTGTAAACTACGTTGCTACTCTAGCGATTTTGTCAGAATCTTGTCCATATCGCGTTCCCACTACCACTAAATGTTATTGGTCAAAAGAGGGAGAGGGAGAAAACAGTAAGAGTAAAAATGTAAGCAGAATATCGAAAATATACCGAAAACACGTTCTCAAAATGGTAAAATTTCACAAATTTTGTTATAGATAGGCTATATATGTCTTCGACTTAGTTCATATAGATGCGAATCACGAATTGCGAATAATGCTCTGATTGGTCAGTTTCTTTAAAATATTTGAAATTGACCAATCAGAGCATTATTCGCAATTCTATGTGTTCTATTATCTTTTTTCTCCTCTTATTTATGGCGTCAGCTGCTGGGGCTAAGAATATGCGAATATTGCGAATATTGCGAATACGGTCAGTCGTCATAGAGTAGAAATAGACACGAACAGATGTTTTTTCTTACTATCGAAAAATATCGATAGTGTACGTGTCCTATCGATAGTTTTTGAACATATATATGGGCACGATTCACTACAGGCCGTCTGATGGGGGCTTTAGAAAACTCCCTGCAAGCGGCTTGTTTTCTAACATGGATGCGTACGCTAAAATGATGTTTTATAGACTGCTATTTTGTTTAATAATTGTTGGAGACATGAGCTTGCATTGTGCGTTGCAGGGTATTGTTTTATACCTTGTTAAAAAAATAATATAACGTAGATACCCATAATATGCCTATGTAAGTTGTCTAGTGATATAATTTATAGTTATTGAAGTCTTTACACAACGGCATTTATGACCGTCCAGAGTTCTTCTACTGTTTTCCTGTTATAAAGTTAGTTTTTTTGGTGTGTAAGCAGTGGCGGGTTCCGAGTTTTAGCAGGACTAGTCGTGGCCAATTATGCCGGTAGGTTTCCCTGAACGCGACAATGATGACTTTTTTTAAATATGTGTATTTAAACGAATATTTGAAAGTCACTACGAGTCACTACATAAAATACTCTTTTTTCTATTAAACAAACCGTAGTCCTTCCCATGCGACGCTACTGGTGATTCCTTCCTTTTGAATGGGATCATAAAATGCAAATAAACTTTCCGACTTTTTTCAGGGTGAGTCAAACCTTACCTTAAAGATTTGGTGAAATATAGGTGTGTATTCTGTCAATATAACGAGCCATTCATTTTTCTCCCCCGTGTAGATCTTAACCCAGCTTTGCATAAATTTACATCTACTTAGTAAATTTCCTTAAACAAAATGGACTTGTATTTATGTAATATTATATTAATAGGATTTGTGATGATCTTTTATAAATGTAGTGTAATGTAGTTCATTTGTTTCAGGACCTTAGCGGAGGAAATAGCAACGATAGTTCAGGGGGTCCAGCGCCAGGGACCCCAAATTCTCAGGGTATGCGACCGACTCCTTCTCCAACGGGATCAACAGGATCAAGGTCGATGTCTCCTGCTGTTGGTAAGTGAAATTTTTTTAAATATGAGTTCAAAGAAAAGTTCTTTATTTTTGTCTCTGCCATAACTTCTTGTAGATGAGACATCGTCTGGTTTTATCGTTTTTGCCGGATAGTCTGATAATACGTATTTAAATGAAAGCTTAGCTGCTATATTTTGTTGTCTTGTATCCATCAAGTTCATAAACATATAAAAGTTAAGAACACATTATTAACACGTGTTGCGTAACGTCAGAATCCGAAACATACATTAGATATGCCCGACACATTTCAGTGCCGTGATATATGTGCTATGCTGACATTTTTAAGAAAACACCACCTATTTCAGACGATAAGTACATGCACTGAGACCACCCTTGAAAAAGAAAATTGTTTAGATTTTTTATTGCATTTTTTTAATCTCAACTGTATTTATTAGTTGTTAGTATCACTACAGGGAATTTCGTAATTATACCCAAAATCCTGAAAATTAATAGGGCAACCTGAAATCCTTTAATATATATTTTTTTTACCAAATGATTTTCAACCAATTCGTACAGTTTGGACCTTAACCAATTATTTTCTAATTTCAAATTTATTAATCTTCTCTCCATGCAGATTGTCGTATTCCGCCCTTGCCTCCCGCGAAAAGTTCGCGACGTGCGGTATTATTTTATCCTTTTCTTTCGATAATATTTTTAACGAAGTTTAAAAAAGGACGTCAGATCTTAGGTTGTAATCGGCTCGTTCAACATTTTTTCTTTATTTTAGAAATCGAAAGTAGACTACGTTTTAAGGTAATTTCCAAATTTTTACATTTTTATTCGGACATTTAAGCCCTTAAATAAATTACCAAAGTTGGACCGCATGAAAACGGGACGGAGCTTCGCGTGACGTCGAGATGCCGGTCGAGATTTACTAATTACACGTTATTGTGTTTCTGTATGGAAAAGGCGTTTAATAGTTAAATTATATATTTTTTATCTTTTTGCTGGTTTAAATAATAATAAGTATTGTGTGGTTCCTGAGTGCTGTAATACTTCCAGTAATGCCTCAGAAAATCTGTTTGTAAGCGTACGTTTTGATCCTGCAACCAGAAAAGTTTGGCAGAAAGCTATCCGTCGGGATGTTTTTGCTTTTGACAAATCCTACGTTCATTGCTGTGAGGATCATTTTAACGTAAGCTTAAATGCCAATGTGAAAGCAGACTACAGAATATATGATATTTATAACCTATTTTAGAAAAAAGACATATAGAAAATTATATGTACCGGGTGATGTGTTATATTTTGACCACCCTATCTCATTTATTTGAAAAAATATCAAAAAACTTTAAGAACTACAGTTGTAGGGCCTTTCATGAATTTTAGGAAATAATATAAGAAGAAACAAATGAACATCAAAAATGGCAAATATTTTACAATTTCATGTTTTCTTAAATGGAACACCCGCTCTTCTGATGAGAAATTTTATTATGTTTTCAAATATATGGTTTATATGGTCTATCTTAAAGGATTGTATTAATAATTACAATTTTAATAAATAACATTAGTAGGTGTGGACAAAATAATAATAATGGCGTATTGAATGTGCGGCAATTGTTATTACGTCTTTGGTTGTCTACTGGATATAAGTTGTCTAAAGGCAAACTATTCTTGTTAATAATGGTATGTAGATACTACAAAAATATATAAATGAAATTTAATATGAATATTAACAGAAGACAAAAACCGACAAACTTTACCTATATCCCCATTAGTAAAACAAATTTTTGCAGATACTACTAGTGGTTGATAAACCCATATTTAAATTTTTTTTGTGTGAATCAATGTTTACCTAATAAAAGCAACAAAATAACAATTCATTTATAATAAATGTTCGTTTGCATCAATACATTTTTATATTTTTAATACCCCCTTTTAATTTATTAATTACCGCAGTTATCCAATCGGAATGGTTAGTATTAATAATATTTATTTCGTGGCATTTAACCGTTCAGTAACCTGGGCAACGTTATGCGGAGGTGCGCCATCCTGTTGCTAAATTATGGAGTTAGTCACGTTTAAAGGTAACTCATCTACACGATTTTCTACAGCATTTAAAAGTTCCATATATCTTGCTCCTGTCAGATTGTTCTCAAGACATATTGGACCAATAATCTTGTCACTTAATATACCGCACCATACATGTAAGGAACGCCTTCCAGATCTTTTTGTTTCCAGGGTTTTGTGTGGATTAACATCAGCCCAAAAATGCAAATTTTTTCTATTGGGTGATCCCGAGCTATAAAAAGTGGATTCATCAGTCCATAAAATGTTTGAAAATAACTCCCCATCTTGTTATAATCTGTCTAAAATATCCCTACAGAAATTAAGCCTTCTTTCCTTGTCGCTTTCACTAAATTTTTGGTGTCTATGGAATTTATATGGATGCATGTTATATTCTTTTAAAGTTTTAAAGACTTTTCAATATGATTTGTCTAAATCCGCCATGGCTTCGCGTATAGAATTCAGTGGATTTTCTAGAAACATTGAAAACTGAGTTACACAATCAACTAGCAACTAGCAACAACTAACGATTTTATGTTACCTTGAAAATAGAAGAGAATTTCCAATTCTTCCTCCTCATTTATAAGTACCGTTCTTTTTTTCTTTTAATGATTTTGTGGTGTGCACCAAATTGTACAGTGATGGGCTAAAATATGGAACAAATTCATTTAAAAATCAGGTATTAATTTTTTGAAAAGACGCTCGGACACGTCGATTATAATTTTTTCTTCCGAATTTTTTGCCTTAAAAAGAAATTATACAGACTGTGTCAACAAGTAGATGTACCTGGCAAAAATTTTTTGTATTTTAAATAGAACCCTATTTTTTTCAGTCGAATTTTAAATTCTACGTCAAATTCTGCACATAATTCATTTAGCATACCCTATCCTTATCTCTAACGGTTTTAGAGAAAAATCACATCATAAAACGAAAATTATTTTATTAAGTGTTGAAAATGCCAACCATTGACTTCTTTGACAATATGCCAATCTACTTAAAAACCCTTTTAAAACATTATTTACAGTATTTTCAATAATTTGCCTAATTTCATATCTAATTTTAAATTTTAAGTCTTTTAAATTTTGTGGTTTATCCTTATACACTTTTGATTTCAAATAACCTCAAAGAAAGAAATCCATTGGTGTAAGATCGGGAGATATTGCTGGCCATTCTATGGGTCCTCTTCTACCTATCCATCGTTCGGGAAATACAGTATTCATATACTCACCAACTTGTCGAGCAAAATAAGGCGGAGCACCATCCTGCTGAAACCAAATAGACGCTTCTGGTAGATTAGGCTGATTCGGATTTGGAAAATCCGCTGCTAGTGTGGGAATTAATTCATTTTGAAGAAATTGTAAATACCGGTCTCCTGTAAGATTTCCATCGAAGAAAAAAGGTCCAATAATTCTATCATTTAATATCCCTGCCCAAACATTTACTTTTTGTGGGTTTTGCGTGTGCTGTTCTCTCATCCAACGGGGATTATTTGTACTCCAATACCGAAAATTTTCTGAATTGTGCGATACTTGTAATGTGCGCATTGCGCAGTGACTTAGATCATATATTTCTTGAATGTAGGAAGTATCAACAATCTCGACATCATTTCCTTTCAGCATTAATAAGTACCTACAAAGTCCAATCTCCCTTCAACTTTTTAAATTTATTAACGTATCAAAAAAATAAATATTTACACCTGCATTATGAACTTCCTACATGATAATGACCTAAAACTATAGAATCTTATAATTTCCGAAAATCCAAAAATCCTTTATTGTGTTTCCTGTCAAAAGGGTCCACCTGTCCTTGTGAACTTTTAAAGTCGCCCTGATAAGACCCCTGGGCGTAAAGTGTGTGTCCTGTTCATTTATGTGTGCCTTTTAAATAAGCGTTCTTATATAATATTTACATATTTACACAACTATTAACTTAATCTTTAAGTGACTGGCAGAATGGCTGATCAGCCCATGCCAATACGAGAAAAAAAATACTGTAAAACATGTTACTAAACTAATAAAAAATAATACTTCTGTTATTATCAATTGACATTAACATTGGTGTTTCATTGAGGTATGTATCAAAGTCATATTTAATTTTTAGGAATTTTACGAAGAGTTTTTTCTAAACAAGTTTTATTTGACTTATTAGAAAATAATAAAATTTGGTGTACGAGTCTACCATATAAGGACATTAAAAAAAGTGCAATACAATTTTGATGTAAAATTTATAGGGGAGCCAATATTTGAGGGTAGCAAAATTCACATGGGATTTCCTATGTCCAGTCTGGCGGTACACCACCCGGTGTACCTATACATATTTATCAGCCGAACCTGCCTATAAAGCATTCTAATTTGTACACAAAGTCTTGGATGCTTTTAAAATGACAAACGTCATTATTTTTTACATCTTTATTTAATTGTATTCATCAGTGAATCAACTGAAAGTTTGCCACTTTGTTAATTTTATATTTAATTCTCTTTTTTTGTATTGTATTGTATTGGTAAAGTCTTGTTTAATAAATGTTACCTATTAATCATTTTATATTATATAATAATACTTACTTGCAACATCACACAATGGATAAGCTATACTTGTCTCCAGGCAAGTCAAATATTTTACTGATGAGGAACCTAAGATATAGTTTAAAAAAAAACGTTAAAATTGCAGATAAATGTAATAACTTGGAATTATTTTATCTGAATTGACCAATGTTTTAGACTAAGGGATCTTAACAATAATTTTTCCATCAATCTAATGCATATGTAAGTACCTAGATATAAAGATTGAAAAAAAAAAAACTAACTTGAAGGTCCAATCATTTTTGATGGAGTGTTTCACTAAGAAATTATCTTCAATAGCTTTGCGCTGAGAGAACATTGTTGGCGAGGCTTGTGCAACCAAAGTCTTACGTGTTCCATCTTTGGGCATGTACTTCTCACCAAATGTTTCTCACATGCAAAGCCTGTAGTTAATATGTATATCCAAGACATCCTTATACAGCAAATCTTCTCTGTTACAAGCGACAAGGAAGGGCGTTCGGGGTAAGCACACGATATGCTACCTTCCTGCTTCTTTACTCCCGACATTAAAACCAAAAGAAATCCCTTCTGATTGTAAAAAAAAAAGAAAAACCAACCAATTTTCACTTCAACTGCAGAAAAATAAAGGTTCGTTTGGTTTTCGAGAAGTTAACAAACGATTTGACAGATTGCGAATGCTGTGAACTTAGCTGCGAATAATATTTGTAGAATGGCCGCCTTGCACATGCGCATAAAAAATTAGAGCAGGCGGGAACGCTCACTTTCGCCTCTTATTAGTTGGGTAAGATTACAATAGCCTCAGCGGCAGGTCATTTATATAATTAAACAGTTTCACTGGGTTTACTTTTTATATATTATTAACTCATCTTACATGTAGGTACCTACAATTATTACACTGCTGTGATAGAATATTAATAAACAAGTATATAAAAGTATACTTGTTGTAGGTATCACTCTTTGTTATATCGCGGAGAACCTAATAAAGACAAAAAGCAGGAGCTAAAGCAAATCAGACCTGCCAGAGTCTCTAAAAAATTCCTGCAAATAATAATATGCCTTTTGAAATAAGTATTGAAATATGACCGACTAGGTCGTAGTTCGATACTTGAATACTTACTGTTAACATAGTATAGGCTAGTTGTCTACATAGTAGGTATTTAAGATGTTATGCAGAACCTCATGCGGAAATTTATTTTTAGAATAGGGAATATCGATGAGTACCTAACCACTTGTATGTTAGGTTAAACACCCAAATGTTAATTTAGTTCTTTGGGTACTTTTTGTGTAAGCGGGTAGCCATAATAAATATTGTTATTATATTGATCGCCGCAGTGCTTTCAAGTATTCCTTAATATATTAAATACTTACTACCTTCCCTTCGTCGTTGGCTTGCCTTTGACGCCACCTCATTTGATAGGAGTTGAATTTTTATTTATACAAAAAAGTACTTAGCTTATACACTTAAATATTTATGTTAAAAAATGTGTATAACCTTAGGAAGATTCTAGAACCTTTTATCTTCTCCATGCGAGGGTACGGTGGTTTAAAAAAAAATTTGACCTTTTGTCGAGATAGATCAGTTAATTTTTAATGATTAAAAATGTAATACAAATTTAAATGGTTAAAGGGAAAATCTATGATGAACGATAAAAAAATTAACTCAAGACCAAAGATTTTATACAAGCATCTGAATTCGCGGCGGCGTTGCTGCAACTGCTACTTAAGCCGCCCATACACACTACAGCATGCGGTGATGCATGCGTCGACTCCGGGAATCATGAAACTAGGCATCAACATCGGTCAGTCTATACACACAGCAGCATGCGGCGATGCACGCATTGCTTCCCAAGAATCATGACTCTTGAAATAATCTGCAGTCCATCTAGATGCATCTTTGTGACAAGGTTTTCTTTTTTGAAAAATTTAAACTTGTGTTGCCTACCTCGGTTGCCTACGGTCGTAATGATATCATAGGTAGAAGATATGAACTTAAACTGAACCATAACTAAATGATTTATAAGGGGGAAAACTAAAATATATTGACCTTGCATGGCTTCAAGGCCACACACGCTGAAACCAGCATCTGCATCACCGATTCCGCATCTATTCTCTGCTCACCATCCAGTACAATACTCTAGATGCCGCGGCGCGGTTTGCTGCAACTGATGCAAATCGCTCGACTTCAGTCCATACCACTTATGTATAGTTGTTCCCTCGGTTGTTCCAAGCCTAATTTGATGACCTAAAAAAGCCTTAAATTCCTGACCATAGGCGTCGCTTCTATCAAATAATTAAAATGCGGTTTTAAATTTTTAATATGATTAAATAGTATATATTACAGCTTGTTCATAGTTTATGTCGAGAAGAGGTTTGTACCCGTTACTTCGCTTGCAGAGAATATTCTTGAAATGGTCTTTCTGTAAAGAAAAATGCTAATTTTGCTAAAAACAACTTAAAAAGAATATCTTTGTTCAGCAAAGGACCGCAAAGATTTATGAGTTTTCCTTGCTAGAAAAGGATAGGGTCAGGTATGTTAGTTGGAATATACAGTTAGTAGTTCACTATATACATTTTAACAACAAATTGATCGCAGCAGAATCACAGTAAACGTTCTATAATACAACAAGTTTTTAAGGTACGTGTTAAACGAACATAATTAATTTAAAATTCATAAACAATTTAATGACTGAAATCGTCACAATTTTCAGAATTAGAATCGTTTCCAGGTTGGATTACTACTGGCACTATAGGTGGTAAAACAGAATATCCATTTTCTGTTTTTATAACATGAGCTATGCAATTTTTCCATACATCGCTACCAGGGGCGTGCGGTGAGTTATGAAAAAGGGGAAGCACCGCCGGTAGGCCCGCCGGAGGTTTTTTGAGGACCACGCCCAAATATTGGCAATTTTTCGACGTTTAAATACAGGTAGAATACTGTCATGTAGGTACTGTCGAAAATGTGAGATTATGTACCTATGATTTTTTAATATTTCTTCTATTTTCTAAATGGCTACCTATGTTTTTTTATTAATTTTTACGTAATTTGCCCGTCGAAAACCAATTCTTTAGTGACCTAACCCTGCCTAAGAGTCGTTAAAAATAAGTTAACAAAATTTTATAACAGAAACTAATACAGAAAACTATCTATACATTTTTACTTTGAATTCACAGTTTGATTTAATTTTAAACGGATACTGGGTGTGTAATTATTAGGTATGTGGTAAATTTACATTGTTTATGAACAAAGAAACTGAATTTACAATATATATATATATATCACGGCACCTGATAGATGGTATCATTTTAGAGCTTATAGTTTGGAGTTTGGATATCACGACGTGGTCTTTCGTGTTTCAGGTAAAAAAAGGGATGTAGGCACCGCCAGATTTTTTTTAAATTTGAGGTGAAACAAAAATAAAAAAGAAAACCACGTAGGTACGTACCTACCTTTTTATTTGTAATGTAATAGTATCCTTCTATCCACGCTGGCAAACTTGTCTATTACATCTTCGTATAACTATTATATTTATCGTAATATTCTTTATTAAAATGCCTTGTAAATTTTTTAGACGCCTTCACTTCTGTCTTTAAATTACAATCTGGTGTAGGCCTACCTATTGCAATAATATTCCTTTTTTCATCAAAGGAAAGCGTTGAAAATCCTTTTTCCAATAACTTGCATACAGAACAGATACACTTTACATTTCCCGAATTCGATGGGCCGGCAATTAGTTGCTCCATGACAAAATAAATCAAGAAGTACGATAAACAAAGTCAATACACAATTAATAATACTGTCAGAATTTACAACCACTGAAGAACTACACCACAGAACAATAAAGGTTAGTTTAACTACACTCAAATGCCAGACAGATGCTCTACCGTATACCGCGTTTTCCTGGCGAAAAATCGCGACAGATAATCGTAAAACGCCGGCACAAACGCGTGGAAACTAAATATTTTGCCGGTTTCTCTGTCCCGGCGTCGCATCGCGGCGAAGGAAATACCGAGATCGCCGAGATCTAACGATTTACCCTTTACTTGGCACGGCAGTGCATATTATTATTACTCGTATACGCGTATACAGTGTAGTATACACGTATTGAGTTCACTTCGATAAATTTAATATTGCGTTGGTCAGGGATGCATACAGGGCCGGATTTGGTTTGCAAATTAGATACAAATAAATACTTGGGTATTTTAATTGTATGGATTATGGATAGGTATAGATTAATATAAAATTTGTTTTGTCTTATGAAAGCGGTAGGGGAAGCAGTGCTTCCATCGCTTCCATGGACCGCACGCCCCTGATCGCTACTTATTTCGCTAATTACCTGCCGATTATTATTAAGGACAACATCGATAGGATTAAACATATAATAATATAAGGGTAATCGCAAAAGGGTATGGCCGCGCCTAGTGCAAAGAGTATCAATCACGTATTCATTTTTAAAGTTTCGACTTTTGATAATCTTAATTAATTCCTTTTTTACTGGGGTTCTCTCAGGAATATTCATATCTTTATTTCTCCTAAATGTTAGAATATCTTCTTTTTAAGTGTTGATGTTAGGTATTTTACTTAATATTCGCGAATGATACGACGCATTGTCCATAACAATTACCGATTTCGGCGGAATGTTGAGTGAAATTGGGGAATCGGAAATTGAATTTGTTGAGCAAACTAAGTTTTTGGGAATTCATTTGGACAAGTTCTCAAATTGGTCTTATATTTCCTTACTAATACAAAGGCTAAACTCGATTTTCTATGGAATGAGAGTTGTGAGATATACAGGGTGATCAGTTAAGGGTACGTAGCGGCTATATCTCGAAAACTATTCATGTTACGATTTAAAGGTTTTTGTTTTTAAATATTTATTTGCCAAGGTTTACAAAAAATGGAATAAAAATAAAGAAAATAACATAACATTCTATACAAATAAATATTACTCAAGGCTTCTTCGTTTTCGTTCTTTACAATACTACAAAAAATTAGCTCATATCTAGTGTTTACTAAGATAAAACTTGACAGCAAACAACTAGACATGTTATAATATGTTATAATATACGTGTCTCTAAGTTCAAAGCCCACCCCTCAAGTAAGATAAAAGTCCAATCATAGATCAAACAATAAATTTCAAAAAAAAGAAAAAACAAATTCATTCAGCTCTCTGTGGTTCCCAGAATAAACCATGATTACTATTGCTTAATAGTTTCCCTCCCATATTACACTATTTACAAAGTAAGAGAAAAAAAAAGAAATGCCAAAAAAAAGCGAAGGGCAAATGAAATACATGTATGTTACAATATATTAATTGGAGTTTGAATAATCCGATTATTTAAGATTATCTTAGATTTTCTTTTAAAAATCTGTTTTTTTATTTCATGTGGCAACACGTTGTGCACCTTATATCCAACACTGACGAATGAACGACCACCTATTGTTTTTTGTGTTCTAGGTATTTCTAAGTTGTCACCAATTTTATATCTGGTTTCATGTTGATGCGTGAGTCCTGATGTTGAAGTTATTGTTTTTGTTTTAACCAGAAACAAAATACTGGTTTTATAAAATAACTGTCTAATGCTCAAAAGTCGTGTATCTCGATACAACCTGTCTGTACTGTATAAAATCGTGAGTCTATGCATAATTTTAAGTATTCGTTTATGAACTGTTTCTAGTGGTCTCAATGTATTGTTATATAATCCACCCCATCCAATTATACCATATGAAAGAAGCGATTGAACAAGTCCAAAATATACAATTTTTATATTTTCAATATTTGTTATTCTTGTTATCTGCTTAAAAAGATACATTAAGGATCTCAGTTTTTTAGTCAATTTTGTAACATGTTGGTCCCATTTTAAACTTGAGTCTATACAAATTCCTAAATAGTCTATATTTTGTTTACTTTTTATTATCCAATTTTGATAGTTTCGAAAGGGAATGTTTATATCTATGTAATTATCAATAGGCAAATTTGCTTTATAAGAAGAGAAAGGTAAGTAAAAAGTTTTATCTATATTTATTGTTAAAAGATGTTTATCAAACCATTCAATTATTTTTGTTAGTCCCCTACTAATTTTTTCTTTAACTTCTACCCAGTTGTGGCCTTGTACAAAAAATGCTGTGTCGTCAGCATAAGATATTATATGTCCCGGTAGATCTAAGCTGAGCAATGAATTTAAATAAATTATAAATAATACAGGTTCTAATACAGTTCCTTGTGGTATACCATAGGTAACTGTTAGTTGATCGCTTAAAATACCCTGTATTTCTACTCTTTGTACCCTATTTATTAAGTAGCTCTTAAAAAGGGAATACGCCAGTCCACGAATACCTATAGCATACAGCTTTGACAAAAGCTTTTTATGACAAACAGTGTCAAAAGCCTTTGCCAAATCAATAAAAACCGTGGCACACTGTTTTTTTTTGTCCATACAATCATATATTTTTTCCATTAGACAAGCTATGGCGTCATTAGTAGATTTATTTGGCGTAAATCCATATTGCGAATGAGACAGGATGTTATATTTATTTAAAAATGTAATAAGTCTTGATTTAATTGCCTTTTCAAATATTTTTGCTATATTTGATAGTAAGCTAATCGGTCTATAGTTCTCAACTAATTTTTTATCACCTTTTTTAAATACAGGTTTGATTATAGCTATTTTAAAGTGGTCCGGACATACCCCTGTAGAGAAAGACAGATTCACGATATCACACAGTGGCGTACTAATATATTCTGCACTCTCTTGCAGAACCTTAGAAGTAACCCTATCAAAACCCGGTGTAGAGTTTACCTTTAATGACCTAATTATAGATTTCATCTCATTATAATCTACAGGGCTTAAGAAAATTGATTCTAAATTGTATGTATGTATGTATGTTTGTGGCTCTGGTAAAACCAAATGGCCAGCATCTCTCTTTGTTCAAGAATTTCATTTCTCATGTCTCGTTTATATCCAATTTTCCGATATTTCTGTTTTCTTTTTTACATAAACTCTATTATAACATACCTATTCTATAATACCGTTATATTTATTTGAGATTTGCGATGTTGTATTTTTATTTTTACATTTCTTTCTATTTCTTTTTTTTTTATTTATTTATTTATTTTTTTTTTTTTATTAAATTTTTTTTTTGTTTTGTTTGTTTGCTTTCTGTTTTTTTTTTTTTTATTTAAGTAATAGGCACTATGTTGTTTTTGTTTGTTTGTGTTTTTCTTTTTTTTTTTTTTTTTTTTTTTTCATAATTTTATTTGAGCTTCCAGTATGAATTGATACAAAATTCTATATACATTTATATTACTAAGTGCTATTAAATAGTTTAAGTTGAATGGGATTTGAACCAATCCTTTCAAATTGTTATATAGTTTATCTCTACAATTTTTAAGTCTATTACAACTAAATACATAATGTTCAAGATCTCCTGTTTCGCCACATTCACAGTCTTCCCCATCCTGCAAACCGATTCGTTTTGCATGCTTGGGATACAAGGCATGAAAAGTCCTGATCCGATAAATATCTCTGACAAAGTTTTTATTTGATTCCTTACAAAACCATGTTTTTTTACGTAAATTTGGGAAATTATTTTTATACCGAAGTCCCTTATCTGAATTTATATATTGCTCCTGCCAATTGTTTAATATTCTTGTTTTAGCTTGACTTACTATGTCTGTATATGGAATTTTAAAATTCGTTTGAGAGCCGATAGTCGTAGCTTCTTTCGCGGCTTTGTCCGCTAATTCATTTTCAGGTATGCCGATATGAGCTCTAACCCATACAAATGAAACTTGCTTGTTTAAATCTCTCAAGATGCCATAGAGATTCAGTATTTCGCTAATGAGGTAATTAGCAGGAGCAACATTTATACTATTTAAGATTTTTGTTAGAGAGCTCCTACTGTCTGAAAAAATAACAAATTTATAGTTACCATTATAATCCCTGCAATACTTAAGTGATTCCAAGATAGCCCAGAGTTCGGCCGAATATATGGAAGAACCGTCAGGTAACTTAAATTTCTTGGTAGTGTTAGTATTTTTGTGGTAGAAAGCACAGCCGGTTTTTTTTGCTAATACTGATCCATCAGTGAATATTTGTTCATGTGTTTTCCAGATAGTAGCCTGTTCTTTTAAGAAACTATATTTTGCACTCAGTTGGTTGTCTTCGTCATTATTTAGGATAATTACTGGCGGCCTAATATCGAAGACTTCAAAATTTAATTGAAAGTAAGGTAGTGTGCCACTACTATGTATTAATTCTTTGTTCTGGGTTATCCAGGAATAACTCTCTACCACAATGGTAATTTTTTTACTTTCCAATAAGGATGTGTGAAACATAGAATTGATAGCTGATTTGTTTTACTTACTAGGATGCTATTTTTAGATATTAACTTTAGTGTAAATTTGTCCGATATAAAACTTCTTCGTAATTTTAAGGGTGGTTCTTTTGTCTCCGCTTCCATTACCGATATGGGTGTACTTTTAAGGAGTCCAATACTTTGCCTAATACATTTATTTTTGATACTTTCAATTTTTCTTAAGTGAGATTCAGCTGCTGCTCCATAGAATATACTAGAATAGTCAATAATCGATCGAACAAAAGCTCTATAGAATAGCAGAGCAATGTTTGGATCAGCTCCCCATTTTTTGTGAGTAAATGCTCGAATGATGTTCATACTATTTTCTGTTCTTTTTATGAGATATTGAATGTGATCCTTCCAGTTTAATTTTCTGTCCAGATAAAGCCCT
Source organism: Polydrusus tereticollis (assembly GCA_963920685.1). NCBI lineage: Eukaryota > Metazoa > Arthropoda > Insecta > Coleoptera > Curculionidae > Polydrusus > Polydrusus tereticollis. The sequence continues at coordinate 56,288,762 of OY987335.1, forward strand.
AAGTATTTTACTGTACTCTTTTGTGGAATTGTTATACCCCCTAGTTCGATTTCATTTGGTTCTTGATTCCGACTTTTAGAAAAACTACATATCACTGTTTTTTCTTTTGATACACTGAGCCCATTATCTTGAAGCCAATTTAAAATATTTCCAAAGGGATTTTGCAGCTTTTCAATGCATTTTTCTGAAGATTTTTCTGTCGTGTATATACATATATCGTCGGCAAATTGTAAAATTTTGATGTTGTCCTCCACAGTGTTTTCCAAGTCATGAGTGTAAATTGTATAGAGAATTGGACTTAAAATGCTACCTTGTGGGAGTCCGATCCTTGCTTTTTTTGCTCCAGTTATTCCGTCGTTGGTGCGAATGTAAATCTGTCGGGAGTGGTATATGTCAAATAGATTTTTGACAATTTTGTGCGGGATTCCTATTTTACTCATTTTGTCAGCAAGTATATTGTAGGCAACATTGTCATATGCTCCTTGAATGTCCACGAAGAGGGCAGATGTGCACTGTTTCTTTGTATAACCTTGTGATGCCCGATACAGGGTGACAAATTACTAAAAAATTTTTAACTTAAAATGTACTACAATATAATTTTAGCTTCACTTGAATTGTTCAGCTAACTCTCACAAAAGGTTCATTAATTGACATTTAAAATCTTTGTTTTTTTATTTAAATCAATGTCAATGTCAAAAGACAATGATTGTTTTCGTGTAGTAAATAAATAAACATAAAACACGTCACAGGCATGAAAACATCTGATATCTTTGGCTAAAGATTGTGACGTCAAACCAAAAGCTTCGAGAACAATCTAGAAGTTTTTGGTTGTTGACTTCTTTTGAACTCAATTTGGGTCATGATGATATCATTGTCACGAGCCTAGTATTGCGTTCTATTTTTGCCACGGTTCTTAAGAACAAAGGAAAAGTGCGTTGTGTGACGCAAATAGAACCTCGATTTCCAGCTATAAAAGCAGTGTGAAATTCAGAAAAAGAAGATAGATTTTAATAACCAGTTGCAGAACGAAACTCTGCCCGATTCAAAAATTAATTACTTAATTAATTTCTTTTAAAATAAATATAATATTTTGAGACTTAGAAAAGTAACATGAGTTCAGATTAAAAAAGTTATATTTTTCAATATTTTTATTTATGAGTGAGTGGTTTCTTTAGTGAAGACTAGTTCTGTCAAAATACTTGCCAGTGTCGTACCGTACAGTGAACGAAAGAACAATGAGAAGTAAGTTTCTGGTTTCGAATAAACTTTATATTTTGGTCATGGTTTAAAAAGAAAAAGAATATATATATTTATAACTGTTACTATTTTCTGAAAGCATTAGAAAGCACATCTATTAAATAAATGTCTAAGTAGATTTTTGCTAGGGAGTTTTGAGATTTTTTTAGTTTATTTATTATATTTTGGAGCCCTGAGAGGACGGCTAGGGTAATTTGAATTGCACTTGTTGTGGGAATTAATGGGAATGTAAAACAATAAATAATTACTTGATTAAAGTCTATTTGGTCGTGTGAGTTTGGCTACCTGTATAATTATTATCCGTTTTTTTATTCTAACAACTTTAATTTGTTTTAATATGATTTAGGACAAAAGGTGTGCTGTAGTGTTTGATAAATGTTTTCAGGATTTGGTATTAAGTTGCTAGTTTTTGATGTTGGCACGAATTGTAAGCTTTTTGTAATCAATTAGAGAACAAGAGGTAATTATAATATTGGATTTTCGTTGGATCATAGTCTCAACATAGAGTTTTTCTTATTTTTTTTGTGTCTGTTATTTTTAATTAATTTATGGTATCTATTGTGTGTAAAGTTTTTATATTTATCAATATTTTGAAAATTTCTCCAATTACGATACTTATATTTAAATAAAGGAATTATTTTAACCCTATAAATTTTCGGTGTTTTTATGCTTAAATTTAGAAAGGGATTTTTTAGGATTTTGCTCAACCAAACTGATTTTGCTCTACCAAGTTCATTCTACTATTCCAAAAAGCTAAGAGAACGAATAGTAATCTGATTCTAACTTTTAAGTCAAGATATAAAAATTGTTCATTTTTATTCTTTCTGGTTACAAACCTGATATCATATGATACAGGAACATCATTAACATTTGATAGTGTGGAAAATAAATAGGAAACATAGGTAAAGTGTAGTTTTGTGTTGGTGCGTGAATGGAAGGTGCCTATTTCCAAAATAGCAAAGACCCTTGTAGCTGCTGCCAGGAGTTGTAGGCCTTAGATATATATACCGTAAGTAAAGTAAATTACTTTATTCGAGAGGGGTAGCGCAGCACTACAATTGGTGGAGGCGCCGGGCAAGGCAAATTTGAGCGTAAAATACCCCGACGCTGAGGGCCTACCGAATTTTTTTTTAAAGAAAAAAAAAAACTATTTTGGCAATAGGACGCAGATTTTTGTAACCCTGTACTAAGATGGCTACCGGTCCTACAACGACGCCAATCCTTGCTACCACGACGTCGACCATGACCACCACTTCAACGGTCACGTCGCCTACACCTCGTGCTACAGGAGGAGGACCTCCTGCTAGTCCAAATATTGCCCCTGGAAACCTTGTTATAGGTCTTGATTCGTTACCAACATACGATGGAACGACCAATGTGAAAGAATTTCTAGCAGTAATTGAAGAAACAAGTGCTGTTGCGAATTGGACCGACCAACAAATGGTGTCAATTGCTCGACTCAAACTTCGTCATAGAGCCAAGCAATTTATTGACTCTGAACCCGCTCTTTTAAGCACTTCAAATTGGAACCTACTGAAAAATTCGCTAAGAAAACAATTTACCCGTCCCTGTGTAACAGGATCGGCAATGAAAAATTTTATGGACTGTAAGCAAAAAACTGGAGAATCCTGTAGACAGTACTTGACCCGTTTAAAGTTACTCGGTAATCAAACAATTACTCTTACCGGAGATGCAGCAAATGACTTACCTATACAAAGAAAATTGGAGCAAGATATTACGACTCAATTTATATTGGGACTCGTGATGCCAATAAAGCAGCGAGTTTTGTCAGGAAATCCACAGACTCTTGACGAAGCGTTAGATACTGCAGAAAGAGAAGAGTCTATCGAACATCTCATTCATCCCTCCATTAGTAGAGAGTGCAGAGGAGTGAATTGGAATTCAGCAGAGAAACAAAACAGTTATGAAAAGAATTTTGCCTCACAAGCCAAGGTGTTTAAGTGTGATAAATGCAAGAAGACAGGACACACGGAGAAGTTTTGCAGGATGACCAATCAAATGGTATGTTATCAATGTAGTAAACCCGGCCATTTTAAGGCGTCCTGTCCTCAAAATAATGCTTATCAGCAAAGAACACCTGGAAATAGAGATCAGGTGTGTTACGCTTGCGGAAAACCGGGACACTTTGCAAGAAATTGTTTCAAAAATCAACAGGTGAATGGCTCAAGAGCTTTAAACACCAACGCAGCCACTTCTCAACCCCGAAGTTCGGCTGCCAAGGAAACAAATTGGGAATAGACGTTGAGAGGAGGGTAGGGATATATGCATGTTCAGGTAATAAAGCTCCTAAAGTAGGTAATGCAATTACCGTAAGTGTAAGTGGCAGAGACTGTTACGCTTTAATTGATTCAGGAGCATGCGTATCCCTAATTAAACCGAATATTGCCAAGGGGTTTATAAAAGAGTATAATGGAATTTCCTTAGTCGATATTCAAGGAAATACTATACCAACTTTTGGAGTTGCAAAAATTTCGTTAAGGTTTTCAGAAAATACTATAGTGCAACATGATTTTATTGTCGTTGATACAGACAGCTTTCGTACTAAAATGTTGCTAGGAATTGATTTTTTACAAACTCACGGGATTAAAATTGATTGGAAAAGTAATTGTATGTATGCATTTGATAATGTGATACCACTGTTTAGTGAGGATTTGGTATGTAGCAAGCAGGGCTTGTTGACAAAAGATGAAGAAGGGTTTTGTAGTCGAATTGCTAAGTTAGAATTCGAGCTAGTGCAATTAAGGCAAGTTATTGCAGGTTTAGATACTGGAGAAATGAAGACTTGGTCAAAAGATATTTCTACGCAGACTTTCTCGTTAGTACCAATAACGGAGGAAGAAAGTTTAAAGGTGATTGGTACTCGCCCTGAACTTGAACCACTGATGGAAGTTTCTACGACTAAATCTAGGAAGACTGCAGCTTCCCTGGTAAATAAACTAAAGAAGAAAAATATGGAGATTTTGAAGAAAGAAAGTTTGAATGACCTGAAAGTGAGTCAGGAGGAATTTTTTGCTAAGAGAGAGCAAGGGAAAAGTGAGATTTTGAAGAAAGAAAGTTTGAATGACCTGAATGTGAGTCAGGAGGAAGTTTTTGCTGAGAGAGAGCAAGGGAAATGTGAGAGTTTTTTAAACCCGTATGAGGATGGATCAGATGTTGATCCTGGACTGAATATGTCAGTGCCAAGCATGAGAGAGAATCTTAACGAAAGCAATTTTGAAATATTACGAGAACGAGAAGAAGAAAAAGGTAAGCCAAGTGAATTAAAAGGAGATAACAAGTGTATGAAGGCTTTTGTGAACTTAAATCAAGAATTAGTTATTCCACGGATGAGTGAAGCTGTGTGCCCTGTTATTTTTAAAAAACGTGTTTGAAAATGGAGCTTATTCGACCGCTCCACTAAAAGTGAAGAAGAATCAACCGTGTCGAAGAAATAAGCTATCTGTAAGTTTAATTTAAGTTGTTATAGTTAAAAATAAAGGATAAGATAACTAAATTAGGTACTTGAATAGGTAGATTAAAAGCGATAATCTAGGAAAAGGTAACCACTTGAAAACTCAAAGATACTTTAATTATGAGAACATGGGAAAAATTTAACACTTAAGAAACAAGAATTTTATTTTCACACGAGAACTTATCTAAGTACAGATAAGTAAAATGACTAATGAGTTTTACTTAAGAAAGGGAAAGAGGCGAAGAATAAAGACACCTGTATAAAAAATTCATATAGAAAACAAGGATAAAGCAATTGTCGTTTAGGGTAGAAGGTGATAGGGTAGGATTACTTTATTTACACTTAAGCCAAACTAATGACGGAGACCGAAAGAATACGTTAACAAAGGAGAGCATTTGAAATCGGGTGTGTTATTGGGGTAGCAAGAATACTTATCTTAACTAATAGAATACGTTTAAGTCCCCACCACCGAGGGGTTTACAAAAATTCTTAGTGATGTAACTTACGAAATTCAAACGACCTGACAGTAAAACCTTTGAACTCTGATTGAGCGGTAGTGTGCCACAACAAACAGAAAAAAAAATTTAAAAGATAAAAGTGCAGTTTACTTTATCAAAGTAAAGTAAAAACAAAACCATGACCACGTGGATAATTGTGTTTTTAACCTATTTGCGGTTGGTGGAGGACAACTCCATAAAGAATCTCCTGTTGCGGGTTTCCCTGGTCCATTTGAGGGACCTCTATTTCCTGTTGGGTGGGGACGGACTGTGCTATCCAGCTCTGTTTCCGCTAAAGGCATTAGTGGCCTTATGGTGTGAAATGCTACATGCAGAATACAGAACTTTCCTTGTACATTGGGCCACAGCGGAAGGAAGAGAGCTGGAAAATCTCCTCCCCCCAGCCAGGGCCATCCGGCGTCCCAAGAGGAGCAGCCCGCCAGATCCTACAACCCGCCAGACTGCATGTGCCAACGGCGACACCACCCCCATCACCTGCACGGACGACCTGTGCCCACCGAAAATGGACCCCTCCCTGATAACTATCAGGTGGAACAAACTGAGGAGTTCCGACTACGTTTCCGTAGGATCTGAATGTAGTAAGACAGGTTGGGATTAAAAAAAAAAAAACCCTTGGGACTGTATATAGTTGATTAAGAAAAACGTAAGGTAAATTTAGTTATGAATTCAATTATAGTAGACGTAGGTGATTAATTTTAACTTAAGGAACATGTACGATTGTATATTCTAGTTTTTATATTCCTTTCTATATTTTTATTTTACCTTAACATTTTACAATGCATTTATTACTATTTTACAATATATATTTTATACACCCTATATGAATAATTTTTATTCGAGTAGTTATAGACCATTTTTTTTATTTGAAGGAAATCAGATACTTATAGTAACAGGTAGGGACGACAAGTCAGTTGAAACCAACCACAAAGAGTTGTAAATCAAAAGGGACATGAACCCTTGACTTTCTTTTTCATTGAAGATTTTACCATCTGGTAATAAATAAAGTACACATAAATTTCAATAATAAGTAGACCTGTCGAAAAAGCTCTTGAGAGCCATTTCGACTAGGTAACGGGGGAGTAATGTGATGCCCGATACAGGGTGACAAATTACTAAAAAATTTTTAACTTAAAATGTACTACAATATAATTTTAGCTTCACTTGAATTGTTCAGCTAACTCTCACAAAAGGTTCATTAATTGACATTTAAAATCTTTGTTTTTTTATTTAAATCAATGTCAATGTCAAAAGACAATGATTGTTTTCGTGTAGTAAATAAATAAACATAAAACACGTCACAGGCATGAAAACATCTGATATCTTTGGCTAAAGATTGTGACGTCAAACCAAAAGCTTCGAGAACAATCTAGAAGTTTTTGGTTGTTGACTTCTTTTGAACTCAATTTGGGTCATGATGATATCATTGTCACGAGCCTAGTATTGCGTTCTATTTTTGCCACGGTTCTTAAGAACAAAGGAAAAGTGCGTTGTGTGACGCAAATAGAACCTCGATTTCCAGCTATAAAAGCAGTGTGAAATTCAGAAAAAGAAGATAGATTTTAATAACCAGTTGCAGAACGAAACTCTGCCCGATTCAAAAATTAATTACTTAATTAATTTCTTTTAAAATAAATATAATATTTTGAGACTTAGAAAAGTAACATGAGTTCAGATTAAAAAAGTTATATTTTTCAATATTTTTATTTATGAGTGAGTGGTTTCTTTAGTGAAGACTAGTTCTGTCAAAATACTTGCCAGTGTCGTACCGTACAGTGAACGAAAGAACAATGAGAAGTAAGTTTCTGGTTTCGAATAAACTTTATATTTTGGTCATGGTTTAAAAAGAAAAAGAATATATATATTTATAACTGTTACTATTTTCTGAAAGCATTAGAAAGCACATCTATTAAATAAATGTCTAAGTAGATTTTTGCTAGGGAGTTTTGAGATTTTTTTAGTTTATTTATTATATTTTGGAGCCCTGAGAGGACGGCTAGGGTAATTTGAATTGCACTTGTTGTGGGAATTAATGGGAATGTAAAACAATAAATAATTACTTGATTAAAGTCTATTTGGTCGTGTGAGTTTGGCTACCTGTATAATTATTATCCGTTTTTTTATTCTAACAACTTTAATTTGTTTTAATATGATTTAGGACAAAAGGTGTGCTGTAGTGTTTGATAAATGTTTTCAGGATTTGGTATTAAGTTGCTAGTTTTTGATGTTGGCACGAATTGTAAGCTTTTTGTAATCAATTAGAGAACAAGAGGTAATTATAATATTGGATTTTCGTTGGATCATAGTCTCAACATAGAGTTTTTCTTATTTTTTTTGTGTCTGTTATTTTTAATTAATTTATGGTATCTATTGTGTGTAAAGTTTTTATATTTATCAATATTTTGAAAATTTCTCCAATTACGATACTTATATTTAAATAAAGGAATTATTTTAACCCTATAAATTTTCGGTGTTTTTATGCTTAAATTTAGAAAGGGATTTTTTAGGATTTTGCTCAACCAAACTGATTTTGCTCTACCAAGTTCATTCTACTATTCCAAAAAGCTAAGAGAACGAATAGTAATCTGATTCTAACTTTTAAGTCAAGATATAAAAATTGTTCATTTTTATTCTTTCTGGTTACAAACCTGATATCATATGATACAGGAACATCATTAACATTTGATAGTGTGGAAAATAAATAGGAAACATAGGTAAAGTGTAGTTTTGTGTTGGTGCGTGAAAGGAAGGTGCCTATTTCCAAAATAGCAAAGACCCTTGTAGCTGCTGCCAGGAGTTGTAGGCCTTAGATATATATACCGTAAGTAAAGTAAATTACTTTATTCGAGAGGGGTAGCGCAGCACTACAACCTATTTGTATATCTGTTACCAAGTTAGCTATGGCTTCCTGAGTAGAAGTTCCTGTTCTGAAACCGAACTGGGTTTTCGGAAATAATTGATTTTTTACCAACCAAAATTCCAGTCGATTTTTTAGAATTCGTTCGTATGATTTAAGAACACATGAAGCTAGTGCAATCGGCCTGTAAGATACAGCAGAGCCTGCCGCTTTTCCAGGTTTCCTAATGGGAACGACTATATATTCCTTCCAGGTTTCCGGAACTGGTTGGGCCCCCGAAAATATCTCATTAAATATTTGTAATAGTTGCAATTTTGCGGTATATGGTAAATTGAATAACATTGAATACTGTAGTTGGTCCTTTCCTGGAGCGGAGTTGTTATTTTGTTTCAATGCTCTAGTTAGTTCATTTAAGCTGAAAGGTTTGACTAAGAACTGCTCTGGGTTGTCGTTTAATAAGGTATTTTTTGGTGGAAAACTTACAGATGGTGGGGCTAATTTGTTATGAAACTCTTCAATCCATGAATCTGTTAACAGAATTGGGAGTCTATTTTCTTGTGCCCTGTTCTTATAACTATTTACTTTTCTCCAAACATCAGAGATTGGAGTGTTTTGATTGATTGAGAGACAAAATGACCTCCAATTTTCCCTCTTGACTTCTATCTAAGTTTGGGTTTAATTTGTACAGTGTGTAAAATTGTTTCCGTTCTTTTACTACATCATTACATTTTTCATTCCACCATGGCTTGCCTCCACTTCTCTTCACTTTATTTATTGGATTGGCCGGCACGGATTTTTCCAAAATTTCATTTAATGTCTTAGTGAACTGATCATATTGTATAATGTCATTCTCAGAAAATTTTAAAGTTGATTCTATAAAAAATACTCTCCAGTCAGCTCTATTTGTATTCCATTTTTTGTGAATAGAACTGGACACAAACCCAGGTGAAATTTTTATAGGTAAATGGTCCGATCCATAAGGATCGTCCAAAGTGCTCCATTCTAGTTTATCCTGTATACATGGGGAAGCTAGTGAAATATCAATGGCAGAGTTATTTCCACCTGATGGGTGCAGTCGTGTGAATGAACCATTATTCAAGAAAATTAGGTTATTGTCATTTATTGAATCTAATAAGGAGTTCCCCGCAGCATCGCTTTCACGACATCCCCATGCAGAGTGATGAGCATTAAAATCACCGCATATTAACAGCGGCTTTTCAAATAAGGCAAAAAATCTATTCCAATTATAGCTGGATATTCTAGAATGTGGCTTAACATAAAGCGAAACAAGAGATAAACAAGAACTATTACTTACTGGGATCTTAACATTTACATACTCAATATTGGGAAAATACATTCCTGAAACTTCGGAAAATTGGATATTTCGTTTTAACAAAATGGCTACTCCGCCTTTACCATCATTTCGATCCTTTCTAACAACATTATATCCCGGGAACGATATATAATGGCCTGGCTTAAACCACGTCTCCGATAATAATGCAATACTTATTTTATTTTGATGCAGTAGAATTTCTAAGTTTGCCTTGTTAGACATAGCTGAACGACAGTTCCATTGGCAAATATTAAGATTTTCCATTTTTTACTGATTTACTGTGGTAGATAAGATGAACTAGATAAGAGTTTCGAATTTATGAGATTTGCAAATTCTTGTTTATTAATATCAAACGTATTTTTTTGTCTTAATATATTTAAGACTGAGATAACTAATTCGAACATTTCGTTAAAGTTTAAATCTTTATGGGATGTTGTGCTTTGTTGATTCCTTATATGGTTTAAATTAGATTGATATGTGATATCATTTAGTAGGTTGCTCTTACTCTGGGAAGAAAAGCTTTGAGATAATATTTGTTTATGTTGGTCTAGGACTATATTAGGTGATGAGGGCCTTGTTCTTTTTATAGGAGCTTTTATTTGTGTAAAATAAGAAGAAGATGTTTGCTTGCTGCGGCTATTTGAGGGTTGAGAACTATTTGCTAATATTTCGTCAAGCTGACTGAGGTTAACGTCGTTGTCTAGATTTCTTGCTACAATAGATGCGTAAGAAATTTGGGGAAAACGTTGTTCTGCTTCCTTATACGTAAGATTTTGATTAGCCATTGCTGATTTAATGTCTTTTTGCCTAGAAAATTCCGCGCATTTTTTAGATTCGTTTGTGGCGTGCGAGCCTTTACAATGGAAGCATCTAATTTCCTTTTCCGCATTATTGCATTCTTCTAATTTGTGATCGCCTGTACATTTCAAACAACGCATTTTACTTCTACACTGTTTACTAGTATGTCCGTATCGAAAACAGTTGTAACATAGAATAACCCTTTGCACGTAAGGGTTCACTTCTAATCTAACATGGCCTAACGCTACATATTTGGGCAAAGTTTGAGTTTTAAAAGTAATAATAATATACTTTGTTTGTACGATTTTCTTTTGATTGTCTTTTTTATCAATAATAACTTTTGACATTCTTTTAACGTTATGTACCGAAAATTTACAATGTTCGTCAAATTTTTTAATTCTGTTTTTAAGTGATTCCTCAGAAATATCGACATCAATATCCCTAATTACCCCCTGTTTTAATATTGACGATTTTGGTATATAGACATCCAAGTCTTTTTCTTTAAGATACTTAGATTCTATCAAGTTATTTGCTGTTTTAGTATCTTTGCACTGCACCCGTATTCTATTGCGCCCTATGGATTCAATTTCTTTGATTTTGTTGTCTAATTCTGGGTGGCACGAGTATATGATATCATTAACTTTAATAGGATTTAGCTTACCTTTAAAGTCCGTTGATCTATTTTCTATTAGTACTAGGAATGGTGGAAGATCTGTGTTTTCATAAAGGAATTGAATTTTTGATACCTGTTTGTTTTTAATATTTTCCGTTGGTTTTACCACTTTCTCTGCGCCATTTCCTTGGTAATCCATACTCTCCATTTTACTACTCAACCCTGTAATAGCCCCTGAAGGACCTAAATCATCAGGGGGTCTCCCCCCCTTACAGACACTCATGTATTTTTAAACGAGAAATTTACTTCGCGTAAAATATTAATTCTATCTTTATCGCAAGGAATGTCGACTTTAGTCGCAAAAAATTTACTACCGAAATCGACCGTATGCCTTGATAGCTAGATTCGAACTGAAATTGTTAATATCGTTCTCTATATTACTGTCCACCGAACTTGTTTGTTTAATACTGTTTGCCATGTTTTCTCCAACTGTGACGTAATGTTTGTTAAAAATGTCTGCAACATTTTTAATGTTATTTTCAATTTCATTGTTTACATTTTTAATTTCTTTGATAACTTCTAATTTATTTTTTTTTTGTTAATACCATTATATTCGTTTATAGCTTGCCAAAGTTTTTTTTGAGTTGTTACTGTGTTCCCCGATCTTATTACTGTAATAATTTTCTTTCACTTTCGATACTAAGTATGTTATTTTATTTCGGTATATCTTATATTCATTATAAGTGTTAGCATTCTTAGATAATTTAAATTTTTTATATAATTTGTCTCTTTTTTTCATAGATTCTAATATCCCTGTTGTTATCCAGGGCTTTTTCGCGCTAGATGTAATTTTTTTTATATAAGTGCAGTTTTTTATGTATGTATTTAGTAAATTTATGAAGTTTTGAGTGACAATATTAACATTCTGACTATTATTTTTAAAATTTTCTTTGCTTAACTTTTCTTTTAGCCTTTTATAATTAATAAATTCTTTTACACAATTTCCATTTTTTAATTTTGGTTTATTATTTAAATTTTTACATTGAAGTAAAATCGGGTAGTGATCCGAAATTTTTGAGTGTAAAATAATAGGTGATAAGTGATCTTGTGCAATATACTTACTCTTAAAGAATATATGATCTATACAGGTTTGCGAGATATTGTCAACCCTTGTATATCCGTTAATCTGAGAAACAAAGCCATTTTCATTCATTATGTCCAGATAGTCATTTAACTCCTGACTATTACCCAATAAATTAATATTTATATCGCCTATAATAATTTCAGTATCATTTCTACAACTAGCCTTAATGTATCTTTCCAAATCTGAATTGAATTTAGTTAGGTCCGTTGGATTGGGTCTGTAGATAGATGTTATAGACAAATATTTAGTTTCGTATTTGATTTCAATGCGAATGAAGTTAATTAAGTTAACTTTAATGATTTCTGAACGACATTCATAGATGTCTTTAATGTACACCATTACTCCATCGTTTTGGTTAAACTTACCTTCATTATAGATTCTCCCATAACCCTCTATTTGATATTGGTGAACGTTATTGAGGGTCCATGTTTCCGTAAGTATGATTATATCAGGCTCTACAGCAAGACTATGCAACAATACTTCCAGATTTGCGAAATTTTTATGCACACTTCGAATATTTGTGTGAAAAATTAAAAAGCTGTTACTATTATTTTTTTGTAAAATTGCGTTCAATTTGTCAGTGTTTTCGGCCTCCAACGTGTCAACCTCAAAGTCTTCAAAATTTCTTATATAATTCAACATTTATTTTAAATTGCAATGACATACAGATATCGAAAATTATTTAACTATATGTATATATTTTTCTTTTTCTTTCTTTCCCCTCTTAGGAATTTACCGTATTGAGATTAGAGGCAGTATGGTTAGCTATTTTTTTGCGGTATTTCTAGTGTATCTTGGGCTGTAAGCATTGACATAATAACACGGATGGACCGGCCCCTTCCCATAAGCGCAATGATCGGCGCGTGCAGCCAACATTAGAAAGAGAGATCCGAGAGAGAGATGGAGCTAGTGCGGGCAACAAGCACACAAATTAAATAGGAACTATAGGAGGGAATTACGTTTTAAATCTATTATAATATATATATAAAAATAAATAATCAAAACAATAATAACAGATCCTATTTTATGCTTTTAATAAATCATTATAGTATGTAAATATTACTGGAGTACTTATAGATTTCGCGATTTTCTTTTATTATAGTATATTATGTCGTTATCGAGGTTGAGCAATACGAAAATCAAGTTATATTTTAAAAAAGATCAAAAATTAAAAATTTATGAAGTGATGAAGTGGAAATATTAATAAACGAAGAAAATATACCTAGAAATAATAGTAATTACTGAAACATGGATTTACCGAAAAGAAGAAAATAAATGTTTTATAATTTGATATGATGATATGAACATTAATACTTATATTAAAAAACGCTACTGAAACAAAAAAACTTTTGGATATTTATTCATCACATAACTTTAAACTATACAATACTAATATTTTTACACGAGACACAATCAGCCAGTACCAGCCTTATAGATCATATCTTAACAAATTCAGATAATAAAACAAACATATTATCCTTTAAAATAATATACAAAAATAAAAAAATACCTTAATTTAGAAAATCTTGATAAACTAAAGTTATGTACTTTAATCTATTCTATAATCAGAAACAAAAAAAATTAATTCTTATTTTTAATTATATCGTTAATACATATTCTATAATCCCTGTAATGAACTGTTAAGTTAGTTGGGATTGAATAAATAAATAATAAGATAATTTATCAACATTTAAACATTTTATAACAATATGAGGTCGGTATATTTTAATATTTTATACATATTATGAAATAGGGTGTTTTTAAAGTTTTAACATAGTTTTTAACAAAAATAGGTATTATTTTTTATTGTGTTTGGGTTCTAAGTAAATTATTTCATTTTATAATAAATAAAGGCTTTAGCATAATATCTAAGCAGGTACAACACAATCTAGAAGTAAATTTTTTGTCATAATTTAAAAGAGTTCATGCTTTACCTGCCTGATTATCTTGACCATAGAACATTGTCCTAATCATAATAGTAAACACTTAAGAAAACAAAGAAATTAGCATTTAGTCATTACATATAAATTAGCTAAGCTATTGGCTGCTGAAAAGGATGGCTTTAGTTAATTTTTTCGACAGCAATTCACAAATTATTGAACTAAAAGCTTCTCTGTACTCTATAAAACACACCAGGAATAGAAAAAAAATAGTTGATTTTCACTAAAAGCGTGTACACAACGGAAAAAACTTCCAAAAACTGTACATTAAACAATTATTTCAACGGCATGAAATAACCATACTTTCTGTTTTTGCCCGCACTAGCGCTGTCCTTCTTCTCTATCTCACTCTGGAATCAATTAGTTGGCGAAACGGCCGGTCCATCCGTGTTATTATGTCAATGGCTGTAAGACACCTTCTGCTTCTTACTATTAAAGTTCTTTCTAGAGTTATCGTTTTGCACCACTGGCCTTTGAAACTTGTGTGTTCTTCCGATCCCTGTATTTTGTTTCGCATCCGTATCCAAGTCTTTTTTGCTCTGTGTTGCCGTCCTTTCTGCAGTTTTATTTTCCTCTATTACCTCGTCGCTTTCTGACTCACTTCCAGCAGTGTCAGATGTTTCCAGCTTGGTCAATTCCTCAACAGTAAAGGGATTTCCATTCACTATGAGTTTACGTCCAGATATTTTTGCATCGTGACCTTCTTCTTTTGCCAACTTTAGATGCTTTCTAAGTTTCTTGTTCTCCTCTCTATCTTCATAACATAAATCATTTGCAATGGCTAGTCCGTGTTCTTTTAATTTTCTCAGCTTATCTTTGTTCTCAAAATGCTTCTGTTTTTTTAGGTAGGAAATAAATTCCAGGGCAATTGGGGGTGTTGAACTTTTTCCTATTGTGTAGATATTGTTAATGTCACTTTCTTGAATTTGGGTATCCAATAAGTTGTTTATTCGGTTGAGAGTGTGTTTTAACAAGTTCGTGTTTTATGGATCCGCTTTAATTCCATAAATTAAAATATTATTTTTTCTCGCCTTTCTTTCAAGAATCATGCACCGTATTTTTAGAGAATCTATGGCTTTCTCAAAACTCTCATTTTTCAAATGAAGTGCTTCGATGGTTTGTCCAATCTTCTTTGCAATTTCCTCAGTTTGGTTTAAATTTGCCTGTAATAGTAATTTATATAATGCTTGGTGTTCAGGTGACAGTTTATTAACACTTTCATCTTCCATGTTTCAATCAACCTTCACTACTTGCATCAGCCACTGGCGGAAATAGACCACGCTGCACGAACAATTGATTGTTTATCGTTGTCTTGCCACGGGATTTTGACCTTTATGGAATTTTTGGCGTGCACATTTTATAAGTATTTTGACCGATTTGTCGAAAATAAAGCGAGTTTTCACTACCGTAATAGTACAGAGCCGTCGATCATTACTTAACTGTCGTCTCAGTTGAAAATTTTTATATTATTTCTCAGTAAAACCCCAAAAATACCGTAAAATTCTACGGACCGGACTAGGAGACACGTTTGCAATTCACGATTCAATTGTAAGTATATTGTATATTTATATAATTCGCATTGCATTAACATAAATTTCTGTTTAGGTAAAAAAATTATTGCCAAAAGAATTTGAATAAAAATACTTTTAAGTTCCTAATTTTACCGCCAGGGGTCGTATTTGCTATGGTGTCACAAAAAGTCGTTAAAATCTCCTAACATTTCAGATTTAATGTAGGTAAGAAATTTACTTTTTACATTCCTTGTTCAAATATCTACAAATTTTATAATGACAATTTTTTTCTTATTACCATGGCAACGGCAGGGTGACCGATAATAATTTAGATACTTAGGGCTTATTTTAAAAGTCTTTTAAAGTTGATTAAACATGGCTTTTAAAAAAATTCTATTTATTTTAATGCTAAGCGGTAGGTGGCGCTGTTGAAAAAAATGCAATACTAGTTCCGATTACTTCATAAATGCAAATGGTACCCTACAGATTTTTTTACTTCGTTTGGTAAGTTAAGAAAACGAAATCTGAAAACCGGGGATCGATATCTCTTGTCGTTTTAAAATTATTGCGAAGATAGTAGATGAGTGTCTGCTTTCATTTAGTTATTGAAAAAATAAATAAAGTGCTCTAACTAACTATTGTCTGTTAAAAATTTGATAGAGGCTAGAGGTCTCCATAGAAATGACTATTTTGTAGTCACTTTATTTTTTATTTATAGCGAACACGTTTTATATATTTTTTTTAATTTAAAACCTGCATCATAATATTTATTACACTTAAATGCTGTATTTATAGTGAGGCAGGCCATGATTTAATAAAATAAGACAAAAGAGTAAAAATTCACTTACGCCGAATGATACAATGGCAGTTTCACTGTCGTTGCCATTGCTAGTAACATCTGCTTGATAAAAGTATTTCTAAAAAATACCTTTTACAAATGAAGAAGCTAATGATATGTTAGCTATTTTTTTTCAATGTTTTGAAAATGCAGTTATAGCTTCGAGGGAGTATGCTTTTCGTTATCCATTAGGAACACACCACTCAAGAAAGGTATCTCAGCGTTTAGCCCGACGCTTAAAACAAACAGGAAGAGCAACCATTTTCTTCTGTGAGAAGATATTGTCGTTCAAGGACAGAAGAAAATATAATAAATGTTCTGGCTTATGTACATGCAGATCCTCATATAAGTATTAAACAAATTGTCATAGATTTGCAAATTTCTTTTGGCACAGTACAGACAATTCTTGCTGATCATAAAATGCATCCATATCACGTAGTATTACACCAGGCTCTCAATGAGACCGATTTTGATCAAAGATTGAATTATTGTCATTGGCTTAAAAATATGTCTCACGAAAACTCCCATATCCTGTTTCAAATACTGTGTACAGATGAAGCTTCGTTTGGCAATAATGGACGGGTTAACCTTCATAATATGCACTATTGGTCAGATACCAATCCACACTGGATGCGTGAAGTTGATAACTAGCACCGCTGGAGTGTTAATGTCTGGTGTGGTATTGTCAATGGTATGATTATTGGGCCGCATATTTTTCCAGGTAATTTAACAAGTGTAATGTATTTGAACTTTTTAACATTTCAATTACCGGATTTACTGGAAAACGTACCGTTGGAAACAAGAAGAGATATTTGGTTACAGCACGATGGGTGTCTAGCCCATTTTTCTCGTATTGTACAAAACTTCCTAAAGAACAATATCCCAACCGGTGGATAGGTAGAGGCAGTTTGTATCCCTGGCCACCCAGGTCCCCCGATTTGGCGTGTTTAGATTTTTATTTATGGGGCAAAATAAAAGATTTATTGTATAAAACTAGACCAACCACCCAAGAAGATATGATAGGTCGAATTCAAAACGCCATAAATAGTATATCTAGGGCAGAAATAGAAGCGGCAGTAATGTCAATTCGGAAACGGCTAAATCGCTGCATCGAAAATGATGGAAGGCAATTTGAACACCTTAAATAAGTTTTAATTTTGTTGTATTATTTAATTTTTTTGTTGTTGTGTTTTGGGTCATAGTTTTAAATTCTATTGTAGCTTATAAATAAAATTTTTTTTATCGAGCAGTTGCTATAAATATTGCGAACTGCAGTGAAACTGTCATTGTATCATTCGGCGAAGTGAATTTTTATTATTTTGTCTTATTTTATTAAATGCCTCACTATAAATACAGCATTTAAGGGTAATAAATATTATGATGCATTTTTTAAATTAAAAAAAAAAAGATATAAAACGTGTTCGTTATATAAATAAAAAATAAGGTGACTACAAAATAGTCATTTCTATGGAGACCTCTAGCCTCTATAAAATTTTTAACAGACAATTTATTTATTTTTTCAATAATTAAATGAAAGCGGTCTCGACACTCATCTACTATCTTCGCAATAATTTTAAAACGACAAGAGATATCGATCCCCGGTTTTCAGATTTCGTTTTCTTAACTAATAACATACCAAACGAAGTAAAAAAATCTGTAGGGTACCGTCTACATTTATGAAGTAATCGAAACTAGTATAGCAATTTTTCAACAGCGTCACTTACCGCTTAGCATTAAAATAAATAGAATTTTTTTAAAAGCCATGTTTAATCTAGTTTAAAAGACCTTTAAAATAAGCCCTAGTTTGTTATATTCGGTTACCGCAAACCTAAGTTACATCAGTTTAAAGTATCTAAATTATCAATGGTCACCCTGCCGTTGCCATGGTAATAAGAAAAAAATTGTCATTATAAAATTTGTAGATATTTGAACAAGGAATGTAAAAAGTAAATCTCTTACCTACATTAAATACGAAATGTTAGGAGGTTTTAATGACTTTTTGTGACACCATAGCAAATACGACCCCTAGCGGTAAAATTAGGAACTTTTTATTCAAATTCTTTTGGCAATATTTGTTAATAATTTTTTTACTTTAAATCGTAACATGAATAGTTTTCGAGATATAGCCGTTCCGTACCCTTAACTGATCACCCTGTATATATGTATTAGGGTGGTCCTTATTTTCTAACTTCAAATATTTGCATGCAGGACCTTCTCAGTTTGTTCTTTTATATAAAAAAATATTCCCTGTGAAATTTTGGATCAATGATTAAATATTAACCCGTGCCCCAAAGGACTCAAAACCCAGAAATTTAAATTATTCTTATAACTTGTTTATTTTATTTATGTTCTTTCCTGTATAGACCAATTTCGACTAAAAGATAAGTGTCAACGTGTCTAGCGCTTACTAATTGGCATACGTTCTGTACCCAACGGCAGCGCCGTTTAGTTATATTCTTGTGTTGAGCAAAGCAACAGCAGCACAGTTCGCAAAACCAGCTAAATTGTATTTTTAAATATATATTTTTTAAAAGTTACAAATGTCTCGAAAACCAGTGTTTATTGTTGGTTTAATGCAAAACCAGATAACTGGTAGTAAATCACCATCCCGGAGAAATGTTTTAAAAAGTCACCCTTCGACCCCTAAACCCTCAAAAAGCAAAAGAGCTAGAAAGGATTTGTTGACAGCTCGAGTCGCGGCAGCTTTAGACAAATGTAAGATTGGTGACAGGGATGCAGTTCATATTTTGACAGCTTGTATCAAAGCAGTTAGTTTAAATCCAAATGATTTTGTCATTAATCGTATATCTATTAAGAGAGCCAGGGAGACATTTCGTAAAAATACTTTTATGGATGTCAAGTCAAAATTCTATGAAATGAATTTAAATTTTGTCGCCGTACACTGGGACTCTAAAATACTTCCAGATATTACTGGGAAATACAAAGTTGATCGACTTCCTGTCATAGCTACAGCTCATAACGTTGAACAGCTGTTAGGAGTTCCGGAGCTTTCGTCCGGAACCGGACGTGAAATGGCTTCGGCGGTTTATGATATCTTACAGGAGTGGTCATTATTAGATATTGTTCAAGCCGTCGTTTTCGATACAACTGCTATCAATACAGGCCGCTTGAACGGTGCATGTCATCTGCTGGAACAAAAATTAGAACGAGATGTTTTACATTTGGCATGCCGTCATCACATTTACGAAATTGTATTGCAGGGTGTGTTTCACGAAATGCAAGTTTAGCCTAGTACTGGACCAGATATACCTTTATTTAAAAGATTTAATAATATTATGTGGAAGGACATTGACCAAACGCAATTTTCAACATGGGTGTCAGATGCCGATCTTACAGAAATATTGAAACACGATGCTAATGAGATTTTAGCATATGCAAAAATGAAAATTAAGGACGATCTACCCCGTGATGACTATCGAGAATTTTTAGAGCTAATTATAATATTCTTAGGAGAGACGTCAACGAGAGGTATACATTTTCGACAACCTGGAGCATATCACTTGGCCAGATGGATGGCCAAAGCCATATATTGCTTGAAAATATATTTATTCGGACAGCAATTTAATTTAACGCGAAAGGAGGAAAAGTCACTTAAGCGAATTTGTTCTTTCATAATAAAATGCTATACCAAGGCGTGGTTTTCGGGTCCGAATGCTATCGAAGCTCCTCTTAACGACATACATTTTCTTAAGAAATTATTAGCTTACAAGGTCGATGGCCAATTAGTTGCAGAAACAGCAATCAATAAATTTATTAACCATTTATGGTATTTAAGTGAGGAATGTGTCAGTTTAAGTATATTTGATGAAAGAATAAGTGACGAAGGGAGAAGAAGTTTGGCACAAAAAATACTAATGGATGAAATGAATGATGGCGAAGAACTTAAAACCAAACTTTTTGTTAAATTCGATGATTTGGAATACTTTCTTAATAAAAATCTCCCTTTAGAAATAATTACGAAAAAATCCAAGAAATTATTGGATAGGTTTGGAATATCCCAAGAATTTCTTCAAGTAGACCCTCTGCATTGGAAATATCAGTTACAGTTACATAAATGGGAGGAAGATCCTAAAATCTTTGAGAGTTGTAAATGATACAGCGGAAAGAGGTGTGAAATTAATGGAAGAATTCAACTCTAAATTTACAAAAGATGAATCCCAAAAACAATTTCTTTTACAGGTGAGGTGGTCCTCGATCTTATGATTATTTTAACTTTTTTGTTTAAAGTTCAAATAGTTTTGTTTTCAATTTTTCTTTTACTTTCCAGACAGTCAAAGATTATAGGAAAAAGTATCCAGAACCTACGAGAGAAGCGTTAAGGAAAATATATTAGTAATTATTTTATTATTGTCCGTGTCAAGTAGGTATTTCAAGTGTTCGATTGGTATTTAAATAATAATTTGTAAAACTTATATGCGTAACTAAAAAATATTAAGCCAAAAAATATAAAATATATATTCTAAAATATAGGTGAATGCAGTATATTTATGCATTATGCATAACAGTGATATTTAAATTTAACACATAATCAGACTTACCTTCTATAAAAAATACACAAAAAAAAAATTAAAAAATGTGGCATCGATGGGGCACGGGTTAACGAAGTCCGATCGAGCTAAAATTTTCTACAGTTTGTCTGTCTGTACTATGAAAGAAAACTTGGGGGTCCTACCATTAAAATTATAATTTAAAAAAAATCTTCTTCTTCTTCTTCTTTATGTGCCATGCTCATTCGAGCGTAGGCGACCTCTCGCATATACCTGTGATGTGTGCCTTTTTTTTCAGATTTTTCACAGGTATATGGGACCTACAGTTTATCGCCGGTTCCGAACGGCACTATTTGAGAGGTTGTACTAGGCAAATTACTACGTGGTGGTTTGCCATTGCCTTCCACGAGGTGACGACCGAATAAATAAAGATCGACGCATGGTCCCGGGATCGAACCGGGGACCTTCGGCTTAGTAGTCGGACACACTAACCACTAGGCTGCGGTCGCCACTTTAAAAAAAAAAAATGCCTATATAAATAAGGAACACCCTAATATGTATATTATATATAGATCTAAGATTGCAAACCCAATATTTTTGGTTTTTCTGTTTATTTAGTCGATCAAGACTTATCTACTTTATATACAGACTGTCCACGGATAGGGTTTACAATAGCACAAATGGATGAAAAATTTCATTTTTTGGGAAAAAGTCATTCTTGATAAAAAGTTTTGCTTGTAAAAGAAATGCAATTCACGAAGAGAAAATTTTAATTTTTTTATACAGGGTTCGAAAAAACTTCAAAAACATGATTTTTCTCCAAGAGTAAACTACCTTTATTTTTCATTTTTGGCCAAAATGCCAATTAGAAAACTTATTTAGAATAACGTTTGTAATTTAAATCCGAGATTTAAAATAAATCTTCCATTTTTTTAGTTTTTTCAATTTTTAGAGGTAAATGAAAATTTTGCTGCTCAATAAAAATATTAATATACAATTTTATTAAACTCTATTTTCATAATGGGTGGTGTGTATCTTATTTTAAAATTTTAAATGCATTCCTACCATCTTTAGTAAAAACAAGGAATTTTTTTAACTTTTATTACTTTGCTTTACGTATGGGGCAAATTTGAAGTTGTCAAATAGAATTTGATGTGTTTTGAAAATGTTGACCTTAGAACAAAGGGTTTATTTAGTTCAATGTTACGGTGCGGGCGAATGTTCTTACAACTTTGTGATAGAAAAATTTAATCAAAGATATCCTAACGTTTACGCCTCAAAAATGAAACTTCATAAATTATTAAGAAAATTTCAGCGAACTGGTTCAGTTTCCAATTTAAAAAAAAAAAACTGATCAGAATGACGCAGCTTCCCTAATCGTATTGCAGTCTGTTGCTGACAATCCTACCCTTTCATTAAGAAACCGAGCTCAAGAACTTGATGTAGTAAAAAAATCTCACATTCGGAATATTTTAAAGGCAAACAAAATATTCCCATTTAAGCCAACTTTTAATCAAACGTTGAAAGAAGGAGACGAAGCCAAACGTTTGGATTTTTGTCTTTGGGTCGGAGACAAAATTGTCAGTGGAAACAGTAATTTTCATAAATTTGTCATGTTCTCCGATGAATCGATATTTTCATCAAAAGGGAAAGTGTCTTCTGTGCATATTAGATACTCGAGCAAAAATAATGCCCGTTTTAGAATTCCTGCTAGAAGACAATATTACAAAAAAGTGAATGTCTGGTGTGCGATTTCACATTATGGCATTATTGGCCCATACTTTTTTGAAAACACGTGTAACCGTAGGAGTTACCTTGAAATGTTGGAAACATTCTTTTCTGACAACCTAGAAGAATTGCCTCTCCAATATATAGGAACGAAACGTACTTTCAACAAGATGGATGCCCTGCGCATTTCGCAATTGAAGTGAGGGAATGGCTTGATAATACATTTGGCCACAGATGGATTGGCCGGAATGGTCCGGTTCTGTGGCCCCCAAGGAGTCCCGATTTAACTATTTCAGATGCCTATCTTTGGGGGCGCCTCAAACAATTAGTGTACTCCCGTCCAATTGAGAACGACGTACAGCTTCTAAAACGGCGAATTGTTGAAGCTGTTCAAACAATTTTCATTGAAGAAATTCGAAGAACTTTTGACCACATTCGTTTACAGCTGGAAAAATGTGTTGAATACGGTGGTGGGGGGGGGGGGGGGGAGGTTGTTTGAATAGCAAATTATAAAATTATTATTTGTTGTGATATTTCCGGGGTCATTTCATTTCTGAAATTTAACACCACAAATCAGTTTTTGAAATTTTTTGATGCCCCTCTTTAAGATTAAAGTCATTGATAATATGATAATGTATGTATTTCGACCGCTAATGCTATCCAAAAAAAAATTTCATTTAGGTACCTCTAAAAATTGAAAAAACTAAAAAAATCAAAGATTTATTTTAAATCTCGGATTTAAATTACAAACGTTATTCTAAATAAATTTTCTAATTGGCATTTTGGTCAAAAATGAAAAATAAAGGTAGTTTACTCTTGGAGAAAAATCATGTTTTTGAAGTTTTTTCGAACCCTGTATAAAATATCAAAATTTCTCTTCGTGAATTATAGCATTTTTTTTACAAGCAAAACTTTTTATCAAGAATGACTTTTTCCCGAAAAATGAAATTTTTCATCCATTTGTGCTATTGTAAACGCTATCCGTGGACAGTCTGTATATACAGGGTGATTCACGGTGGATGGAACATTAGACGTTTCTGACGAACCAGTAAAGGAATCGTTGCGAAAATTTGGTTGCTTACATAAACGGACATGCTCTACCCATCTAAAATATTTTTAACAATACAGTGATGCCGCTTCCACACAAAAATAATAGTAACTTTGATTTTTCAAATGGAACACCCTATATTTTATTTTATTTTCGAAACACCCATTACTTTTCTTACAATTTTTGTTAACTCTATTCTACACTTATCTCTTACCGTTTCCAAGATATAAATTAATTTCCGTTTTTTTTGGCCGAAAACTTCACTTTTAAAAATGCTGATAATTTTGAACTCTAAAATACTGAAACCCTGAAATTTGGTAAATAGTTAACTAATACCATAGGGCTCTTTGCCCTACCCTCAAATCTTAGTTGCAATATACAAGGTGGTTAAAAAATACACTTATTCTGGTAACTTGAAAAAGTGACCATAAGTCCTTTTTTTGAAATGTAACACCCTGTATATTATTACGTATTTGAAAAGCTGCTGAAATTTCTCCTAATTCTTGTATATTCATACCTGTACCTAACTAACTCGTTTAACCATTTTTTTGACGTATTAAGCATGATTTGTAAAATTTTCTATACAATTCAATTTTCATTCGGTTATTAGTAAGTTAGCCATGACAAAAACAATGATGTTGACTTATGTTACTATGGTTATCGTTTTGACATTTCATTAAGTTTAGATACAAGATAGTTACAGTACAAGACAGTTTAAAATCATGGAAGAAACCTATACAAATGCAGTTCTTATGAATTTATTTATTTTATTTGGACAATGTGATAGAATTATCACCAGGACATGTATAAAGTTTAACGAAATGTACCCTAATTTACAGCCAGTGTATCTCAGAAAATTCATAAGGATCCAGAACAATTTTACTGCCTTTGGTTCAGCTTTAAAAGCGCCAAGAAACTTGCCTCGACCCGTGACTTTTAACGAAGACAACGAGATTAATGTTTTGGCATATTTTCATGTATTTCCCCAATCTTCAATACGATGTGCTCAATACGATTTAGGTATAACATATTCATCAGTTCAAAGAATTTTAGTAAAACATAACATGCATGATTACAAGTTTACAAAAGTTCAAGCCATGAAGCCTCAAGATCCTCAACAGAGAGTACAATTTTGTGAAATGATATTGGTGCGCACTCAAGAAGATCCAAATTTTTTAAATAGGATAATTTGGACCGATGAATAAATTTTCAAGGGAAGGGATTTTTAATAGACGAAATAGTCATTTCTGGTCCAGAGAAAACCCGCATGTAACAAAAGAAGCCGGATTTCAAGAAAAATTTAGTTTTAATGTTTTTTGCATGTTAATGGATAATCAATTAAATTATGTAATATACGAGGAGTCATTAAATTCGAGAAACTATGTTAATATTTTGAGGACAGATGTCGAAAATTTTGTAGATAATCTGCCACTTGCAGATTATCGAAGCTGTTGGTATCAACTTGATGGAGCTCCTGCACATTGCACTAGGGAAGTTAGTGCAGAACTTGATAGGATTTTTGACGATCGTTGGATAAGACGTTTGGGACCTTGGAATTGGCCTCCAAGGTCACCCGATCTCAATCCATTGGATTTTTACTTGTGGGGCATGTTCAAAGAAAAAGTTTACAAATCACCCGTAAATTCCAAAGAAGAGCTGCTACTTCGAGTCACTCAAGTATTTAGAGATCTAAACCCAACCGAAATTAGATCTGCAACGACAAATGCAGTCAACACCCGCATATTAAAGTGTTTGGATGTAAACGGCCAGCGTTTTGAACATTTGTTAAAATAGCATTTTATTAGTTATAATTTTAGTAGTCTTTATTATTTCACTAGTTAACATTTAATAAAATTGTTCTGGATCCTTATGAATTTTCTGAGATACATTGGCTGTAAATTAGGGTACATTTCGTTAAACTTTATACATGTCCTGGTGATAATTCTATCACATTGTCCAAATAAAATAAATAAATTCATAAGAACTGCATTTGTATAGGTTTCTTCCATGATTTTAAACTGTCTTGTACTGTAACTATCTTGTATCTAAACTTAATGAAATGTCAAAACGATAACCATAGTAACATAAGTCAACATCATTGTTTTTGTCATGGCTAACTTACTAATAACCGAATGAAAATTGAATTGTATAGAAAATTTTACAAATCATGCTTAATACGTCAAAAAAATGGTTAAACGAGTTAGTTAGGTACAGGTATGAATATACAAGAATTAGGAGAAATTTCAGCAGCTTTTCAAATACGTAATAATATACAGGGTGTTACATTTCAAAAAAAGGACTTATGGTCACTTTTTCAAGTTACCAGAATAGGTGTATTTTTTAACCACCCTGTATATTGCAACTAAGATTTGAGGGTAGGGCAAAGAGCCCTATGGTATTAGTTAACTATTTACCAAATTTCAGGGTTTCAGTATTTTAGAGTTCAAAATTATCAGCATTTTTAAAAGTGAAGTTTTCGGCCAAAAAAAACGGAAATTAATTTATATCTTAGAAACGGTAAGAGATAAGTGTAGAATAGAGTTAACAAAAATTGTAAGAAAAGTAATGGGTGTTTCGAAAATAAAATAAAATATAGGGTGTTCCATTTGAAAAATCAAAGTTACTATTATTTTTGTGTGGAAGCGGCATCACTGTATTGTTAAAAATATTTTAGATGGGTAGAGCATGTCCGTTTATGTAAGCAACCAAATTTTCGCAACGATTCCTTTACTGGTTCGTCAGAAACGTCTAATGTTCCATCCACCGTGAATCACCCTGTATATATGATAGAAAAAGCTTGACAGTCATTTATTATACCAATTTTGAATCGGTTATGAAGTATGGAATAATTTTTTGGGCCAATAATGGTCTGGTGGAAAAAGTATTTGTAGCTCAAAAAAAGGCAATAAGAGTATTGTAAAAAAAATGGGTTTTTTATGAAAGTTACAGTAATGTTTTTAAAGCATCTGGTATTTTAACGGTTTAAGGTGTATATCTATGAATGTCTGTTGTTTTTTCTTTAAGAATAGAGATATGTTCCAGCTGCAGATATTTCACGAGTATAACACAAGAATTCTAAATGTAAATTATCCGATACGCAGATTAACCTTAACAGAGAAAAGTCCATCTTATATGTGTCTTAAGATTTTTTAACAATCTACCAAATAATATAAAAAGTATTAATAGTCTTAATCCATTTAAAATTATGCTTAAGACATTTCTTGTTAAATTAGAGCCCTATTCCATACAGGATTACATTAGATAGGTTATCACTAGTTGTTTCCATTGAAAAAATACAAAATGACATACGTCCAGCTTTTTTGACGCACCCTGTATAAATAAACATATGATGAAAAATTTACCCCCTTAAAACAAAAGTTGACATGTTTTGACATTTCGTATGTGTCCGGAGTTGTCCCGTCTTTGATATACAGGGTGTTAAAGTTTAAAAAAAAATTACAACTTAATGCTTAAATTTTTAACACCCAGTATGATAAAGGTTAAAAAAAAACATCTGGGTAGCTTGCACCTTAGACTAAAAAAAAGGTACTCTTGTTTACTGTCGATAAAATGAACCGTTTTCGAGAGAAATATGTAGTGATAAACGAATTCATGGTTTATTTTTAATAATAAGGACCATGATTTGTATTTTGTTTCTTGACAACAAGGTGTGATACGAAAGTCATTCAAACAACAGAAAAGTTTCATTCTAAGTTGTTTAATCCGAAAAAATTCAAAAATTTCAAAACACGCATTGATGTAATAAGAGGCACCTTAACGAAATTATTGAAAAACATCATAAGAGGGTTTAACATGGGCTCCGTGAAGTCAGATACACTCGCGGGCACGACGAATTGAGCACTCCTGTACCCACCACAAAAAAAAGTGATTCTCTGTAGAAGTTCCTCTCTAGTGCCGACCGGAGTGGAATACACCAAGTTTTTCAGGTGTCCCCACTATTTAATTATATTAAGTACTTTGAATGTTATTTAAGAAAAACCGATTTCCAGCGGCGTCCTTCAGGGGCTCATATCTCCGTACGGAGGGCCCGAGGGGGAAACCACCTTAGAATTTTGGTGTACAAGCTGATAGAATTTTTAGAATTTTTTAGAATTTATTAGCATTTCTTAGAATTATCAGAATTTTTTAGAATTTTTTTTGTATTTTTTAGAATTATCTAAATTTTTTACAATTTTTTTTAGTATTTTTTAGAATTTAATTAGAATTTTTTTGAATTTATTTAGAATTGTTTACTTATGCGCATGCTCAAAAGCATGCATAATCTATCACAATTTCTCCCCTCTACTACTTTCTACATCGGCATATTTGTTTATTTGAGCAGTAGGCTAGCGAAACGCACGCTGCGATTACGATTTCAGGTTTACGAATGTTGATGAACTGAATGGTCTCTGGATATTAATAAAATGTTGTTTTTTTTTCGATAAAACCGGAAAAAACAATACAATTTTTATCGCAATAAGAAAGCGCTACAGACATTAGAAAAAAAATACGTGCCCAACGTGTGCAAGAAAGAAAACAAACATGACAATATTGGCTTAAATATTATCCAGATCAAAAAGTGGATATAACTGATCGCATCCTTTATCTACCCAATCTTATCTAAGAGTAAACTCACCAAATAATGTAGTACGACTCCCTAAAAATTATCACTTATCTGATTACTCTATGAGGGAAAAGAAAGGGTAAGCACAGGTCGGATAAGAAGTACGGTACGTAACTTAAGGAGGTGATTCCTTATGATATTATAAAAGAAAAAGTTCATATGAGCATGTGTCCGGAGTTGTCCCGTCTTTGATATACAGAGTGTTAACGTTTAAAAAAAAATTATTATTTTTTTAAATATCCTTTTCCCGATTTTATTGAAATTTGGTACAGTTGTTCATAATGATAAGGGGCTTAATTAGCCCTAACTAAATTAAATGTATAAGTTCAGTGGCGTCCCGGGGAGAACCTTAACGAATATTGCTGACAAAAAATGTACGCCACTGACTTTTTCCTAATTTTGATATTTTCTCTCTTTACCAACTAATAATACAACTTCTTTGCTCCCTGAATTATTTTCGTATTTTGCTTCGTATTCGAGAGAAAAAATAAAACCTACCTATGTATTTTAAAGTTAATTAAAACATTTAAATTAAAAATAAAATAATTTTTTTAAATAATGATATAAAAAAAACGCAATTTAAACAGTTAATCAAAGCAAATGTTGAAAATGGTCACTTTCTGATGAAACGCACAATTGCAATCGTCTCACCATTGATTCTCTTAGAAGTTCAAAAATGCCTGCATTATTTCGTATCGCATCGCAACTTAGTGTCTTGTATACACACGACACTTTAAGTGACCCCATAAAGAATAGTCTAGAGTCTAGAGGATTCAAGTCGGGACTGCGATCTGGCCAATCTGGGGGGCCAGCGCGTCTAATCCAGCAATTAGAAAAAGTCTTGTCGATGCATTGACGAGCAACTAGACTAAAATGAGCTGGGGTGCCGTCGTGCATGAGCCACATATTAGTTCTTATTTGTAGATTGAAGTGATAAAAAGTATGGTCCAATAAGATAGTCGCCAATGATCCCTGCCCATACATTCACCAAAAACTGTTTCTGAAAACGACCTTCTCTAATTTTATGAGGATTATCGTCCGCCCAGAAATGTTCGTTATGAAAATCCATAATGGTTTCTCTTGAAAAAAAAGGCACGTAAACTCGTAAGTAAATAAAGTGTTCAGTAAAAAAGTGTTGTTATGTGCTACTGTATGCAGCACCTACAGAAATCAAACCTTGGCTTAAAATCACGGGGAAGCAGAGCTTGCACACGTTGAATATGGTATAGGTATAGTATAGTTGATAAAGATGCAAAACCCTCCAAACAGTTGATGCACTTGTTTGAAGTTGCACTGCTACCTTCTTGGCACTAGTTAAAGGAAGGAACGAAGTATAGCCTTTTCTAACTCAGGCGTGGTTATTGTTGCAGGTCTGTCAGGAAGTTCCGTATTACGTTTAAAACTCCCAGTTTTACTCGATCTTGCATGAAGCTATCTAAATGTTTTGGCACATGGCACATTTTTTTGAAAAAACACCCTCTTTATCAAAAAATGAGCAACTCTGTAGGCATATGTTCATATAAACTTTTTATTTTAAAATATGATAATGAATGAATCACCTCCTTAAGTTATGTACCGTACTTCTGAAACACCCTGCATATTTTTGACACATTATAAACGTAAAAATGATACAGAAGAAATGATACAGAAGATAAAAATGCAGATAAAAAATTAGTTAGTTAAGAGTGTTCTAGAATGTCCGAAAAATAATCAGAATTTTTTTATAAAGTTTCAGAATTTTTTAGAATTTTAGAATTTTTGGTGTACAAAATTGGATAGGTGGTTTCGTCCTCGGGAGGGCCTGTAAGAAAAAAATTTGTAGGGAGTTGTCGTCTTATTTTTCATGTTCTATCTGAATCCGAGAGATTTCCCACATTTTTGCGGACACCCTGTATACATAATTATACCAGGATATATATCACCAATGAGCAGAAAGAACAGGCTTATAATTATTTAAGTACCCAAAATGGCACATTTCTTCCTTTTGTTTACTGTTTCGATACAGTATTTTTATCTTTGAGTTTTCATAATGATTTAGGTTTATTCAGGGTTGGGCTGATTTAAATCACTTGATTTTTTTTTTAATCATGATTTAAATCACTTTATTTAAAAAAAAAAATCATGATTTAATGAAACTATTTATTTTTAATTCAGAACAATGAACAATATAACATTAAAAAAATATTTTCAAAAATCAACAGTATATAGAACTCGCGCTTTTAAGAAACAAAATAGTAGTAGGTATACAGGGTGTTACAAATTCGACATACGAGCATTGGAATCTCGGCAACCATAGTAATTAGAGAAACGGTTAAATGGGGGCAAAGTTGTGCAATTCGGTGCTGATTAAAATGCCGCTTTAAAAGTTTTAAAAATTCCGAATAGTTCCGATATTATTCGAAAAAGACCGAAATTTTGCAAAATCGTTTTTATTTTTTCCTGAGCTCGTTTGAATAGCTATTTAAAAATAAATGACACTTTGTCGTTGCATCTTTTTCTCCTCTACAAAATGACGTTAGTAAACTAAAGATCCGACGTTTCGTCTTCGAGCAGCCAACATCAACTTAATTTTTTTAAATACGGACCTGGAATTTTTTTTACCGATTTTTAAACCCCCCTACACTCAAAATGTAATGGCGGTATTACTCTCTAATATTGAATTGTTTTTGCTTATTTCATTTTAAATTCGTATTTTACATTTGTCAGTCCGGTCCTGGCAACGAATCACAAATATAATTAAAAACGTTATTTTTATAAAAACCTTTACAAATGGGTTTCATGAAAATTTGAGTTTATTAGGAAAGCTCTAATTTCCAAAATGTTCAAAAATATTTCCTTTAACCCATAGGTACCTACCTATGCACAGATCGATGTTTCTTATGATCCCTGCTATACTACCCCCTTTCAATTGACCTTTATAGCCTACGAACTGTATGTTGTATTATTCTCCCAATTTTTCAAAGTTTGTTTAAAGTTGATCTTACTGATAGGTGGATCGGAAATGGTGGGGCAATAGAGTCGCCAGCGAGGTCGCCAGATATTTCGCCTCTGGATTTCTTTTATGGGGGGCATTAAAAAATGTATTTATAAAAATGACTTAGATACCATGGAGGAACTGGAAGAACGCATACAGGTTGCAGTTGGTAGGATAAGGAGAAGATCGGTTGAAAGGGCTGTCGCCAAAATTGGAAGAAGAATCGATCGTTGCATTGAGCAAAACGGCAATATTTTTGAACATTTAGAAAATTAGGTTTTATAATTAAGAAATTTATAATTATTGGAAAATTCCTATAAAATAAATTATGTTTCTTATTTATAAATGTTTTAAATAAAATAGAGTGTTTAATTAAATTGTGATTCGTTGCCAGGACAGGACTAACAAATGTAAAATACGAATTTAAAAGGAAATAAGCAAAAACAATTCATTATTAGAAAGTAATACCGCCATTACATTCTGAGGGTAGGGGGGTTTAAAAATCGGTAAAAAAAATTCCAGGCCCGTATTTAAAAAAATAAAGTTGATGTTGGCCGCTCGGAGACGAAACGTCGGATCTTTAGTTTAATAACGTCATTTTGTAGAGGAGAAAAAGTTGCAACGACAAAGTGTCATTTATTTTTAAATAGCTATTCAAATGAGCTCAGAAAAAAATAAAAACGATTTTGCAAAATTTCGGTTTTTTCGAATAATATCGGAAGTATTCGGAATTTTAAAACTTTTAAAGCGGCATTTTAATCAGTACCGAATTGCACAACTTTCCCCCCATTTAACCGTTTCTCTAACTCCTATGGTTTCCGAGATTCCAATGCTCGTATGTCGAATTTGTAACACCCTGTATAATACTTATAAACTTTATGTTTCTGTATTTTTGTTTTCGTTATATAGTTTAAACAAAAATACTAATTTTCCTCCTTTTTCTACAATATCAGAGTGTACAAAGCCAAAAGTGCTAAACACTCGTTCTACTGATGCTGAGGAAGCAGTTGCGCACAGGGACTGTTTGATTACTGGCAGCTGTTGTGCGATTTCAGGGTCTTCATTTTGTGATAACCACCACTGTATTCCATTTACGTTTTTTATTATTTCGTCCGAAAACATAATCGGTGAATCTCGCAAAAATGTACTCTGGTGAATCTCCTTTTGTACTACATTTTTTTATGAGTGCAACTAATTAAATCTTAATAAAAGGAGTCTCAGAGTGTTTAATTAATATAACCTATACATGAACCAGTACAATTTTACATACTAACTGAGATTTCAACGATTTTAGAAAAATAGGTCCCACGGGAATGACGGAGTTGGCATGGTAATGATGCAAGCTTGATTTTTAATGAAAATAAACATTTATTTCCTGTTAACAAAATTGGAAACTATACTAGAACAAAATAAAAAAATGTTTTAGAGAACATAATCTATAACATTACCATCTAACTATAGGAACTAAACCTCATATTTTGCCAACAGCAATAAAAACACCTTAACACTAATAGTTTCTAATTGAAAAACTACAATAATTATTAGTCTTTCTCACTGTCTTTCCACCTTCAACATCAATTATGTTAATGATTTGATTTTCCTTCACATAGCTCACATCTTCCTCATCTAATTTGAAAAGTTGTTGTGTGTTGTCACTTTGATGATCGACACTGTCGCATATTTTCAAAAATGTAACTTCAACTTCGCCTTCATTTGGATCCATATCAGTTTGACAAACTCCAAGGTATCTAAAATTCATATATTGGTTTAGTTTTTCATAAAATATATGGAAAATTGAATTAGTTATCACTACTCTTTTCATTTGAAGTCAATAAATAAAAAAAACTTAACTATACCTGTAATTTGTTGCATTTTTCTTCTGCCCTGAAAACTGCACCAGAACATAAGTCCCAGCAACAATTTGCTTATCACTGGAAAGGACATCAATTGCATCTGGATTGTTTTCCTCTTTATTTTTATGTTCACCACTTGGCTCACCATAAATTTTATTGTAGTACTCCACAGATTGACCTTTGAAAAAGCTTAGTGGGAGGTTAAATTCAGAATCATCATCACTAGAATCACAGCTACTTTCTGTGTCAAGACATGACACAACTTGATCCTGATAATTAAGGGTTCCCAAACCATAATGCTTGCAGGTATCTTCACACTCAAAACACGATAATCGTCTCATGTAGAGTAGACCTGTACTAACAGTAGTTTTGATTTGGTGCACCTTCATTGTACCAACAAAAGTTTTGGCATTATCTTTCTGCAGCAGCTCAGTCATTTTCGTAATTTCTGCTACATCTATTTTTAATATTGTTTGTTTGAAGGTTTGAGACAATGATGTATCGTGAATGATAGATGAGTTTTAGACTTCCATTGTCATTATTTATTATTATCACAACGTTTCAACTGGTGAGTATCTCCAGTCGTCTTCAGGTGAATAATGAACAAGATACGAAACTACGAGGGTATTTATACTACCTCCTGGTTAGCAGCGCATGACCGAGATTGGTGCAGTCATGCGTTACTGTATGGTCCTAAACTAAGCTTACATAATGACAATGGAAGTCCAAAACTCATCTATCATATTTTTAATATCTTTACTCCAGGGCAATTTTCTAACAGTACATGAATTAAAGTTTCAATATCTGGAATGTCTCTACCTTGGCTAACAACTCTGTCTGCAGTACGCTTACAAACTCCCCCAATACCATCAGGAGCTCCTTTTCCATGACCAGCTTCTTGGTAGTTCCATGTGATATATCGAATTTTTGGGAAAAATGTACGTACAGGTAAATGAAAACATATATTTGTTCCGGTACTGTGTTGCTGGTGAGTCGCTCAGAAAATGGAAAGTATGAAGCTCTGTGTTTTTATTACAATATTCCATTAAAACTGGTAACAAGTGGGCCCATATTGCACTTGCGTCATCTTGCAAAGATACTGATAATAAGCAAAAACTTTCCGTTGTAAAACCTTTCGCATTTGAATAAACTACTACAATGTGCAGAGATATTTGTTGTCGGGAACCACCAAAATGAAATGCTAGGGTCTCTTCTGCGTATTTTATATTATAGTTTTAACTGAAGTCACAATGAATTAGAATCTCTTCAGGAGTCAATTTATCTTTCAAATTTTGAATTGCAACATATTGATGATTTATTCGTGCTTCATGTTCCATAAAAAGTTTTATTTTTTTTTTCAAATACTTCTATAGCAACCTTTGCAGATTTTTTAATGATTTTTTTCCCAATTTTTGAAGAAATTTTATTTGTTTTTGTTTTTTTATCAACATACTTTTCTTTAATGTGCACCCACTGACAATATCCTATTGTCTCGTTATTATTATTGATGACCTCATATTCAATTTTTTTGTGGTTACATTGAATGCAATTTCTGAAAAGACATTGTTCGTTCTTCGGGTCACAACAAATGTCTTTCATAATTTCAGATCCATTCTTTTGACGAATAATCTCTATTTTGTGTAATCCTTGTGCAAAAAGATCTATGTTTGCATGCGTTATGCACTTGCAGGTTTCTCTATCATTGATTTTCATGGGAACAATCCAAAACGGCCTCCATGGACAAAAAAATGCATAACTAACTTTATTATTAGGATTTTTTTTCAAAAATGCACGAAACAGGTTCTTCAATGTATTAATTAAAAATCGTTTTTGATGTTGAACATTGTTTTTTGTAACATAATCCTTTTTGCCAGGACACAATCTGCTGCTAGTATCTTCTTCCAGGAAAAGCTGGATTTTTTTCTTAAGTTTGAGTAGAAAATGTTTTCGGTAATCTTTTGGTGCTTTCTTTGAGAAACGATATTTGAATAATTTTGCAAAATCGGTGGATAGTTTTTTCTTTTTTACGATTCTTCCATTGATCATTTTTTTGAATAATTGTTTTGAGTTTGTATTTTTTATTTCCTGGTAAGATTCAGATAATTGATCTTACATCACTTCACCCAAGACAAGTTTCCCTTTCACTTGTTCTATTTTTTCAGGTTTATTTCTCATATTTTCAATATAATGATCAACTCGTTTTTCTGCACTTAGTAAATAACTTGGAGGGGTCCGTAACTTTTTTATTGTCTTTGGCTTTTTCGTATTCTTTTTAGCCAATCTGTTGCATCTCTGCTTATATTTCTCCAACCTAACACTCAGTTTGTGAATTTTGTTCTCATATTTTCCCATTAGTCTTTTCTTCTCTCTGTGTCTTTTAACTTTATTCCTATTGGCTATCCTTCTACCTATTTCATGACGATCACGTACTACAATAACTTCTTCAGCCTCAGATTGCGGTGATGTATTCTCTTCTAGTACTCTTACTATCTCTTTTGCTTTCTTTTTTATCTCCCTGTAGTTTTTTGAATTCTGTTTCCATTTTTTCCGCTGTATTCTTTGTTCGCTCGGTTTTAACTGGGCAATGTTCTTTTTCACTCCTTTTTCTTTCTGTTTTAGGTACTTCTCTCGTTCTTTCTGTCTTTGAAGTTCTCTTTGTACAGGGTCGTCTCGAATTTTCTGTCTTCGTTCTCTTTCTTTTTCCCGTTTAATCCGTTTTTTTTCTTCAATTTCTATTTGGTTTGTTTTTGCCATCGTCAGACCTTAGCTGAAATAAATATATATAATGTTTGGTCGAGTTTTCTGATGAATATTATTGTAAGCTGACATTATCTATCATTCCCGTGGATATTGATCATTCCCGTGTTTTATCAAATCCACGGGAATGATAGTCACGGGAATGATGTATCAACCTTTTCTAGTTAATAATTTCAATGAATTTCCATTCAAATAGAAGAATAATATGTTAGTGAATAAAATAAGGTTAGGAATAAGACATAAGAAAAAATCGAACATGTTAATTGATTTTTTTAGGTAAAAAACACTTACCATGGGAATGATGGTTCAACTAGTTACACCCACGAACTCACATAGAATTTACACCATATTACACTAAATAAAGTTACCTTTCCCTTTGGCATCCTAACCGTGACTGACCAGGTCCTAGCACGCCTATTAAAGTAGTTGTCGCATCCTTGAATATTATCCCCACTATTTTATTCAAATTTAACGGTCACAGCACGGGAATGACGACATATCAGAGGTACAAAC
Source organism: Polydrusus tereticollis (assembly GCA_963920685.1). Classification (NCBI taxonomy): domain Eukaryota; kingdom Metazoa; phylum Arthropoda; class Insecta; order Coleoptera; family Curculionidae; genus Polydrusus; species Polydrusus tereticollis. The sequence goes on from OY987335.1 coordinate 56,325,045, forward strand.
TTTGGTTTATGGTAAATTTAAAAAAATAATATCAAATCATGTTCCCTGTGGCTTGATTAGAATATTTGGATATTGCTTCTCTACTCCCATCCGAAAATAGTTGAACACCTGCATTTTCTACTGAACTGTTTCACTCTATTGGAGACAACCTGCTCTAGGGACAATGCACGGGAATGATATTTAGAAGCAAAACTTATAAAAAAATATACAAAATATTAAATATAAAAAATAAATAAATTACTGAATTTCTTTAAAATATATTTCTGCTAAACCATGTACAGGAAAGTTGTCCTGTTTTTAATTTTTTAGATATTTTTCTTAATGGGTACAGGGTAAAACGCGTTTTCGCGAGATTCACCCTAATATATTTAAATGGACTACTGCGGGCAATAAACTTTATGGCTATTGGTAACAGTCCAGTGTTTCCTTGTAACTCATTAATTCTTTCTAAAGCCAGATTCTTTTCTTCGGATGTTAACTGGTATTTTTGCTTTTGTGGGTTTAACATATTCGATAAAATGATACGGCGTGAGCGCTTGCTCGTATCGACATTGAAATTGTTGTGTTTTTTGTAAAGATAATTCTACAACATCCTCGAAGATATGTTGTAAATGTTTCCACTGCTGGACAGCATCTGAGATAAAAGCATTTTTTCTCTGCAAAATATCAAGAGCAACTGATATAGGTTTTAAAATGTTTAAATATTCTTGTGCTGCATGTTTAAGCCCAATATTTGAAACCTTTTGATAAATGGTCGCATCAATCTCATTTTTATTTTCCTCGCAGATTTTTAATATTATGTTCCACTGAGTGACGTACATCTCTAAGCAGTCAGCCATGCTATTCCATCGCACATCACTTCGAAGTACTAAAGTGTTGCCTCCTGCTTGACTGAATTTTGCGCTGGCCAGATGATTATTGCGAAAATACTTAACAATTTGGACTACATGTTCTTTAACGTTTTGTACTTGTAAGTCCTTGCACAGTAATTTCAAAATATGTGCGGAGCAGCCATATGTTAGGTATAACTTTTGAGTCCGTTTTTTCTTGCAAATTTTTTCTCATGAGGGCCATATTTGCTGCATTGTCTGTCACAAAAGATTTTACCATGCACTGGTATTTTGATTCACACGAAGAAATTAGGTCAAAAACTATTTCAGTCAAATATTCTGAAGTATGAGATTTTCCCGAAGTATCAATAGTTTCGTAAAGAAACGCTCGTCCATCTTCAGTTGTTATTGTTGCACAGATTACTGGCTCGTTGTGGACGTTTGACTACCCATCAAGGGATATATTCACACACTGTTCTGACAGAGAAGAAAAACATTTCGCTTTTTCCTCATAAATTTCCTCTAAAAGGCTGGTTGCTGCCATTTTTCGTGATGGCGGCGTATAACCAGGTCTTAATAACTCAATAGCTTTTTTTACTTCTGAGTTTTCAATGCATCTAAAGCTCGAATTGGTAACAAAAATTGCCTTCGCTATTTGTTTGTCCATCTTATGTTTATCAGCTGTTGATGTCCGCATAACGAAACCACTCTAGGTTGATTTTTAATTTTTTTCTTTAATTGGAACGACTCAAAAGTCGTTGGTGTTACTGTTGAAGAAGATTTTCTAAGATCTGACAAGATAAAAAACTAATTGTTTTTGTCAAAATTATTTTTTTTATTTGGTTTACTTTGAAAATTAAATAATAAATAAGTAATATTGATATAAAATATTATTATTTATTTACCTGTATTAGTTTCTTGCTCCTTATTACAAAAATCGTAGTGTGTTTTAAGTCTTTGAACTATCCCTTGAATTTCTTTTTTGCAGTTTTTACAAATCGCTCTACACCCTGATTTATTTGGTTCTGTTCTTTTAACATAAAACTGCCATATGCTGTCTTCTTTTCTTCCAGCCATTTGTTTTTTTTTTACTTAGACACTTAATAAATATTCAAGAAAAAATTACTAAAATAAATTACTAAAGAAAAAAACTATTTACTTCCACTCCCTTGAACAATCAACATCAAAATACGCGAGACATATTGGGCCACGGCAATTTATAGATCGGGAAAGAATCAAGTCGCGACAGGAATTTTCTTGCAAGAAGCGCGTTCTGACAATATTTTGGGTTGAATTTAGACCTACTATATTGTTAGACCGACATTAAAATAATTTGTATTAATTTGAAAAGAGAGAAAAATGTTAAATTTTTAATAAAATCAATAAAAATCAAAAAAATCAATGATTTTTGATTTTCTAATAAACATCAAATTTTGCCCAACCCTTAAATATTTTTTGAATAAAATTTTTCCTTACTGTTTGTTTTCTAAAATGTTTCGTTCTTACACTTAAATACATCCATAGCATAGTTTATAACTTGATAAACCTGTACAGTACAAGAAACACATTTGTTAAAATCCAGGAGAAATCTTTTGGACCTAGAGTAAGTCACCAAGGTCTTCCGCAGGGCAGTATTTTAAGACCTTTACTTTACTGGATATACGTAGCGGATTTTGACTCAATATTCGGACAAAATGTTAGAGTGTTGCAATTTGCGGATGATATTTGTATATACGGGGTGTTTCAATAAAAACTCCCAGGCCAATTATTTCGAAAACTATAAGTGACATGTAAATTCTGTAAACGCCAGTTTTTAGCCTCTATGATTGGCTTCACAACTGTGTAAAAAATGTGTTTAAATAATACAAGATGTAGGTGGCGCCATGGTGCAAAGAATTTTTTCGATGACAGGAACTTTTAAATGTCGTGGTTCTTAAAGATAATTAATTTTTGATCAAATTATGTCTCATAAAAATTTTTGATAAATCCAACATGAACGGAGATATTTAGGGTTAAGTCGAGGGTTAAGTTTTTTATTAAAATAATTTTAACGAGTATTTTAATTATAAATATTTTTAATATCCTTTAGCAGATTTTAATTTAATTTTGGTAATGATCATTTTAGTGATAAAACGCCCGTGTAGCGCTAAATTATTACGTCCAGTGACGTCATAGGAGACGCCTTAACAAATAAAATAATATTGGCAAAAAATAAGACGCCACTGAGTTTTTGGTAATTTTTATTTTTTTTTCGGATTTAGCAACTAAGAATATCCTTTTATTGTCTGTTAAATTGTTTTCATATCTTGCTTCGTTTTCGAGAAATAAAAATGCATATCTCTGGAAAACAAAAATCATTAAATAATTAACATTATTAACACTCAGTGTCCGTGTCAGAATTTGCAATTTCTACATTTTTAAAATAAAAATGGTTCACCATACAAATCAAGACAAATTGAACATTGTTTTAGTTTATGGAGAATGCCATCAAAATGCTTCAGAAGCTGTGCGCTGCTATCGAGCTCGTTTTCCAGATAGACCAACGCCCGATGGCAAATCTTTTGTAGCTTTGTGTACCAATTTACATATGGTAGCTTTAAAAAGGGAAAGGTTCCAAGAAGGAAGAGGGTTACGAATGACGAAAATGTAGCTATAGTCCTACAAACAGTAGAAAATAGCCCACAAACGTCATTACAAAAATTAAAAGATAAAACTAATATTACAGTAAGTTCGTGTCGCAGAATCCTAAAAGGAAATGGGTTTTTTTCATACAAGATTCATTTAGTGCATCATCTACAACCAGAAGATAACCAGCGCAGATTAAACTTTTTGGCACATTTTCATATTCTTTTTGAAGAAAATCAAATTATGTGGAGTGACGAATCCCGGTTTCACAATAATGGAGTAATTAACAGACATAATTGTCGCTACTGGCCCCGGGAAAATCCTAACTGGATGCGACAGACTAAATTTCAAACACGATTTGGGGTAAATGTTTGGTGTGGTATTGTAAATGGTTACATAATCGGGCCCTATTTGTACCATGAACATTTAACTTCAGTTCGTTATTTGCAATTTCTGCCTTTGCTGTTACAAAATGTAGGAATTGACGTAAATACTATGTGGTTTCATCAAGACGGTGCCCCAACACACAATAGCAATATCGTTATGAATCATCTAAATGTGACGTTTCCAGGAAAAGTGATCAGCACAAATGGGGATCTTAGATGGCCAGCAAGGTCCCCTGATCTCACCCCGATGGACTTTTATTTATGAGGCTACTTACAAAATGAAATCTACAAGGAACCAATAGAAGACATGGCTGACCTATACAACAAAATGTATGCTACTATAGCCCCTATTAATCGAAATACACTATTGAGAGTTTGCAGAACCGAATTATTATATCGATTTGCTATGTGTGTGTATGAAAACGGCAATAATTTTGAACACCTCATTCGACCCCATTAGTTAGTTTTTGGTATTGTTCTAATTTTCATTAATAATTTTGTATAAAACTTCTCATCAGTTCTTTCATAAAATTTAAAACATCTTTTAATTTTATTTCATTATGCTTTAATGTTTTAACTTTGCTTTTAAACAACAAAAAATACAATGTATTGATAATTTATGGTTTTGTTTCTTAATGCATATGCAATAAAATTGTTTTTATTTTTATTTCTCGAAAACGAAGCAAGATATGAAAACAATTTAACAGGCAATAAAAGGATATTTTTAGTTGCTTAATCCGAAAAAAATATAAAAATTACCAAAAACTCAGTGGTGTCTTATTTTTGCCAATATTATTTGTTAAGTGGACTCAGCACATTGACTATGTGGCAGGAAAGCTTAACTCTGCCTATTTTGCTATAATTAATTTAACAAATGTTTTGTCAGAGAAACAATTAGTTAATGTGTATTACGCTCTGGTATACAGTCATCTTAAGTATATGATCCTCTACTGGGGCCAGGTTACAGAGATTACACGCATCTTTATTCTTCAGAAGAGAATAATCCGGAAAATTTTCTCAATGGGTCCTTTGGACTCATGTAGGCCAGTCTTCCAAAATAAAAAAATTTTAACCTTGCCAAGTATATTAATTTTGAAGGCAGCTCTGTATGCAAGAAGATACAGCAGCATTTTCCCTGCAGTGTCTGCTATTCATAATTATCCAACACGGACTAATGATAATCTTTTAATCCCTAACTTTCGTCTCTCAGCATACAAAAAAAGCCCCCATTGCTTCTGTAGTTATATTGCTAACAAGCTCCCAGATAATATTAAGGCTATAGATTCCATTAGAAAGTTTAAAAAATCTCTACTGTGCTATCTCTTTGAAAACCGCTTTTACTCCATAGACGAATATTTGAGTTAGTTTTGTCTTTTCCCGTTAGTTGTACTTAATTTTTATGCATGTACCTAATTTGTACTTTGTAAGTTTTACATAATATGTAGATATATATATTTTTTTTTTATTCTTGTTTTAAACTATTGCTATTGCATGACGATATTAATACTTTGTAGTCTATTTAATGGAAGGAAATAAATAAAATAAATAAATAAGGCGTCCCCTGAGACGTCACTGGACGTAATAATTTAGCGCTGCACGAGCGTTTTATCACTAAAATTATCATTACCAAAATTAAATTAAAATCTGCTAAAGGATATTAAAAATATTTATAATTAAAATACTCGTTAAAATTATTTTAATAAAAAACTTAACCCCAAATATCTCCGTTCATGTTGGATTTATGAAAAATTTTTATGAGACATAATTTGATCAAAAATTAATTATCTTTAAGAACCACAACATTTAAAAGTTCCTGTCATCGGAAAAATTCTTTGGCACCTACATTTTGTAACATATCTGGATATCGGTTTCCACATAAAACCTCCACTAAATTTTTGGGAATAATTCTGGATGAAAAACGGAATTGGAAAGAACATATATATTATACTCTGAAAAGAACAGAAAATGCTACCAATATTTTAAAAGCATTTTGCGGGCACATTTGGGAATACTGTTCTATAAAAGTTTAATAAGATCCATGCTTGATTATGGAAGTATATCTTATGGTTCAGCGGCAAAGACGCATCTACGAAAAATCGAAATAATCAAAAACAGATGTATCAGAATATGCAGGGGATATCTACTAAGTACTCCAGTAGTGGTTATGGAAGCAGAAGTTTACGAATCCCCACTAACGCTTCGCAGACAATATATGGCAAGCAAATTCATCATTAAGCTTCATTCAAAAAATAGCCACTTACTAAATAAAATCAACGAACTAACAACATTATGCTTAACAAATAGATACTGGAATGCAAAAAACACTCCTCTTCAAGTGGAAGGATTTATGTACGTATCCGAATTCTCAAGATACATGTATACAGGCAACAAAATACCAAACTTCTCTATCCAATATGAACTCTTTACTAACACAATTGACATTGACTCCGTAGGAGATTATAGACAACAACCAGAAATTATCCGAAATAGAAATTTTAAACTAGAAATCATAACAAGATGGCCCCAACATGAAATAATGTTTACAGACGGATCTAAAATTAACAATAAAGTAGGAAGTGCAGTATATTACCCAAACAAAAAAATTAGTATAAAAAGACAGCTAACTAAATATTCATCTAACTTCTCGGCAGAACTATATGCCATTATAGAAGCCTTTAAAATATGTTTGGAAAATAATGGTAAAAATTTCATAATATTTACCGATTGCCTAAGTGCTCTACAAAAGCTTAAAAGGGTATCACCAATAGTAGAAATCAGCAATTTGATTTTAGAAATTTTAAAATTAAACCACGAAATTATGAAACAAGGTAAATCAGTTAAACTAGTATGGATTAAAGCACATATAGGTATTAGAGAAAATGAAATAGTCGATAAACTAGCAAAAGAAGCAGCTAATAATGGAACTGTTGATGAAAATTATAAAACGCCCAAGACTGATTTTTATAGAACAATTAAAGAAAAAATGCAAGAAGACTAGCAATCTCAATATGAATTGGCGAACAAAGGCATATACTTTCGTAGGATTAAAACTAACATAAACAGTAAACCATGGTTTATAAATACACATAGCAAAAAAGTAGTACAGGTTATATCCAGACTATGGTCAAATCATATTATTTATCCTAGCTATATATTTAAAATAGGTCTTTCAGATAACCCTAATTGCCCCACATGTAATGAAATAGCCGGTCCACAACATATCTTATTTGAGTGTAGGTTAAACACAAATAACATAAACTAATTATACAACCAGTTAAATAGTATAAATATCACCCTACCAACGAATCTTGCAAATCTGCTGACCGATGATAAAAATTTTAATATTATATATAGCCATTTCATGAAGTCAAAAGACGTATTTGCCTAAGGGAAAGGTCCAAAAGATTAAAAAAAATAGAGGGAAAGAAAAAAAAAAGAAAATAAAAAAAAAAGAAAGAAAGTAAAGGAAAAAAGAAAAAAAAAACTCATTGACACTGTAAAAAACAAGAAAGGAAGATAAGTTAAGCAAATCACATGTAAACGATGAATCAAGATCTAAAGAGAAAAAGGTAGTAGCAAAACCGAATTGTAAAAAACTAACCACCGATATGAGCAGTATCGAGCATATGGGTGGTAATGTTAAAAAAAAAGAAAAAGAAATTGTCTGGGCTATTGGTTTATGGCCAGAGCCATTGAAACTTACACACACACACACACACACAAACACCATACCCTCTAAAACTGAAGGGACCTTAAAAAGAACAATAAATAGGTAAATTTAACATAATTTAAAAAAAAATAATTCATTCATAATCAAACTCTATCAAAAATGATTATTGAACATTTTAATTTGTAATCTGTAACATGTATATAAGTTTTAAGCTGTAATATTTTATTTTTAATTGTACTATTGGCGTGAGTAAGATTAACCATTATTTGTAAAACTCGAATAAAGAATCGAATTGGATTGAATACTTTAGTGGTTTACCCTCGTCTACCACTGGTTTCAATTTAATATTAAATAATTCTAACTTGTTTCAGGACAAAACATTCCTATGCCCCCTCGGCCATCGAGTAGCCAATCGGACGGCGGAAGTAGCAGTGGGGGAGCTTTACCAGCAAGGCTAAGTCATTCTCCAATGCCTCCTGGTCCTGGAGGATATGGCCCACCGGGACAACAGTCGCCACACTCCGGCTCCTATAAAGGTATGGTACCGGGTCCCGGTGGGGCGCCACAGAATTCACCGCAAATGCCACTTTACCAACACCAACCTGGACAGTACTCAGGGCAAACCGGAGGGTACCCACCACGGCCGGCAGGAAATGTAAGTTAAAAAGGTTTTATTTAAGTTAAGCACATTATTTATTTGGAAAACTAAACAACATAAAAAAATTATTCATGAATTGGAATATAAAACACTATTACATTATATATTAGACATTCAATAAGTACCAATCAAGTTATTGCATTCTTTACTTACAAAGCCTTATGGGGTAATATTGGTCTTTTATAAAGCAGCGTGCTACGTAATTTAGTATTGTATACGATGCAGAAATACGAAGCGATTTTTAAATTAAAAATGCATATTAAAAAACCAAGATAGTAGGAATGTATTTTGTTAAAATATACAGTGCGGTCGATTAGGTGTGCAGCAAATGGGAAACTTCTTTATTATTGGTTTCTCAGAAAATTGTATTCTTGATAAAAGTTGGTGCATGTCCGAAAACCAATTCAGGTGCACTTAAAATGGCTCCAAGACAAATAGGATACAGGGTAGTGCAAAAAATATAAATATCGTTTATGCAAACAAAAGAGATAAATGTTTGGTACTAAAACTTACAAAATTAATACTGATTTTATGTTTTTAAATAGAAACACTAAGCATGTAGAAAAAATTGTAAAAAAATAACAAAATCTGCTTTTTCATGGTAGATGAATATAATTTCGTATTTGAACTTAGTTTTTATTCTGAACAACTTTTTTTTATAACAATTTTCGATATTGTCAAAAATAAAGATCCTTTACTGAGCAAAATTCATATCTGATTACGGCACGGGATGTAAACGGCCCATCTTACAGAAGACGACTTAAAAGATTCAGGAGCCATCAAGTTAATTACACAGTCTTTTTTATAAAAACCAATGATGTTCATAAAAACAAACATGTAAAAGATACAATCAGTAAAAACACAAGTTTAATTCACCAGAACGTACAGTCTTTGGGAAATTCACTGGATAAACTAAATAAAATGCTGCAGAATCACCCTGAGTGTAAAATTCTTTGTACATCAGAACATTGGAAATCTGAAGAACAGTTAAAACTATATACAATCAAACATTTTAAGCTGAGAGCCAAGTTTTGCAGGGATGCAGGTCACCATGGTGGAACTGCCATATATGTACAAGAAAATGTGAAGTGTAATTTAAGAAGTTTATGTAGGCTTTCACGGCCGGAGTCTAATTCAGTATTGGTTTCCGGGCTTGATGGCCGTGGTCTGTTCATATTTCTTTCTGACGTTTCGTCTATAACTGCGATAGACATTCTCAAAGTTTCCGATGTGGTAGTGGACGAAGTGTTCTTAACGTTGGCTTGTCGGCTACTATGCTCTGCTCTCGGGGTGGTCTCGTATTTATATCGGTGGATGTGGGCGGGGCCTTCTCTGATTGGTCTGTTTTCATTTCTTTACATTTAGTATGTTTGAGTGCTGCTGTCCACGTTTTACTAAGACTTATTCCTTCTTCTTTCTTATTAAAATTGTTTTTATGTTTTTGAATTTCTATAGCTTCTCTGAAAAGTCTCGGGTAATAGCTGGATGTTGTAGTTAGAATATCCGTCTTTTGAAATTGAATTGCGTGACCTTCTTCTTTTTGCAACGTATGTTCGGCGGTGGCTGATTTTTCGGTGTTTCCTGTTCTGCAACACCGTTTATGTTCGGTTATACGCGTCTTGATGCTTCTTTTTGTTGTTCCTATGTAAACTGAGCCGCAACTACATGGTATTCTATAAACTCCTGGCATTGATAAGGGTTCCCTCCGATCTTTGGCTGATTTGAAATGCTGTTGTAATTTAGTGGTTGGTTTGAAAACAGTTTTGATTTCATGCTTTTCTAAAATCTTTCCTATCCTGTCTGTTATGCCTTTGAGATATGGTAAATACGTTGTTGAGATAGGTTCTTTTTGCTGAGCTGTTCTTGATGAATTTTGTTTTTGTGCACGGCGGATTTCTTTAGTTGAGTATCCGTTTGATTTTAATGCTCCTTCCAGATGATCTAATTCCTTGTTTAAGTGTTCTGGTTCACAAATCCTCCTGGCTCGATCAGTTAAAGTTTTAATTACTCCTCTTTTCTGTCTTGGATGATGATTGGACCGTTGGTTTAAGTACCTATCTGTGTGAGTCGGTTTGCGGTATACTGTGTGTCCTAATTTTCCATTTGGTTTTTTGTTGATCAGCACATCAAGAAATGCAATTGCGTTGTCCTTTTCTATTTCCATTGTAAACTTGATTTTAGGATGCATAGAGTTCAGGTGGTCCAAGAATCCGTATAGTTCTTCCTGCTTGTGTTCCCAAACTACGAAGGTGTCGTCAACATAGCGCAACCAACACTTTGGTTTTTTGGGGGCTGTGTTCAAAGCTTTTTCTTCAAATTTTTCCATAAAGAAATTGGCAATGACAGGACTGAGCGGGCTTCCCATTGCAACACCGTCTAGTTGTTCGTAAAATTCATCCTTGTATTGGAAATAGGTTGTCCTCAGGCAGTGTTTAAAAATACCTGTGATGTCTTCTGGAAAAACTTCTTTAATGTATTCGAGGGCTTCGTGCACTGGAACCATTGTAAAAAGCGATACGACATCAAAGCTAACCAGAATATCATCAGGTTGTAAGGTTATATTCTGTATTTTGTCTATAAAATGACTGGAGTCCTTGATGTATGTTTCTGTTTTTCCAATCAGTGGTTGAATCAATGTGGTCAGGTATTTCGCAACCTCATATGTCGCAGATCCTATGGCACTAACGATCGGTCTAAGTGGTATATTTTCTTTGTGAATCTTGGGTAGACCATATATTCTTGGTGGAAGGGCTTCAGATTTTGTTAGTTTCTTTTTGGTTGTTGGATCTATGGAGGATGCCTTGATCAACTGGTTTGTTTTCTTGACTAAGCTGTCCGTTGGGTTCTTTTTAACTTTTCTATAGGTGTTTGGGTCCAATAATTCTTCGATTTTCTTGTGATATTCGTCTGTTCTCATGATTACTGTAGCGTTTCCCTTATCGGCTGGTAATATCAGAATACTTTCATCAGAGTTAAGATTTTTAATCGCTTTTTTCTCTTTGATTGACAAATTGCTCTTAGGAGGTTTGGCTTTGCTTAATATTCTTGAGGTTTCAATCCTAATTTCTTCCGCTGTTTCTTGCGCCATATTTCGTAAACTTGACTCGATGTTTGCAATGATTTCTTCGACGGGAACCTTATCAGGAACAACAGCAAAATTGGCACCTTTTGCTAGAACAGCCATTTCTTCTTCAGAACACTCTCGTTCTGTAAGGTTTATTACTGTACGTTGGTGGTTCGGCTTTTCCATGGGGTGTTCTGACTTAGGAGCTAGTCTTTCATACTTGTTGGTTTGTCGTTTTGTTGCATAGGTGATGGTGGTTGTGTAGGTGTTGTGGGTTAAGGTATCTATTTTGTTCCAGTCATTTTGATGCATAGAGTTCGCTAATGCCAGGTGAAGATCCAGGAGTTGTTCATCTGTTCTCGCTAAGTCTCTTCTTGTGTCCTGAATTCTCTCCCTTTCCCGCAATTCAATTTCAAAAGACGGATATTCTAACTACAACATCCAGCTATTACCCGAGACTTTTCAGAGAAGCTATAGAAATTCAAAAACATAAAAACAATTTTAATAAGAAAGAAGAAGGAATAAGTCTTAGTAAAACGTGGACAGCAGCACTCAAACATACTAAATGTAAAGAAATGAAAACAGACCAATCAGAGAAGGCCCCGCCCACATCCACCGATATAAATACGAGACCACCCCGAGAGCAGAGCATAGTAGCCGACAAGCCAACGTTAAGAACACTTCGTCCACTACCACATCGGAAACTTTGAGAATGTCTATCGCAGTTATAGACGAAACGTCAGAAAGAAATATGAACAGACCACGGCCATCAAGCCCGGAAACCAATACTGAATTAGACTCCGGCCGTGAAAGCCTACATAAACTTATTAAACGCCTCTACGGGGAGGAAACATCAAAAAGACTACGGAAGCTGGAAAAACTCCGCAAGAAGAAAGCCCAGCTACTGTGCTCTCTAGCTTTTTTACAACGATGCAGGGACACGAACATCGTTCCAAAATTCCTCAAAATTAGAAGAGTGCTGCAATCCACAAAAGCCCACAGAATATACAAACGCATGGAAGAAGCCTTATTAAGGGAGAGAATTCAGGACACAAGAAGAGACTTAGCGAGAACAGATGAACAACTCCTGGATCTTCACCTGGCATTAGCGAACTCTATGCATCAAAATGACTGGAACAAAATAGATACCTTAACCCACAACACCTACACAACCACCATCACCTATGCAACAAAACGACAAACCAACAAGTATGAAAGACTAGCTCCTAAGTCAGAACACCCCATGGAAAAGCCGAACCACCAACGTACAGTAATAAACCTTACAGAACGAGAGTGTTCTGAAGAAGAAATGGCTGTTCTAGCAAAAGGTGCCAATTTTGCTGTTGTTCCTGATAAGGTTCCCGTCGAAGAAATCATTGCAAACATCGAGTCAAGTTTACGAAATATGGCGCAAGAAACAGCGGAAGAAATTAGGATTGAAACCTCAAGAATATTAAGCAAAGCCAAACCTCCTAAGAGCAATTTGTCAATCAAAGAGAAAAAAGCGATTAAAAATCTTAACTCTGATGAAAGTATTCTGATATTACCAGCCGATAAGGGAAACGCTACAGTAATCATGAGAACAGACGAATATCACAAGAAAATCGAAGAATTATTGGACCCAAACACCTATAGAAAAGTTAAAAAGAACCCAACGGACAGCTTAGTCAAGAAAACAAACCAGTTGATCAAGGCATCCTCCATAGATCCAACAACCAAAAAGAAACTAACAAAATCTGAAGCCCTTCCACCAAGAATATATGGTCTACCCAAGATTCACAAAGAAAATATACCACTTAGACCGATCGTTAGTGCCATAGGATCTGCGACATATGAGGTTGCGAAATACCTGACCACATTGATTCAACCACTGATTGGAAAAACAGAAACATACATCAAGGACTCCAGTCATTTTATAGACAAAATACAGAATATAACCTTACAACCTGATGATATTCTGGTTAGCTTTGATGTCGTATCGCTTTTTACAATGGTTCCAGTGCACGAAGCCCTCGAATACATTAAAGAAGTTTTTCCAGAAGACATCACAGGTATTTTTAAACACTGCCTGAGGACAACCTATTTCCAATACAAGGATGAATTTTACGAACAACTAGACGGTGTTGCAATGGGAAGCCCGCTCAGTCCTGTCATTGCCAATTTCTTTATGGAAAAATTTGAAGAAAAAGCTTTGAACACAGCCCCCAAAAAACCAAAGTGTTGGTTGCGCTATGTTGACGACACCTTCGTAGTTTGGGAACACAAGCAGGAAGAACTATACGGATTCTTGGACCACCTGAACTCTATGCATCCTAAAATCAAGTTTACAATGGAAATAGAAAAGGACAACGCAATTGCATTTCTTGATGTGCTGATCAACAAAAAACCAAATGGAAAATTAGGACACACAGTATACCGCAAACCGACTCACACAGATAGGTACTTAAACCAACGGTCCAATCATCATCCAAGACAGAAAAGAGGAGTAATTAAAACTTTAACTGATCGAGCCAGGAGGATTTGTGAACCAGAACACTTAAACAAGGAATTAGATCATCTGGAAGGAGCATTAAAATCAAACGGATACTCAACTAAAGAAATCCGCCGTGCACAAAAACAAAATTCATCAAGAACAGCTCAGCAAAAAGAACCTATCTCAACAACGTATTTACCATATCTCAAAGGCATAACAGACAGGATAGGAAAGATTTTAGAAAAGCATGAAATCAAAACTGTTTTCAAACCAACCACTAAATTACAACAGCATTTCAAATCAGCCAAAGATCGGAGGGAACCCTTATCAATGCCAGGAGTTTATAGAATACCATGTAGTTGCGGCTCAGTTTACATAGGAACAACAAAAAGAAGCATCAAGACGCGTATAACCGAACATAAACGGTGTTGCAGAACAGGAAACACCGAAAAATCAGCCACCGCCGAACATACGTTGCAAAAAGAAGAAGGTCACGCAATTCAATTTCAAAAGACGGATATTCTAACTACAACATCCAGCTATTACCCGAGACTTTTCAGAGAAGCTATAGAAATTCAAAAACATAAAAACAATTTTAATAAGAAAGAAGAAGGAATAAGTCTTAGTAAAACGTGGACAGCAGCACTCAAACATACTAAATGTAAAGAAATGAAAACAGACCAATCAGAGAAGGCCCCGCCCACATCCACCGATATAAATACGAGACCACCCCGAGAGCAGAGCATAGTAGCCGACAAGCCAACGTTAAGAACACTTCGTCCACTACCACATCGGAAACTTTGAGAATGTCTATCGCAGTTATAGACGAAACGTCAGAAAGAAATATGAACAGACCACGGCCATCAAGCCCGGAAACCAATACTGAATTAGACTCCGGCCGTGAAAGCCTACATAAACTTATTAAACGCCTCTACGGGGAGGAAACATCAAAAAGACTACGGAAGCTGGAAAAACTCCGCAAGAAGAAAGCCCAGCTACTGTGCTCTCTAGCTTTTTTACAACGATGCAGGGACACGAACACCGTTCCAAAATTCCTCAAAATTAGAAGAGTGCTGCAATCCACAAAAGCCCACAGAATATACAAACGCATGGAAGAAGCCTTATTAAGGGAGAGAATTCAGGACACAAGAAGAGACTTAGCGAGAACAGATGAACAACTCCTGGATCTTCACCTGGCATTAGCGAACTCTATGCATCAAAATGACTGGAACAAAATAGATACCTTAACCCACAACACCTACACAACCACCATCACCTATGCAACAAAACGACAAACCAACAAGTATGAAAGACTAGCTCCTAAGTCAGAACACCCCATGGAAAAGCCGAACCACCAACGTACAGTAATAAACCTTACAGAACGAGAGTGTTCTGAAGAAGAAATGGCTGTTCTAGCAAAAGGTGCCAATTTTGCTGTTGTTCCTGATAAGGTTCCCGTCGAAGAAATCATTGCAAACATCGAGTCAAGTTTACGAAATATGGCGCAAGAAACAGCGGAAGAAATTAGGATTGAAACCTCAAGAATATTAAGCAAAGCCAAACCTCCTAAGAGCAATTTGTCAATCAAAGAGAAAAAAGCGATTAAAAATCTTAACTCTGATGAAAGTATTCTGATATTACCAGCCGATAAGGGAAACGCTACAGTAATCATGAGAACAGACGAATATCACAAGAAAATCGAAGAATTATTGGACCCAAACACCTATAGAAAAGTTAAAAAGAACCCAACGGACAGCTTAGTCAAGAAAACAAACCAGTTGATCAAGGCATCCTCCATAGATCCAACAACCAAAAAGAAACTAACAAAATCTGAAGCCCTTCCACCAAGAATATATGGTCTACCCAAGATTCACAAAGAAAATATACCACTTAGACCGATCGTTAGTGCCATAGGATCTGCGACATATGAGGTTGCGAAATACCTGACCACATTGATTCAACCACTGATTGGAAAAACAGAAACATACATCAAGGACTCCAGTCATTTTATAGACAAAATACAGAATATAACCTTACAACCTGATGATATTCTGGTTAGCTTTGATGTCGTATCGCTTTTTACAATGGTTCCAGTGCACGAAGCCCTCGAATACATTAAAGAAGTTTTTCCAGAAGACATCACAGGTATTTTTAAACACTGCCTGAGGACAACCTATTTCCAATACAAGGATGAATTTTACGAACAACTAGACGGTGTTGCAATGGGAAGCCCGCTCAGTCCTGTCATTGCCAATTTCTTTATGGAAAAATTTGAAGAAAAAGCTTTGAACACAGCCCCCAAAAAACCAAAGTGTTGGTTGCGCTATGTTGACGACACCTTCGTAGTTTGGGAACACAAGCAGGAAGAACTATACGGATTCTTGGACCACCTGAACTCTATGCATCCTAAAATCAAGTTTACAATGGAAATAGAAAAGGACAACGCAATTGCATTTCTTGATGTGCTGATCAACAAAAAACCAAATGGAAAATTAGGACACACAGTATACCGCAAACCGACTCACACAGATAGGTACTTAAACCAACGGTCCAATCATCATCCAAGACAGAAAAGAGGAGTAATTAAAACTTTAACTGATCGAGCCAGGAGGATTTGTGAACCAGAACACTTAAACAAGGAATTAGATCATCTGGAAGGAGCATTAAAATCAAACGGATACTCAACTAAAGAAATCCGCCGTGCACAAAAACAAAATTCATCAAGAACAGCTCAGCAAAAAGAACCTATCTCAACAACGTATTTACCATATCTCAAAGGCATAACAGACAGGATAGGAAAGATTTTAGAAAAGCATGAAATCAAAACTGTTTTCAAACCAACCACTAAATTACAACAGCATTTCAAATCAGCCAAAGATCGGAGGGAACCCTTATCAATGCCAGGAGTTTATAGAATACCATGTAGTTGCGGCTCAGTTTACATAGGAACAACAAAAAGAAGCATCAAGACGCGTATAACCGAACATAAACGGTGTTGCAGAACAGGAAACACCGA
Source organism: Polydrusus tereticollis (assembly GCA_963920685.1). Classification (NCBI taxonomy): domain Eukaryota; kingdom Metazoa; phylum Arthropoda; class Insecta; order Coleoptera; family Curculionidae; genus Polydrusus; species Polydrusus tereticollis. The sequence goes on from OY987335.1 coordinate 56,341,767, forward strand.
AAAATCAGCCACCGCCGAACATACGTTGCAAAAAGAAGAAGGTCACGCAATTCAATTTCAAAAGACGGATATTCTAACTACAACATCCAGCTATTACCCGAGACTTTTCAGAGAAGCTATAGAAATTCAAAAACATAAAAACAATTTTAATAAGAAAGAAGAAGGAATAAGTCTTAGTAAAACGTGGACAGCAGCACTCAAACATACTAAATGTAAAGAAATGAAAACAGACCAATCAGAGAAGGCCCCGCCCACATCCACCGATATAAATACGAGACCACCCCGAGAGCAGAGCATAGTAGCCGACAAGCCAACGTTAAGAACACTTCGTCCACTACCACATCGGAAACTTTGAGAATGTCTATCGCAGTTATAGACGAAACGTCAGAAAGAAATATGAACAGACCACGGCCATCAAGCCCGGAAACCAATACTGAATTAGTGTAATTTAAGGCCTGAGTTAAATAAGTTATCTATATGTGGGAGTTTTGAAGTGCAGGGACTGAATGTCATTTGGGTAATTTAAAGGCAATAGTAGCATGTGTGTATAGACTCCCATCTGGAGATATAAATGCGTTTTTTGCTAAAATGGAAAAGTTTTTGGTAAACATTTCTGAGGAAAATAAGGCTATTTTTGTTGCAGGAGATTTTAATATAGAACTCATAAAAGAAAACAAAAATAAATAAGATTTTTTATCACTTATGAAATCATTTAATTTATACCGACAAAACACAAGAATAACCTTTATTTCAGACAGTTGTATAGAAAATATTTTTGTAAACTGTAATATTCAGGACACATGGGTATTTCAGAATTTTGCGCTTCTTCTCAGAACAAAATAAGAATGATTTTTTGTGCCATTTGGCAAATCAAGATTGCGAGGAAGTGTATGTAGAAAAAAAAAATTATGTAAATGAGCAGTGGTTTGAATTTATGAGAACGTTTAAAAGTATTTTTTAGCAACATTTTCCACTTAAGTTAATCAATAAAAATCAAGATAAACATAAACATCAAATGTATAATGACTCTCTTGTAACAGAATGTAGGAACAGATTAGACATTTTGTTGAATATGTCAAGGTTTAGCCAGGACTGTCAAAATCAGGACAAACAAACCAAAAAAGAATACGATGATTTATTAGTTCAGTCTCGCAAAAGATTTTAGTCAGTTTGTACTGAAATCACTGGCAAAAATGGGAAACTATCAAGGTGTGATATAGGTATTAAGGGAACCTGGGAACAGATAGCATATGGTTATAATGATCATCTAATTTCAGCGATACCAAATGTACTTAAACACCTACAACACCAAGGGAAATATGTGAAATAGCCAAAAAAATAAAAAACAAGAGCAGTTTTGGAATTAATGAAATTCCCACAAGTATGGTTCAAATTTCGATAAGTGAATGCAAATATGTTTTGTCATAAGTAATAAATAATTCATTAAAGTATGGAATTTTTCCGGACCAACTTAAAATAGCCTCAATAAAGCCACTATTTAAAAAAGGAAATCCTAAATTGTTTGAAAATTATAGACCAATTAGTTTGCTACCGGGGTTTTTAAAGCTTTTTGAATTGGTAATGCGTGAGAGAATTTCATGTTTTATTAAAAAATCGAGTTTGCTGTCTGAAAACCAGCATGGGTCTTTAAAGGGAAAGTCTACTTAAACAGCTATTTTCGAACTAATTAAAACCGTGTTGCAATATTTAGAGGATGGATGCTTAGCTGTTGGTATGTTCCTAGACCTTTCGAAGGCCTAGGACTGTTTAGATAGGGATATATTGAAAATGAAAAGTAAATTAAACCTGTATGGTATCAGGGGTAATGCTCTTAAGTGGTTACAGTATTTTTTGAATGATAGAGTTCAGTATGTAAATGTCGTAAAGGATGAGGTTATAGGTAGGTCACAGCCCTTAAGATCCGAGTACGGAATTGCACAAGGGGGTATACTGGGGCCCCTTATTTTTGTTTTGTTAACGATTTGATTAATTTGGCAGATCCTTCTAAAAGTATTTTAAAATATGCCGATGATACATCTTTGTTTACAGGAAAAAATAATCTTCCTCATTTATTGGAAAATAGTAAAATATACTTTAATAAAGTGATTCTATGGTTTAGACAAAATGGCTTGTCGCTGAATGAGAAAAAAGCTGATAGTGTCTTATTTAGAACCAAGCTATCAAGAACTGAGAAACCCGAAAATTTTGAAAGTGGTGAAGTGACACTGCCCTCTTCTGAACAGACAAGGTTTTTGGGAGTTTACGTTAATAAATATTTGGACTGGTCATACCATATTAACACTGTTTCTTAGAAAACTAAATTCCATATGTTATGCTATAAGACTAACCAGTAAATACATGAATGAGAAGACACTCAAAATATTGTATTTCGCCAATTTTTAGTGTTTTTTCAGTTACGGAATCATTTTTTGGGGTCCACAAAGCCAAATTCAGACCTTATTTGTGATACAAGTAAAGAGTGATCAGGATTATCAAAAAATGAAGTACCTGGAAACGTGCAGAACGTCGGGATCTTAACGGTATATGGCCTATACATTTACGAATGTTTATTATTTTTCTTTAAAAACAGACAACTGTTTGGTACGTCATTTGAACATCACAATACAAGAACCCAAAATGTAAATTACCCTAGGCATCGTTTAGCCTTGAGTGAGAAAAGTCCGCACTATATGTGTTAAAAATTATTTAATAAGCTTCCTAATACCTTGAAAACAATACAGACTGAGAAGAAGTTGAAGAAAAAAATTAAAAATTTGTTGATTGACTTGGAACCATGTAGTGTGGATGAGTTTTTAGATAAATAAGGTTAAGTGTTGGGTAGTTTTTGAAGTTTAATTTTATGATTTTAGAATAGTAACCTTGTAATTGACTCAATTTTAGTGGCTTGTATATGCAAGCATGTCATGTGAGATTTAAATAAATAAATAAATAAAATGTGTGTCTAAAAGTGCGCGATACGTCGAACACCGATTGCTATTTTACAAAATTTTAATTCATAATTAGTTTTGTTTTAAGCATTAACTTTAATTAAATATAGGTACTCCCTTTGAAAAAAGATATAATAAAAGACAGTTGACATACATATTTTTTTTTTTTTACTTTTTTACGGTTCGTCGGCGTATCTGAGGCCATCTAGAACCGGTCATCGACCGTACGGTTTTTAATCGTGCGGTCTACCGACTGGGGAGTGTGAAACGGCACCTTCATCCTACGAGATATCCGATCTCATCCGGCCTGTCCGGCGTGAATAGGATGGTTTTTGATGTCGATTCATTTTACACTCTTCCCTAAGACAAGAGCACGCGGTGTTTCCCAAACGGTCACCCATCCAAGTACTAGCGGCGCTCGACACCGCTTAACTTCGGTGATCTGACGGGAACCGGTGCTTTAGGTGTCGCTAGGCCCTTGCCCGACATACATATTGGCTGCACACTTTTTTCGATACTAAAATATTGCACAATATTTTTTTTACTTCAATTTTAATCAACCCTACACCTACAAAATTGTATTAAGTTCTATACTTTTATGTATATTTCTAAAGTACCTACTATTAACTGGTATAAGGTAAGTATAAAGTGTAATATTATTTAAAGATATGTATATATGAAAGGTAAAAAACAAATATGTTTCTATGACACTGTCGCACTGATAAGTAGGTACAGGTCCTGCAAAACAATTTCCGTTGCACGTCATCAATCAGCTGATAATTGTAAATCCGTAAGATAAGATGAGAAAATTAAATTTGGGCAAAAAATGTTAAAATTGCATGCGATATTGAATGTACTAAAAACTTAAAGTATTCTTCTTTGATACGACCCACTTATAGCACATATTTTTTTAAATTTCAACTTGTAAAAATTAATATAATTTGAATTTTATTGACCGACAGTTGGCAACAGAACTGTCAACGGTGCGGTGGCGCCAGCTCGCTCGTGGGCGTTGGCCTGTTTTGACCTAACTGATCGAGGTAGACCTAACCTCATTGTTCTGTGGTTTTGGCGCTTTGTTTACGTTTCGTGTTGTTGTGCATCTATTTTTTAACAAAAATCTTTTCATGAATATCATTAAAAACTGTTCTTTTAAGAACAATGAAGATGTACAGGGACATTTTTTTAAGTTTCTCACACGATTGGCGATTTTCCTGCTGACTATAATAAAAAACAAATTACATATTTCTCAATGATTTTCGATAAGGAAGCCGAATTTAATTTCAAAAAATACATAGATTTACAAATTTGACAGATGAGACGCCATTTTGAATTTTCTTAAATGGCAACCCCCATAAACAACCACACCATTGAATTGCATTTGGCGATCCGATTCTAAAACTATGTAGTTGTTGATACTTATTTAGCCGTTTCGGAAATACGGGGGTTCCTAATTTGCCTTCATCGATTTTGTCTTTTAAGTGTCTCACCCCTTTAATAAATAGACCTTCTAAGTAGGGATGTAACGGGTAGCCCTTTTTAGGATCCGGCCAAACCGGGTATCCGGTCAATTAAGACCCGGCAAAACCCGGGTACCCGGTCTTGCGGAATATTACAGGAAGCTATTGGCAACATCGCGCCGGTAGGCCGCGCGTGCTATCCGTTCCGGGGAAGTCCCATATTATAACACAGGTCTTTGGGCAATAGAACTGTGTGCTTCTAATGTTCTAGCTCGTATTATTCACTATTCTGTGTGTTTAAACGCAACACGAAACCATTAATCTACGTACGTATTGTGTAAAAAAGAAAACAAAAATAATGAGTCAGGTTTGGAAGCATTTTTATATTGACGAAGACGATGAATCAAAGGCAATATGTAATATATGCAATACTAAATTGGTACGAGGTATCGGAAAACAGGCGAGCACATCATCTTTGTGGAAGCATTTAAAATATAAACATTCCCATATTTTAACAAGTTCAGAACGTGGACAAACTGAGGTATCTTCAAGCTCTTCACGGAATTTGAGGCAGCTTAAGATAACCGAGAGTTTAACCAAAGTATGGAATTTAGATGACCCGAAAGCAAGAGAAATACATAAATTGATAGGCGAAATGATAGTACTAGACAATCAGCCCTTTTCTGTCGTTGAAAATGAAGGTAACAGTTTTTCTTTTTTTTTTTACTTATCGAACGGCAAATTTTTGTTGTCAATAGAAATAAGCCAAAAGAATTTTAAGAAAATGCAAATATGTGTAATAATCGTCGATTTTTATTTTTTGGCCAGTTTTTATGGTAAATTGAAAATTCGTGTATACAGGGTGACCAAAAATTAAGCTACGATCATCAACTTCATTTTTTCAAATGGAAACACTTTTTTTATTTCATTTCTGAATTCTGCATTGAATTCTGAAGTATATTAAGTTACTAGTATGGAAATTCATATGCATGTGCAATTGTGCATATTCCGCACGAGTGCGAAGTTTGACGAACAAGGCGGTATTGGGTTAGGGGTTTTAGTTTTTTGAGACGAGGATTACGAATTGTTTATCAAATTATCATATTTTAAAATTTCAAAATGACGGATTCAAAATAGCGGATTTTCAGACAGTGAAAACTAAATTCAAAAACTAAAAAGAATAAAATAAATTGATATAAAAAAATAATTTAAAAACAAGCTTTAATAAACAATGCACTAAAATTACTAAAAATCTAATAAGTTAAAAATAAAAAACTACAGTCAAGAAAAACCATTTTTTAGATGTTAATGAGCAGATTTAAATCAAAAGCTTGTCGCAAAAGTAGCTTGTACAGTTGTTTGTAAACTATGTAAACAAACCTAATTTCAGTTATAGTAATTAGTAATCAACCGTCAAGCTTTTAAATCTGCTTATTAATAGTCATTATCATCTAAAAAATGTTTTTTCTTGCTTGACTGTATTTTTTATTTTATTTTTAACTTTTTAGTGCATTGACTACATTGTTTAATAAAAGCTGGTTTTTAAAAATATTTTTTTTATATTAATTTTTGAATATTGACTATTGACATTCAAAAATAACTGTATGAATAAATACTTTTAGAAGTTTTAGTTTCTTTGTTATTGAATATATTTTTTTTTAGGTTTTAGAAGACCACTACTTGCACTTCAGAATAAATATAAAATCCCCAGTCGACCCTACTTTAGTAAAACGATTATTCCAGAAATATATGAGAAATGTAGAACTACAATAAATAAACTTTTATCAGATGCAGATGACAGTTCGTTCACTACAGATATGTGGTCATCAGACGTTAACAACAAAAGCTTTATAAGTTTAACTGCACACTGGGTAAATAAAGATTTCGAACAAAAACACTGTATTTTAAACGTTTGGGGGCTAGAGGGTAGCCACACAAGTGAAAACATAATGAATTCTTTAAATTCTTTGCTTCAAGAGAATAATATACTAAGAGAGAGGGTGCATTTATTTCTTCGAGATAGTGGAGCTAATATTAAAAAAGCTACAAAGGATATGGAAGTAAATCACGAACCATGTTTTATACATTCTCAGCAACTCATAGTGGTTAATGCTCTCAAAGTGCAAAGAGCTGTTTCAGACATTATTTCAATTGGAAGAGCCATTGTTACCTACTTAAACCATTCATCTCCCACTAGAATGGAACTAGAAGAAATTCAGAAAGAACTAAATACTGGAATTAAAAAAATGGTTCAAGATGTTCCTACTCGTTGGAATTCGACGTACTATTTATTAGAAAGGCTTTTAGAACAAAAACGGGCCATTACCATACTTGCTTCCAAAAGCCAGGCAATAACTTCTTTTACTTCCAATCAGTGGGCCATAGCCATAGCTGGAGCTGCTACAACCTTTTGAACAAACAACTAAACATTTCAGCAGTACACACTGTACTATATCGGAAGTAATTCCTACAGTATTTTCGCTAAAAAGGTTTTTAGGAGAAACACAAGTTCCAGGCTTAGGATCTATGCAAGAAAATCTTATGGAAGGATTAAGTCAAAGGTTTTCGAATATCGAAACCAACAATAATTATCTGATTGCAACGTTCGTAGACCCGCGGTTTAGAGATGCATTTTGTACTGAGACAGGTAATTTGAAGAAAAAAATAGTAAAATATATCCATGAAGCAAATTTGGTAATCCAAAATAATGAAGTTAATTTGTCATCCTATTCAGATTCAGATGACGATGTTCCTCTCAGTTTCTATACAGATAATCCATCCTCATCAAAAAGACCTATAGAAGATAAATGCTCAGTTTGGGATGTGTTTACCAGTATTGCCAACAGGCGAGATACAAATAGAAAATCATCTGCTAAAGCACCAAACATATAGTTAGAGCCGCGGTGACAAAAATGCCTTGGAACTCCCAAACGGATGAAAAGCACGTTTTTGTATAGTTCCGAGTGTCGTTCTCGAAATCCGTGTTGTCGAGTAGGGGTCTGGCGCTCGGCGGTGAGCGGCTATAATATTTTTTCCAAATTTTGTCCAGCGGTTTAAAAAAACATTTCCCAAACGGATGAAAATTACTGGAGGGCATCTAGGCAACCCCCCAATTACCGGAAAAATATTTTCATCCGATTTGATCTTTGCAATGAGCTCTTCCAGGAGCTCAAAAAAAATGGAAAAAAGGGGAGAAAAAATTTGCTCATTTAAACTTCAAATTTGGCAGGGAGCTAGAGTTCGTGCCTGAGAATATGTAAAAAATTTTTTTTGCTCCATGTGTCGCCATCGTTTTATAACACTTTTTCAAAATTTAAATGGGCAAAATTTGATAAAGTAGTTCCCACATGGATGAAAATTTGCACACATCGAAAAATTATTTTCATCCAAATTTATTGCGGCCAAGACCAGATCTTCCAGAACATGCTCCGATATATTCATTATCACCGGAAACTCCAGGATCCGAATGTTCAATCTTTAAAGTAGAAAGGCCGATTACAATCAAATTGTATATTATTGTCCTAAACATTGATGAGAATGTTTTCCTCTGATTTGACGATTATGAAGTGAAAACTCTGACTTTTAGACTGTATGAACGCGATGTCAGAAAAATGTTATGAGCCTGTTTGGTGCCATTCCGATGAAAACTCTGCTTCTGGCTGCAGGTTCATTGGAATTTCAGCTCTCGTCGCTCTTACATCCAAGCGCCTCTAGTTTTTCCTATTGCTCCGATTGCTACCAAAGTATATACAAATATTTCGGGATGTCAGAGGAAGGTTTTCTCCCAATTTGGCGATTAATGAATCAAAACTCTCCTCCTGGCAGCCGACATACATGCGCGCAGGACGTTTTTCGGCTGTCAGAAGGAGAGTTTTGATTTATTTATCACCAAACTGGTTCAGAAGCTTCCTCTGATAGCCCAAAATATGTGGTTACTGTATGCTTACTAGTGGGCAATGTTATTACACTCATATTATGGAAATAGGTTAAATAAATTATTCGATCTGCAAAATCAAAAACCTCCCATAACTTTCTAACCAGTGATGGAAAATGAGTCGTGGGTTCATTATATTTGGGGGTGATTAATGAAGGTTGCCCAGGGTTCAGGAACGATGAGGAAGACAGAAAAGCGGGAGCGGGCTGATAATCAGCCAATTTTCACGAAAATATACGTATTCGTGCTTTCAATTACAAAATCTAAAAAAATTTTTACTTACCATTGAATAGTCACTCAACATTTTACCGCCTCTCGGGAGCATATCATTTTTTTATTATTTTTAAACCAGAGACAAATAAGTTTACGAAACTTCATCTAAATCTCGCAGAAAATTTACGAAGAACTCCGGGATCAAAATCACGCGTGCTGGCGAGGTTTTTTGTTATTTGGCATAGTTTAGCCAGGCTCATTTTGGATGAAAACTTTTTTTTTTTAATAACATAATTAATAACGATTCATTTCAGTCCGGTTGCATGCATGCGGCTGATTTGTTTTTTAATTTCGGAGTTTGGGTTCATTTAATTGTACTGGTGGTTACGGCAAGGATCAAATCGGATGATAATATTTTTCCGGTAATTGGGGGGTTGCCTAGATGCCCTCCAGTAATTTTCATCCGTTTGGGAAATGTTTTTTTAAACCGCTGGTCAAAATTTGAAAAAAATATTATAGCCGCTCACCGCCGAGCGCCAGACCCCTACTCGACAACACAGATTTCGAGAACGACACTCGAACTATACAAAAACGTGCTTTTCATCCGTTTGGGAGTTCCAAGGCATTTTTGTCACCGCGACTATAACTAATATTTACAACAGGACGTGGAGGTTGAAATAAGTTCATATTTGGCGTTGCCGTTAATTGATAGACAATTAAGCCCATTTTCGTGGTGGAAAATAAATTCAGAGAGATTCCCTAATCTAGCAAAGCTTGCTAAAAAGTTTCTTTCAGCACCTGCCTCAACAATATTTAGTGAACGGTTGTTTTCAGAAGCGGGTAATATTTATGAAGAGACCCGAAACCGACTATCCTCTGAGAATGGTGAAATGTTAATTTATCTTCATCACAATTTGCCATTAACTGATTTTAGAAATTAAATTTTTTATTTAACAAAGTTTGTTGTTATAACCTTTTAAAATCTTTTTTTTTATGTGTTTTTTATCATCACAAAAATACACTGTTTCAGTTATTTTATGTTTTATTTTACCAAAAACAGAAAACAAAATATAAACCTGGGTACCCGGTTTTGGCCGGGTAGACCGGATACCCGTTACATCCCTACTTCTAAGCTGAACACCCTAATTTTTTTCACAGTGACATAATTTCCCGTGAGCAAGCGATCTACGCTATAGTCAAATCCGACAGATGTCATAAAGTGACAGATACGACGCCATTTTGATTTTTTTTAAATGGCAGCCCTCATAAATAACAACAAAATTGAATTACATTTGGCGATCCGATTGTAAAACTATATAGTTGTTGATACTTATTTTCAGCCGTTTCGGAAATACGGGGGTTCCTAATTTACCTCCATCAATTTTGTCTTTTAAGTGTCTCACCCCTTTAATAAATAGACCTTCTAAGCTGAACACCCTAAATTTTTTCACAGTGACATAATTTCCCGTAAGCAAGCGATCTGCGCTATAGTCAAATCCGACAGATGTCAAAAAGTGACAGATACGACGCCGTTTTGAATTTATTAAATGGCAGCCCTCATAAATAACTAGACGATTCAATTGCTTTTGGCGATACGATTCTAAAACCTTGAATTGACTGCACACCGTCGTTTGCCGTTCTATTTTAACTTGTAAAGAGAGATAAGCTTTCCCGCGCTAGATTTTGTTGGGACGATACAAAAATATTAAATTTACTTACCTTAGAAATGATATAAAGTCTTTAAAACATCAAAATATTGTTTTCTCACCACGCCAAGTGTTCACTTCTTTTATTATAAGAATTTGTGATTACATATATGGCAAGAAATTAAACCAGGCATGGTGTGTCGTCTTTAAAGTTGTGATCCGCTTGTGATTGAACGTTGCTGTAGTTACAATGGGGTTTTCACCCCGACTGATATAAGTAGTGTCACCTACACACTTGGATACTCTCCACAATCAAACTAGTAAGTTATTGTCCTCGCACCTGCAACTTGTGCGTATGTCAAATCGATAATTTTGCATTTATTAAAAATTTCTTTATAAACGGCTTAAGGTGGAACGATTAAACTTTCTCGACAATTTGACAATTTAGGCTCGTTGGCGAGATCAAATTCGTGTGTCTATGATACACAATAGGGGTCGCAAAAGTTGATTGAATCGTCTTGAACTTTTTGGCATTGTATAGAACCGTTCTCTTCTGAACGCTATTGAAATTCAGTCAGATCGGCAAGTGGCAAGTTATTTATTTTATTGTTTAAAAATTCAAAAACGGCCATTTTGAAATTAATAACTCGCAAACGAAACGTCCTATCGAAATGCAGTTTGGACGGTCGGATAAATCATCTTAAATTTTGCAATACGCCTCCTAAAAAATTTTAATATCGTAGATTTTCGAGAAAAACTAGACATTACTATTTTTTAAAACGGGTTTAATTTTTTTTTGATAGTGTTGAAAACATTTTGATCAAAAATTTTATTACCTTAGCGGAAAGTGCTACTCAAATTATGCAAAATGTATATTTGGAATTTTAAAATTTTGTTAAAAGTAAGCAATAAATTGAAATTTATCTTTATTTTTTTTTAAATAATTGAAATATTTTATAGGAAATGTATTTTTTTTTTACTTTCATATTGGGTTTATTCAATTCCCCCATCATCTTTTAATAATTATCACAGAAAAAAAATAAAAAGTTTCTCACTAATACTACAGGTTATCAGTTTTTATGCCACGGAAGGTACCAAAATATCACACATTTTCACCAGATTCTAATCATTCTCAAAAGAAATAAGTTGGCTGGGCGAAACAGTTTGTTTTGGCAAATTTACTAGACGTCAAGATGTCAGAATATTCGGGTTTTAATATAATTTTACTGCTTATATTGCGTAGTTTTGGGCCCCGAAAATGGTATCTATATTTTTTAAAATACGTTTTCTATTTGTTTAGACACTAATATTGAGGAAAATCGCTGTATTTATTTCGTACATCTCTTAATGTAATTCCCATTGTTTCACGAATCCTATTAAGACTAATTTTCATATGTCAACGTGTAGTCTAGTAGTTGAATTTGACGAAATGTAAAAATATGTTGACGTGATTCAGTGGTTCGATACTCAGAACAAAACTTTTTTTTTCATATCATTTATAATGTGATTATTTTATGGCAATTTTTTTGTAGAGAAAGGTCAATTCTGTCGAAATATAAAATTTTACAGATAATATGTATATTTCTATGATAATAGTTTATCGTCTTTAACTAAGAGCGACCACCGTTTTTGACCGACTTTAGTGTACCGGTTGTCCTAAAATATGATTTGAGTTGGGTCATAATGAAAATCGGAAAATATTAAGATAAACTATTTTTTTTTTTTGAATAATGACAAGGATTATTCTGTGCAAATTTATTGGTAGTGAAAGGCCAATGGTGTTAAAGTACGAAAATTCAAATATACAGGATGTCCCAAAAAGTAGTTTTTTAATTTATGTGGCTTAAAAATTACTTCTCAATAGTCTTGATTTTTTAAAAACAGGTACTTATAGCTAAAATATAATGGGAGATTTTCATCTAGAATATTTCGTAACATTTTTAAGTGACTTTAGTGTACCGGGTGTCCTAAATTATATTGGAGTTTAGCAAAATTAATCGGAAAATAAATGAAGAACTTAAAAATGAAAATTTATTGGTAAAGTAAGGTCAATTCTGTTGAAATACAAAAATTTACATAATACAGGATGTCCCAAAAAGGTGTTTCTTGTAGCTCAAAGTTTCCAGGTTTGAAAAGTTTTTTATTTAATTTAATTTACAAAAGAAATAGAATCTGATTGTTGTCTGAATTTTTTAGATTTGACAATAAAGAGGGTGAATAACTTTTTTGAGTATGCTATTTATCGGAAAAACACACATACAGACAATGTTATACCTGCTGACTCAAATCATTGTTTAGCTCATAAAATGGCAGCTTTTAAGTCTTTGATCCATCGTTTGTTCACCGTCCCACTCTTACCTTTAGAATTTGAAAGGGAAAAGAACATAATTTTTCAAATTGCTTATAACAACGGATATAAGATATCACTAATCAATAATTTAATAAGAAAAAAATTTAATGGCATGCCTAAGAAGGTGTTGACTGACCCCTTGGATAAGACCATAACATCTTTTCAACCTCCTAGGTATATAAGGCTTACTTTTTTGGGCACTGTTTCTCTGAGAGTGGGTAATGTATTGAAGTCTTTAAACAACAATTTTAAAATAGCTTACAAATCGGTAAACAATTTACGTAGCTTATTCTCAACAGTAAAGGATTCAATTAACGTGCATGACAAGAGTGGGGTGTATTTGTTGTCCTGTAACTCTTGCACGGCTAAATATGCTGGTCAGACAGGACGTAGTTTTAATGTTAGAATAAAAGAACATTTAAACTCTCAGAAATCGCCTAATGACAGGAGATCAGCTTTTGGCCTACATTTAAGAGAGAATTTACATAGTTTTAATACTAAAGACAACTTTAAAATGCTACATAATGCGAATAAAGGCCTAAAGCTGCATTTTTTAGAAAACATAGAAATAGCGAAATTACAAGATAAATAATCAAATTGAGTGTTTGAACGATCCTGTCAACGCCCACTATAGGGAAGCGGCGAGAATTGTAAACGAGTTTAAGTAGTGAATGTTTGTTTAAATAATGGAACCTCTCTTTGTGCAATCTAGATGTCGCTCTGGTTCGGTGTATTTTGTTTTATTTTTTAAGTGTTTTATTTTTAAATGTTTTTTGGGTTTATCCCGTTGATCAATTTTATATAGTTAGTAAACCTGTGCTTACCATTGTGAGCTTGTTTGTGTCCCTGATGTAAAGTTTTTGTTTATATTATGTAAGAAACACCAAATTATTTTGAATTATAATTGAGATTATTATATAAATAAACTTTTTAGATAGCTCTTGAAAATAGTTTAAGAAACCGAAACGCGTAGAGCGAAATATTAAATATTTGTGAAGAATTTTGGATTTTTCTTTCCTGTTTAATATGAGTAATCTTCACCCCGGAGATATCTATGATTCAAATAAAATCATTATTCAGCTATTATAGGATAGTGTAGTAACATAATTAAATTACTTACTACTGGCAAAATAATGCCATCGGTAATGCCAATACTGCCACGACAATGCCAATATCTCCACAAAAATTTTTCTGCGAAGAAACTGGTTGGGTGTCGTCCCGAAAATCATAATTAAAAGTACATTTCATGCTCTTATTATATCACATGCACTAATCTTTTGGGGATATTCTTCGGCGGTCAAACAAGTCTGTGGCTTGCAGAGAAGAGCTCTTCGGCACATCCTTAGACAAGACGTAAGGTGGAAATTTAAGGAACTTAAAATTAACACTGCTCTGTCTATTTGTTTATTAGCGCCTTATGTAGAACGAGAATTTAGACATTTAAACTACACATAGTAGACTCCATGAACATAATACCGGAAATAATGCTAAAATTAGAATTGAGTTTACCAGATTACAAGCCAGCCGTAATTATAATATGTAGTATATTAAAGTATAAGTTTTATAAAGCATCATTTTAGCGCACGCGTCCCATGTTACAAAACGAGCCGCTTGCGTGGAGTTTTCTAACGGGACAAGTGCGCTAACTGCTTTATAAAACATCCATTTTAAAAAGAAAATATGCCATTCAAATTGTATATATTTTTATGTCTACTGGTAATACTATCAAAATATCTCGTCTTTTCCCGTCAACAACATAATTTTTCATAAAAAGTCTATTACGATACTGAAAACGGTATCTAAACAGCTCTGTTACGAAACCAAAATAGAAAAAGTAATTTTTAATTAAAGAAAAAAGTAATTTCATGATTTTAAGACAATTATCTTTGTGCTAATTTAAATATGTTTGATGATGTTTAGTGTTGTGTGTAGTTTAATTTATTTTAGAGATCGCCCGATATGACTTTTTATTGCCGATATCGATATTTACGTAACGATATCGTATCGGCAAGTATGTACATATTACACTGTTTAGTTTTTTTTTATCAGGGTTGAAAATTAATGACTTTTGTAAAAAGAAACAAGACTTAAATCACTGAATTAAATCATGCCAACCCTGGTTTTTATAACGTCGAATGCAAATAAATATAATACAAAATACTAGCAGTTAATAATAGCAATTTGCTAAATCCTGTAAAATCCGAATACTGTAAGAATAACACCGCGACGTCACTTCTCGACAAGGGCAGTTTAGGTTTTCGCCTATATAGTGTGCTATATTAATATCATTTATCTAAATATAAATAAAATAACTTGAATAAACTCAACACCACACACTAAAACACCTCTCGAACTGCAACGCTGTCAAAGGGAACTAAAAAGTAAAATAAAGAAAAAAGAAACGAAATTAAAAACGGCAATGAAAATAAATCCCTACTACTAGTACAGTGAAATGTTACTCTTCTACACAAAAATGGATTTATTTTATTTTATTTGTTTTGCCGATATACATATTACATATATTATACAATGTACTCCATGTTTGCTTTCATCAGAAATTAAGGATTGCTTCATATTTGTTATTTTAGTTTTATAAAATTCAGATTCACATTTTAATAGCAATTGAGAAATATTTGTAGACTTGTCAAAATTGTTAACATTATTAAAAAAGTCTCTCAAACTTGCGCAGGCTTCAGATAGGCTTGATATTTTTGACACTGTTAAGCAAGTTCAGGTTCCTCTTCCTCTGTCTCAGAGTTGGGAGTAGTTTCATCCGTTTCTTGGATCTCTTCAATACACTCGATGATAGTCAATTCTGCGCTTTCTGTTGGCAAATCGTTATCAATAGAGGCAAATTGTTTCAAGTTCACAAATATGTCCTCAATGTTAGGAAACAGTTGTGTGAGCGGAATATTATTATAGAGGAATATAAAATAATGGGATTTCTATTTTTAAATATGGAGAATTTATAACCGGTCGTTTAACGCAGATGTTTACATTATGGAGGCGGCCGCAAACGGAGGTTTTACGTTTAAGTGAAAACCATAATTGGTACTATGGTGGCCAATATGAATAACAAATCAGGACATGTTGTTCTTAGCGACTCACAACTTGTTCACAAGGTTTTAAAAAACAAGTACAAAGTATTGACCTCACGTCAAATTTTTATTATAGCAGATCTCACTCCGCTGCCACTCAATGAACTTAACAATGAAAAAGAAAAATTGAGGACCCGCAGAGCTAATGGCGAGGTGGATCTGATTCTTAGGTACACAAATGGTCGGCCAAATATTATTTCAAAAAACTAAATCCTCAGTCAAATTCCTCACCTAATCACACTTGCCCAGCAAGTAATATTCAGTGTTATTACCAACATGTTCGTGGTCTCGACACCAAAACACATAACTTTCTAAACGCTGTCGCGGCTAATAACATGGACATTATCGCTATTACTGAGACTTGGCTGCGGCCAGACGTATCCAATACTGAACTATTTACGCCATCATACATAGTTTGCCGATCGGATCGCAGGTTTGATCTTGCAGGGGTCTCAAGGGGCGGCGGAGTATTGCTGGGTGTGGTGAGTGATATCTCTTCAGTGCCACTTGATCTTTCAGGTTTTGATTATGTGAATCTTAACATTTATATTGTGGGTTGTAAGATTAAAATTGACTTCTTTGTATTATGTATTGTTGTTGTGTATATTCCACCATTGGTTTCTGTACATGAATTCGAAATATTCTTTGACTATTTATTGTCCATTAATGCTTTATATGATAGCAAAATGCTTATTTTGGGTGATTTTAACTTAACTGGATATGCTTTCAGCAGCTCTCTTGACCCCAAATGTGCACTTATCTCTAACGTCTCTAATACACTAAATTTATCTCAATGCAATACTATACTTAATGTCTATAATCGCCTACTCAATTTAGTATTCTCAAATTTTAGCTTTCGCGTTGCGCACTTCGGTGATATTCCATTTGTTGACGAAGACGCATATCATCCATCACTGTTGATTGAATTTAAAGCTACCTTCTCGCATGTAAACAATTTTCCCGTCAATAAAAACACATCTAGAGAATACAGTTTCAGAAAGGCTAATTTTCTCCTGATGTATGATATGATATCCTTGTAGAGACGGATCGGTCACCAATTTATAATTCTAAAAATGTTAATGCTACTTGTAACGCTATTAATAACATCCTCGACAACATTTTTCAGGTGTGCGTACGTCAAGATTCAACGCAAAAGGCGATTTCCACCCTGGTTCTCTAGCATGATAATAAATAACGTTTTCAAAAAGGAGAAGGCTTATCGGGATTTCAGGAGGTATTGTGCTGGCTACTTTCTAGAGAAATATCATTCATTGAGGCGTCTTATTAAGAGCCAAAGTAATTTAGCGTACAGAAAATACATCAATAATGCTGAAATAAACATCTCTAATGATCCATCTAGATTTTGGTCCTTCATTCAGAGTAAAAGGGGACAATCCAGGATTCCGGGGGTAATGAACCATGATGATCTCGAGTGTAACACTCCTCAAAACATTGTCAATGCTTTCGCTAATTATTTTCAGAGCGTTTATAAAAATTCTGTTCCTGCTGGAATCCCGCAGACCTCCGCATGTGTCACAAGTATAATTGATATATCAAAAATTACAGCTTATGATGTTTTAGTTGCAAGTAGAAAACTTAAAAATAAATTAACGTCCAGAGTGGATCCCAGTTTCCTCTTAAGAGATTATTCTTACGTCCTGGCTGAGCCCTTATCTCATATTTTAAATCAGGTGCTCCTGACTGGCTCTTTTCCCGAAATTTGGAAGGTGGCGAGGGTGACGCCTGTTCTGAAGAAAGGTGATCCCGGCGCGATTAAAAACTATAGACCTATTTCCATTCTTTGCAACTTTTTAAAAATCCTAGCAATAGTAATCCACAGTTACATCTACACACAGATCCGTAGCTTGCTCTCTGAATATCAGCATGGCTTCGTGCGTTACTAATCTATGTTCGTTGTCATGGAGAGCCTGTGAGGCTTTGGATTCTCGTGGCCAGCTGGATGTAATATACAGGGTGTCTGTAAAAGGTCTTTACAAAAACCTACCACATATTTTTAGACCAAAATTAGGCGATTTAAGTAAACTTACCTTAGTATAAAGTTGCTTAGTTTGGGCGCTAGACGGCGCCGAAGTGACAATTTTTAAATCGTTTTTCTGGATTAATTCAAAAACTGCTCATACTATTTTGCCGAAATTTGGTACGTTGGCATAGCTTTATGGGGCAAAAAAACCCATGTCACAATTCTGATTAATATCAGTCCATGGGCGTAGAACCTAGGTTTTTTAATAATTGCTTGTTTCAGATTTCTATGCTAATGCAACAGTAGGGGTTTGGGCACAAAATTCAGATGAACCAACTCATTTGCTACAAAAAAGGTACTCTTGATAAGCCTCAATTTCTCTGACGGTTTTCGAGAAATTTGCATTTTATTAATTAATCCAGAAAAACGATTTAAAAATTGTCACTTCAGCGCCGTCTAGCGCTCAAACTAAGCAACTTTGTACTAAGGTAAGTTTACTTAAATCGGCTAATTTTGGTCTGAAGAATAGGTGTTTGTAAAGACCTTTTACAGACACCCTGTATACGGATTTTCAAAAAGCGTTTGATCAGATTGACACTTTGTTTTGCTTGCTAAGCTAGAGAACCTGGGTATTAGTGGGTATGTCGCAGATACTGATTGACCTTGTTAGATCATATTTGATTGACCGTGTGCAGTATGTCGAGTGTAAGGGTTTCAGATCACCATCATTTACTGCGAGCTCGGCAGTGCTCCAGGGGTCTAACTTGGGGCCGCTTCTTTTTTTGATCTTCATTAATAATAATAATAATAATAAAATGCTTTATTTGCTTATATACATATAAAAAGAAAATGTTTAGCATCGTCACCACACATTACAATAAATTACTATAATAACAAATGAGTTAAAACAATACAATAGGTATACAGGGTGTTTCAATAAAAACTTTCAGGCCAATTATTTCGAAATTTATAAGTGACATGTAAATTCTGTAAACGCCAGTTTTTAGCCTCTATGATTGGCTTCACAACTATGTAAAAAATGTGTTTAAATAATACAAGATGTAGGTGGCGCCATGGTGCAAAGAATTTTTTCGATGACAGGAACTTTTAAATGTCGTGGTTCTTAAAGATAATCAATTTTTAATCAAATTATGTCTCATAAAAATGTTTGATAAATCCAACATGAACAGAGATATTTAGGGTTAAGTTTTTTATTAAAATAATTTTAACTAGTATTTTAATTATAAATATTTTTAATATCCTTTAGCAGATTTTAATTTAATTTTGGCAATGATAATTTTAGTGCTAAAACGCTCGTGTAGCGCTAAATTATTACGTCCAGCGACGTCTTAGGGCACGCCTTAACAAATAATATTGGCAAAAAATAAGACGCCACTGAGTTTTTGGTAACTTTTATATTTTTTTCGGATTAAGCAACTAAAAATATCCTTTTATTGTCTGTTAAATTGTTTTCATATCTTGCTTCGTTTTCGAGAAATAAAAATGCATATCCCTGGAAAACATTAAATAATTAACATTATTAACACTCAGTGTCAGTGTCAGAATTTGCAATTTCTACATTTTTAAAATAAAAATGGTTCACCATACAAATCAAGACAAATTGAACATCGTTTTAGTTTATGGAGAATGCCATCAAAATGCTTCAGAAGCTGTGCGCTGCTATCGAGCTCGTTTTCCAGATAGACCAACGCCCGATCGCAAATCTTTTGTAGCTTTGTGTACCAACTTAGCTACATATGGTAGCTTTAAAAAGGGAAAGGTTCCAAGAAGGAAGAGGGTTACGAATGACGAAAATGTAGCTATAGTCCTACAAACAGAAGAAAATAGCCCACAAATGTCATTACAAAAATTAAAAGATGAAACTTATATTACAGTAAGTTCGTGTCGCAGAATCCTAAAAGGAAATGGGTTTTTTTCATACAAGATTCGTTTAGTGCATCATCTACAACCAGAAGATTACCAGCTCAGATTAAACTTTTTGGCACATTTTCATATTCTTTTTAAAGAAAATCCAAGTTTATTAAACTAAATTATGTGGAGTGACGAATCCCGGTTTCACAATAATGGAGTAATTAACAGACATAATTGTCGCTACTGGTCCCGGGAAAATCCTAACTGGATGCGACAGACTACATTTCAAACACGATTTGGGGTAAATGTTTGGTGTGGTATTGTAAATGGTTACATAATCGGGCCCTATTTGTACCATGAACATTTAACTTCAGTTCATTATTTACAATTTCTGCAAAACGATCTCCCTTTGCTGTTACAAAATGTAGGAATTGACGTAATTTCTATGTTGTTTCATCAAGACGGTGCCCCAGCACACAATAGCAATATCGTTATGAATCATCTAAATGTGACGTTTCCAGGATAAGTGATCAGCACAAATGGGGATCTTAGTCGGCCAGCAAGGTCCCCTAATCTCACCCCGATGGACTTTTATTTATGGGGCTACTTACAAAATGAAATCTACAAGGAACCAATAGAAGACATGGCTGACCTATACAACAAAATGTATGCTACTATAGCCCCTATTAATCGAAATACACTATTGAGAGTTTGCAGAACCGAATTATTATATCGATTTGCTATGTGTGTGTATGAAAACGGCAATATTTTTGAACATCTCATTCGACCCCATTAGTTAGTTTTTGGTATTGTTCTAATTTTCATTAATAATTTTATATAATTTCTCATCAGTTCTTTCATAAAATGTAAAACATCTTTTAATTTTATTTTATTATGCTTTAATGTTTTAACTTTGCTTTTAAACAACAAAAAATACAACGTATTGATAATTTATGGTTTTGTTTCTTAATGCATATGCAATAAAATTGTTTTTATTTTTATTTCTCGAAAAGAAGCAAGATATGAAAACAATTTAACAGACAATAAAAGGATATTTTTAGTTGCATAATCCGAAAAAAATATAAAAATTACCAAAAACTCAGTGGCGTCTTATTTTTTGCCATTATTATTTGTTAAGGCGTCCCCTGAGACGTCACTGGACGTAATAATTTAGCGCTACACGAGCGTTTTATCACTAAAATTATCATTACCAAAATTATATTAAAATCTGCCAAAGGATATTAAAGATATTTATAATTAAAATACTCGTTAAAATTATTTTAATAAAAAACTTAACCCCAAATATCTCCGTTCATGTTGGATTCATCAAAAATGTTTATGAGACATAATTTGATCAAAAATTAATTATCTTTAAGAACCACAACATTTAAAAGTTCCTGTCATCGAAAAAATTCTTTGCACCATGGTGCCACCTACATCTTGTATTATTTAAACACATTTTTTACACAGTTGTTAAGTCAATCATAGAGGCTAAAAACTGGCGTTTACAGAATTTACATGTCACTTATAGTTTTCGAAATAATTGGCCTGGGAGTTTTTATTGAAACACCCATAAAATTTCATGAACCATACAAACAACTTAAAAGGATACGTAACTCAAAATGTATAAGTGTACAAGAGATTGAAGACAATAATACACTAATTATTACTGTTATACAATACATGGATATTAGTTAAAGTTATTAAAAAACTCATCTATTGAGTATGGACAGATCTCCAAAAGTATATTCTTTACACACCCCTTGAACCTTGCAAGAGACCCTCACATCAACTGGCAAGGAGTTAAACAGCTTAATAGAAATATTAATGTAGCTCTTTTGCGTTAAGGTAAGCCGATGCTGGAGTTGTAATAGATTGTCACCATGCCTGGTCTTGTACTAGTGCCTGCTATTCACCATAGGGACTGATGTCTCTTGAGATTTTATGAAGGTCAGGCATTGATAAATGTAAAGACCAGGCATTGTGATTATTTTAAAGCTTTTAAATAGAGGCGTACAACTGTCTGTAGGTCTCTTTTTCCCCATAATTCTAAGTGCCGTTTTCTGCATTTTAAATACCCGCAGCCAGTCAGTTGAGTTACCCCAAACTAATAGGCCATAAGACATTCTTGATTGGAAGAGGCCCATGTAGGCAGTTCTGGAAACCTGAAAAGAAGCAATGTTCGCTATTCTACGGAGCAAATAAAGAGTGGATGACAACTTATTAGTGAGTTGATTTATATGGCTTTTCCAGTTCAATTTGTTATCAAGAAAAGCTCCAAGAAACTTAACACTCTTATTTTTCTCGTGCTCCCTCAGTCTCTGTCTTGTCAAGGTTAAGGCATAAATCATTATCGGCAAACCAGTCGTAAAGCTTTCAAAGTGTTAACCGTGTTACTGATTGGAGCTGAGTAGTGCTGGAATGGTGGTCAAGAAGGGTGGTGTCGTCCGCATACTGGATGGACTTAATTTCTGAAAAAAGGGCTGGAAGTTCATTAACATACAAGATGAAAAGAAGAGGGCCCAGAGTTGATCCCTGTGGAACTCCTTCTTTAACTGGAAGAGCTGAGGACAGCCCGCCGTCACACTGAACCGTCTGCGTACGATCAGAGAGATAAGACCTTATTAAATGAGAAGAGTTGCCTCTTATGCCATGATGTGGCAGCTTATCGAGCAAGATTTTATGGGACACACGGTCAAACGCCTTCGAGAGGTCACAAAATACTGCAGACACAGACTCGCCCCCCTCAAAGTGCCAGATCATGTGCCACACCAGCTCACTCAAGGCTTCAGAAGTTGATTTACCTTTTCTAAACCCAAACTGAGATGGGGAGAGGAGATGGTTTTTTTCCAGAAAAGGTATTAATCTATTGTTTAGACTTATTTCCATTGGCTTCGTCACAACTGGTGTTATTGAGATAGGGCGATAGTTGTTAGGATCACTCTTGTCTTCTTTCTTAAATATAGGAATAACCTTGCTATATTTAAGCTTATTTGGGAAGGAACCTGATGTAAAATTCTTATTAATAATAATAGAAAGAGGAAGTGCTATGCCTTTGCTAATCACGAGGCTAATCAGCTTCAAAATTTTATTGCTCAACCCAAAAACATCCATTGCTGAACTGTCACTCATACCCTGAATTATCCTACACACCTGAGCTGAGTCAACCGGATCAAGAAACAAGGTGGAATTGTTATGAATATGCTTGGCAGTCACATCTGAGGGATCCTGACCAGTCTTTTGGCGAGTGGCAGTAATATTGTTAGAGATATTTGCAAAAAAAGTATTGAACTCCTCCGACGTTATGCTGGAAGCTGAATTACAGTTGGTTTTATTCATATCATCCTTAATAACATTCCATACGACCCTAGGTTTGTTGACACTATTGCTTATTTTATTATGGTAATATGTTCTTTTAGTTTGATTTATTTTTTGCCTATAATCTTTTTTTATATTATTAATTCATTTAGAAATATCAATTTTTTCATTTCATGAGAACATCAAGAGAAGTGCCAACATCACCCGGGTCCAAAGAAGAGCGATCGGAATAAACTTAATAAAACCGGTTTTGAGAGCGTCCCATCATATTCAATTTGTTTCTTTTTATATAGCGGATTTTAACTTCATTTAGGGCCAGACCCCTGTTTCCTAGGGAGCATGAAGAAGGTGAATTTCTACGAAATTTGGGCGTGGTCCCAAAAATTTTTTGTCTGCGGCGCTTTACCTCCACAGTCTGCGCTCCTGCGATAGTTCGCCCCTCCCGCCCCCAAATGCTAGCTACGCCACTGATTGAAGGTCGTTGATAAAACCATGTGATCGGTCATATAAGTGTCCCATAAGGTACATGTACATGTACAATCACATGGCCTGTTTGTTATACAGTTATCTAAACAGCTGTTCTTGCAAGTCTTTGATATTCGAGTTGCCTCATGCACCAGAAATTTCAAATTGTATGAATTTATTAATTCGGTGAACTCAATCGAACTATGGTCACCTGATAAAATATCTATGTTAAAATCTCCATAAAGATAGATGGGTTTATTTATATTTCAGAGAGTATCAAGAGTTTTTGTGAGAGATTCAAAAAATATATCCAGCCGACCACTGGGAGATCTGTACACACACAAAAAAGTATGACATGTAGGTCCTCAATCTCGACCGCAGTCACTTCATAGTGTTTTTCTACTGAAATACTGTCAATGGCAAACATCTTCTTGGTGTTGTATGTATTTTTTGAATAGATGAGCACTCCGCCAGCTGTTGATTCTGATCGACAGAAATAGTTAGCAATATTATAATTGGGTAAGCAATAGCTTATGATGGTTGACTCCGTTAACCAATGTTCACAAAGACATATGAAATCATAGTCTTTGGTTTCTATATGAAGTGCAAAGTGCAAGTTCATCAAGTTTTCGTGTTAAACTTCTAATGTTAAGAAAAAGTATGTTACAGTTTGATCTAGTAACATTTGAATCAGATAATTGAGCTTGCTTTTTTGACTTCAGGCTCATTCTAGGGTAAACTGTTGTTGAGAGTAGTTTTTTTGCAATTTAAAATCATAACGCTTTATTCCAACATTCTTTGGCCAAAATACAGGATTGTATAGTTCATCCTTTCGATCAAATGGGGCCGTGAGTAGGAAACATTTGTTTTTAGTTTCGACTGTGGGTAACTCATTTATACACAAATGTTAAGGGATTCATATCCTGGTTTACTTTTCACATATACATGACACACAGCCTTACACGTTTAACACCTGATAACAGCTTTATCTACGCCACTTTTGCAATAATTACACTTTTTATCCGCCACTTCCGACGATTCATCTTCACTCGGCGCCATCTTGATAACTTATGAACATAATTAATTGTGATAGACTCGCATATGCTGATGATTTGAAGATTTTTCATAGAATTTGTAGGGTTGCTGACTGTAACATTCTGCACGAGGATTTGCGAGTCATCAACGACTGGTGTGAAAATAATAGATTGACACTAAATATTTCTAAGTGCAACATAGTCAGTTTTAGT
Organism: Polydrusus tereticollis; assembly: GCA_963920685.1. Taxonomy (NCBI): domain Eukaryota; kingdom Metazoa; phylum Arthropoda; class Insecta; order Coleoptera; family Curculionidae; genus Polydrusus; species Polydrusus tereticollis. Next base: position 56,366,299 of record OY987335.1, read on the forward strand.
CGCAGTAATTAGTAGTTAGTTATAATAATATATATCGATATCGATAAAATGTTATTTTTATTAATTTTACGTTCTACAATCTTATAAAATTATTCACATTTATTATATCACTAAATAGCGCGAAAGAAATGTTAAACATAAGTTAAGTTAAAGCTCGCCATTCAAACCATAATATGCTATTTACACTTTAAAAATATTTGGAAAACAACAAAATGTACCCAAATATCCGAGGGGTGTCTCACGATACGAAATTGTGTACACCTATTTCCAAATTTCCTAAAAATTTCCGAATTTCCTATAATAATTTCCGAATATATATATAAAAATTACAAATTCCTTAAAGAATTTTTAAAATTTATGCGTATTTCCCAATTTCCTACCAAACATTTCCTAAATTTACTTTAAAACTATGATATTTCCCAAATAATTTCCGAATTTCTTAAATAATTTTGCAATTTCCTACATATTTCTCGCATTTCCTACATAATTTCCGAATTTTCTATCATATTTACGAATTGCCTCTTGTATAATGTTTTGTGTATATTTCATAATTTACTATAATATTTTTGAAATTGAGATAATTAAATTTCTCAATTAGGTACCATTCTTTCAGATTTTCTATTACTTTTAAATAAAGGTTTGAAGGTGTAATAAAATGACAAACGCAAATATACTGAAAAATTTAGCTTTATTTTAATTCACCCTTAAATTTATTTAAATATACATTTATTTAAAAAATATCCGTTCCTAAACAAAAAAGATAGGTAATATGTGATGCTGTACTTTACGTTTAATATTTAAATTCAGAATATAATTTTCTTATTTTAAGCCTATCGGCTCGTCTAATCTGAAATGGATTTGAGCCTAAAAGAGAAACTGGCCCATAGAATATAAATTTGCCTTCAACGGTTTGTTTATCTTCATTTTTAGGCCATACGAAGTTTTCTAGGTCTTCTTTCAAAAATTTTACTCTACAGGATTCCTCTGTTAAATTTACTATGCGTCCGAGATACCATTGGTCTTCATAATATACTGCATAATAATGCTCAATTAAAATATTTTTTACTTTGCCACGCATATTTTCAGGCAGAGGATCATCCATCAAATCAGAAAAGTCATCCGACTGACTGTCACTAGCCGTTGAGTAGTTTTCTGATTCTTCAGTTTCGGTTTCTGATAGTTGTTCTTCCCTCAGTACTTTTTTCTTAATTTTTTTCCTTTTATTTTGGTTTACTTTTGTATTTGTCTGAGCATTATTCTTTCTAAAATATTTTCTGGCTGTTTTCTTTTTTTCTTGTTGACCTTGTACACGCAGCAAACGGTCGGCAGATAAGCGACCATGTTTTTCTTCAAAAAACCAACAAACTTGATTTTCTTATAAGTTTGTCTTTACCTGCAATATTTAACTTTAAATAGGGGGTTGTGTTTTTTATATTTTGTGACGAATAATCTTTTAAATTTAGGTCTGGAAACTTCTTTACTAATTCAACTTCTTTTAACTCATTATCGTCAATTATTTTTAGATCATCAGAAGTTTCAGATATTAGTTCTTCGTCTTCACTGTCCGTTTGGTTTGAATTTTCCGATTGCATGGAGATTAACACTGTTTGAAAATACTCTTCCAAATCTTGCTGGGGAAATCCCAAATGAATACAGTCGGTATAGGCTTTGTCTTTTGCTTTTTCAATTGCCTCTTTAATTATAGTTACCGGGGGTATAACTTAATTACTGATATTTTCGGACCGTGCATATCCAAATCTGGAATTATTTTCTCTTGGAAATGTAAATGTATCACCTAAAAAAAGTTAGTATTTGAAACAACTTACAAAACAATCAACAGGTAATTTCAAAAATTAAGTTTAAACGTATTTTTGTTACAACACTTATTTTTTCTGTCATGTGTTTGGTTTACAACAAATGCAGGCGTTAACGTTCCAAAAAATTACTTCAATATATAATATATATTATCGGCAATAGAGCTTTTAACAGACCTGAGACCTAACCTTTAAAAAATTAATTTATTGAAATCATAGTTTAAATTCCAATTACTTACCTAAATCCACACTAATTTTAAATATTTTTTGAATTCTGTTTAATCTATTTAATAAATCCAGTATTGTAAAATTAACCACGGTACTATATGTGCTAGTCATTGATCTCGTTTTTCGGAATAATTTTTCGCAAGGTTGGCTGGAGTGAAGCCATGGTAGAAATAACGTGTCATTTTCACGACATTTTTCTATATTTAGTAGCAAACCATGCCCATTTAGTTCAATACATATGTATGTATTTAACGTCATGAAGTTATTCTGGAGAGACATTTTTGGATTGGAAACAATTATTTGTCTCCAGGCTCTCGAAAAAAAAACAGAGTACCACATAAAAAACACTCTTTCTTCTACAGATATGTCCTTATTTAAAAAAGCATCCAAAACATATCGACATATTTTCAAATATTGTCTTGTTCCATCGGACGCTGGCACGCACTTCCTCTAGTAATTGAATTACATTAGGATCACACAGTTTGTCCATATTATCAAAATTCATTTTATCAGTGCCTAAAATATCAATTTACATGAAAGCCTAAGTCAAATATACCAAACAGACTACTTATTTTATGTAAATTCTAGTTACTCTAGTTACAATTATTAGGATCGCAATTAGGGTTATTTTTTTTTTACTTAATATATTACTGCGTACTTACAGTCTAAGTAGCTTCTACTTAATTTGTGTTGGTCTTTTGAGACAGTGTCAATGAGCTTTTCGATATCACTTGCTTTTACTGAGTAATTTCCAATACGTAAATCTATTTTTAGATTCAAGAATCTAGTTTTTAATTTTGTTCCAATATGAACAGTATCTTGAATATATGTGGGATCACTGGTATTGGCTTTTTAACTAAAATAGTAAAAATAATGTACATACTATTAGAATACTGGTATTGCTATATCATTTGCTGTACCCACCCATATCTCAAACTCCTTTTTTACCCTACCAAACAGTTAAAAGATACTTACCATAAAATACGGTTCGTATGGATTATCTTCCTTCAAAGGTAATTTTGTCGCAATTCTCATTGCTTTTAAGCACCTCGTGTCTCCGTCTGATGAGAAACCTTCTACCGTTATACCGTACTTAAGTGCTTCAGTTGAAATGTATTTCCATCTTTTTAATACGTCTTCGTATGTGAATTTCTTACTACTCGCAAATACCGATATGCAAAATGCAGGGGCATCGTTTGTCAATGGCTGTGCATATTTTGCCAAAGTTGCTTTTTCGTATGCAGATTTTATATCACAAACAGAGTGAACTGTGAACTCACATTGTTCGGGGAAACCACTATTTTTATTAATTGGTATAACTAATCCAACCAATTTATTACTTCTTGAATCATATTGAATGCGTTTGACAATTGCCGTTTGATCTTCGCTGATAAAAACTCTTAAGTGTAGGTTCCAAGAGCAGAGAATTTTTTTTAATTCAGCACATCTAACATCTCCTTCAAATACTTTAGAACCTTCCTCTAGGCTACGGTGAAGTGTTGCAATCGAAGGAAACACATTTTTTAAATTTTGATATATTGTTTCATATGAACTTCTTTCACCAGTAATGTAAATATTTAATCCAAAAAGCTTTATAGGATCAGAAAATCTGTTATTATACTTTCCTTTGCTATTTTTTTCTGCAGTTTCCACTAATAATGATAAAAAGCTATTCATTTCTTTCACACTAGATTTTGTAGATTGTATATCCCTCGATATATCTACTCCTTGATATTTATTTAGACTAGATACAAACTGATCTCTTAACTCCAAATTACTAGAGATAATACCATTAAGCTGTTCCAAGATATGCACGAATTCTGTGATTTTGGGTTGCTTATTATCAAACGCATTAAAGTTGCGAATTTTTCTTTCTGTACGTGAATATTTTTTATCAGTCCATTTAGATTGAATGTTGGAAGCCACTTTTATTTTTGCACAACCGTCTGGCTGAGGGCCGGTCCTGCGTTCAGCAAAAAACTCAACGTCAGTCACATTAGTTTGGTCCTCGGTTTGGTCATTGAAATTTATAATGTCGCTATCGAGGTCGCTATTTATCAGAGTAGTTAGTAACGGATCGTGATGTACATCAGTTTCGAGATTAGTAGATGAATCGAGAGATGAATTCATGTTGGTTATTTCCATTGCTGTCCTAATCTCGATGCTTCTAGAACAGCTTGGAAGAGAATTGTATGTCTGTATTGAAGGTTTGTCTATTATAATATTAGGAACACACGATGCTTGATGCGATGTTTTTGGCTGGGTGGATGTATTTACCCGAGGGCTTAATTCAACAAAAATTTAAACCAATATCACTAATGGAATTAAAAGATACTGTTAACAACCTAAAAAAGAAAACCAGTAGTGTAGATGGAATAACAACACACATATTACAAAAGGCATTTGAGGTTACAGGTAACAGATTTTTACAGTTGATAAACAGCAGTTTGGAATATGGAACATTCCCAAAACGATGGAAGAAATCTACAATCATTCCCATAGAAAAGAAGACAAACTCAGACAAAAGTGAAGAATTTCGGCCTATTAATATGGTTCCTATCTATGAAAAACTATTAGAAGTTACAGTTAACAGACAACTTATAGAATATTTTGAAACAAACAAACTACTTAGTGAATACCAGGCAGGCTTTCGAAAAAATAATTCTTGTGAGAGCGCTCTACAAACTGTTTTAATGAGCTGGAAAACAGCTTTAAGCGAGAAATAAGTTATAGGGGTAGTCTTCTTAGATTTCGAAGGGCCTTTGAAACTATAGACAGGGGTATGCTCATAGAAAAATTAGAAAAATATGGTGTTCAAGATGTTGTGCTCAAATGGTTCAAAAACTATCTATCCAATCGTACCCAGGAAACAAGATTTCTAAACAGCACATCAGCGCTAAAAGAAAATCTATTTGGGGTCCCCCAGGGTTCAGTGTTAGGCCCAAATCTGTTTATTGTTTACATCAATGACATAGTAAGAAACTTGAAAAAATGTAAAGTTCAGCTGTTTGCCGACGATACCTTGCTGTATTTTGTGGGTCAAGATGTTGAACAGGTTGTGCAAACCATAAATGAAGACCTACATGTACTGTACAAATGGCTGACACAAAATGAATTAAGTCTAAATACAGAAAAAACAAAATGTATGATAATTAAAAGTAAATTCAATGCTACACCTACTAGGAATCACAGAGGAATTTTTATAAATAACCAAGAGATAGAACAGGTTGAACAGTGCAAGTACTTGGGAGTTGTGGTAGATGAACATTTAACATTTTCTGCACATGCAGAATACGTAACCAATAAAATTGCAAAGAAAGTAAATCTACTACGACGAATGAGTAGATATCTTAGTGACTGGTCAAAGAGAACAATTTACAATTCGATTATTTTACCACATTTTAACTACTGTTCATCTATACTATTTTTGTTGAACATGAAAGAGAAAAGTATACTTCAAAAAAAGCAGAATCAAGCCATGCGTACCATCATAGGGTGTAGTCGCTATACAAGGATTGAAACTATGTTACAAGCAACAGGATTCCTGAGTGTTAAACAAATATTATTTCTCAATACAATGACTATCATATATAAAATAAAACACAGTTTACTTCCTGAACATCTATTGAGAAACACCAGGTACAGTGGCGTATTTAGGATTGTGACACGGGGGGGGTCCATTTATTTTCCTCAAAAAAATGCGCCGCAGGCAAAATTTTTTTAGGTGCCACGCCCTTTTTTGGACTGTCTAAACTTACAAATTTTACGTTTTGATAGCCCGGCTCAAAAAAAACGTAGAAATAAAGCAATTTTTAAATATAAACGCCAATATTTGCATTTGAAATATTAGTTTTTTGAAGGTATGTATAACGGTATACTATTTTACTCACCTGAATTAGAAAACACGGAACAAAAAATAAAATTCAACAATTATTAAACTAAAAGACTGTGGAAATCCCCAAACATCTGGAAAATTTGAAATAATGTTTCATGTTATTTATTGCAAATAAATGAATGTGAATTTCAGTTTTCTTTTCTACTGAGTCCACGGGGGGGGGGGGGTCCAGACCACCCCCCCCCCCCTAAATACGCCACTGACCAGGTACATAACAGATGTACATAGCTATCCAACCCGAGCCAGAGAAGACTTCTATGTTTCAACGGTTACCACTAACTACAGTCAGAATGATCTTTTCCACAGCGGACTTATTCAATACAATAATCTACCCCAAAGTGTAAAGACTCAAATTCAGTTAAAATATTTAAGAGAAAATGTATCATATTCTGTAAAGATAATATAAATCGATTTGTAGCGATGGACCGGTATTAACCGCGGTTATACCTTTGGTTTACCTTACATTTGCCCTTTTTGACTTATTACGTCACGCCGCTCAAGAACCGCTTGAACGAAGAAAAGTTATTACCGGTTATAAATGTCAATTCTCAAATTTGTTTGTAAATTTAACTTCTAGTTGTAATCCTATTTAATTATTAAGCCATTAAAACCTCTATAGTGTAATCATTTCCTTCATAATTAATATAACTGATATTTTTTCATCTTAAAAACAACAACAAAACATAACGGCAAAAAAGACACAACCACAAATAAAAAGAGACGGAGAATAAAAAACACCTCAGCAGCAAGGTTATTACCGGTCCAAGAAATGACAGCTAATGACGTACTGAAGGGCTTGGTGGTGACGTCAGACATCACCCAAAAATTTATAACCACAGTCGCTACAACGCGATTGGTATACCAATTAGGAATATTTATAACCGGTCCATCGCTACAAATCGACTATAGGCTTATAGTTACAATATGCTATTATCAGAACTACTTAATTGACAATTTAAGTTTGCTTAAAATAATTGTTGCATTATATTGTTCACAATTGTTTGTAAACTCTTAGCGTAAGCTATTAATCATTAATAAATAAAAAAAGATAGCAGCGTAGAACTATTTCCTTTTTTCCTTGATTCAGTTACATACTTAGGCTTATTTTGAAAATGACGATTAATGTGAGCGTTAAAATTTGAGAGAACCCATTTTTTTCCATATGTGTATGTTGTAAAAAACGCTTTTACATCTACTGTACAGAATGGACACGATAATATTGCAAAGTCTTGCTTTAACTCAACTTTAATAGGCTTATCAAGGAGTGCTATTTGTGATATATCTTCATTTTTCTGTTTTTCTAGTGAGTTTTGACACCGGTAATTTTTTGCGATAAGTGCAATATGATCTTTCTGTCTTTTTAAATTGTCCTCGGGACTCTCATCATTCAATGCACCATTATCTTTCTCATTATCATTTTTATTTATGCTTTTATTGTTTTCATGTGCACTAGCTCGACTAGAAGTACTAAAAATATTTATTTCATTTTTTTTCTGGTTCCTTTTCGTTCGTTGTCTCTTGCCTTCTTGTTCTGATTCTTCATCTCGTTCCATTTTTCGTTTCTTATTTTTTTCTCCTCTTCTGTGGTTTCTCGACATTTTTCAGCTAAATTTAAAACGAGTTCTTTATGACCCGCGGCAATTTGAAATTTTGAAGGGTCTTTTACATATATGCCAAATACTGATTTTTTATCTTTATCTTCTATAAGACCTGGCAAGTAATTTTTGATAAAGTTTTCTATTTCGCTAAAATTATCGCGTTTTAATCTGGCGATAGAGCAGACATTGTCCCAGCCAGTGTAAGCTAAAACTTGTAGAACATATTCTGGCAAGCTGAAGTCAACAGTGTTAAGAAATTCTCTAAGCTTTTCTAATCGATTTTCTTCCATTATCGAATTTATTATGTCCGTTTTCTTACCAATAGTTAACCGATGAACAACATATGATATACAGTTTGTATAGGATATACATACATACCATAATATACAGTGTGTCTTATATAAAGCATGGAAGAAATGGGTTGAATGTAATAGTTGAATATAAACGCCTCGACACAAATTGACTCGTATGAAAGATAGGTTCATAAAGGACTTTTTTAAATATAAACCCCTATATTTTTGTTCACATCTGTAATCTTCACGAACAGCTGATTTTTAAAGATATAAAACATATACCTAAAGTTAATGATTTCGTAGCTACAGGGGTAAAATTTTTACTTTTTTTTATTTAAGCCTTAGTACTTACTCTCGATATTACTGATGCAAAGTGAGCACTGTCCACCCGGGTGGAAAGTAAAAGTCAAAAAACGTCAACTTTCCACCTTTCAAAGATAGATGAAATGTCATTATTACATACATGGTTGTAAATAAAAAACTTTTATCTGCAGTTTTATGAACTTTAAAAAACACAGTAGATAGTATATATTGCTCGGTTATTAAAAAGTTGAGAGAACAAATTTAACATGGAAAATTAGGGATCAAGAACATCCACAAAAATGTTGAAAAATAAATAAATAATTCTATTAATGGCCTATCAATGCCTACAAATAAAAATGTTTGTAATTTTTCGTGTTATGTTCCTAAAGGCACGCATTAGCACCTTTTCTGGCAGCTTAAAAAACATTGAAATGCAACCCCTTGATTTATGGTATGTGGCGAATCAGCAGCTATTTAATTGCGTCTTAAATCGCATGTGGTAACAGATTTATTCTAATTAATTTGTTTTGGTAGGCGCCGCGTAGTAGGAATAGTTGAAATTTGATATATTTGATAACGTTAAGGGTTTTTACCCCCAATAAAACTCGAAAATACCCCAATTGATAATTTATTCAATATCGTCGTCTTACAAAAGCAATGACGCGCTTGACCAACTTATTCAGACCGTCCTGCGCTTCTCGCGCTTTTTCCGCCTCGCCCATCCTGTCTGAGCATGTGCGGCGTTTCTGTTACGTACGTGGAGCTACGGCGGGGAAAGACCGCTAACACGGCTATCCTGCAAACGGAGCGTCCTCGCACCGGATCTTTATCTGGAAATCCAAAAAAAATACAAGCAGTATTTCGGTTACGATTATCTACCTTCGACAATGTTTTTTTTTTTTTTTTTTTTCGTTTCCCTCTTTTCCGCTTTTGTTCTATTTTTTTTTTGTTTTTTTCTAACACAATAGTACTTTAATTATTATACCTAGGTGGTGCTGCCACCTTTCCGGCATAGTGGTACTGCCACTATCCTCCAATCTTTTACTTTTAACATTCACTCAGATGGTACTGCCACACTTCTTTAAGTTTCTACTTTCAACATTTACTCAGTGGTTCTGCCACTATTCCCTATTTTTTTTACTTTTAACTTTCGCTCAGTGGTACTGCCACTATTCTTTAATTTCTTACTTTTAGTATTCACTCGGTGGTACTGCCACCACTTAGGCATAGTGGTACTGCCACTATCCTCTTTTTCATTTCACAGTCATTCATTCGAGAACTACTATAACAATACAGTATTACTTACTTTTTTTTTTATTGCATGGCAGGCCAACGTCGTAACTGCTCATGAGCAGCTACAGTGGTCCGGCGCCCTTGTCTATGTAGTACGTATCTCTCGTTCGGAAGAATGTTGCGAACGGTGTATGGCCCTTTAAATTTTGATTTTAATTTGCCTCCACCTGCCAGCTGAGAATCTTCAACAGCCACCAGGTCTCCCACAGTAAACAAGCTGCTGCGATGACGAGTTGAATCGAATTGCTGAGCCTGCATATTTGCCCGATTTGTTATTCTTTCCCGAGCTTTCGAGACGGCCTTGTCTGGGTCAACAAAATTGGCTGATGACGATACGTCTCCTAAAAACTGCTGAGTAGCTGCTAATCTCGGATCTATTCCAAGCTGTAACAGTGCCGGCGCGTAACCAGTTACTGCGTGAATTGTAGAGTTTAAGTTTTCTTCTATTGCAGGTAATGCAGTCGTCCATGTACTTTCTTTCTCGGCTATAAGTGTTGGACAAAATGAGTCATTGTTTTGAAATTCTCGTAACGTTTCTATGTTGTTTATTTTATTACTGGGCAATGTTTTTAAAACGCACACTTTTAAATCACTTTCGTTGTCCAAAGGATTACGGCTTAGATAATCCACATGTGACATTTTATTACCCGGGCGGTATTCAATTGTAAAGTCATAGTCTTGTAATTAAATCCACCAACGCGCAACACGCGGATGCAAGTCTTTCTTTAGAGCAGTCGCTCTAACAGAATTACAATCTGTATATACTGTAAAATGCACTCCATACAAATACACTCGGAAATGTTCAACAGCGTCCACTATAGCAAGTGTCTCTAAGTCATATGAATGATATCTCGATTCGCAATCAGTAGTTCGACGACTGTAGTACGCAATAGGTCGAACAATACCATCTTCTTATTGGAGAAGCGCAGCCCCGATACCTATACTACTTGCATCGGTATGAAGTTCGCAAGATAACTTCGGGTTGTACATGCGCAACACAGGTGAACTTGTCAACTTGCTTATCAGTAATTGTCTTACACTCTCGCATTCTGAAGACCATTTAAAATCACAGTTTTTACGTAATAATGTTGTTATCGGTGCCGTCAATAGAGAAAATCCTTTAATGAAACGACGAAAATAGCCGGCAAGTCCCATGAACTGACGCACACCTTTCACGTCCGAGGGCGGCGGTGCTAGAGTCAAAGCATTAACTTTGCGTGGACTAGGACCAATTGCTCCTGGGCTTATCACCACACCAAGATATTCAGTTTCTACTGCAAAAAATACACATTTGTCGTAATTCAATGAAAACCCGTGAGTCGACAAAGCATTTAACACTTCCTCTAAGTTCTGCAATCCTTCTTCGATGGTTGCTGATGGTACAAGTACATCGTCGAGGTATACAAATGCTTTACTGCCCTTCAAATCGCCCAATGCTTCATCGATGGCACGTTGATATACTGCTGGAGCATTGATGTAACCAAATGGCATACGATTGAATTCATATTGCCCATCTGGAGTTATAAAGGCCAAGATGTGTTTAGAACTTTCCTCAATTTCCATTTGGTAAAACCCGGATTTCATGTCCAATGTTGTGAAATAATTTGCACCACATAGGGCATTGACTTGATCTTGAATAAGGGGCAAGGGATATAGTTCTTTTATCACTTTTTTATTGACGTCACGCAGGTCTGTGCACATTCTTAGTTCATTGTTTTTCTTTTTAACAAGTACAATAGGGCTTGCGTACTCCGACCGACTTTTGCGGATAATTCCGTCTTTCAAAAGCTCGTCTATTATTTTATTAACGTAAACTCTTTCCTGATAAGCCAATCGTCGTGGACGATACGCCACTGGAATACTATCTTTTAATCTAATGGTCATCTTCCCAGTAGTAATATGGTCTGGTGTTCTATTCCTATAAATTGTCAATAAGTTCTCCACTTTCAATCTCAAACTATCTTCTAATCCTATTTGATTAATTTTTATTTCGTCCGAACTTTTTATCATAAGCACTTTCTGTCCGTCGAGTAAATTATAACACAATTCCAGTCCGTCATCATTTTTCTCGACTCGTAAACATGGCCGACTTATGACATCCCATCCGACAATACGGACAATAACATCAATATTGTTCGGGATAACATTATCAGGTACAACCATAAAACTTATTTCCAAAGTCACGGCCGGTAAAACAATTATTAAGTCACAGCTCCCGAGTGAATAGACAACTTGTGTTCCAAATCCCAGAAAAGCACGTACGTTTGTATTTGGTTTAATAACACCATTCACTGCGTTGACGACAGATTGCTTGATAATTGATACGTCAGCACCACTATCAATAAGGTACACGAATGATTGAGCCTGGTCGCGGCATAGCAAGGTAGCTATTGGCGTTGTATTTAGATGGCGTCATTTCTTTAACACGAATGCTTTTTTTGGCCTCCCGTTTTTGTACCAACAGTTAATTTCGGTATGCCCCATTTTTTTGCAATGATTGCAAGAAGGAATGCTGGTAATTGTTTCGAGTTTCTCACGCGTGACTTCTTTGGGTAGCCTCTCCTTTTGCGACTTACAAGCGGCCTGTCGGTGGCCCTGATCGCCACATTTAAAACAAGCTCCTTTGAAAAGTTTACTTGGCTTAGCATACACTGCTGGATCTGACTGTTCGTGTTCTCTAAGTCGTCGTTCGGCTTTCCAGTTGGGTCTCCCCGCAACTTCTGAGTTTCTGAACATTCTTGATGATCCAGGGCGACGTGCATCAAATTCACAAGTTTCAGCAATTCACGTTCAGACTTTGGACTTTGAATTTGCAAAGCCGTGCGTGCTTCTGCGTAATCTAATCAATATTCAACCATACTGACAATTTTATTCCAAGGCAAACTATCGTAAAATCTGCTGATGCTACGCAATTTTTGATTGCCATATTCGCATAACGATTCACAATCGTGACTTCGTAATGTAGCAGCCTTGTATGCGCGGGCACCTGGCGTCTCTCGATCGGGATATCGGGAAAAGCAATGATTAAGTCGTCACAGAAATTTTTCCAACTTCGACAAAGGGGCCTCCAATCACAACAATAGCGGTAGCCGCGATTTTGTAATGCCTCGCTGGCTTTGGCAATCATTAGGTTATCACTTATATTAAGTTCATATTTAAGTTTAGTTGCGTCCTCCAGCCATTCTTCTATCGAGTAGGTGCTCTTGTCCGGATCAAAGTTAGTTAGCTTAAATGACGCGTTGACAGGACCAAACGCATGCGCACTTAATGTCTCTGCGCCCGAAGTACTAGGCGTTGGCGTACCACACCTTGATGATGATGTCGCCATCTTGGATTGGCGGGTCAATTCAGCTAGCTGTTGCTGTTGTTTTGCCACTAAAGTAATAAGCGTCTCTTGCCACTGCAATTCAGAATGTTTCGGATCTGAAGCCTGATCTTGTTCAGCATCGCCTCCGGCAATTTGTTCGGTTTGCTCACTATTGCGACGCGGACTATCTTCCTCCATTATTAAGCACTACTTTACTGTCTAGTTAAGTAATTATCGATTAATTAACACTGCACGGAGAACAATCCCACTTCTGATGATAACGTTAAGGGTTTTTACCCCCAATAAAACTCGAAAATACCCCAATTGATAATTTATTCAATATCGTCGTCTTACAAAAGCAATGACGCGCTTGACCAACTTATTCAGACCGTCCTGCGCTTCTCGCGCTTTTTCCGCCTCGCCCATCCTGTCTGAGCATGTGCGGCGTTTCTGTTACGTACGTGGAGCTACGGCGGGGAAAGACCGCTAACATATTTACCTCGATATTTACATACATACGGGAACCAAATACAAAAATCGAGACAAAAGATAAAACACAAACGTAGACTTGTTGAGCAATTAGGAACATCTGAGGCTCTGAGCGCTCGACGCGGTCATCACGTAAGTATTAGGGGAATAACCTAACTATTGGCCAATTGCACTGATTGGAGGGGAATAACTGAAGGAATAACCGATTTCAATGCTAGGCTTCTTTTGGCACTATTAATGGGCGTATTTTAAATATCTTTTGTTGGAACTTGAAAATAAATAAAATAATTTTGTTTATGAGTATATTAAGGATCCTTATGTGACTGTCGTCAATAGTTTCCAAAAGAAGTTGTGTTATTATGTAAAATCCGAAATGTAACTATCTTAAAGATATTTTAAGACGAATTCCTTATAATGTAAAATGTTTTTATGACTTAACCTCGAACTTAACAACCCTAATAAAAGAAATATTTTTTGTTTAGGATCTAAGTAGGTATATTTTATTTTATTTATTATAAACAGTTAATACACGTAACTATATTATACATCCTTTCCAAAAAAAAGCTTTTGGATGCTTTTTTGTACACTTTTTTCGGAATATTACTTAAAATGGACACCCTGTATGTATAATTCAATTTTTTTAATGCAGTTTATGCTCCAGTTACCATTACTTACCTGTTACACTACACTTATAACACAACCGAGAACATCACACTTCATTTTTATACTCATATTAGTCACTCACTAGGTTAAATTAATAATTAAAATAACTAAATGATTGTCTCTGTCCTAATATTGGGAGTGAATTCCCTAAAATTTCTCAGAAAAATTTCCGTATTCCCGAATAATTTCCTATAAATTTCCGCCATTTCCTAAATATTCCCTAAACATTTCTGACATTCCTTTAGCATTCCCTAAACATTTCCGACATTTCCGAGGACATTTCCTAACATTTCTTCAAATTACCCATTTCCGAAATATTTTTAAGTATATTGAATTTCCCAAAATCCCTAAAAAAATTCCTAAGAATTTCTAACATTTCTGACAATATGTACACCTATTTCCTACCGTGAGACACCCCTGGCAAATACCTTTTCTGGTACCATAGGCATTTCACTACAATTAGAATCTGATCACAGATGATCACTGAATTATATTATTCTAACTACATTTGAAAATCAATACAAGGTATCCCAAAAAAACTATACTACGACAGAATAAAGTTATATTACTTTAAATGATCACGCCCTGTATTATATACCATTTTTAAATTATTGTAATGGGCAAATTTAAAAATACCTTAACCGGGTATCTGAAATTTAATACTTTTAAACGTTTAGTTAGAATTATTGATTGGGGAGTGAAAACCCAAGATAAGACGTTTTGGTTCAAGTTTTATTTATTATTATTATTATTATTATTATTTTAATATATTTATTATTTATATTATTATTATTATTATATTTAAGCCGTGTTAAATTCTCAAAAATGTAATGTTTCAAATGTTAATATCTTAACAAAATGTTTTACGTGCGCGTAAGCAAAATGGAGATGCTGATCTAGTTATACGATACTTTAACGGTGTTCCACGCATCATCAGTACACAATAACCCATAAGAAACGTGGCGAGCGATCCACCAACCGGTACAAAAAACCTGCAAGGCCATACAACATGTACTACCAGAACGTCAGAGGCTTAAGCCCTAAAGTTCAAGAATTTTATCAATCTGTTTCTAATAGTGAGTATAACATAGTGTGCCTGAGTGAGACATGGCTTTCATGCAAGGTCAGAGATTCTAAACTTTTTCCTGATGAATATATAGTAAAAAACCCCCTGAAAGAACCTAGCTCAAACTCTGCCAGCCGACCCGGTCGAGTTGATGACTTTCAAAATGTTTCCTACAAGACGAATAGGCAAAATACCAGACCGGCTCCAAAAAAAGGCGAAAATACTGATGATCTACTAAAAGTCGCAACAAGCACAAGGAAAGCTTGGATATTTGTTTCGGGTCTGGCTCCAACGACAAGTGCAGCTGATATAACTGCATTTCTTAAAAAGTTTGAATTTGATGAAGACTGCTTCTGTGAAAAAATGGTCACCAAAAAAGACAGCGTCTACAGCTCATTAAGGGTAGGCGTTCCTCAACATAATAATGAGGCGGTCATGTCAGTCAACTTGTGGCTTGTCGGAACGACCATCAACCATTTTCTCCGCATCCAACGCCCGGTGTCCACCAGGAACGGACAACTGAGGACTCCCAAGGTTTAATACAAACAACTTCTTCGACGCGACACAATAAAACATCTTTAAAGAAAAATTTCAAGACCAATAAGTCTTTAAAGATTATTCACTATAATGCTCAATCTTTGCGTACCTCTTTTCTAGATTTTGAAGTGCTTCTCAATGATGTTTCTGCAGATTGTTTATGCTTAAATGAACACTGGCTGGTGCCAGAGGAGCTAAATACTATCTATTGAGAATTATCGGATGATCTGGAATTTGCAGGACGGTAAGGTCTCATGGGGGTGTGGGTATTTATATCAGGGATGGCCTATCTCTTAAATCTTGAAAACCTCTCTGTTGAACAGCATTGTGAGATTACGGGCATATTGCTTAAAAACTCAAATGTGCAACTTATCACTGTGTACCGTACACCGGATGGGGACCTGGACATATTCTTTGACATAATGACAGGGGCTCCTAAAAGGGTTGATATACACAAATCTCTCATCATAACAGGGGACTTCGATATTCATTTCAATGAAAAAGACAATAGAGCTCTAACACCATGCAATTTCTTTAGATTTTTTAATCTTATAAAAACAGTAAAATTTCACACTTGTGATGATAGATGTCTTGATAATATATTCACAAATGTTAATGTCCGTGCAAAACCAGTGGATCTCACTCATACCTCAGACCACATAGGTATCTTCCTTGAAACTGAGTATTCATTTTTAAATTCCCAAACCAGAATATGTTACAGACCAATAGCGTATCGCAATATGCTGAATTGTAACTTCAATTTTGTTAATGATGATAATTTGGATATTAACCTAAAATTCGGAATGCTTACTGATGCACTAACAAGTTCCATAAATATTTCTTTTCCAGAAAAATCTAAACTAATCAGTAAAAATAATCCGAAAACAAAAGTAAACTGGTTCAATGATAATTTAAAAGAAATGCGTAGCAGACTTCAATTTCTAACAATTTTAAATAAAAGAGATCCCGTGGCCATGCCTAAGAGTACCATTATTGATTATGGAAAATCCTATAGAAATTTAATTAGGCTTGCAAAGATTAAAGCAAATGACGAATTCATCAAAAATTCTGGTAACCCTCAACAAGCTTTGTGGAAGCTTATTAACAATAAACGAAAAAATAATATCTTAGATTCTAATATTAAGCTGAACGCAAATACTTTCAATGACCATTTTTGTTTAACCGCTGAGGGTGTGATAAATATGCTAGAAGCTTCCCAACAGCCTTTTGAGGTTTACCTGGGATCCATGCGATTGGAAAACATTCCGCCCTTTAATTTCCAGCCTGTGAGTTTTAATGATGTCAATACGGCTATAGCAGAGATAAAAAAACAATAATAGCAAAGATCCAGATGGGATTAACACAACAATTATTAAAAAAATAAAAAATATCTTAGTTCACCCTCTAACAATGTTAATAAACCAATCTATAGCCTGTAATACTTTTCCCAATGTCTTCAAAACCGCAAAGGTAGTACCCCTCTTCAAAAACAAGGGCTACATTGACGACTGCAACAACTATCGCCCCATATCTTTGCTGCCAATCTTATCAAAAGTTTATGAACGTGTTTTAAAAAATCAAATTAATAAGCACTTTGAGTCTAACGGACTATTTGCCGTAAACCAGTTTGGATTCCGGAAAAACAAAACCACAACTTTGGCCATTGACCACTTTTCAAGTGCCATTTTGGAGGGGTTTGAAAGATATCTTGACACTCGCATCCTTTTTGGACCTCACTAAAGCGTTCGACTGTGTCACACACAGCGTTCTCTTGAGGAGATTGTCCTATAATTTTCAGGATGGTGCTGTTCAGTTGGTTGACTCGTACCTCTCGAACCGTGAGCATTATGTTCATTTTAACCATTGTGATTCAGGAAGGCAATCCCTCAGGTACGGGGGCACCTCAGGGGTCGGTTTTGGGCCCCATTTTGTTTCTCATCTACATAAATGATCTGGCATGTTCTCAGGGTGGGGAAGTCAACACGGTTTTGTTCGCTGATGACACAACCTTTTACATAAGCTATCACCCCTCAGAAATTGAAAATCTCGATTACCATACTACAGAAAGTAATCTATTTCAATGGTTTTTGGCTAATTGTCTATCTTCAAATAACTCTAAATCACAGAGTGTTAATTTTACTCTCAGGATCAAAACTGAAGTTGAACAACCTTTACTACCCCATTAATTGTACATCTGAGGCCAAGTTTCTTGGTGTGCACTTGGATGCGGGATTAACCTGGGAGCATCATCTTGCTGATCTTTCAAAAAAACTATCTCAACAACTTTTCCTGTTCAGGAATCTTGCGCGGGTGACTTCCAGGGGGGCTCTTCTAACTGCGTACCACAGCAGCTTTCACTCTCATTTAACTTATGCTATTCTCTCCTGGGACCACTCGTGTCATATTGATAAAGCATTTGGACAGCAAAGAAAGTGTATACGAATCATCTTGGGGCTTGGTTTTAGGGATGACTGTCGGGATTCCTTTAGGGATCTAAAAATTCTAACTCTGCCCTGTGTGCACATTATGCAGTGTTTGTTGCACATTAAACAAAATCTCAATCTATATAGATCACATGAAGATTTTCATAATTATCCAACAAGAAACAACAATAATCTTGTTCCGGACTTTTGCCGGCTTGAGAGATCCAGAAATGGTTCAAGATATTTGGCAGCTCGTTTGGCAGTAAAATTTTACAATTGTGTGCCAGCTAGCATAAAAGCTCTCAATTTCTATCAATATAAAAAACGCATTAAGAGCCACCTTACACTGAATGCTTTTTTCTCATTTGAGGAGTACTTCAGATCAAATTTTAATCTGTAGTATATGTCCCTATTTTATTTTATAATATTTTACTTCAAATCGAATTTTATTCTGTAGTATATGTCCTTCTTATACAGGGTGTTAGTGAATAAGTGCGACAAACTTCAGGGGGTGATTCTACATGGAAAAATAATGATAGTTTGCTATATAACTTTTGTCCGCAAATGCTTTGATTTCCGAGATACAGGGTGTTAAAGTTTTTATTAAAAAGTGACGATTTATTTATTGCTCTGAAACCCATCGAGATATGCAAATGAAATTTGGTAGGTTTTAAGAGGTAGTTATTGCGCATTTTCTGACATGCAATTAAGAATTTTATGTTTATCATTGGCGCGCATAAGGGTAATAATCTCAATTTTTTTGTAAAGAAAAAAATGATACGCCACTGAGATATATCAAACTAAAAACAATTTTTGAATTTCTCATTCAATTTGTGACAAAAAATCTCTCTTGCCTTTTTTTCGTATTGGGCGCCGTTTTTATGCAAAAAAATAAAACATCTTAACGCGTATTTTTCATTTCTTTAATACATTATTAAAAACTATCTAATACAATAACATTAAACCAGAACAATAACAGAAAATAACACTTATAAATAAATAGGCGCAAAGCTACAACAAATGTTGAAAATGACCTCCCTCAGGCGTGATACAAGATTCAACTCTTCGCCTCATTGATTGTCGTATTCGCGCAAATATTCCTGCTGTATTTCTTATTGTCTCACAGCCGGCTATAATTATTCGATTCCTCAGGTCTTCAACATTTTCGACGGGAGTGGAATAAACAAACGACTTAAGAAACCCCCAAATGCAAAAATCTAGAGAATTTAAATCCGGCGATCGAGCAGGCCAATTTTTCGTACCTATCCAACGATTTGGATATACTGTATCTAAGTGATTACGTACATTAATGCTAAAATGAGCTGGTGCGCCATCATGCATGAACCAGAAGTGTTGTCTCAGCTGTAGAGGGATTTCTCCTAAAAGAGCAGGTAGCTCTTCCTGTAGAAAATTAAGATAAGAGTCGCCTGTTAGTCGTTGTGGGAGGAAATATGGACCGACTAAATGATCATCAATTACTGAAAACTGATACTGAAAATGAGCTTCACAGATTCCATGTGGATTGTCCTCAGCCCGTAAGTGATTGTTATGGAAATTTCGTATACACTGTCGCCCAAAATTAACCTCGTCAGTAAACAAAACGCCATTTAAAAAATTAGGAATTTGAGCGATTTGATGAAGAATCCAATGGCAAAAAACTAGGCGCGGAAAAAAGTCTCTAGGTAGTAGAGCTTGCACACGTTGAATGTGAAACGGATACAATTGCTGTTCTTTAAGAATTTGAAATACAGTGAAGTTGCTTACATTCAATATGTTGGCAATTTTTCGAGTACTTGTTTCAGGTGACTCCGCAATTACCTCGAGAACTGCTTTCTCTAGTTGCACAGTTCGTACTTCTCGAGGGCGTCCGCAGTCAGCCGTTTGTTTCTTAAATGTACCATTTTCGCGCAAACGTTGCTGCAGACGAGCAAAATTGTGTGATGGGGTACTCTACGTCCTGGATACAACTCAGCATACAATCGTCGAGCTTGCCGACCATTTCCATTACTTCGACCATAGACAAAATGCATGTCTGACAATTCCGCATTTGTATAATTTTCCATTCTTTTCGATAAAAGAAAAATTAATTACTTATTAACATTAATGCTATACCAAACTTTTTTTTTTTTTATTTTACTTTTTTACGGTTCGTCGGCGTACCTGAGGCCATCTAGAACCGGTCATCGACCGTACGGTTTTTAATCGTGCGGTCTACCGACTGGGGAGTGTGAAACGGCACCTTCATCCTACGAGATATCCGATCTTATCCGGCCTGTCCGGCGTAAATAGGATGGTTTTGATGTCGATTCATTTTACACTCTTCCCTAAGACAAGAGCACGCGGTGTTTCCGAAGCGGTCACCCATCCAAGTACTACTTTACTTTCAAAGCTCTTTATTTCCTATAAAGTATAATGCCAAATTATAACTAAATATATCTCAGCTTAAGTAATGTATAATACATTTCAACCCAAGATATTATATATGTACAGAATTGGGCGCATACGAACCGTAATAATACGGCCCGAAATGCGCCCAAAGAACCGGGCCATAAGCCCGGCGGCCGTTGGAATGGCCTTGGTTACAATTTTAGCATTTATGTAATTATCATATCACTCCCGTACCGGCAAGTGCCTTCACGGGGTGTCAAAAAGATGATTTTGCCTTTCGGCGTAAAAACAGTTTTCACAAACTGTCAGCACATACAAAAATCAAAGAAAAAATGGAAAGTCGACGGCAAGCACGCTGGGAAAAGTTGAAAAAAACCCAGTACGATTCCATCCAAGTACTAGCCGCGCTCGACACCGCTTAACTTCGGTGATCTGACGGGAACCGGTGCTTTAGGTGTCGCTAGGCCCTTGCCCGTATACCAAACTAAAAGCTTAAAAATGAAGAAACTCTAATAATTTGACATTTCGTTGAAATATTCGTATTTAACAGAATGTTGACAGTAGCCTACTAGATGATGTATTAAAGAAATGAAAAATACGCGTTAAGATGTTTTATTTTTTTGCATAAAAACGACGCCCAATACGAAAAAAAAGGCAAGAGAGATTTTTTGTCACAAATTGAATGAGAAATTCAAAAATTGTTTTTAGTTTTAATATATCTCAGTGGCGTATAATTTTTTTTTACTTTAAAAAAAATTGAGATTATTACCCTTATGCGCGCCAATGATAAACATAAAATTCTTAATTGCATGTCAGAAAATGCGCAATAACTACCTCTTAAAACTATAATAAATCGTCACTTTTTAATAAAAACTTTAAAACCCGGTATCTCGGAAATCAAAGCATTTGCGGACAAAAGTTATATAGCAAACTATCATTATTTTTTCATGTAGAATCACCCCCTGAAGTTTGTGGCACTTATTCACTAACACCCTGTATATTATAATGTTTTACCTCGATATTTGTCAATGGTTTTAATATATTTAAGGTGTTGATTGGTTACTTAAAAAAAAAAGAAAAAAAAAAAGAAAAAACTAGGCTAGTTTAGTCAGTAGCTTACTACCTTTAAAAACCTCTTATTGTATTTGTTTGACTTGTAAAAGTGCTTATTGCATATTATTACTAATAAATATCTATCTATATAATATGGAATGATAGACAGAGACACAAAGGTGGTGGAGTAGCAATTACCATTCGAAAAGAAATGCGAGTTTGTGGACTTAAGTGACCTATTGCAAACAGTACATACATACTATATAAGCCGTGTTGGATGAAGGATTGTTCTTGATTCTGTTTCTGGTATTTTACTCTTATTCTATATTCCGCCTACTTGTACCTTGGGCGACTATTTTTTTGTGTTTGAATTTATTGAGTCATAGAAGCTTGTCTATGATAAAAACAAAGGAGCTATACAAGTAGTTTGAAAATACGGGTTGGTATCCACAGATCGCCCTGAAATAAAACCATGCTGCTGATTGACTATGAGTGGCTTAAAAATACCTGTGAGAACTTTCTCAACACAGTGTTCAAAAAGATTGGGAATAGCTGACAGAATGCTAATTGGTCTATAATTGTTAATTTCATTTTTGTTACCAGACTTAAAGATAGGACAAACGTACGATAAATTCCATCTCCTGGGAAATACTCCAGAGCATAGAGATCTAGAAAAGATGTAGAAAAGGGCTAAATAAAGAGAATTAGAACAGTATTTTAGTAATCTATTAGGTATATTGTAGTGGTCAGGGACTTGCTTAATTGGTAATGTTTCCTTTTAATAAAAGATAGAAATAAAAATAAATATATATTGTACCAGTAAATGATTGAAAATTAGTAAAATATTATTTTTCGAAACAAAAATATAAATTCAATATTTTTTTTAGACTATTCAAAAGAGAAATTGTCAAATAAATTTAAAAATAAAAATTTTAAGGGATTTGATGGAAATAAAAATTTCAAAGAAATTAAGAAATATTTATCTTCATTCAAAATAAATTGCCATACAAGTATTTCCAAATCTGCTTAAAAAATAAGGAAACAAAAATAAAATATTTTCTTATTGAGGAAAAACTACTGTTATCAAAATTTTTAACAAAATAACAATTACAATTTTATTTTATTTTCTTTCAAGAAATTTAAATAAAAAAAAATTATAAAAATTTTAAAATAAAATATTTAAGTACCTAATTGGGTTGGGAAAAATCCAAAAATTAAAAAAAAAATAAAGATATGTAAATCAAATAATTTGAATTTAGAAAAAATTAATCTCTAAGTTTCAAAAAGAAAACCCTGCGAATTTTTGTACATTTTCTTTGTAAAAGATATTTTAAAGAGATAAAGTATCCGAATTGTCAATACAGAATAAATAAGTAACTAAAATAATTAAACTCACGTTTCTAAGGTTCATATATCCAAAAGGAAAAACTTTGAGAAAACTAAATTAAATACAATCCCATTATTTGTACTATACAAAATCATCACTGGATGAAACATTTTTCAAACTTATTTCTAAAACGATTTTTTAATAATTAAAGTTGATCGCGCGAAACCCGGTAAAACACTAAGAGCTGGAATTGTGCCGGGATTCAGTCGAGCTCCAAAGATTTCGTAACATTTCCATATAAGGTAATGCAGCCAGCAGTCACACTGCCCCTCTCTGCCAACTTGCCACCTCCATACGCTGTTGGGGGGCGAAAATCCTGTCATATTCCCATATAAGGTTTTGAACTCCCCTGCCACTCTCTACGAAACTACCGCCCACATACGCTATTGGGGGGCGAAAATTCCGTCATATTTCCTTATAAGGTTATGACCATCTCGGGCTAAATCTGACATCAGTCAAGAGCTGCGCGAAGAAGGGTATAAATTCGCTAAGATACCGCTCCGACGGGGTTGTTGAAATTAAATCTCGGCGCGAAAACTTTAAACGATACTCGCGGAAAGTCCGGTATAAGTCCAGTCGCTAATCTCTTACCCGAATCGATCTCCGGGGGTTAACGTCCGTCTACCCAAGATCGATAGGGCCAACGTCCTCGCAGAAGTAAGTGTTTGTGAGCCATGGATATCTTGTATTACCAAATAATGTTTTTAATTGAAAAAAATATTATAAAAGTGTTGGGTGGCTCCCTTAAAGTGTTATCTCAAATAAATTAAGAGTGTTTGAAGAAAATTTGCTTTTCCTTTTATTATAGTAGCACAAATTTTAACCCAAATTATTTTCGAAGTGTTTTCAATAAAACAAAAATAATGAAATCTCCTCCAGTTCAGTACAACTCCCACTTTAAAATAAAAATAACAAATGGCTCTCACAAGCAGTACTTTGGGTCTTAAGTGCAATATAAATTAGCTTCGAACACAGATTCTCCCCGAACCCAGCAACGAAGAGTTTTATAGCCGCCACTTCAGGAGCAGTGCCAACCAATAAAAGGGATGTTACTAAGTAAGTAATAAGTAAGTTATTAGGCTCAAGAAGGGGTGAGTGCTATAATATCTGGACCAGCACCCTTATTTATATCAAGCTTGGCGAGAGCCGTTTCCACATCAGCAGGTTTAATGATAATACTAGAAATAGATGCAGACCTTCCAGAAGAATCAACAATAGCACTATTGTTATCGATGGGGTCTTAAACTGAGGAAATATAACGAGCAAAGAGATTTGCTATATCTTGGACGTTATTGGCTCTGTCACCTTCAAAAAAACATCTCATTTGGATCCCTTGTACTACAACCGATTTAAAGAAATAAAGTCAAGGAACAATCAAATGATCAAAGATTCTTATCGCTTGTATATTCTAAACACCGAAAGAAATACTAGGGATGATCCCAGGAACTTCTGGAGGTACATTCAGCAAAAAAAGAACACTAAGTGTGTCTAAGTCTTGTGCTATCTCTGGGGAAATGTCATACCACGGGGTACAGTTTAATAACCCAACGGATATTGTTTTTGCTTTTGCAAACTTCGAGAGTATTTATAGTCCAATTAGTAATCCCCACAACCTTCAACTTTGAATCTAAACCACATGGAAATATCCTCACTCACTGTTACTGAAGCCGATATCATTGAGATAACGAAAGGCCTTAAGCCAAAAATGTCAAGTGATCCTTACTCTGTTCCAAGTTTTCATTAAGGATACTATAAGTATCGTGGCAGCTCCATTATGTAAAATATTTAACCTTTCATTAAGTCAGCAACGATATCCCAAACGATGGAAAGTATCTAAGATATGTCCAGTATTTAAGAATGGGAACAGAGGACAGGTCGAAAACTATAGACCCGTTTCTCTTATTTGTGGATTTTCAAAAGTTTATGAAATGACCGTATATCGACATATTATGCATAAGATTGAACCGCTATTATCAGTTCGTCAACACGACTTTTTGGCGGGTCGGTCAACGACCGCCTACCTGGCTTGCTTTTCCAATTTTGCATCTAAAGTAGTTGATTCTAGAGGCCAGGTTGATGTGGTCTTTACCGACTTCACAAAGGTCTTTGACAGGATACGACACAAAAGGACTATTACTTAAATTACAAGAGTTTGGTCTGACAAAATTTTTTTATAAATTTCTTTAGAACATACTTAGAAAACAAAATGCAGTATGTTCAGTACAATGGGTTCAAATCACAGCTGTTTGGAGCTACTTCAGGGGTTCCTCAGGGGTCAAACCTGATTTTTTGATTTATTTATTCAAATAGGAAATCCTAATACAAGAAACCAGGTTTATCTCACAATTCAATTAACAATAATCATTTAACCTATTACTAATCACTAACTTACAATATAAAGTTTCAGCAAATCAATAAACTGATAAATATATATATATATATATTTATTTTTTATTTATTTATTTATTTATTATAAACGGTAACACCATTTTTACAAAGTAAATCTTATAATATAAAGAAAACACTAAACATTAAACCTAAAGCCTAAATATACAAGATGACAGAGTTTTTAAATACAAGAAAAACAACTAAATTCGATAAATTTACATAATATAATATACCTCGAGTCTGAAAAGAGAATGAGAGAAAAACTATCAATTTAATTATTTAATTTACCCTAATAAGTACAGGCATGTTTTCTTGAAACGCCCAATTGAGGTAGACAAATCCAATGACTCACAGTTGGTATTAAAGTTTCTTTGAATTCTAGACACTGGACTATAAAAACCATAATTTGTACGGTACATGGAAGGTCTAAAGAGATTTTGATTTCTAGTTCTGTGAAAGTAACAGGGAGCATTGAAATCCAGATGTCGAAGCAAATTCGGCGCATCAACTAGACCGTTGACTAATTTATAAAGAAACATAAGTTCTTGGCACAGTCTGCGATGTTCCAAAGTTGAAAAATTAAGTAACCTACATCTGTCACTATAAGCAATATCTAAGACATCCAGACCCATTCTAAAAGCATATGCCTTCAAAAATTTCGCCTGAACTCTCTATAGAGTAAATGTGCGATTGATAATATGGAGACCAGATAATTGATGCATACTCCAGGCAGGGACGCACATAAGTAAAATATAACATTTTCAAGATATCTGGAGAGAAATCTTTGCTGTGACGCAGAATAAACCCAAGTTTTTTAAATGCATTTCTGACAATTGTATGTACATGACCTCTGAAATTCAATTCACTATCGAAATACACCCTGAGATCTTTCACTTCAGATGTTCGTGCTAAGCCCTCACCATTTATGTCGTACACAAACCGATGAAAGTTCCTCCTACGTGAAAAAGTTATAATTGAGCACTTGGAAGAGTTCAAGTGAAGCCCATTACCCCTGGACCAGTCAGACAAAACCCTTTTGCAGAGCTGTTGCATCATGATTATTTTTTATAACTTTGTACATTTTAAGGTCGTCCGCAAATAGTAGATGAGATGAATGAAGGCACCCACTGATATCATTTGTAAATAACAAAAAGAGTAAAGGATCACAGTGGGAGCCCTGGGGTACCCCCGAAGTGACTTCAATTTGATTAGATAAATAATTATTTATTCTTACGCATTGATATCTATTTGAAAGAAAGCTTCTTAACCAACTCAGCATAGGGTCTTTTATGCCCATACAATCTAACTTTTGTATCAGTATACTGTGATCAACCCGATCAAAAGCCTTAGAAAAATCAGTGTAAATACTGTCAACCTGGAAACCATCTTCTAGAGCCTGAGTCAGATAATGATTATATTCCAAAAGGTTAGTGGTGGTTGAGCGACCAGGATAAAATCCATGTTGATTTACAACTATAATACCATTACACAACGCAGTCAGTTGATCAGCGACTATTTTATCCATGAGCTTGGGCATCGCAGACTGTACACTGACTCCCCTATAATTCTTTATGTCGCTTCGATCCCCGGATTTATAAATTGGTGGTAACTAAATTTCCAAGTACCGGGGAAAACACCATAACGAAGTGATAGGTTAAACAACTTGAATAGTGGGTATGAGAGAGTATATACACATTTTTTTAGGAAAAAGGGGGGGACGCCGTCCGGGCCAAAAGACAAAGAGGTGGCCAGTTGGGAAAGTTCGTTAAAAACGTCGCCGAGTCCTATAGATATCTGATTTATATGAAGGAGATCATCAATGTTATAATTCGAAAAGGTTCTGTCCTCTCTTAAGTAAACAGACTCGAAAAAAGTGCCAAAAAGATTTACTGTACTCTGACCATTCACACTCGTATCTCCATTTAGATACATGGTAGTATCTGGAAAATCATTAGACTTTCTCAAATTGTTGACATGTTTCCAAAATGTCTGAGGATGATCCTGAAGTTCACCCTCCAATCTTTGAATATAATTTCTATAACATTCATTATGAAGTTCAGCGCACTGTGAACGAAGATCTGAAAAACGTGAATAATAGTATGGGTCATTTGTCTGTTTATACCTACCATGCACAGTTTTCTTCTTAACAATTAATTTTCGAAGCTGGGGAGAAAACCAGCTCGGGAAATTGCTATTTTTAAAAGTTTTAATGGGAACAAATGAGTCGAGAGCAAAATATACATAATCATAAAAACGTTCACTTGCCACATTCACATCTTCATTACTAATAATCGAGTCCCAGTCTAAACAAGCAAAATAGTCATTTATAGCTACAAAATTAGCATTTCTAAAGTCATAATATTGAACATTATATTTAAGAGTCTTGTTGGTAGTAACACTAAACTCTATATTATACGAGATATGATGGAAACTATCGTTAAATAATTTGTCGCACGCCCTTGATACATTAATACCAGACATGCCTGAAAAAACCAAATCCAGATAGACACCATTATCCAGAAATGAAAAACATTTACTCACAGTAATTGCATTAGAGCCTGGGAGGCTGTCGACCAATAATCCTTTATTTGACCATACCGCCTCTGGCATGTTATAATCACCCGTTAAAATTAAATCGCTATCAGGATACTGTTCGACTAGACTCTCAACCAAAGTACAATATGTTTCATATATTAAAGTATCGGAGCGGGGAGGAATGTAGCAAGCACCAATTATAAAACTATTCCTAAACGTCTCAAGCTGTACAAAAACCTGTTCAATTGTATTGCAATCTATATTTAATAATCTTGACTTCAAACATTTCCTAATGGCTATTAGCACTCCTCCACCTCTCGCTTTACTACTTGTTGTGAGACTTCTATCACACCTGAATATATCAAAATCACAAATATTAAATTCACATGTATCAATGTCACCTGAAAGCCAAGTTTCCAACAAAATAACTATGTCATAACTACATAAGTTCATTGACCTACTCAATTCAAACGTCTTTGTACGAACACCACCAACGTTCTGAAAATAACAGTTCAATCGTTTTTTGAAACCGCATCCAGTCGATTCCGCCGAGCCTTGGTGATATATGGCACTCCCAATTTGTAGCGAATAATCAAATCTTTATCCCCAGCAGCCAGTCTGTTGTTCAACTCAGTGCGCAGACTCCTATAATAATCCTGTTGCGACTTTGTTTGGTCAGTACCCAAATTTATACCGGAATCTTTCAATTTATATTTATTCTTCAGACGAAGCCACGATATCTTTGCTAGATAAAATAACTTTTATGGGTCTAATTTTCTCATCCGTGGGTTTGCCCACCCTAACAGCTTTAAATGTTCCAGGTTCCAATAAATTAAGAATTTCAAATATCTCTTCCACCTTTGAGGTATCATAATTAATGCGAGTTTGTATGTCAGTTGATTTGCTCTCCGTTATATTATAAAGCATTATATTAGAACTACGAGCTGTTCTATCCTGCAGCTCCGTCAGTACCGAAGCCTGGTCCACATGAGCACTGGGTCCATTGGCTGACTGAGCAATACGACTCGTAGATTTTAGTATTTCCACCTCCTCTCGCAATACCACAATTTCAGACTGCAATTGTGAAATAACTCCATCCTGAATGCTCTTTATCTCTTGCAGTATATTTTGTGTGGCAGTATTCTGATCCGAAATAGCAGTATACAGTTGCAAATGCATTTGTTGCATGAGAACAACAACCTCCTTCATGCCAATATTTTTGTTGTTTAAGAGATCAGAAATTTATGGCTAAAATCAGACATCACCGATGGGGCCCTATTGGCGAGACCATTTGTAAGTGACGTCATATCATTACCGGAGCTATCTGCAAATGTACTCATAGACCGCCGGCCGCTCGATATCCGCTGCCGATCCTGAAATGACCTATCATGCGAGTTACGCGACGATGACGCGGATTGTTTACTATTAAAATTTTCAATAACCTCGTTTTCACTGCAAGACGAACAAATCCAGTTGTGTTTTTGATTCTTTTTTACCCGTGCGTTAAATCCATTGAAATCGACACTGCTAAGGCCGGAGCAACCTTTATGACACCACTCGAAACATTTAGAACATTCAATAGCGGGCCGATTTGCAGAAATTACACGATCACAATAAGCACATATATCACGATCTGCCATCTTGAACATATATATGCATCTATAAAACAACAATAGTAATATTCTAGTTTAGATTGCATTAATTGGAATTAAAATCAACAATACAAACAAAAAACAAACATTCTACCAAACCCAGGCATTTAATAGAAACATTTTTAGGAACGAACAATATCTGCTTTCAACAGTCTCTTAAAGCTTGCAACTGTTAAAGCATTTTTAATATTAGCGGGGATTTTGTTAAATTCATCTAGACCCTTATAAAATAGTGATTGCATTGTGGATGAATAACGTGCTCTATTTATGTGGTAATCATTGCGGTTTCTAGTGAAATAATTATGAATATAATTTCTTAATGTATTGAACTCTTTAAAGTACTCTGGCAATAAACCCTGTCTTAACTTATAAATAAAGATCATTGTTAAAAAATACAGTCGCTGTTTTACTGTCATCCAATTTAGGATCCCTAACATAACCTTTATGGGCGTATACCTATTGCTTCGCAACACCAAACGCATTCCCATATTAAATAATATCTGGAGAGACTGCTTATGTCTCTTCGACATTAAATAAAGTGCACTTGCACAATAATCAAAGTGAGGTTGAATTATACTTTTGAATAATGTAATTCTTGCGGAGAGTGTAAGAGATTTCACAGCTCTTACAAAGAAATAAAGTTTCTTTCGTATTTTCTTTTTAATAAATTCAAAATGCTCCTTCAGACTAAGTGTGTTATCTATCTCAAAGCCCAGGTACTTTATATGTTCCACCCACTGAATTTTCTTTTCACCAATTTCCAGATTAATAGATTTTATGTCAAGTTTATTTAATTTCTGTTTTGTACTTAATAGCATTGCTTTAGTCTTTTCTACATTTAGCTTTAGCTTGTTAATTTTTAAGAATTTGTCAAAGTTTAAAATTAGTTGTTCAATTTTTGTCACAAGTTCCTTTATTGATTTTCCACTACATAATATTAAAGTGTCATCGGCAAACAAGTTTAGGAACTCTATCCCCCCAATAAAATTCATATCATTGATATAAATTATGGAAAGCAGAGCGCCCAAAATGCTTCCCTGCGGGATTCCGAAGTTATTTTGCCTTTTTGCCGAATCAATATTTCCCAACCTTGTGAACTGTGACCTCTCTCCATCCAGATATTCAACAAACCAATGCAATGCTTTACCATTCACTCCATACTGTAGTTTTTATAATAAAATTTTGCGGTCTATTGTCTCAAATGCTCTTTGGAAATCAAAAAAGATGGCAACAACATATTTTCCATCATCCACTTGTGATTTCCACTTGGACAATGTTAACTGAATAGCGGTCTCACATGAGTGGCCCTTTCGAAATCCTGATTGGTTTCCCAAAAATAATTTATTGATATGTATTAAAGTAATCCAATATTTGATCATAGACGGCTCTCTAAAACTTTTTCTATACATGGTAGAGCATTTATTGGTCGAAATTGAGAAACATGATTTGCATTTGTTACCTTGGGGATTGGTGTTACTTTGCTGGTTTTAACTCCATAGGGAAAGTACCGCTATACAAGGATGTATTTACAAAGTGTAGTAAAACATGCCCAATACTATTTATAGTATTTTTTAGAAACAGTGAATTAAGATATTCTCTACAATCGCCTCTTAATTTGATTTTCTTTACAATCCTCAGTAAATCTTTAAAAGAAATAGTCTTAAAGTTATTCAATGGTTCTTTTATCATAAACATATTATTATATTATATTATATTTTATTAACTTTATTGACATGTATATTGTGTAATGTAAGAATTTAGGTTAAATACATTAGTTATTAAGTTTATAATATTAAATTGTTTTGTACCTGTTTTGTAACTGGGAAACTGTAAAACAGTGTATTGAAATAAATAAATAAATAAATAAATAAATATTCTGACATGTCCATTCGCTAGGAGGATTTATACTTTCTACAATGCTTTCAATGCTGTCTACAAAATAATCATTAAACATACAAGAGGCTTCTTTTTGGCTCTTTGCTTTTATTACTTGATCGCTTTCGCTTGAACGGCCAAAATTAATATTACTATAATTTAACTCCTTTTGCGGTATTTTATATAAACTCTTTAAAAACAGCCATAACTTTCTACTACTATTTTTATTTTGTTTAATTTGCGATTCGTAAAAATTGTATTTTTTTTGTTTCAAAAGATTTACAAAACTATTTCTTTTTTGCTTATATTCTATCCAAAATACCTCTTTATTTTCACTTTGTTCAATGAACCTCCTATATGCAGCATCTTTTTCCTTGGCCCTAGTTTGCATTTCATAATCATACCAAGGAACTGACCTACCTTTACTGTTTTTTTCAATTATAGGATAATATGTATCTAAAATGTTCTTACAATTGTTTAGAATGTTACTATATATTATGTTAATATCACAGCTGTCTGTTTCCTACGTACATGTTAGTAATCTCATATTAATGTCATGAAAAGATACATCACTCAGTCGTCGCGTGTAATATATATTATTATTTTTTAATATGATATCTGACTTATTTTCATCAGATATTCCAAATCGTACACGGGCCACTGAATGATCAGCTATTTTTGGTATATGGTGAACTGTGACCTGCAATGCATCCTTTTTCGCTAACACATAGTCTATTAATGTACTACTACTTATTGTTATCCTAGTACAATCTTTTACCTTCTGTTCTATTCCATAAATTTGCAACAAATTCTTTATTTTTTTCGTGTAAAAAGAATCTTGACTTAAATTATAAATATTAAAATCCAAATTAAAATCACCCACCACGATACAATTTCCATAATCAAAATAATCCTCAAAAATTTCCTCCAGCTTAGCGACAAAAACATCTTGCTTCACTCAGTATTATAATTTTAGGCAAGAAGTTAAACATTTTTAATATAATTTCATCCTGATTACCGAGAAAACTTTGCGCGTTCACATACAGAATGTCACTATTTTGCAGGCTGTCTTTTATTGCGATCTTTTTTGTCTTCCTCGCTTCATAAAATTTCTGTGTTAGTAGTTATTTCCTGGCTTCCACATAAACGGTTTGATCCTGATGTTGGTCGGCCAGAAGTCGCTCACCATAATATTCTGCTCATACTGTGGGTTTATTCCAATCTTAAATGATGTTTTGCTAGGATCATTCGACTGCATTTGCTCGCATGATACTACAGGTACGTTTTTACTACAGGTACGTTTTTCTTTTCCATATAAGCTTTCACCTGCTCAGCAGTCGTGCTTGGGGCCAGGTTATTAGCGTAGAAGTGTTTTCTCTCGCTGGCAGCTACTAGGCTTGTGGATGCAGAATTAGTACCTTGAATTCCTTGTTTATTTACTGGTCTATATGTTTTGTATCCTGCTTCCAATGCCCCACTGCCCTTATTTTTGGTATTATTATCGTTGCACAAATTTATAATATCGCTCATTTTGTTAGCTGTAGCTACTTCCAATTCAGAGGGTACTGGCTGTTCTTTTGTTGAATATTCAGTTTGTATGCCCCTAGTTGCGCATTCGTTACTACGTAACGAGATGATCAAGTCCTGCATTAAGTTTTGCAACCCTTTTACTGCCTTGTCCATCTGGTCTCCTATTAGCTGCGATTGTGTATTTATACTGCTCTTAATCTTGTTCTGCATTTCGTCCATAATAAGGTCCTTATGAGGTGCATGGTCTGCTATCGCGGTTGTACTAGCCTTACTAACTAACCTGGGGTCACTCTTATTTTTTATATTCATAAACGATATTTAAAATGTAATTGATGTGTAGTACCAAATATCTGCTGATGATTTGAATTTGTATGTTTCGGTTAGGTCTTACTCTGACTGTGAAAAACTGCAGAATAATGTCAATGCAATTAATAACTGGTGTGTTGGTAATGGACTCTTACTTAATGCTAAAAAATGCGCCATTTTCACAATTAGTCGGAAAACATCACCACTAAATTTTGACTACGTCATTGATGGGGAGCGGTTGAAAAGAGTGGAGAATGTCAAAGACTTGGGCGTCATTGTGGATACAAAACTGAATTTTAATATTCGCATCACTACAGCAGTTTCAGAAGCTATGCAAATGCTTGGTTTTATTATTCGAAATTATAACTCTTTTGGAGATATAGAAACACTTAATGTTAAGTAGGCTTGAGTATGGGTCACTTATATGGGCACCTGTCTGACAATTAACATCAAACGATCCGTCGGTTAATTTTTTGAACATTAAACCTGACCCCCTTGCGCTCTTGCCCCCCCATGATGAGTAATTGTTTCTTTTTTTTTTGTAGGTATGTTGTTACTAATAACTGGCAATTGTTGACATGAGGATTCTGGTTTACTTGACTGTGTATCTGCTGCCTGGTTTGTTGATAAACCGTTTTCTTCTCCAGAAGATCCAGACATATTCGTATTCTGGAAATCAAACATATTCTGCTTTAATATTTTTATGTCCTTAGGGTAAACTTCATTTTCGTTTTCCAGGGTGCTAACGCTGACCAGCAGGTTTTTATTCAAGTCGCCAAGGTCTTTTATTTTTGATTCGAGGGTATTCTTGCTCCCTCTTAAGAGCTGAAGTTCCGTCACTATTTCTTGTTCTTTGATTTTAAGGGCTTTGATCTCATCAGTCAATAGAGCGTTTCGGTTCTTGAAATCATTCAACTGGGTCAAACATTCACTTCCTTCTTCATCAAGGGTGTTATTAATAATCTGGCTGCTACGTCCAAGTCTTTCTATATGCCTGTCTCTACTATTTATTTCTTTTTTCAAATTTTCGATTTTGACAGTGAATTCCTTCTTTAGCTCTTCGTCATCATTATGTTTTGACTGGCAATCAGTCGAACAAACCACTTTGTAACCGCTAAGTTTGACGATATCTGCACATCTGTCCATACAACTAGGGTAGGTATAGATAATAATGTCCTTTTGGCTAGGTTTAGTTTGGAAAGTTTGGAATAACGTAGAGATATTCAAAAGATATTGTTCTTGCATAAACTTGTTAATCGTAAAATCTTCTGTCCTTACTTTTTTTTTAATCTTTATTTGCCATTAAAATCATACAATATGACAAAGCAAAGTCAACACAAGGTGCCACCAGGGATAGCTAGACTAAATTATAACTTTGTGCTAAAGTGGAGATGCTTTGAATTTTCACAATATCTAAATATTTAAAGTCAAATTAAAAATAAATATAAATAGAACATGTAGTGTAAATGACCAGACAATACTAATATAATTATTAACAATTAAATTTAAAACAGTAATAACATTTTTCTGACAGAAACAATTTGACTGCTTTATTAAAGCTGTGCAGGCTCTGTATTTGCCTCCAGTCATGTGGTAGCATGTTGTATGCCTTGATGGCTCTATACTTTGGGCCATTCTCGAAATAAGTTGAACTGTGAGAAAGAATACGCGTCCCTGCTTCTGGTTAGCATTGACATATATGACTGATTGGAGTGATTTGTTCTAAAGAGTTCATGATTTTTTTTAACAAAGTTCACCAGTGAGAGGAAGTAAAGTGAGGGTACGGTGAGAACTCCTAACTTTCAGAAGTAGTCCAAAGATGCATCGAATAACTCTCTTCTGGACCCTGAATATGTTCTGAGCATACCTCGAAGAGCCCCAGAAGAGAATACCATAACTTATAATTGATTGGATGTTTGCAAAATGGAAAAGTCGTATTGTGTGAATGAACAGTTGGTCTTTCAATCTCCTCAACAGACCACAGAGGCTATTTATTCTGGACTCCAACGTGACAACCTGTTTCTCCCATTTCAAGCAACGATCAAGGTGAACACCCAAAAACCTAATGTCGGTAGACGCTACAATTGATTTTCCATTCAGGGCAACATATGAGGATTTATCCGCGTTATTGAACTTGTCGGGTGAATTAAACTTTAATGTATATAGAATTGCTAGTAGGCATAGCAATTATTTCTACTTATCAGTAGCAAACAATAATGTGAATATGTGTTACCCGTGCATAAGATGTGTTTGACCTATAATAAAATATCGCACACATGCGACTTGAGCATGAATTATAACCAGTTCCTTCGATTGTCTTCAAATTCTCTGTGATATGTAGTGTACTTAAAAACTGTGATAGTCATGTAATGATAATACCTATTCTAAAAGTATATTTGTAAAATGTATGTTATATTGTAAATTATCGGCCCTGTAAATTACATTGCTGGGCTTTTTTGAAATAAATAAATGAAGCTTAACAGTGACTGTATTTAAACTTTAATTAAAAAATGTTATCGACTACTGAGCAGGGTTGGCAAATATCATGATATTTATATAAATATCAAATATCGGATATATATCCGATATATATCCGATATATATCCGATATATATCTGATATATATCAAATAATTTTTTTCAGCCAAAACAGATAAAATCATACTTATAGTAGAGCCAAGTAAAATCAAGGAAGTAGATATTTGAGTAAATATTTTTATTAAAACATAAATATTATTTCTAAACAGAACAAGCCTCGGAACAAGCATAAAAGCTAACAAAATAATAATAACAGATATTCACCTAGA
Organism: Polydrusus tereticollis; assembly: GCA_963920685.1. Classification (NCBI taxonomy): domain Eukaryota; kingdom Metazoa; phylum Arthropoda; class Insecta; order Coleoptera; family Curculionidae; genus Polydrusus; species Polydrusus tereticollis. The sequence goes on from OY987335.1 coordinate 56,402,128, forward strand.
CAACAGATATTTACCTAGGGTGAATGCCTACAACAAAAAATAATCCCGAAAAAAAAATAATATAAATAGCCATCAGCCTTATCAATGGTAAGTCATCGTCAGATTCGTCAGAATCGATGGAACGTCCCGGTAATTCTTCTGGTACAGTTCCTGCCCAAATCCAATCAATATTTTCTTTTTTATTTGTTTCTATTTGATTAGAGTATTTAAATAAAAACGTTAATTTTCCAGCTTTTTCATTTTCAAGCCTATTGCGTAGTTTCGATTGCACGAGTCCAAATGATGAAAAGGTTCTCTCAATGGACGCGGTAGACGCAACTGCAGTAAGCAGTTGTTCACATAAAGCCAGACAGGAAGTCTTTTTTATTTGGGCAATCCTCATCCTCAATAACAATTCTTTTCCACCACACCATAGGAACTATGTACCAAGCCAGTTAAATTACTAAATAGTGTTACCAACCGTAATACCAACCTAAACCATACAAAATTTGGCAGTAAATTAAAATTTATTTTTTAATAATAAATATCATGATATATATCGAGCTATAAATATCATTGATATATATCGTGATATATATCATGATATATATCAGTGATATATATCATGCCAACCCTGCTACTGAGTCCATTTAAAATCAAATATTTTATTATGTTATAAGCTAAATTTTGCTTACACTGGTCATCCTAAAATATAAATGTTACTAAAATACATTGTAAACACGTTAAAATTTTATAAAAACAAACGTAACACATTCACATCACAAAGTTAAAACATATTAAATAATTTTGTCATATCCATTTTTGTACAAAAAAAACTTTTGTAATTAAAGTTTTTCTGTAATTGTTACAGCTTACGACTTATTGAAGAATTACACACTAAATGGGCATCCTGATATATTGAACAACTGATCGTGTCGGGCTTTCATTGTCTCTTTTTTTTGTTTAATTAACATAATGTTTCGGTTGGTATACACCGTTTTCAAGTGTAAACTAAACGCTAATCTAAAAATACTCGGAATATTAACACTTGGTGTCCTAAAGATATCAGAATTTTTATTAATGAAGGCGACTTCAGTGACTTTTTCCGCCAGTGCGTGACGGCTAGCGTGCGCAAGACTTTAGCCTGCGACCATTGTATATGATGTTCATTTATCCAGGCATGACAACGAAAGTTCGACAAAATCAGCCTATCCTTAATTCTACATTGTTAACTATCTTTAAGTCTACAATGTTTCTTTTAGTTCGGTCCATCGGGGCAGGGGTATGTTCCTTCAAGTACGCAACCACCTACACCAAACAGCATGCCTCCTCAACAATTTCCTGGGCGGCCAGGTCCACCAAATCATATGCAGAACTCGCAATTTCCGCCTTACCAACAACCGTGGCCTTCGTCGCCTTCACCGGGACAAAAAAGCAATTCTGGCGGGGGTCCAAATGGACAAAACACTCCTGGAACACCACCCTCTGGGTGTCCATCCCCTGGTCCGAATTTGCGACCGCCGCACTACCTCAAACATCACCTGCAACACAAAATGGGTTTTGCCGGTATAGGGCCTGGTTCAGCACCACCCAGTCCGGGCCCGCCACAAAATTTTCACATGGGACCACCTTCTGGACACCATCACTCAGGAATGGGACCTCCCCCGTCGATGGGACCACCTAATATGCCTCCGTCAAGTAGTCCCATGTTAACGAACAACCATCCTCACGAAGGTCCAATGCCACCACCCAGTTCAACACCAAATTCTCATTCTCAGCTAGTCAATGATATGCTAGATAACGGCATCACTACGACGCCGCAGAGCTCCACTAATACCCACGTGACGGCGACGTCTGGTGGTTCAGTTACCTCTGTTGTTACTACAGGACCTGATGGTGCTCCTCTTGATGAAGGTTCGCAGCAGTCTACATTATCCAATGCATCAGCGGGTAAGTTAATAGAAATATGATTTGGAATATTAGTGGGTCAGAGGTGAAAAATAGATTTTTTTATTGCATCTTCAAAATATTCGAAGCATTCATTCAAAAGGTATAGGCATTAAGAGAGCGCTACCTCGAATCATGAGACAATGCCAAGTCACTTGCGGGAGATAATTTTTATGCTAGACGATCAGCAGACGAACTTTAAATCACAGATACCAAATTTAAACAGAACTTTACACTCATATATGAACGTCATGCAATTAATTTTCATAATGCATATGTTTGAATGTAGAGCATACATTTGTTAATTTAGCAATCTAATGTTTATATTTACATACATATTTCGTGAACAAGGGATAAACCTTTTCTGAAAATCCGTTTCTTTTTCACAAGACTATGATAAATTAATTCTTAATTTTGATCACGTTTTCACGAAGTTATTATTTTTTAAGAAATTGTTTGATATGCAAAACAAGGTTGCCTACATATCTGGTTCATATCAATAGCAAAGGCAACCAACTTGGGCTACTCTTTGTCAACAGGTTGAGTAAAAGTCGCCACGACAGCCTGTTTCATGAACCTCTAAAACAGTAGTATCAGTACTTTGTTTTGGGCCACTCAGTATGCTGTAAAATAATTTTACATTATGCCTTTTGGTAAACCCAACAACTTTAATATATAACTTTTTTTGTATTCCTTGTAATTTGGGTGGTATCGAAGACACTTTACTGACTTACCCTGTACAGGGTCCTACAGCTTAGCTCCCTTTTACTCTAAACTTTATATTATTAGAGGTAGAGATTTCCATCTGCTATAGGGTAATACCTATGATAGGGGACTACATTTGGAAATTATTTTTGAGTATACACAGTGTTTCACAAAAGCGGGACAATGTAAACATACATAATTTTAAATGGGACACCCTATATCTTATAATATTTTGGATTTTACATAAAATTACAATTATTTTTAATAGGTCCAGTATAAGTCAAAACTTAATAGTTTCCGAAATATCGACTTTAAGAAAAATGGATATTTTTGAACTTGGACAGCTCCTAGCTTTCTAACAGTCCGTCTTGGAGCCAAACGGCTTACATGTCCCTGTCACTTTCTTACTCTCCTTAATTATTATAAAAATATTTTTCAGTTATAAGGGACACTTGGTCAAAGTTTAAATTTTTGACAAAATATCCATTTAAGGAATACATTTAATCTAAACTGTCCAAAATTTGAAAATAAAATTAGAGCACTCTGTAAAAAAACATCTCTTAAAAAATAATGCAAATTGTACTGGTATTACCCTCATACAACCGTTTGCAAACAATATTTATCAAACTAAAATCAACAATTAGGACATATTAGGAAAATAACTAATAACTTGGCAACTCCGCAACAGATTGGAAAAAAATCGGGATTACGTAAACAATAAATAGGGACACTACTTCCGGGTAAAAAATATAGGGTGTCGCATTTAAAAATATTTATGTTCAAGTTGTCCCGCATTTGTGAAAATCATTTTTGTAACTGTTCTTTATAGACAGATGTCTTATTATCGCTCTCGTCATTTTTGCTACTTTTATGTGGTTTATAGTGTAATTTAAATAAATGTTTATATTGTTTAAGTTCGGAAATTTCGGTTGTGCACGGTAGTGACCATTTCAAGTTCGCTTCTTACAAAATAACGCTACAAAACAAAGAAAACCATCATATCTTCCCATCAAAATCCATCGTAAATTTCTTATCTCTGCTGTAAAACCACCGATCGCTGGGCCAATGTTTATGTTTTCTTTTTTGCTCCTGCGAGGAGTTTTGGCATGCTGCAGGAATAAGGAATTTTGCAATTTTCTTTGCTTAATATGTTATTCGGTTTATCACCCTAGCTGTATGGAACGCTGCACCGAGGTAGTCAGGCTGGGTGGCTACAGGATTTTATGCTCTTCTGCTTGTCAAACAACACATAATGAGCAGAGCGGGGCAGTGTCCTCGTTCACTGGTAAAATCAAGCTGCTCGAGGGAGAACTTCTAGAGAAGAACAAGATAATCAAGAGACTGAAACGTAATAGTCAAGTATTTGAAGACTCTGTGACTGAAGCTGAGAGTGAACTGATATCTCGGGTGGAATCATTAACAAAACATAATGCCTCTTTGGTCATAGAGGTAAATGGGTTGAAAAAGAAAGAATCTGTTTTGACCTTGAAGTTGGAAAATTGGGATGGTGCTAGGCGGAAACTCGAGGAAAAAATTCAGGAATTAACAGACTTTAATAATAACCTACGAACTTCAATCGAATCACTGGAACAAGAAAATGTAGCCTATTCAAATGATCTAAAGGAGCTAAGACGGGTAATGGATGCGATGCAGAACGCAGTTGATAAGCGTGACTGCAGTAGCCAGACTGTAACCTCTTCCCCTATCTGGCCAACAGGAGAACACCCACCCTCCATTCTTGGGTCTACGGCAGCAAACGAAGCTCATGCGATTCTCTCTAATGTTATGCCTAGTTCGCGTGCAATAAGGAAACGTCAGACTTTAGTTATTGGAGATGAAAATGTTCGAGGTCTCACACACTTAATTAAACAGTTCTCTCAACACAAATTTGATGTAAATTGCCAGTGGCAAAGAAGAATTACTATCTCTGGAATTATAAGTCTTTGTTCTCTTTATTCTAGGAACTTCACAAAAAACGATTTTATTATTGTATTTTTAGGGTCGGAACACGCCATAAGGGGAATTACTTTGAAGGGAGACGATGTAAAAAACCTTTTTCATTCTTGTAGACACACTAATCTAATTCTTACCGGTCCTCTTCATCTTAATAGGCCAGTTCTAAACAAAATTATTGAAGAGCACAACACTGTTATAATTAGGAACTTAGATATATCTAATCAGAATGTTTTTTTCCTGCCTTTGCTCCGTCATACCTCCTACGGTCATTTAAATTACAGCGATAAGTTAAACCTGGTTGGCTATATATGTGCTAGACTGCAGGCAGCTACTATCTGCAGTGACGGTCGGGTTGATCATTCGGATCGTAACGTTACTGTCGCTCAACAAACTGACAACGAAGTCGGTTTAAATTTCTAAATATCAACGACTCTTCCAAGTTATCAGTGTACTATCAGAATGTAAGAGGTCTTCGAACAAAAACTGATATACTATTGAGGTCTACATACTCCTCTTGTTATGATCTTATACTCTTGTCTGAAACTTGGCTAAATAGTAACATCTCTAATTCCGAACTGTTTGATGCTTCTTTCATCGTTTATCGTAGAGACAGAGACTACGAATTGCTCGATTGTCAGCGAGGCGGCGGAGTTTTGATCGCGGTTTCTAAGAGGTACAGTTCGTCTGCTGTACATACTGCAGCTGGCGACCTTTATGAGGATGTCTGGACTCAACTATGCGTGGATCAGGCTAAATTTATTATTTGCTGCATATACATCCCTCCGAACTCATCACTTCAATGCTATGAATCCTTTTGTCATACCTGCGAATCCATGAGGAATAAATATGATAATCATAGGTTTATAATATGCGGGGACTTTAACCTTCCCAATGTTCAATGGACTTTCGAGGATTATGTATTGGTTCCTGCGGCTCTGCGCTCCCCTACCGCTGAGATCTTGTTGAACACCATGGCCTTTATAGAATTACAACAAGTCAATCATCACCGTAACAGTATTGATCGAATTTTGGACTACGTTTTTGCTGACGAATTTCATGAAACATCTGTTTTGTCGTGCTCTGATTCCTTAATTGATATTGATACCTACCATCCTGCAATTGAGTGTTACTTTAATATTTATAATGTCCCAGAGTTGAAAAATAATGCCACATCTACCTTCTATCATTTTAATAATGTCAAGTTCAACGATTTGAATAATTTTTATAACCATGTTGATTGGGATTTTCTTACTTCAATCTCTGATATAGATTTGGCAACTGAGAGATTTTACTCGGTTCTCTTTGAAGGTATAGACCTCTGCGTTCCTAAGAAGACTATTAAAGGAGCGAAATATCCCTCTTGGTTTGATCGCGACCTCCGTAAACTTATCGCTAATAAAAATAAACTTTACAAGAAATTCAAAAAAACGGGTCTTCAGAACGATTATGACGCCTACTCCGTCATTAGACGAGAGGTCAAGTTTCGGACTGACGTATGTTACTTGACGTTTATTACCAATGCCGAACTTCTGATTCCCGAGAATATCAAGCACTTTTGGTCCTACGTCAGGAATTTGGGGGGGTTGTCCGGTCTCCCAGCTGGTATGCAGTACGGCGATCTTACCCTTAGTGAACCCACGGACATTGTTAATGCCTTTGCTACTCATTTTCAGTCTTGCTACTCGGATCACTCCAAGCCGATCAGTTCTGGTGCTTTGCCTACTGAATTCTCATCCATTTTATCTTCTCACATTTTTACTATCGAAGAAATTAGGGATAGGATAATGTCTCTTGACGTTTCCAAGGGGGCTGGTCCAGACGGTATACCCCCTTTACTCCTGTTAAATTGCTGCAGCTCACTCCTGGACCCCTTAAGAACTCTCTTTCAGAGATCTATCAACACCGGCTGCTTTCCTTCTTCATGGAAACATTCTAATTTGATTCCCGTTTTCAAGTCGGGTGACAGGACGAAAATAGTTAACTATCGTGGAATCTCTCTGCTCTCTGCTATCCCTAAGCTTCTTGAGTCCATGATTACCGTTGAGATCTTCAACACCTACCAGAATTATATTATACCAGAGCAACACGGTTTTTTTTCAGGCCGATCTACTGCAACTAATCTAGCATTATATCAGGACTTTCTGTTAACATCGGTTGAGTCTGGGAATCAAGTTGACTGCATTTATACCGATCTTTCTAAGGCATTCGACAGTGTCTGCCATGCCTTGTTGCTGAAAAAGCTTGGTGATATCGGCATCTCGGGACATTACCTTGGGTGGATTGAATCGTATCTGTCTCTACGTCATCAACGCGTTGTTGCTTGTGGTTCTGTTTCGCGCGAAATTTTCGTCACCTCAGGCGTCCCCCAGGGGTCCCATCTTGGACCCATACTGTTTCTGCTGTTTGCAAACGATGTCATTTCTTGTTTCAGGTCGTCTCGCTGCCTTCTGTATGCGGACGATTTGAAGTTTTATAATACTGTCTCTGCGAATTCTAATTGTCTGCAGTCTGACCTTGACAACTTCGTTGCGTGGTGCGAGGCGAATTATTTAAGTATTAATGTTTCTAAGTGTCGGGCTATTAGTTTCTGCAAGCGTCGAAACCCTCACAGAACGGTGTATAAGATTAAAGACTCGATCATCGAGAGTGTGTCATCGTTAAATGACCTCGGTGTAATATTTGACAGTGATTTGACTTTCAACCAGCATATAGATAGTATCGTTCTGAGGGGGTTTAGGCTGCTTGGGTTTATCAAGAGGAACACAAAACACATCGGCGATACTAAGGCGCTTACTAGCGTTTATAATTGTTTAGTACGCAGTGTTTTAGAGTATTGTTCTGTCGTATGGTCTCCAGGTTACGCGTGTCACATAGATAGACTGGAAAAGTTTCAAAACAAATTTGTTAAATACCTTTTGTACAAGCATAATTTTCCTTACCAGAATGTACCCTACTCGACAAGACTCTTACTCTGTGGCTTTCAGAGCTTGCTGACCCGGCGAAGGAACGCACAGGTGTTGTTTTTATATAAACTGGTGAATGGGAGTATAGACTGTAGCGATCTGTTGAGCTTAGTATTATTTTCAATTCCTAGTAGAAACACAAGACAAATACAATTATTTCATGAAAGGTTTCACAGGACTAACTACGGCTCAAATACCTTTGCTCACCGGCTGATGCACACATACAATAAATTTTACTCCGACTGCGATATATTTCTTATTGGCTTAACCGCATTAAAGACCATCTTAAGGCTTAAGGTTTAAACTGTTTGTATTGTATGATTTTAGTGTCGGGTATGTCTAGAGATTGTTAATTTTGTACCGTTTGTACCATTTAGAAATAAGATCTTTCTGTAGTGTACTGGCTTTAAATAAATAAATAAATAAAAAAATAACTTCCAAATGTAGTCCTCTATGATAGGTATTAACCTGTAGCTGATCAAAATACTTTAACATTTTTCTTTAACCTATGGTACCAAGGCAATATCTGTGAAATAAGTGACTAAAGAATTTTTACTACTTTACACAATAAAGAACTACTAAAAATTAAGTGGCCGCCATTTTAAATTCAATCTATAAAATCTTATTTGAGTGTAGGTTAAATACAAATAACATAGACCCCTTATACAATCAGCTAATAAGTTTAAAACCCTCCTCCCAACCAATCTTGCAGATCGACTAACCGACGATAAAAAATATATTATTATATAATAATATATAGCCACTTCATGAAGTCAATGGCCTTTTTTGACTGAACGAGAGCTTCTAAAGATTAATAAAAAAAAAGGAATAAATAAATAACCAAAAAAAAAACACGACAAATACAAGAAAGCACTTTTTAACACTATGTATGCAGTGGCGCAACCAGAAAATAAGTTCGGGGGGCGGAAAAAGAAATAGCGCCGCAGGAGAAAAATTTTTAGGTGCCATGCCCTTTTTGGTTGCGCCACTGTGTGTATATAGAATTTATATTTTTCTTTAATGCCTTTATTTAACAATGACAAATGTTACATTTTAAAATATTCTATCACGTATAGGTATAAACATGTTATGTCACAACAAAGCATTGTCAAACAAGTAATTCCGAAACAGCGTCGATGCTGGTCTTGGAATGTCTTATCAAAATATTATTATTTACAATATTACAATATAATACAATACAAGTAAACGAGACACTTATGTTGCTTAATTTTCTTTTTAAACGAGTTTAGAGCGATAACTGTTAGGAATTGCTCAGGGAGACTATTATAGGTAATTATACATTGGTTTATAGGATTATTTTTACCTACATTAGTGCGGACATTTCTTTGATAAATTTCATTAAAATTTCTAGTCCCATGGCTGTGTACTTTATTAATACTAATTAATTAATTTGTGAACTCAGTTTGGATGTTCCTTTTTTGCACTTTGTTTGCAGTTTTAAACATGCAGGGTGTCTGTAAAAGGTCTTTACAAACACATGTTAAGAATAATAATTTATATTTAAGATTTATAGGTTTAATGTTAGGCAACACTTAATACTAGGTAGGGCAGTAAATAACTGGTTGCATACAGCCAGTGGTAAAAATTGTTTTTGTAGAAATATAGCCTAAAAGAAGATAGTTCATAAAAGATGGTAAAACGTGTAAGAAGTGACTCATTAAAAAGTATTTTTGTAGAGAGTATTATTTTACATTAAAATAACAAATTCGAACAAAACCTACCACATATTCTTCAGCCCAAAATTAGCCGATTTAAGTAAACTTACCTTAGTACAATGTTGCTTAGTTTGGGCGCTAGACGGCGCTGAAGTGACAATTTTTAAATCGTTTTTCTGGTTTAATTCAAAAACTGCTCGTACTATTTTGCCGAAATTTGGTACGTTGGCATAGGTTTATGGGGCAAAAAAACCCAATTCTGGTTAATATCAGTTCATGGGCGTAGAAGCTGGGTTTTTACTAATTGCTTGTTTCAGATTTCTATGCCAATGGAACAAGGGGGGTTTGGGCACAAAATTCAGATGAACCAACTCATTTGCTACAAAAAAGGTACTCTTGATAAGACTCGATTCCTCTAACGGTTTTCGAGAAATTTGCATTTTATTACTTAATACGTAGTAGTTTTTACCACGTAGTACTTGTATTATTATAGAATTTTTCTGTTTTTGATTTCTACGCCAATGGAAGATACGAGGTTTAAGATTAAAATTTAGATTAAGCCAACTTATTTACTACAAAAAACCTCTTGAACAGTTTTCTTATCATCTGCTTTTTGTTCGCACGGTATTTTTCAGGTATGTACAACACGACCTTACACCTCACAAACGATTGTTATTGTTGGTTATTATTAGTTTCATCTGACAACATAAGATTATTGTAACATTTAATATTGTTGCCAACGTTCAATCATTTTATCTGCTTGCATTAATTATTAGAAAACTTTAATTGCCGTGAATTATAATGGCGGTGCAATAGACTAATGCAGAATATACCGATATGATATTCGTATTTGGGTATTGCCAAGGAAATGGACGAGAATGTGTCAGAGTCTACTCCGAAAGGTTTCCAAATCGTCGTATACCAAGCCACCCGACGTTTGCTGCTGTTGAAAGACGCCTGCCGGAAAACGGCCAATTTAGGTACTCGTAAAGCCATTGATAATAGAAGACAGTTTTGTAAGGGTTCCTGAAGTCGAGGAAGACATTTTAGTGTTGCAGAAGATCCAGAAATAAGCACCAGGAGGCTAGGTAGGGAAATAGGAGTGTCCAAAGATATTGTTCGTGAAGTACTTTAAGGACAGTTGCTATATCCATACCATAAGATGCCAGTTCAAGATCTTTTACCTAATGATCCTGAAATGCGCCTGGTTTTTAGTCGGCTTGTTCATAGGCAGAGAGAAGAGAATCCCAACTTTGCCAACAATATTTTGTTTACCGATGAAGCATGTTACACAAGAAGAGGGATTACAAATTTTCATAATGAACATGTTTATGCGGATAAAAATCCACATGCTATCAAGGTAAAACATTTTCAAAATGAGTTTAGAATTAATGTGTGGGCTGGAGTAATTGGTAATCACGAGGGTAATCACATTGTTGGTCCTGTCGTTATTCCACAAAGATTAACCGGGGAAATTTATTTGCAGCATCTACAAAATACGCTGCCAGATTTGCTAGAAGATTTACCTTTACAACTTTGGAGAGATATGTGGTTTATGCACGATGGAGCTCTACCACATTTTGCATTAAATGTTAGAAACTTTTTGAATCAGCAGTACCCAAATAAATGGATTAGTATAGGTAATGCCCCTGTAAATTGTCCACCACGATCTCCGGACTTAAATCCATTGGATTATTTCTTATGGGGGCATCTTAAGACAGTGACAGCGATGAACAAGTTCTGCAAAGAGTGTGTTTTAATTTTCTTCGTATAAATCTTTGTATTCATGAAAATGATGGACATTTTTTTTGTAAAAAATAATACTTTAAGTAATATACTGTAAATTTCTCGAAAACCGTCAGAGGAATCGAGTCTTATCAAGAGTACCTTTTCATAGCAAATAAATTGGTTCATCTGAATTTTGTGCCCAAACCCCTCTTGTTCCATTGGCATAGAAATCTGAAACAAGCAATTAGTAAAAAACCCAGGTTCTACGCCCATGGACTGATATTAATCAGAATTGTGACATGGGTTTTTTTTACCCCTAAAGCTATGCCAACGTACCAAATTTCGGCAAAGTAGTATGAGCAGTTTTTGAATTAATCCAGAAAAACGATTTAAAAATTGTCACTTCAGCGCCGTCTAGCGCCCAAACTAAGCAACTTTGTACTAAGGTAAGTTTACTTAAATCGGCTAATTTTGGTCTGAATAATATGTGGTAGGTTTTTGTAAAGACCTTTTACAGACACCCTGTATATTATTGTTCAATTTTAAAAGACCTGCTCTTTCATATAATATGTCTTTAGTTGGGGTTTTCCAGGGAATCCCATATAATGTCTACAACTTTATTTTGTAATCTTTAGGCTTTATTGAATAATGTTATTCCACATGTTTCCCAAATTGTAATTAAGATTTAGCGAAATGTTGATAAAAAGCACGCATTATAGATTTGATGTAATGTTTTAAAATTTAGATGTTGTCTACATCTGTATAGGGCTCCTACCAAGGGTACAAGTTTGTTTTCAATATGTTTATAACGATCTTTTCAACACAGCTTACCATCCACTATCAGTCCTAGGTACTTTGCTTCATGAACTCTGCGGACCACTTCCCCTCCCAATCTCAACACTAATCTGTGCGATAGGTTTATTTTTAATGTGAACCTCGTATACGTGGTTTTTTTAACATTTAATTGTAGCTTATTTGCCAGTCGCAATAATTTCTCAGATCCCGATTGACAACTTTTTCTTATTTCTTTAGCGATTTATTTTTGTAAACCAGCATGTCATCGACAATTAAGAAATATCTACCTACTAGTCCAATATATTGTAAATTTCGTACATTTAATGAAAATAATAGGGGTCACAAGACTGAGCCCTGTGGCTCTCCGCAGTTTGTATTTAAAATATTACTGGATGCACCGTTCACTTCTGTGAACTGTTGTCTGTCTACTAAGTATGTTTTTAAAAGTTTAGTGAATTTCCCTTTACTCCAATTTTTTCCATTTTGTTAAGGAAAATCTTATGATCTGCCATGTCAAAGGCCTTACGTAAATCAACAAGGATAGCCAAACTGTACATTCCCTCGTCAAGACGCAGTCCACAAAGTTCATAGTAGCATTTACGGTGCCACTTCTGTTTTGGAATCCATATTAATAATTGTCATACGAAATAAATTTTTGTATATGATTTACAATTTTTCCCTTGTATAAAATTTCCAAAATTTTGCTGAGTACACATACCACACAAACAGGCCTATAGTTATCTATAGAATCTCTACTACCCTTGTGAATAGGCGTCACTCTACCCACTTTGAGAACATCAGGAAATTTACCTTCATTGAATGATCGATTTACCAATGGGACCAATAGTGGTGCTAAAACATTGTTAAGTAAAACAATACCTTTAACATTAATGTGATCGCAACCTGATGCAGATTTATTATTCAAATTGTCAATTACTTCGATCATCTCTGCTGTATTTGACTCTGCCAAATACATTGAATAATCCACTGAAATCTCATCCTCTCCTTAACATTTTTTATTGCATACTCCTTCGGCTCGGTTGAGTTGGAGTGACAGTTCGCTTTAAGCGTATTTCTGGGTGTTGATATTCTGTTTTTTGGATCCTTTATGCGTCCTTCGCAGTACCATCGTTCTCCTGTTTGATTGTTTTTTAGTTCTCGTTCATAATGGTTTAATTTTGTTTTCGTCATTTTTATGCACTCAATGTGGTACCACGTTATGCACTTATAAAATAATATTGCAAACGTATTATTGCAATTCTTCTTACATACAGGACATTTATTTTTATTACCAGCCATTGAATCACGTTTTTCAGCGTATGGTCGCCTTTACTTTGTCTTGTCTTGTCTTGATTGGCTCTGCTCCTGTAGGGCAATTCTGCCGGCTCATTAGGGGTGTCCGTGACCTTGTCGGGCTCGGGGCTCTGTCACGGTCACCAACTTTAAAAGGTATTGCAACTGTGGGATAAGCTTCCTTAGTTTCTGCAAATTATGTAAAATTAGTTTCGACTATTAGTTGCCAATTATGGTTATGTAACAAGAGGGGTTAGTATTTAACATGTACAACACAGGCAAAAACTCTTCTCGCTCCCGCGCAGTGGAGGAGCAGTCACAAAAACAAACTGCGTCGGATGTGATAGGGGAAAGCGTTGTTTAGTGATTTTTTCCTAAAATAAGAAGAAATTAAGAAGTTTACAGTTTAATTTTATTGACTTTCAAGAAGTGGACTATGAGCTTTTTATTATTTAAGTTAGTTTAGATTGTCTTTACGTTTAGGGGGAGAGGTAGTCCGGTTTTTTTAAGTTCTTCATAGAAGTCAAAGTCAGGGAATTTATGGGACACTGAAGAAGTATGTGTTCTAAATCTTCCACTTGCCCGCATTCGCAATATGGATCATCTTTTATTCCAATTCTATATAGGTGGCTCTTAGTAAGGCAGTGTCCTGTTCTCATTCTAATTATTGTTGTGATGTGCCTTCTGTCAATAAAAGTGAATTTGTTGAACCATTTGGTTTTGGGGAATTCATTCTCAGTTTCGGCATAGCTTCTCCCTTTATTCCTAAGAGAGGCCTTCCATTGTGTATCATGTTCTGTGAAAATTTTCATTTTTATTTTTGGAAGCGTTTCTTGTATATCTAAATCCATTTTTTTTGGAACTCTTAAATCTCTGCCTATATTATTTGCCAGGGTATCTGCCATTTCATTACCTGCAATTTTTGCATGTCCTGGGACCCATGCTAATTTTATGTCAAATCCATTATTGTTAGCTTCTAGTAATAATCTTTTGGTGAGTAGGCACACATAATCATTTCTGCGAATAATTTCTGTTTTATTAAGTTTTGATATGGCACTGAGGGAGTCTGTGAAAATAATTGATCTTTGAATGTTTTTCCTGATGAGGAATCTTGTGGCTTCATTAATAGCTATGATCTCTGCTGTACAAATACAGAGTTCCTCTGGTAACCCAGATGAATATTTATATTTTATATTCGGTATATATATACCAAATCCCGTTCTGGAGGCGCTTTTTGATGCGTCTGTGAATGTAAAAACATGTGATTGTTTGTATCTGTCTGTATTACATATAAATTTGTCTTTAGTCAGCGGATCCTCCTTCTGCAAATTAAACTCTATAGTTTTGATGTTTCTAATTTGGTTATTAAATTCTTTATCAAATGTTGGGTTGATATTGGATTTGTATAATCCTTTAATGTGTGGAAGAAGATAGTTCAGACCTTGAATCAGGTAGGGACAGTCTTTATTTTTCCAAAAGTTCACGTTTTTGCAGTAGAATTCACGGTTCCTCATTAAGCTTGCAATTACCGGGTGGTTAAGTATGCACACAATCTTTGCCAGAAAACTTACTGCCAACCATTTTTTCCTGTGCTCCAAATTCATCTGCCGCCTCCCCCAAAAGAGCGTTCACCGGGGTCGACTTCATACAGCCCATCGCTCCTTAAACCCTGATAGTGTAGTCTGTTTAACCTCTCCAGAGTCCATAATCTAGATGAGATTTGACCAATGCATTGAATATTGTCAATAATGTTGTGGGGTCTGCGCCCCACCATACTCTACAAAAGGTTTTCATTATGTTAATACCTTTCTGTGCCTTGTTTGACATATTTTCTATATGTTTTTCCCATTTTAGGTTTCTGTGTAGGATCATTCCTAAATATTTTACTTAATTTTTTGCTGTTATAGCAGTTCCTCCCAATCTAATCGGCGGTGTTTGAATTATTCTAGTGTTTTTTGAAAAAAAATACTGTCTCGCACTTATCAATGGCCAGGGAGAGGTGGTTTTCTTCCATCCATTTAGATATTTTGTCCAGTGCTAGATTAATTTTATTGCCCATTTCATTGACGTCTCTACCACATGAATACACCACTATGTCGTCGGCATACGCAATCAGGCTTACATTTTCCGGCAGGATGTCATAGATGTTTCTCAAGTAAATATTGAATAAAAGGGTACTAAGTGGTGAACCTTGTGGAAGTCCAGAATTTGCCCTTGTTGGGCCTAGCAGTTGTCCTTCATCATTCTTTGAATATAAGAGTCTGTTTTCTGTATGCCAAAGATTAAATTTACCATGTCTACTGGTATTTGTAAAGCTATTAGTTTATTGTACAGTAGGTATATATTTACAAGGTCGTATGCTGATTTAATGTCTAAGAATGCTGCTAAGACATATTGATTCTGTCCAAAAGCCAGGTAAATATCTGAGGTAAGTATGGCTATTGAATTGTTTGTTGCTTGCCCCTTTCTGAATCCTGTCTGTAACCATGAGAAAGCTTCTTTGTTTTCCAGGAACCACTCCAGTCTGTTTTTGATCATGATCTCCAGCGTTTTTAGGAAACAAGATGATAAAACAATGGGTCTATAACTATTTGTCATAGTGGGATTTTTATTGGGTTTGAGAAGGCATATAATATTATATTCTTTCCAGGAGCTTGGAAGTGGTTCTCCTTGAAGGCATCTGTTATAGATGCTTAATAGGATTTCTAGTACTTTATTTGGTGTATTTTGTAACAGTATAAGTGACTTCATCCAAGCCCGGGGCTGAGTTTCTTTTATTTTGCAGGCTATATTTCAGTTCATGTATCGAGAACATTTCAGTCCGTTTTGGTGTTGTGCATAGTTGAAATTCAGCTTGGGCAAGAGTTACAGACATTTTAATTAACACATCTAGACGTATGTTTTCAGAGACTTGTCCACTGGTTGCCTGTTAACCCCTGAGAATTTTTTTATTTTGTTCCATACGTAAGGTTAGAGTTTCGATTCAGGAAACCACAGAATTCCATAAATTTCTTTTTCTTTTTTTGTTTGAAAAATCTTTTTGTGTCTGCAATCTTCTGTTTCGCCTCCAGGTAATTGTCCATATTACATTCATTTTTGAATTGTGTTCTTAAATCAAATCAAATCAAATCAAATCAAATCATATATTACATGGTAATACATTAGAACAGTTTGCACATGTCAGAATAAATTCAGGAGTAAATTTATAAAATAAATACATACCTACTTAAAAACACGAACGTTAAAATCTCATTACAAATTTAAATTTAGCGTTTACTATTATACTAAAGATTACCTACATTTTTGTTTAAATTTTCAAACTTCGTTTATACATACATCACAAATTTACTGGAGTAATATAATTGCTTATTTGAAATGCTCATTATGAAACAATACAAAAAAATACAAAAATCTTAGTGTATACACAAGTGACTGTCAGGACACAGACACAAACATTTTAAAATGTAACATAAGCATAATCAGTGCTTCTAGTTATAGATAGACAAGTACAGTTTTCAAAACCTACAGTGAGGTACAAAAATACAAAAAACAAGGCAAGTGAGGTATAGCAAGAAACAACAAACAAAATATGGAATACCAACAGGACAAAATACATGTTAAAATTTTAGGCATTTCTACAATAAAACACTTCAAAATTTCACAACATTGGTTTGAATAATAGTACCTACTATAAAGGTTTAAAATTGAAAATTTAGAAATTTTTCTTTCCTTCTTTTCATCATCAATCAAGTTGTAATGTAGTGTTTTTAAGCTTACTTGGAATTGCGGCCGTTGAGGCGCTGTCCCAAACTTCTTTTAGTTCTTCGAAAGTTGCATTCATTTCTGAGGAGAGAGAATCTACCGCTATTCTGTCATAAACATAAAAGTAATTCCAGTCTGCCTTTGCAAAGTCTTTGATTTTGTAAGTTGGATAAAATATGGTATTTATTTTCCTGCAATTGATTTCACACAGTGTTGGGAAGTGATCACTGTTCCCACAGTCTAGTGTGACCCTCCAGTTTGAAATTGAGCCCAAAGCAGGATCTGTTATTGTAATGTCCAGTGGATTTGCTGCCATATTTGGACTAGAAAGTATAGTTGGTGTACCATCGCTTAGTAAAATGAGTTCGCTGTCATTCAAAAATTTACCACTTGGGTTAGCAGTGGGGCTTCCCCAGCATGAATGTAGAGCATTTAGGTCACCCATTCGAATTTTGGGCTCTGTAAGGTTACTAAAAATATCACTTAAAGTTTCCTTGTTGAGGACGTTTTGTGAAGGAGAATAAGCGTTTATTATATTAATAAGTCCAATTTTTACAATCATCTATTGTAGATTGTTTACGTCTATATTTTGGGAGTTTTTTATGAGTGTAAATTTTAGATTGGTTCTTACACATGTAGCAATACCCCCATAACCGTCTGCCCCATCCTGTCTAATGACTTTATAAGATTTCAATGTAAAATTATGTTGTGGGTTTAGCCAAGTTTCATTTAATAAAATAACGTGAGGTTGGGTCTCTCTTACAATGGAGATTAGTTCACCTCTGTTTGCTCTTACACTTCTTATGTTCCATTGTATGATCCTAATCTCTTTGGGGCTTGTTTTCTCGTGCATGTTTCATCTAATCTGTTTGTGTTTGTTGGTTATTGATATGTTAAAGAGTCCACATCCATTTGATGTGTTTCATCAAGCGTACGTAGACAGTTTATAACTTGTTCCAGATTTTGTTCTGACAATCGTGAAGGTACATAATTGTATCCTAGTTCATATTTTTCTTTTTCCTGGGCACGAAACGGCGATTGATGTCTACGGTATTATGTAGATTTGGGAAGTATTGTATTGGTGTTATATTTGTGTGTCGATACTGTTGGATGTGAAGCGGACGATGTAGATGGTCTTGATGTGTTTGTGTGTATCCATGGTAGACTTTCTATCCTTTCATTATATAGGGCTTCTTCATGTGCTTTCTTATCGTATCCAATGCTTTGCGTTCCTCTTTTCTTTGCTGGTTGAATTGCAGCCTGTGATATGATCTCTTGGGCCTGTTGTCCAGGTCTACGGTTCTTCGCTGCATGATCTCTATTATGTCATTGTTTGGTTGATCCCGTATATTAAGAGCTGGGTAATCTGCTGGGTGAAACGAGAATTCAGTAGTATTTGTGTAGGTTTTTTTGCATAGGATATTTGCATCATAATAAGTTAGGTTTTCATATGCCGTGACTCTTTTAATATTTTGTTGACAAATTTAGGGCATTTTTTATTAGTGGGTCTGTGTTCCTTGCTTTTGCAGTGGGTACAAAACATGTTACATTCATATATTGGTGTGTCACCCTCCCTTATTTCTATTTTGTGGGTTCCTTCCTCACCACAGTTAAAACATCTGCCTTTTCTTTTTCTTTTTGTGTGACCAAAATAAAAGCAGTTAAAGCCCTGTGTTACTGGTGCAATGTAGGGTATAACCGGCATTGACATTCTATAAACTTTTACTTCTCTCGGTAGTCTGGTTCCTTCAAATGTTAATAAGTTGGTATTAGTTGGGATAAATTCGGGTATTCTGTTAGGTCCATTCAGGGCCTTGCGGTTTAGTTTAACAATGCTTGCTATATTAACTGATGCCGTGCAATATTTTTGTAGTTCTTCCAAGCTTATATTGTTGTCCACTTGCCTAATTAAGCCGTTGCAAGTAATGAAATTGGAAGCGATAAATATATTGTAACCTTTCTGTAGCAATGATTCATTTTTTATAAAATTGTTAGCTGTTTTAGGGTTTTCGAACTCGACAGCCACTCGATTTGTGCCTTTACTGGAGTACTTCTTAATATCATTCAAGTTAAGATTAAACAGTTATCTAGCTATTTTTAAGTGATTAAATTTCCCGACGTTGTTACCTGATTTTTCTGTTGATTCCACATATACCACATAGGGACCCAAATCTTTGTATGAAAATTCTTTAGGAATATTTTCACGGGTATTTACGTTGACTTCACTATTTACCGCGTTATTCACAGTCCTTAATGATTCATTATCAGTATCAGTTGTGGTTTTTTTGTCTGTTTCTAGGTTGGCGCCAATAATGGCGTTGATTCTTTCCTTCGATAAGTTAATTTTACGACCCCCTCCGGGGTCGCCTGGGTCGCTCATCCCCCTAAATTAGTAATTTTCTGCCAAACGGTCTTAAGGAATTTAAAATGTGTCGTCACTCGTTCAGATGCAAACCTGAACTCCGCCTTTACTTTTTTTGTTGTCGTTGAAAATTTTGAGGTTTTGTTTTGCACAATTCTTAAAAGCGTATTTTCTAGTGATGAGAATACCGTTAGCAATTTGGAGCGCTCCAACTGATACCGCGACAGAAAAATACCGCGACAAAGTAACTGCTACTTTGGAACTACGTATTTATCATGTAACAATCGCAGTATAGGCGCCGCGCGCCGGCCTGCCCAAATGCCTAAAGCCAGTACCGCGATTACCGATACCGAATAATACCGATGTTGTCTGAGCGTAACCCTGACCTGACGTGATGCTCTCCTGTGTCCTGTATTATGTTATTTCTTATTATTTATAAAATTACTAAAGTACGTTAACGTCTGTAATTGCTAAGACTAGGAAAGGACACCGAATACATCTCGGTAAAATCGAATGACGTGAGGAAATGCAAAAATTATATTCTTTTGTTATTGCTGATATCGAAAATAACTACTAACTCAATCGGAACTAATTATTATAGCAGGACTTATATTTCTAATTTCTAGGATTTAAACCACTATCCCGATTTATTATGTTTCAACTATTAAAGTTAGCACCTCTCTAAAAGTAAAAAATAAACAATTTGATGTGATTCCTTTTAAACACGTCCGTCCGCCTTCGTCATTATGGCTCGCTATATTTTGTTGCCTCCGCGAGAACCCGAGAACGATGCCAAGAGACGCAACACTTGCTAGTCCGTCAGTCGTGAAAACCACAGAACAATAAAGGTTAGGTGAAAACCACCGAAATGACCTAAACCGAAAGCGAAAGCCAACGCCGAGAAGGTATTGCTATCGACTTGCGCCGCTGTAACAGCGGCGGGCGCGGCGGCTCGCTCCACTCCGGGATAGTTGATGGTTCCAAAGTAACTGCTTGTTTTTAGGTTGTGTACCGCGACACGACGGTATCAAAAAATACCGTTCCAAAGTAGCAGTTCCTCTAATACCGACCCACCTCTAGTATTTTCAGACAGCATTACCGCGTTGCATGTCAAACAACGAGGTTGTGAGTGAAAAAAAAAAAGAATTGCTACCTACTAACACGTGTTGTGCTGTTGGTGAGTTTAATCTGTTTTTTTCCCTGAATTACCGCTATAGATTGCAAAATCATTCATATTTTACTCAATTGTCAGATGGACGTCGGAAAGGGGGGAATAACCCCCCAAATAATAAACGAAATAATCGGCGTAATTGATGACAATGAAACCCCCCAAAAAAAAGAGAAAGAATCCAACCTTGAATATATTGAACCGGCCCCAAAAAAACAAATAGCGTATAATATTAATGATCCAGGCCCTTTTGTGGTCTACATTGAATCCCCAAACGATAGTTCTTCGGCTAGTGTAGGCAGGTTCAGCTCCTTAAAAATAGCAAAAGAAATATTTAACCTCAAACTGACTCACATAAAAAAAATTAATAATAAAGGTTTAAACCGTATTTCAGTTGAATTTACGAATTTCGAAGCAGCAAACATCTTTCTAAACAATAAAACAATACAACAAAAGGGCCTCAAATTATTTATCCCATATAACTTTGTATCATTTGTTGATTGTGAATCATTTTTCAACATACTGGATGAAAAGTTACAATTGATTGCTGAGAAAAATAAAACTTGCTGGACTTTTGGAGACTTCAATATTGACTACCTATCAGAAGCTAGACAGAAGAATGATTTAGAATTCCTAGTGAATAGCAGTGATTTTATTAATATAAATAAAAAAATACCAACTAGAGTAACTAGTCAAACAAATTCACTTATTGACTATACTCTGGGTAATGGTCGGAATTTCAACCGCCTTGCTTATAGACAGTGCATTGGGAGATCACCGACTACAAATTCTGTGCATTAATCAACATATTTCGAGCCATGGAGTGAGGGATTGTGTATTTACAACACTGGATAGAAGAGGTTTCAAGGAGGGATTACAAGAGGTTTTGCTTCAAATGTGGGATGACCCAAATTACCTATGTGATAAAATAATAAGGACTTTTCAAAAAAATGTGCATACGAAAAAATTAAAAGACAGATTCCGAAAAAATAGTGCACCTTGGTTTAATAGTCAATTACTGGACTTGGTGAAGCAAAGAGACTTTCATTATAAAAGGCATAGGCAGTTTCCGAACAGTGAGTTGTTGTTGGGCAGGTATAAAGATTCCCAAAATTCGTTACAAGAAGCTCTTGTTTCAAGGAAAAAGGATTTCTATCGAGCAGAAATGATGGCAGCAGGCAATGATCCAAAAAAGATATGGCAAGTACTTAATAACATAATCCATAATCGAAAATCAACAAAAATTATCAACAGCATATCAAACCTTACTGTCAATCAGGTTCAGTATAATGATCCAGAAAGTGTGGCTACTCAGCTTAATGAATACTTTACTAACATAGGGACAGACCTGGCACAAAGAATACAACCTTCCACATATGTTCCACCACCAACTTTCTTTGCTGGTCCGATGTTTGGGTGGGAACCAATGACATGGATGGAAGTAGAAGAGATTATCAACAGCATAAAAAGAGGTAAAGCGCCTGGAGCTGACAGGCTGTCAATGGATACAATCAAGGATTTCAAGTACGAAATGTCTAATATAATTAGCAGACTAATTAATCTCACGTTCACGACAGGTTGTATCCCAAATGCTCTAAAAAATGCAAAAATAATTCCTATATTCAAAGGGGGAGATCCATCATTACCATCAAATTATCGTCCAGTGTCACTTTTGTCTGCAATTTCTAAAGTAGTGGAGACCTGTGCTAATAATAGACTAACCACTTACTTAAACCAGTTAAATTTTTGGTTTGATGCCCAGTATGGTTTCAGAAAAGGAAGCAGCACCACCACAGCAACAACAGACCTAATCACTAGAATAATTGAAAAGATAGATAAAGGCTTTGCATGTATATTCATTTCTTTGGACCTGCGTAAAGCTTTCGATACAGTAAACCATAAACTTTTGTTGGACCTATTATAGAAAATTGGGGTTAGAGGTACACCTTTGAGATGGTTTGGGGAATATTTCACTGGTCGAACACAATTCACCTTTACTAATAATCATTATTAGACATGAACTGTGGTGTCCCACAAGGGTCAATCTTGGGTCCAACCCTCTTCCTTATTTATATAAACTCCATTTCACAATTACCAGTCAAAGGCCAACTACAACTTTATGCTGATGATACTACTATGATATACTATAGCAAGAACGCCAATGAAGCTCAGCAAGAAATACAGTGATCTTCTCCATATAAAGAGTTGGCTTGATTTTCATAAACTAACTCTAAACACAGAAAAATCAAGCTTTATGGTAATCTCAAAAGATGCTCAGTGGAACAACCTTTCTGTATCAGTGGGTCAGGATCGATTGGTAAGAACAGATTGCTCAAAGTATCTGGGGCTATACATAGATGACAATGCTATATGTCTGCAAGAAAATAGCTCCGGCGATTGGAGTCTTGGGAAGGGCTGCTAACTACCTCAACTTACCACAACGAGAATCAATTTACTATGCTCTTATACATAGCCGCCTCACATATCTAACACTGATTTGGAGCAGAACTTCCCACATCAAGTTACACCCATTTTTGGTACTGCATAACAAAGCACTTAAAAAGTTGTTCAATCTTCCACGCCTTTATCCGACAGATCAGCTATTCCTTCCAAACAAAATCATGGACATTTAATCTATATTATACACTTTTCAAGTCTGTACATATATTCACCACTGTCAAACTGGGACCACACATACAATCTTACAGCTGACTACATCAAGGGAAGTTCATGATTATAATATTCGGTTTGGAAATAATATAAGAACAGCCGGTATGAAAACATCAACTGGGCAAAGAAGTATTTTAATGGAAGGGGTACAGCTGTATAACAAGATACCCGACCAAATAAAGGACCTGAACCCTCTCGCATTTAGAAGACAACTAAGAAACCTTATATTTGCGAACTTCTTCTGATATCATTTTTTGTTTTCTGAGTATTTCAAGTTTCATTTCCTATTTCTTATTCCTTGTTTCTCTTATTATTGTATAAGATAATATATATTTGCATAACCCGCATAGCGAAAGCTCTGGGTTTATAAAATCGAGTAAAATTTTTTTTTCTCTACTTTGTTGAATATGAAATAAATGGATTATTATTATTATTATTATTATTATTATTATTATTATCATGCAAGGGCATTGTTAGGCGTGTAGATCTAGATGAGGACATCAGTAACCTATCAAGCTTTTGTAATAGTTCCGCGGAAATCTTGGACGCAAAGAGACTCAACAGAAAAGTCATCAATGTTGGTAAGGCAGAATACCTGCCAACGGGCACGATTCTAATTACATTTAGGGGCACCATGTTGCCTAGAATCATAAAAGTTTACGACTTGGACACACCAGTCTCTCTATATATCCCTCCAGTTACTCAGTGCTTCTCATGCCTACTATATGGCCATACAAAAAACCACTGTAAAGGTAAAGAAAGATGTTTTAATTGTGGAGAACTTCCCCACGAAACTGATTATAATAACCTTCAGGCAGGTACCCAGTTCTCATGCATACCCAAATGCCGAAATTGCAAAGACAACCATAGATCCTCATCAAAAACCTGCCCAGAATTTAAAAGACAACAAGAAATTAAAAAACTTATGGCATACGAAAATCTCACTTATCACGACGCTGATAACTCGGTCAAAAAAAATTATTCCAATAATGAATTTGTCTACATTTCCCAAGATTTTCCAAATTTAAAAAACAACATTCCAGAAAAACAAAATCAATCTGTTGAACAAAACCTAATTATGCCTTCGCAAAGACGAACGTTTGACTTTAACACACAACCAAAACGATCATTTCAACAAGTACTCTCTGAAGATACTAACAAAAAAGACAATATCAAAAGGCTATGACAAAAAAGCCACGAAGAAGCTTTATTCTTTCCCAACTCAAGAACGGAAAGAAATACAGGGTTCCCCATAATAGACTACCCATTTTATATTATTAATAAATTCCCTACGAGATAACTAAATAGGTTGTTCTCTGTGGGATTATCTTCTGTAGTCTTTGGGATTTAAGTAAATTATTAATCAAGTAGGCGCCTGTCACAAATAAATTTTAAATTAATAATTTCGTGGAACGTCATTTTTCTACGAGAAGTTTGTTAGTTTTCATCAATAATTATTTAATTTTTTTGCTTTGAGACATTATTTCAACATCGGTTTGAACTTTCATGGATTACTCAGTTCAACAACGTGTGTTTTGTGTAGAAACTTACATAAGAAGCAATTCGATAGAAGAAGTTAGGCGTGCATTCCGGCGGCAGTTTAATAACAACAATAGGGGTCACGCGCCAAATCGTAAAACTGTTAAGTTATGGGTTTGTCATTGGCGTGAAAATGGTTCTGTACAAAATTTGAAGAAGCCTGGACGTCGACGAACAGTTCGTACACCAGAAAATATTGAACGAGTTAGAATTATCATCCATCACAACATCACAATATCCAGTCTGTTGGAAATAGTCTGGATAAACTAGAAGCTTTGATGGAGGAGCACAAACCTATTGCGCTGACACTAACGGAGCATTGGAAAAAGGAGGAAGAGCTGAAATCATATAACCTTTCAGATTTTCAGCTTGCTTCTTTCTATTGCCGGAAGGAAATTCTTCATGGCGGGGCAGCTGTGTATGTGCGACATGGAACTTCCTGGAAGAAAAGAAATGACTTGATGGAACTCTCTGAAGATCTCTTGTTTGAGTGTGCAGCTGTAGAGCTAATTTTGAATAATGTGAGAACTGTGATTCTTTCTGTTTATAGAACTCCAAACACAGACATAGATCTATTTTTAGGGAAAATTGATACACTTTTGAACAAACTTATTGATGATAAAGTTTTGATATTCTTGACGGGTGATTTTAATGTCAATATCTTGAGGGATGATTGTAACTCGGCGGCATTCCTTTCTCTATTGAGTTCATATGATCTTTTGCCTGCAATATTTGAACCAACAAGGTTTGGCAGTGGTACTCAGTCATGCATAGATAATATTTTTACTAACTCTAAAAACTTTGCGGGAGAGATATTACATACTCATATCTCAGATCATACTGGCCAAAAGGTGGCATTCAAGCTTGATGGTGCTAGGACATCAATCACATTAAACCGTAGGGTCTTTAGTCTGCAGGAAAGACAACTTTTCCGGCATATGCTTGCGGGTCAGGACTGGCAGATGATCTATCAGGTAGATGAGTCTGACGTGGAGGAGCAGTGGGTTGTGTTTATGAACTTGTTGATTCCTATATTTAATCATTGTTTTCTTATAAAAAGTTTTAGGGTTAAAACGGAAAATAAATCTTACTATAATTCCCCAGCAGTAGCTAAGTGTAAGCGTGAGCTTGATGTTCTATTGGTGCTTAGCAGAAATGATGAGGCATATGGGGAGGCTTATAAAACAACTAAGCTTGAATATGATAAAGCATTGAAGCAGGCTAGAAAGGATTGCTATTCACAGAGGATTTTGGGTAGTCAGAACAAATCTAAGTCTACATGGCAGATTGTGAACGAGGTAAGGGGTGATGCTTGTAGTGTCAAGGACATTGACATTGCGGGTAGCCCACA
The DNA here is from genome assembly GCA_963920685.1 of Polydrusus tereticollis. Classification (NCBI taxonomy): domain Eukaryota; kingdom Metazoa; phylum Arthropoda; class Insecta; order Coleoptera; family Curculionidae; genus Polydrusus; species Polydrusus tereticollis. The sequence goes on from OY987335.1 coordinate 56,428,022, forward strand.
GGAAATGAGCAATGTTTTTAATACATACATGGTTGGGGCAGCCTCAAGCCTGGTTAAAAACTTGAAAGGAAAAAAAGATATTTCTAATATTGCCTATAATCCTAATTCTATGTTCGTCACACCAGTGACAGACGTGGAAATATTGGACATTACTAATAGCTTAAAAAATAAAAAAAGTTCTGGATATGATGAAATCTCAGTTAATATATTAAAGGATTGTGCGAAGGAAATATCATCTCCTTTATCTTACATTATAAATAATTCATTTGCTCATGGCATTTTTCCTGGCAATCTAAAGCTAGCAGTGGTTAAACCTATATATAAAAAAGGAGATCCAGCACTCCCAGAAAATTATCGCCCTATTAGTTTGCTGCCAACCTTTTCCAAAATATTTGAAAAAGCTATGTGCACCCGTCTGATGAGCTTTTTCTCTGCGCATAAACTTATAAATCCCAATCAACACGGGTTTTTAGCTGGAAAATCAATAGAGGCTGCTGTGTACGATTTTGTGAATGAGATTGTTGCCCACTTTGAGAGTGGACATATAGCTCTGGGCTCATTTTTAGATCTATCAAAGGCTTTCGACTGCCTGGATCATGCTCTCTTGCTTGAAAAGCTGGAGAGATATGGTATAAGAGGTAAACCATTGGAGTGGGTGCAATCTTATTTACAGAGTCGGGTGCAGCGTGTTGTAATCCAAAAGGAGGGTCACAAGTACTTTTCGGATGATAAGCCAGTAACCATGGGTGTACCACAAGGCAGCGTAATGGGCCCCTTCCTATTCATTTGTTATATTAATGATTTAGGGATCAGGTTGTCAAATGAAATGGTAACCGTAGTGAACTATGCTGATGACACCAGCATATTGGTTGGGGGATGCTCGGTGGACGATGTTGTAACGGGTGCGGCAGACTGCTTGAGGTCTTCTCAACAATGGTTTGAGGGCAATAGCCTGCTGCTAAATGCTCAAAAGTCAAATTTCATGCTTTTTAGAACGAGACAATCTGCTGTGGTTTGTCCTGACAGTGTGGAGCTGCTCTCTCAAGATATGCCATTGTCATCAGAATCTAAATTTCTGGGCATGTACGTCGATTGCCACCTTGGCTGGGAAAGGGAAATTGAGTATGTATCTAGTAAACTAAATGCCTGCTGCTATCTTCTTCGTGTACTGAGGAGTTACGTTGATCTCCCTGTCTTGCTGACTGTGTACCATGCGAATTTCAACTCAATCCTCCGATATGGCAATCTAATGTGGGGAAATAGTATAAATGCTCTGAGGGTTTTTAAAATACAAAAAAGGGCCTTGCGTACTATGCTGGGCATGCACAGGCCAGAATCATGTAGGGGAATTTTCAGAAGAAATAACTTGCTAACTTTGGCAGGTTTACATATATATGAGTGTGTGGTTTTTTTGCGTAAAAATCAGCACTTGTTTACAAGAGAGTTGCCTCAGCATGACCACAACACCAGGTCAATAAACTATAACATACCATCTCATAGACTTACACTCTCTAAGCGAAATCCAATGTATTCTTGTATAAAATATTACAATAAACTTCCACAAGACCTGAAGTTGATTGAAAAAACCTCACACTTTAAAATAGCTGTATTTCAACTTTTAATTGAGAAAGAACCGTACAGTGTTGCCGAGTTTCTCTCAGGTGGGTGATTTTTCTGTAATTGTTAGGAGTATTTGCTTTATTCCCCCCTCTTGTGTTTCATACTGCATTGTATCTGTTTCTTAATTGTGTATGTTAACTGCCTCAATTGGGTAAAAAGGGAAGGGGAAGGAAACCACTATTTTAATTCATGTGATTTTATTCGTAATGTTCTTCTACAAATGTAATAAATTTTAGCGTTTTAAAACATTTTTAAACTTAGATTTAGGACTCTATAGCAATTTTATATTTTTTTGCATACTCTGACGCTGTTTGCTAAATATGTTTATCATATTTTCTTAAATAAAGAATTTTTTGATTTGATTTGATTTGAATTACGTTTACGAGAAGTCCTAAAAGGTCTGCTAATCGACAAACCCTTATCCTAGGAATATCGAAGGGAAGCTTAGATCGAATTCTTCAAAGGGATTTAAAATTTCATCCCTATAAATACCAAATGGCACAGCACCTTAGCAATCAAGATAAAGAAGCAAGGTTAGCATTTTGTCAAGAATTTTTGGATTTACATGAAGGAGCAATTTACAGTCTAATAATGACCGACGAAGCAAATTTTTATTTGAACGGCATGATCAATAAACAGAATTTTAGATACTGGTCAAATGAAAATCCTCGTGAAATCTTTACACAGAACCTCCATAATCCAAAAGTTGTTGTGTGGTGTGGAGTAGGATCTTTTGGTATTATTGGCCCGTATTTTTTTGAGGATGAAAATAACCGCGCTGTAACAGTAATATCCGAGCACTACGTTAATATGCTAGAGACATTTCTCATTCCAGAATTAAATAGACGAGGATTAATAAACAATGCCTTACTATTCCAACAAGATGGGGCAACAGCTCATACCGCCAGAAACTCAATGAGGGTCCTGGGAGAAATGTTTAATGGCCGACTCATTTCTCGATTCGGAAATTTGCCTTGGCCTTCGAGGTCCCCCGACTTAACGGCACCCGATTTCTTCCTGTGGGGATATTTAAAAGCCAAAGTGTTTGCGAGTCGTCCAGGTACAATCGAGGAACTGGAAGTCAAAATTCGTGAAGAAGTTGAAGGAATAGACGAAGGTTTGCTACGCCGTGTAATGAACCACTTTTTATCTAATATTGAAAAATGTGTTGAAGTTGGTGGAGGTCATTTAGAGGACGTGATTTTTAAAAGTTAGAATTAAATTAAACCAAATATTTATAAGTTATCATAAATCCCAAAGAGTTAGCTGTAATTTAGTAAAATAAAAAGTTTGGTTTGTTAACTAAAAAAAATGTAATTCAAATATTAAAATGGGTAGTCTATTATGGGGAACCCTGTATAAACCTTAACACACCCAATTATAAAAAAACGACAACAGAACATCTCGACACAAACTCACAATACCAACTGCCTGCTACCAGTGCCCGTCATCACACACAAACAAACATATCAGAAACTGACATAGTTTCATATTCAACAAAGACCTAGTCATCCTAAATGATGGGAGAGGAACACTTCTTCAACCTCCAAATCAAAATAATAGCGCGGTAGACATCACAATAATAAGCAATAATCTAGCCACCTCAACATGCTGGGAAGTCCTTCGTGACTGCGGTCATAGTGACCATTTCCCTATCTTAATACAACTCAACTACAAATCCATACCTCCATCAGAGAATTTTTTCCTTAATCCCTATACATCCCGAAACTTCCGAAAAGCCGATTGGACAGCATTCAACGAATCAATCCTAACACAACTTAATACATCGGAAATTCTTGACTTCGCTGACCTAGATAACATTAGCAACTTGGCTGCAGATGCTTCAATCCCTTCTAAAATTAATAATAAACCATGTAAATTAGGTAACCCGTGGTGGGATGATGAATGCTCTGAAAACACCAAGCTACGAAAAGAAAAAATAAAAAAATTTCAGGAATATCCAAGCTTGGAAAATTATGTTGAAACCAAAAAACAAATAGCTATATCAAAAAAAAAATCCTAAAAATAAAAAGAAAGAAAAATTTGAACACTTTTGCAACTCTCTTAACAGAAACAGTAATATCAGCTATGTCTGGCAAAAAATTAAAACATTTTCAAATAATAACAACATAATAAATAAAAACAATTTAGAGGATAAAACACGAAAAGAAATAATCCAAAAAATGGCAATAATTAACATAGATCCGGACTTCTCCTTGATCAGAAGCAACAACAATATAAAGCCATTTACCCTCCGGGAACTAAGTAATAGCCTACAAGGGAAAAAGGCTTCGACACCAGACTTGGATGATATTTCCTATGCAATGATAAAAAACCTCCCTAACAATGCAATAATTAACCTCCTTAACATATATAACAAATGCCTTGCAGGAGACCCAATCCCTGTCTCCTGGAAAAGATATGATATACTGACCATACTCAAACCTAACAAAAACCCCAATAATGTAGACAGCTATAGACCCATTATTCTCGCCTCCTGCTACTGCAAAATAATGGAAATTATGATAAAAAAATCGGCTTCACTGGCTCCTGGTGAATAACAAATCTTTTAATGTCCACCAAACAGGCTTCAGGAAGGGAATGGGTATAAATATTTTTCCAGAAATATGGAAAATTTCTTGCGTAATTCCGTTGCCTAAGGTTAAGGACCCTAGTGAGCTAAAAGATTTGCGTCCGGTGAGCATCTTACCAACCCTATCTAAAATAATCGAAAAGGTACTTAACAATCAAATTAGAGACTATGTGGGTCAATGCAGTATTCTGCCAAGCGTGCAGTCCGGATTTAGAAAAAATTATAGTTGCACTACCGCTCTGCTAAAAGTTACAAACGATATATTTGAGGCAACGGAAAGGGGCGAGCTCACATTGTTGATCCTATTAGATTATACCAAAGCATTTGACAAGCTCAATCACACCCTCTTTGTAGCAATTCTTAAATATCTCGGTTTCCAGAACAATGCATGTAACCTTGTTAGAAGCTACTTAGAAAGCAGGAGACAAATGGTTGTTCTAAACGGAAATACATCGGGGTCGAGGGACTTGAGGTTTGGTGTTCCGCAGGGATCGATACTGGGGCCATTGTTTTTTACTCTGTATACAGCACAACTTATAACGCGAATCAAGCACTGTAGAACCCACTTTTACGTGGATGATACACAGATCTACATTTCCTTTAAACCTAGTGAAATTGTTAATGCCAATAACAAGATCAATGAGGATCTGGGTGTCATTTTACAGGTATCTCAAGCACACTGTTTAAGTATCAACCCCAGTAAATCGCAGGGACTTCTCTTTGGTAGGAAGAAAGATCAATTGTTATATCAAAAACACGTCAAAATAATTGTAAATAACGATACGCTTAAGTTGGTAAATTCTGCAAGGAATCTGGGCCTAGTACTCGATAATGGTCTTAGATTTTCTGAACATGTCGGTATGTGCATAAAAAGGGCTTTTACAAATCTGAAATTAATATTCAATTACAGAAGAATTCTATCTGATAAACTTAAAAAAATGCTATGTGACTCCATAGTTTTATCGCACTTTAATTACGCGGACGTAGTATATGGTCCTTGTCTGCTAAGTGTTGATGCTCGGCGTATTCAATTAATTCAGAATTCTTGCGTGCGTCTGATAGGGGGTATTAGGAAGCGTGAAAGGGGAGTGTCTGCGAAACTAAACGAAATAAAATGGTTACGAATGAACTAAAGAAGAGTCCTACACTCTGTAGTTCTATACAACAGTATAATCTCTAGAAGGTGTCCGGATTACTTATACGAGAACATTAAATTTCGCAGTGACATGCACAATTTGGAACTTCGCCATAAATATACTATAACTACTCCGGCACACACGTCTAGTAATTTTGAGAAATCATTTAGTCATAATGTGGCAAAATTGTATAATAAAATACCCCTCCACATAAGGCAACTTACGGGCATAAGATTTAAAATAGGAGTTAAAGAAATCATAAAACTTATTATCTAGTTTATACTTGTTATTGTGATTGATTTATATAATATACCCTAATAGGGTTCAACCTACAGTACAGAATGTTTTTACTTTTTTTTTGCTAAATAATGGATGAATAAAAAATGTATATATTTTCCTTAGGTTAAGTGACGAAGCTTGCTTCAACTTCGCCTTTTGTAATTAATGTTTCAAAATTACAATAAAGACTTTATTTATTTATTTATTTATTATTTATAAATAACAATATAGCCACTCTCACACCTAATATCCAGCTTGCCTTTACCCAAAATAAAAACCATTCTAGCCGTATTCTTAGATGTTAAATCTGCATACGATGCGGTTAATATCTATCTACTATATAACAAAATGAATGCTCTAAACATTCCCATAGACCTCTCTAACCTTACATATAACATTCTAAAGAATAGACTCCTCTATACAAGAAAATGAGATGGCTCACTACTGGGCCCTTACCTTACAACTACTGGACTTCCTCAGAGTTCCCCCTTGAGCACTATTCTATTTAATATCTACCTGTCCAAACTATTTGACATCCTTCCAGAGGACACCCAACTCAGTGGATACGCCGACGACCTAGTAGTCTTTACAAAAGGGAGAAATATAGAAAACATGGTCAATAAGATAAATCAAGCCCTTAATCAAATTCATTTATGGCTAAGCCAAAATAATATGTCCCTTTCTACTGAAAAATGTGAAAGCATCTGGTTCCCCAAGGGCACGCGAAAAAACCCCACACCTCCCATAAACATCAACAACCACCCTATTCCATACAAATCACACATTAAATCCCTTGGCATTATTTTAAATAAGCATATGAAGTGGGACTCCCATATCCAAAATATGGTCTATAAAGCAAAAAAAGGTCTTAACATCCTCAAATCATTTTGTAGAGTTTGGTGGGGCGCGGACCCGCAAACCATGTTACTAGCTCACAATGCCCTTGTGAGGTCTCACCTCGACTTCGGAGGAATTTTTCTTAACCCTAATAATAAAAAAAACCAACAAAAAATTAATACCGTTCTCCATGAAGGCCTTAGAACATGTCTGGGCCTCATGAAATCAACACCCACGAATGCTATACTAGCAGAGGCGGGCGAAATGAATTTGGATTTCCGAAGAAAATGACTAGCAACTAAATTTGTAGCCAAAGTCATCTCACATTATAACCACCCCTTAATTCAAACCTGAAGGAAATGGAGGCTGGTACTTCTACAAAATGCTGACGCCTGGAGGGTAGAGCACACGCCCTACCTTCTACAGGCCCTAGTAAACCTATCCCCCTTTGACAACAAAATAAACAAAGGTGACCTACCTCCATGCTATGAATTTAATTATGATATGCAAATAACTCCCATAAAAAGATTTAATGTAAACCTAAAAAAAAAAGACACTTTTATTAAACAACAATTTCTAGACAAAACAAAACACCTGGAAGAGACACATGCCTTTGTTTACACAGATGCATAAAAAAAAATGACAAAGTGGGCTTCGGCGTCTATATCCCAAGAATTAACTACAGTTTCTTGTCCGGGGAACTTTGCATTAGTTCTGCGGAAATGGTGGCCATCAATGAGGGAATTATCACTATTAATTTATCTATTAGTAAATCCTGATCTCAAAGAGATAGTTTTTTTTTTTTTTTTTTTTAATCGTAGCGGCCTTTACTTGGTGAAAATTAATTTTAAAAAACTTGAAATAAAACACGTATGTGTTGTAATTTTCACAATATATTTGTCAACATGACATATGTTTCGCCAGCACAGTGGCTTCTTCAGATGTGAGGAAGGTATAACAATTTGTAAAATAAGAAGCTTAAAATTAAGGTACCTGAACTAATGATATTATAGTAGGGAATTATTGTGGTTCAATATAAATTTAACAAAGGAGAGTTGTTATTATCTAATTGGTCATTTAGGATATTTTGGGTTTTTCTACCCTTGTTAATAGATAAAGACTCCAATAAATCCAATTTTATGCCTTTGTTCTCAGTGTGTAAGATTTGGAAATTTTTATCAAATGTATGATTTTCGATTTTTAGATGTTCCGCGTAAGTTGAATGGTTATTATTTTTAGAAAAAGAATCGTAATGATCTTTAATTCTGGTATGGAACGATCGACCAGTTTGGCCTATATAATACTTGGGGCAAGATCCACAATTTAATTTATATACTCCATTTTTATTAATTTTATTAGTTTTGTCTTTGTTGTTTTTTATGATAGAGCCTAAACTACCCTTAGTCGTATAAGCAATCTCAATATCGTGTTGGTTCAGAAGTTTTTTAATATTATCACTTTGTTTGCCTAAGTAAGTAATGGAATGGTATTTAGTATTGTTTTTTATTAAGGGGTAGACCTCTTTAATTGCTTTTTTATATTTCATTTTAGTAAGAAGAAGCCACTGTGCTGGCGAAACATATGTCATGTTGACAAATATATTGTGAAAATTACAACACATACGTGTTTTATTTCAAGTTTTTCAAAGAGATAGTGTATAAATCTGACTTTTGGTCAAAAGGAGTGACTTTTGAGCGTTTCAACTTCGGTCTGGGACGAAATTTTCTGGACAAGTAAATGTAGGCTATGCAGAAGTTACAGAAAATGCACTTCCTAGCCAACAAAAATTAACAAACAGATGCGATCATCATAATAGAGCAGCAAGACCAGCTCGTGAAACATACACAAACAAATTAGACCCCTCAAGGAAAACAGTATATTTCAGTTTTGCATCAGAATGTATGCTCTCTTAGGAACAAACTTGAAGAGTTTGAAGCCTTCATTCAAGAACACACAAACTGCGACTTTCTGTGTTTTTCGGAACACTTCCTGAAAAATGATGAAATGTCATCACTTATTATCAACGGATATAACACTGCGTCATGGTATGCCAGAAAAGAGCACCTCCATGGTGGCGTCGCGATCCTGGTTAAAAACAGCATTGATTTTAACACGTTTTTAGAACAAATAAACAAAATTTTAGAAATTTTGGAAAGTAGCACATATCACGTGATTATTACAGGCGACTTTAATGTAGATTTTAACGTAAACAGTAGTAGGAAGGGGAATTTTAAATTGTTTTCGGTATACTGAACAAATATTTGTAAATACTAGACAAAATGCTTGTCTGGACAACATATTGGTAAATTTTAAGGATATTTTGGACTTTGAAACCAATGTACTGCAGGCTGTGATATCGGACCACTTGGCAGTGGAAATTAAGGTCACAAATGCGCAAAAAAAAATGCCCACACTCAAATGTCAAGACTATTTTCAGCCGATAACCGATAGAGGTACAAATAAATTATATAATATACTAAGTAGTACCGACTGGTCTTTTGTAAAAGAAAATACGCGTGCTAACGAAAAATGTAATAAATTCATGACAATTCTCTGTGAAAATTATAATCTATGTTATCCTTATCTGTTAAAAAATATGTCTCTAGAAGTGATCAAAACGTAAGATGGTATAATCAAACATTAGGTAAAATGAGGGAGCATCTGGGTTTATTGAGTAACCTTTATAAAAACACAAGGCTGCCCGGGGTGGCTGAAATGAGAAATCGGTATAGACAAAACTATCGAAAGGAGATAAAAAATTCAAAAATTAAAGCAAATTCAGATTTTATAAATAGCTCTGAAAATAAAGTAAAAGCGACATGGAAAATTATAAACGACAATAGAAAAGTCTGTAAAAAAACAAGAGAATCAAATAACATAAGTGCTGATAATTTCAATTATTTCTTTGCCCGTGTGGCTGAGAGAAGTCTGGATGGCTTGCCGCAGGCAAACGTTCAGCCTGACTTCTATCTCCAAGTCCAAAACTACCCAGCCACTCGGGACGTTTTCTGTTTCAAAGAGTTAACTTTATTTGAGGTAAGGGACGCCATAAATAATCTAAAACCAAAAGCTAGTAAGGATATTTACGGATATTTACGGATATAACGTCATTTTATTAAAAAAACTTAAGGATACTTTGATTATACCATTAACCTATCTGATAAATGTTTAAGAGGTCCAAGGTAATTCCCATTCACAAAAAGGGTAATACTGAAGATATAACAAACTACCGCCCGATAGCTCTGGTGCCTGTACTCTCAAAGGTTTTCGAACACCTATTAAAGCAGCAGATGTATAACTACTTTGAAACAAATAAAATCCTAACCCCAAGTCAATTTGGATTTCGTATATCAAAATCGACAACTTCAGCAATCTTATCTCTTTTGGAATGTGTTGTCGGGGGCTTCGAGGGGGGTATGCACGTGGAGGCTGTCCTGTGCGACCTCTCGAAGGCCTTTGACTGTATAGACCATGAGATATTGCTCCTAAAACTGAGACACTACGGACTTTGTAAGCGGGCTGTTGGGCTCATGGCTAGTTATCTAAGGGGCAAGGTGCAGGAGACTTTCTCTGGTGGCAGGCTATCGGGTAGTCTGGGGGTTGAGTACGGTGCCCCACTGGGTCCTCTTCTATTTTTAATGTACATAAACGACATTGAGAAATCTACTGATGCTAAACTAGTTGTCTTTGCCGATGACACAACAGCTGTAATAAAAAACGTGCAATTAAATTCCCTTATAGAACAAATGCAAGAATGCACGCTGGGCATTGAGAGATGGTTCAACACAAATAGGTTATCCCTGAACATAAACAAAATTACTGTTGGTGTGCCGCAGGGATCAATTATTGGTCCAATTCTATTCTTGATTTACATCAATGACCTACCTGCAAACGATACGGCAGCAAGTTACGCCCTCTTTGCTGATGACACGACCCTGTTCTTTGCTGATGATTCAATGGATGCTTCAAATGATGGATCCGTGGCGGCGCAGGCTAGGGCCCAGCATTGGTTCAGTTCAAACCAGCTTCTTCTCAACAAGGATAAGACCAAACGAATGGTTTTTTTAATGTGTAATATGAGCAGTTGTACCGACCAACCTGCAGAGGCAAAGTTTCTTGGTGTTACCTTGGACCCTAAACTCCAGTGGGGAATTCACATCTGTGACTTGACTGCAAGACTGTCTAGGAGTGTATTCGCGATCCGTAATCTTGCTTCTTGTATGTCCCAGGATGTTTTGAGAACGGCCTACTTCGCACTTTTTCACACACACATTTCCTATGCTATTTTAGCTTAGGGACATTCTTCGGAGGTTCGCGGATTGTTTTCGCTGCAGAGAAGGGTCGTAAGATTGATGACAGGTCTGGGCTAAAGGGATGATTGCAGGGAAGCATTTATTTCTATGAAGATACTCACAGTCTTACAGTACCATCCTTGTACATCCTAGAGAATGTCCTATTACAGGGTGTCCGGAAAATACGTGTACAACGTTTGACGAGAGACTCCTGACGTCAAAATAGATCGATCTAAGCCGATTTAGTTATATACAAAATTGTCTCGTTTAGCCAGTAAAGGGCGTCAAGAATTTGTAAAAATTTGGTTTTTCCTAAATTACGTGAAAACCTGCTAATCGATTTTAATGATTTTTAGTATGTAGACTAATACTATAAAATGACGTTTTCTAGTAGTAGTCACCGGCTGTAAATAAGTGGAAGTGTTATAAAAGTGATATAATACGTCAACATTTCTCCTGATTTTTTATATCAACGGCGTTATGACAACTCAGATATTTTTGTCGAGTGGCTGGATGTGTTTGGAAGCTATTTTACCTCTTCAATATTTTTCGTTGGATGAGCTGTTTTGCCAGAAAAAAATATTTACAATTAACTGCATACATCAATTATTAACATTAGTAATAAAACAAAGTACAACAAAGTTGGAAGTATGTATTAAAAATATTGTAAGATACTAAGTAAAACGAAAACATTACTTAAGCAAATGTGTAAAATGACCGCCATCTTGCTGAATACACTTATTAACACTCATTAAAAAATGATATTGGAGCCTATTTAATGTCTCGGGGTTATTAAAATGGTTGCCTGCATTTAAAATCCGCGTCAATAAATCATGGCGTGTGTTTACCGGAGTCTTATAAACTTCTGTTTTAATAGCGCCCCACAAAAAGAAGTCACACATATTTAACTCCGGAGAACGTGATGGCCATTTTACTGGTGCATCATTGCCCCTTCCAATCCATCGGTTGGGATATTGATGGTGTGTAATACTTACACCATCGAACGGCAACGGAAAAATGGGGCGGGGCACCATCATTCATATACCACATTTCCCTCCGAAGTAAAAGGGGCAAATTTTCCAGAAGAATTGGTAATGTGTCTTGCAAAAAATTTAAATAAATATTTCCATTAACCTGTCTGGAATAACAATAGGACCAATAAGGTAGCGATCAATAATACCTGCCCAAATATTTAATTTAAATTGATGCTGATGATGTGCAACTTTAATGGTATGTGGATTTTCATCGGAATAAATATGTTCGTTGTGCAGATTGGTTACTCCAGATCTTGTAAAGCACGCCTCGTCAGTAAACAATATTTTTCTACAAGAATTTGGATCACGGATTCCTTTGTTTCTAATAAATTGACAAAATGTAAGCCGCATGGGGGGATCCGTCGGTAAAAATTCCTGGACTTTTTGCACGTGATATGGATGTAACAACTGTTCTTTTTAAACCTCATTGACAATCGTTTTAGGAACATGTAACTCACGTTCTAAGCGACGGGTTCTGGTACTTGGTTCTTCTTCAACTCTTTCCAGAATGTTCTCTTCTGTTTCCACAGTTCGAGTTGTTCGCATACGACCCCTGCCTTCAAATTTTTTCTCAAAGCTGCCCGTTTCCCGAAGATGACGCTCGATATTGGCAAATGTTTGGTGGTTTGGTATTCGACGGTTAGGAAATCTCTCCATGTAAACCCTAACACTCTGACGCCCATTTCCTTGACAAAACCCGTATACCAGGAGCCTGTCAACCTTTTCAGAGTTCGTATAATTTTCCATGTTTAATGGTAAAATGAACATGTAATTCAAGAATGTTGATCGTCATTTTCATAGACTGGTGACAATTTGTCAATAATTGTCAAATTATTAAATGCCATAGCAACAAGGTCACTAAAAAAATTATTGTTACAGGTAATTTGATTTTAATTTTATTACTAATGTTAATAATTATTCATGTATGCAGGTAATTGTAAATATTTTTTTTCTGGCAAAACAGCTCATCCAACGAAAAATATTAAAGAGGTAAAATAGCTTCTAAATACATCCAGTCACTCGACAAAAATATCTGGGTTGTCATAACGCCGTTGATATAAAAAATCAGGAGAAACGTTGACGTGTTATATCACTTTTATAACACTTCCACTTATTTACAGCCGGTGACTATACTACTACAAAACGTCATTTTATAGTATTAGTCTACATACTAAAAATCATTAAAATCGATTAGCAGGTTTTCACGTAAGTTAGGAAAAACCAATATTTTTACAAATTTTTGACGTCGTTTACCGGCTAAACGAGACAATTTTGGATATAATTAAGTCGGCTTAGATCGACCTATTTTGACGTCAGGAGTCTGTCGTCAAACGTTGTACACGTGTTTTCCGGACACCCTGTATAAGACGGAATATAGGAACATATCAGCCACATGCTGATAACCATGAGTACGACACCCAATCAAGAATAAATATAGTACCCCACTACTGGCGCCTTAAGAGGTGTCAGGACGGTCCTGGCTATTATTGGCCAGTCAAGTTTTTTAACCATCTGCCTGACAGCTTAAAAATTTTACCCTTAAATATTTTTAAAAACAAATTTAAAAGGATATTAGTGAGAAAGGCCTCTTATAGTTTTAGTGAATTTTTAAACTTTACATTTTAGTTTATACAAATTTTAATGTGTTACTACTTAGTATCGTTTTTTTTTTAACATAGTTGATTGCTGTATTGTATTTTTTTTTTCTTTTTATAGTGACGTCTTTTGTTCTTTTTACAATGCATTCATGTAAAGATATATCAATTAGTGTGTTATTTTTTTTATCTTTTGAAATGGCAGATTATATTAGACTTAGACTATTATTGTAATTTTGACGTGTGAAAACTTTTTTTGTAACTTATCACGAAATATATTGAGTATAGAGTATTGAGTATTAAAAAGTGACTAAGGATTAGGTGGCGTATTGCAAATTTAAATATATGGGGTGGGGCACATTTTAATTACATTTTTTTGGTATAGATATGCGGGCCCCTTTTTACAAATTATTTATTAAATATGACTAGACTGTGAAGCATTCTTCTTTCCCTCATATTGAACCAACCGATGTCCTTCATTTTAGCACTCGCTCCTCTATCGTATTTTCTTATACAACCTAACATCCATACACAGCTGTTCTGAATAAATTAAATGCGTCTGGCATCCCGTTCTAAAAGACATCGACCATATAGCATATCTCAGAAGGTGAATTGTGATAAGACCAGACCACCGCATAACAAATTTCCTAAGGCTTGTATTTAAAGGATCGCTGAATAAAAATTAGTTTTAAATTAACAAAAGCTTTCTTAATGTGTTGCGTAAGCCTAAAATTATTGCCAAGTAAAAGTGCAAGGTTCCTGGCAAGAGCTGAGCAGTTCCATACCTCATTATTTAGGGTGATGCGAAGCAGGTTTTGTTACTCGTCTTGACACTGGGCACTTCCAAAAAAAATAACTTGACACTTTTTTGGATTTAATTCAAGGCAATGGTTGGTAGAGAACTTCAACAGTACTTCGAGGTCACTTGATAATCTGTCATTTGCCTCAAGGCTATTAAAAAAAAAAAATATTTTTAATGATATTTTTATAAACAGTGTTACTTAATGTTATGTGCTTTTTTTAATGGGTGATTTCTTGACCATTAAGTCGAAAAGATACCAACATACAGCATTGGCAATTACAATGAACAATAACGGGGAAAAAGGAGAACGTATGCACCACTTCAATAAAGAAAGTAAAAAACCTTGTCGTGTCATAACCTGCGCTCTCCTTCCACTATCAAGGCCCCGCTTCTCTGGTCAGCTATACCAGAATCTTGCCGATCAGCCGCGACATGCCGAAGACAAATATGTAGCGCTTTTAACAAAATTAAATCAATTATTCAGACATGTAATATACCTTCACTTAATACGGGTACAAACTTGCAGCAACCTCACCCTCAAAACCATCATCATGGAACGATTAAGGTTAGATTGCCTAGTCTAAACATAGCTTCTTTTTCGGGAAAATACAAAGATTGGCAGTTATTTATTATTACCTCCGGTGTTTACAACGGCCTAATTTAAAAGTCTATTACAAATCGTTGGAATTTGTAATAATATTACTTTAGTATACTTAATATTATTTTAGAGTGGATATGTACCAGTTATATACAAAAAATGTCTTGCGCTGTTTTGGATAATATAACTTGTCAGTTACCTTACACATCTGTTGATACTAGTAAAATACATATTCGTAGTATCGAATTGGCGGATTCACTCTACTACCATGCGAGCAAAAATTGTTTTCATCCAGAAGACCTTGGACTGAAAAACGTAGGGCTTGCTTTAGCTCACAATTAAGGTGGACGATATATCTAACCAAATCTAGATTAAAATTGTGTCAAATGGTATTTACTGACACCCAACAAGCATTAAGGTCTACCGCTAAGCAGTACAGCCTTAGATACAACGCAAACTTCGGTGATAATAATTTTTGCTCGCACGGTATAACCCTTCAAAAATTGATATGTTGGTTGTTGCTAACTTTTACTGTGATATATCTACTTCTTCCGGAATTAATAAAACTTTATTTATTTATTTATCGACGAGCAAGATCCAATTACAGTTTTTAATTAGCAAATTAATAATAAATATTTTACCAGTTAAAAGAAAAATAAAATAACTCAAACCTAAATTAGCCCTTATATACTAATACAATACTATAATCACATTAAAAGCCTAGAAACATATTTCTTAAAGGAAACGAGAGAAGCAGTGGCGGATTTAAGGAAAAAAGCCCAGGCGGCGATTTCCTAAGAGGGGCCCAGTTGTTCGGTACATTAAATAAATTAAGTGATAAATTGTGAAGTGAAGTCAAAAATTTTTATTGAATACAGAAAAACAGAATCATGTAACTTTGAATCCTCGTCGTGCTTTTCGTTCAGCAAAAACTTCCATCGCAGAATCCAAATTCAGTGAATTTGCCACTGATCTTTCGATGTAGAGAATACAGAAATTGTTCAGTGTGTCTTCAGCCAGATTAGCTCGACGATATTCTTTGACTATTTTTAAGTCATTTGTAGGTTAAAGGACGGGTAGATATTTTATATATTGATGGTGGAAATGAAATTTTCGTTCAATACTTACTATGTAATTATACTATCCTGTTTTCAGGGAGAAACGTACATTTGTCAGAATCGAGGTTAATTCATGTTGACTATTAAACGCGCTAGAGTTCTTACAGTCAGTACAACCTACGGATATTATTGATATGAAAATGTCTCAGTCTGCTTATCCTGTTTCGTAGTTTTGATGATTAATACAATACAAAAACACAAAAAGCGTTCGCGATATCAGTAACGTGTCACTTTAGATGCTTTGTTATGAAGAAACATGGCAACACATCGAGCCATTAAGTATAGCATCAGACAAGTAGCGACACTTGGCGTCAAAGACTACTGACAAAAATACTTTCAAATAATGGACGTTCAATTGTATGGCGCTAGACTCCGCTAGAGTGAACCATTTTTCGAAAAAGTTAGTCAACATCTTTGTATCTTAGGTTTGAAAGTGGTTCATGCTTTTATGCTATAAAATGCAACATATGCTTCTATGTTATGTTTTTTTGATGTTGTAATAATGAAAACTGTTCTATGTACATTACACGAACGATAAGTGAGGATATTTCGAGTTAGTCAAATTTCTTGCTACAGTAGATTTTACATTCTACTTGAGAATGTGGAGTACAAGCTTTTCTGCTGTAAGGGCCGGGGGCCCTTTGACCATTCTTTCGGGGGGCCCAGGCGGCTAATGTCAATTTAGCCATTCCTTAAATCCGCCACTGGGAAGTGTTAAAAAGTCATTGGTAATTCTGTTTCCATTATAAACAATTCTAGGTATGGGAGAGGATTTATTGTAGTTGTACCTATGATAGTCAAGTGCAAAAAGAAGATGATTTCTTGTGTCCCTTGGTGGAACGCGAAAGTTAATCCGATTTAAAAGATCTGGGCATTTAATTATTCCAGTCACTAATTTAAATAGAAAATATATATCAAATTTGATTCTACGTTCAGAGAGCGAGTTCAAATTCAATCTCCGCCTCAGACCATCATAGGAGTCGACAGACAACCTAAATTTGTATGAAATGTACCTAACACATTTTTTTTTCTACCTTTTCGATGATTAATGAAGATTATAAATAAGTAGGGACCCAAATGGCTGTCCTGTGGCACACCAGATCTAACGGATATCTGCTGTGAAACAAATTTCGTTTACTTTAACAAACTGTTTTCTATTACCTATATAAGTTATTAGCCACTTAAGTAAGGCTCCATGAAAACCAAAGCATTCCAGTTTATGTGCCAGAATATCCAGACCCTTTATTTTGATTCAGATTTAGAATACTGTCAAAAATCTCTCCCGAAGTGACAAACGAAATTCAAGTGCAAATCACTGTTATTAGTGTAATCTGTCAAATCGTTATATAATCAACATCAAGTTTAAATACATTTTGAAAATGTGACCTAAATACTTCTACTATTAACTGCCCATCCGTTCCCGTCTGCCTGTCCACATGTATACAACTAGGGATATCACTGCTCCCCTTCCTTTAAGTCAGAAAATTCCAAAACTTTCTTACGCCATTATCCAAATCATTCTCAACGTTTCGAATATAATTAAGATAACAAGTATGCCGTAAAATATTACATTGCGATCTCAAGAGAGAAAACTTTTTATAGTGGCACCACAAATTAGTTTGTTTATATTTTTTGTGACATTTTTTCTTTTCGAAAATTAGGTTTTTGAGCTCATTTGAATACCATTTAGGGAACTTTAGATTTTTCAGACGGTTAACAGGAACAAACTGGCTAATCCCACAGTTCAGTAACTCATCAAAAATGCTCTTCACTTCATTCACGTCCTTAATGGATCCTATAACATTGACCCAATCAATTGAATGATAAAAGTTGTTTAGACCAATATAATCAGTCCTACCAAAGTCATAAGAGTAAGTATCATACTGCAGATTTTCAGGCTGAACTGAACAGGGCACATCAACTGCTAAGGTAGGATGGTGCCTATCACAGGGAAGTAACCACTTATGCGCAATGTTCACAGAAACAGACTTATCATGCGCAAATACTAAGTCTAACATTGCATTATTGGCATTTAGAATGGCATTCACTTGAAAAAGCTGGTTATAGACAAGGCAGTCAATAAGCGATATAACAACTTCTCTACCGTCAAACGATGCACACACGCCCAATTCGTCATGTATCCAATTAACATGTGGTAGGTTATAATCGCCCAGCAAGCACAGTTTATGGTCCGGATATTTATGCAGCAAAGTGTCAATAGTAAAACAATGAGCCTGGACAACATCAACGGATAGTGGTTGAGGTGTATAAACTAAGTACTAACTAACTAACCTGAACTGAAGTAGAAAAGACAATCTTCGGTGTATCCTTAAGATATTTGATAGTCAAATTATTTTCACCATTATTAAGTCGGTTCTGTAACTGTTCTGCGCTTTCGATCTTCCATCTCCTTGAAGGCGTTACCATAGACTGTCTCTCCGGGTACTCCAACATTTAATGGTTCAACGGACTTTCAAAGTTCTTCAACGGTTTGTTTCAGAATGGTAACTTCATCTTCTAATCTGTTAATTATGTTACTTTTGTCTCGAGACAATTATCGAAGTTCATGCAAGGTATCGCGTATTTCACTTCTCTAATCCACCATGATGAATAACATTTTAGAAATCAAGGAAATGACATCTTTATTACTTGCATTGCTTTTACTTTGGAGAGTGGTAACCTGATTTTTAATTTCCGTGATGGAAGGATAGATTCTTCTGTAGCAGTTTTGCGTGCGCTATTTTTTGTGTTAGCAATTGATCTTAGATTGCTATTGGAGGTCGAGGCTTTCGACTGGTCGTTATTGCTGGAAGCATGACCCAAGGAAACTCGCTTTACTACGCTTGCCTTACAATTTTTGCATTCCTAATCATGGGTTTCAGTTTTTTCAAATTGTTGCCATATCTTGTTAAACTCGGTAGTGCTAAGTCCTGAGCAACCCTTGTGTATCCAGTAACAGCAGGTTTTGCATTCTAGTGAGTGTTGATTCGACTTAATATCGCGTTCGCAGAAAGGACACACACAGCGATCCGGAGTGTGGCGGTTTATCGGGCTATTTATAAACTTTAGTATATGCCAATCCAATAGACAATCGAGAAAATGATTAATTTTCATTGTCGCGAAATAAAAACTAGTGTTGAGGCATTGTGGGGGGTCCAACAATGTTCAATTCTTAGTGCTCGTAATGAACCGACACAATATTATTCAATAAAAACCATATTGAACAAAAATGTATTTTTTTCTCGTAAACAGTTCATTTTATCAATGTCGATCAAGAGTTTTTTTTTAGTTTAAGGTTTAAGCTGTTCAAAGATATTATTGTTGTGCCTTTGTCTTATAGGGTGTAAAAAAAATAGCTGTGTTAGAGCTAGTCCGTCCCTGGCAAACTAAATAAGCCGAATGTGATTTAAAATTACCCATTTTAAGGAGACTTACCTAGTAACCATCATATTGAAAAATTATTAAATTACACTTAGTACTTCAAAAGTTATTTAAAAACACACGATTGCCATAGGCGTCCTTTTTGGGCCCGTATCACAGATCGAAACAAATTCTTATTCGTTGTTTGTGCACACCCTTCGATTCTGAATACTTATCCCAAAAAGTGTCGTCCTAATCCCTCGTCGCTCCGCTCCTCGTGATTTAAACTTGCCGCTCGGGCAATAATGATGGCTGTCTAAACCTTGGTTAATAATATACTATTTCATCTCAGGCAAACATACTAATATATATTCTATGAGTTTGTGTCCTATCATTTTTTTCTGGAGGTCGGCAGTGTCATTTGGAGGTGATGGAGGCCCATTCTCGCTTTTCTCTGTATCACTAGGTGAAGAGAAGGAATGCCAATAATGCGTTCCATAGCTGCAGAAGGGGTCGATTTCATTACCTCTGTTATAACTAAGCAAGCTAGTCTCTGAAGACTTCGTAGCTTCAGTATAGAGGTTTTTTGCAAGACCACCAGACCACGGATGCATATGTTATTGAGGGTATCACTACTGTGGTGTATATCCAGTGCACCATCTTGGGTTATAAACCCCAATTTTTTTTTCCGTACATTCTTCTTTCGGATTAACGGATTTTTTTTTCATGTGGCTGTTCCAAGTAAGTACCTCGCCATTTTCTAACGCTCTTTCCACTTTTTTTTACTAATTGGTAGAGTGCCGTTTCTGTTGATCTGCCAGTTCTGAAGGCATGCTGGTCTTGATGGAATGGTCCATCGCCCATTACATCGTCCCTTATACAGTGTGTCCCAAAAGTTCCGCAATGTCCAATTATCTCACGAACCTTTTGGACACGCTTTATGAAATTTGGAACCTAGAGGGAATACAACATTCTGCGTTCGCTGGAAGTACCGGCGACGTTGCCAGATGTTCCACTTTCGAGAAATCATAGTCAACTTTTTATTTTTAAATGGTATACCCACTTTTTTTTTTTTTAGTGGATTCTATGCTTAATTTGCTCTATGCTGGTACCAAAATTTCAGGTTCCGAAATTGAAAGTAAGTTCAAATAAATGGTTTTTCTCAGAGCAGGTAATAGGTACCTATCCCGTTCTGACATCTACCTTTTCCAATGTGTTGCAGGTTGGACACTGTGACAATTGGATTCGACGTATAGGTAATTTTAATAAATAATTGTCACAACCGATTAGGTTAATAGACAAGAGAAAATTCTTTCTATTTCTGAGAAATCAGATTGAAAAAAAATCAAAGGCTTCAAACAATTTATTTTAAAACAATATCCAAAAAATCTGTAGTTAACAAAACAGTAACTTTAAAACGAAAACTATATAATTAAATGCTCAAAATGTTTTCCTTGTACTTCTTGACAATACGCCAGGTTATAATAAAATCTCTGAAGAACATTTTGTGTAATTTCTTCCGTAATTTGATCAGCTTCATTTAATATTCGCTGCTGCAAGTCTTCTATATTTTCAGGTTTAGTTTAAATGACCCCAAAAGAAGTAGTCTAATGGTGATAGGTCAGGGGACCTAGCGGGCCATTCTATGAAACCTCTCCTGCCAATCCATCTATTTGGAAAAGTTAAATTTAAATAATCACGAACCTGCCGACCATAGTGTAGAGGGGCCCCATCTTGTTGAAACCATACATTTTGGTAGTTTGGACCAGCCAAATTTCTAATTTCAGGAATAATTAAGTTTCGAAGCATTTCTAAATATCTTTCGGAAGTCAGGTTTCCTTCAATGAAAAACGGACCAACTATGTCGGTTCCAAATATTCCAGCCCACACATTAACTTTTTGTGGATACTGGGTACGCACTTCCCGTAGCCAATGGGGATTTTTATCACTCCAGTATGTGCAATTATGGCGATTTACAACGCCATGGAGCATAAATGTTGCTTCGCCCGAAAACACAATGTTTTTTGAGAAGTTGGGATCTTGATCAATTTTGTACATCATTGTCTCACAAAATTCAACCCTTCTGTCGAAATCGTCTTCAAAAAGTTCCTGTACTAGGTGAATTTTGTAAGGGCGAAATTTTTTTTCAGCTAAAATTCTTTCAACCGATGACTTACTAATTTCTAGGCCGGTTTTTCTCAATGAACAATGGGGATTTTCAACAAAAGACTGTAAAACATCTAAGCTTCTTTCTTCATTTGTGGCTGATTTTGGGCGGCCAGATCTAGGTTGCTCTTTTAAGCTGCCAGTATTCTCAAACCTTTTTACTATTCTCTGAACGGTTGATGCAGCGATTGGATGACGATTTGGAAATGAATTGTTAAATAAAATAGCAACCTCTGTGTATGGCTTCACACGATCTGCATAACCGCGCATCATAATTAATGTAGTTTTCTCCCTTTCAGTTAAATAAACCATTTTAGACCGTGATTTTAAACTCGATAATTTTAGACAGTTATTAATGTTATGTATTATTAATGTATTTTGATTGTCATTGTCAGTGTCCAACCTGCAACACATTGGAAAAGGTAGATGTCAGAACGGGATAGGTACCTATTACCTGCTCTGAGAAAACCCATTTATTTGAACTTACTTTCAACTTCGGAACCTGATATTTTGGTACCAGCATAGAGCAAATTAAGCATGGAATCCACTAAAAAAAAAAAAGTGGGTATACCATTTAAAAATAAAAAGTTGACTATGATTTCTCGAAAGTGGAACATCTGGCAACGTCGCCGGTACTTCCAGCGAACGCAGAATGTTGTATTCCCTCTAGGTTCCAAATTTCATAAAGCGTGACCAAAAGGTTCGTGAGATAATTGGACATTGCGGAACTTTTGGGACACACTGTATGTTAATCTAGCAGTGTTTCTAGTGTTTTAAGTACGAATGACATCAGGCTGATAGGCCGAAACGCCCAGCGGTCGAGTAGTTTGGGCCCGTTTTTTGGTATGAAAACTACCTTGGTCATCCTCCATGTTCTCGGAATGAGGCCTAAGGCTAAGCTGACTTTTAGTGTTAGTTAAACACATTTGCTAATGAGAAGACCAGAGATCTTGCTGGGCAAATTCCGTCAGGTCTTTGTTATTTCTACAGTTCACCTTATGTGCGATCTGTCAATTTTCCCGGGATGCTCGGTTGTTGTTGTTTGTTCCGTCTGGTACTTGAAGTTTCCAGACGTCTGGTGGTGTTCTTAGCGTGGTTCATGTGGGAAAGTGGACCCGAGAAAAGTTCGGTCATCAGCAGTTGCCCATTAGTGTTGCACGTCCCTGTCACTGAAACCAGGGAGTTATAGGCTAATTATATTATTCCAGAAAATTTTTCGGAGTCTGGCACATGCTTGGGTGTCTTCAATGCTTTCTCAGTGACCCTTCTCAGCTCTTGTTTATACTCAGGGATGTCTTGTATTCATACCAGTTCTTTTTCCTGTGTTTTCTGACTTATCTTTTTTATTTTCTCTAGGTCGGGTCCCTCTAGAGGAATTTAGGACTTATATTGTGCTTTTTATGACAGACAGTTTCCGCTCTAGATCTATGTAGTAATTTCCTTTTACGAGGGTTCCTAAAAGTTTTACAATCTCGTTTAATACACGTTAAGTCGAACCTTATGTGTCTGTGAATTATTTATTACATATTACAAATCTGATCTGAATAACTTTCCTCAAAGAGACATGCCAATTATTGTTAACAAAGTTACCTATTCTTGCATAATTAAAGCCATTGTTAATACAAGTACTAGAGTAGGTACTAGTACTATACTACTACACAAAGTTGGCACACAAGACGATTAAAATCCGAAAAAAAAAGAAAATTAGGAATGCCGAAACATCTCAAACTATAATAAGCACCTAATAAAATTACGTACCGGTGTAATGAAATATAAACAGAAATTTATGCAAATTTATACAATGCTTATTATTAGGTAATAAGTTTTTCTTTGTCTAACGAAATGTTTTGCAATATGTGTTTATATGTATTATTATGTATATTTCACTAAGCCATAATTTAAATTATTATTGCTGAGCTGTTCGAGTTTATTTCCATAAAGCTTCTAAAGGTGTTGTATTTAGCCGCTTTAACTTTGCTATGGGAAAAACTTTTTAGACAAAAGGACAACCCGACCCAGTCACAACAGCCACCACTTAAACATACAGGATGCCTAAGAATATTACACTTAAACATCGCAGGACTTAACTCGAGCGTTCTGGAGTTCCAAGTCCTACTCGAAGTACTCAATCCAGATGTTATCTGTATCACCGAGCACTGGTTTTTGACGGCTAATGATATTCAACAAGTACACCTTAATAATTATATGCTTGTCAGTTTTTCCACTAGGACGACCTGTATCAGGGGTGGAACAGCTATTTTTGTAAAAACGCATCTACAGGCATCCGACAAACAAACGACGACAAGCAGCATTGACAAAAGCAGCAAATTTTCTTGTTCTGAACTGAATATCAATAATAGGATATTTACTATCATTTGTATTTATAGGTCGCCGAGCGGCAACGCAGATGAGTACTTTAATTGCATCACAAGCCCTCTTGAAGAAATATATTGCACTAAAAAATCTCTGATTGTCCGTGGTGATTTCAATTTCCATTTCAATAAGGATGATGATGATGATGCCACAACTATGATTCATATGTTTTCAACCTATGATCTGACCTCACATGTCAGAGGTGTAACAAGGCCTGCATCCCAAAATCAGTTGGATAATGTATTCAGTAATTTGAATTGCTCTGTAACAGGTAACATGGATAAAACTAAAATATCAGATTACTGCCAATACATTGATTTCAAAATAAATATTGTAAAAGAACAAAAATTCGGTAAAAAAAGGTACTTCACAGAGTCAAACATTAACAGATTTAAGAACTCTCTTGGCGGGGAAAACTGGGAAGGTATGCTTTGCGCAAACGAACCTAACGCAAAATATGACGAGTTTGAAAATATTTTTAACTATTACTTTGCTTCTTGCTTCCCCCGTGTTACATTTAGGATTAATTATACTAGTAAAAAATGGGTAACCCGTGAAATAAAACAATATTCTGAAAAAATAATAGATTTGTATCTGCTATACACGGTGTCCCATATAAGAATGCACACTACAGGGATCTCGTAAACCACAGGAGATACAGAGATGGTTAAATTAGAGAAAAGTTGCGCTTTGCTTAACCCTTCAAAGTCACGATTCGAAATTTAAAAAAATCCGCATACTTCCGAAGATATTTGCGAAAACCCGAATTTTCCCGATTTCGTTTTTATTTTTTTCTGACTATTTAAAAAGATATGACAAAATAAATTTCACATTCTCATTGCCACTTTTTCTGCTCTACAAGCCGGCGTTCTTAGATTTTTAATACGACGTTTCGTTTTTTCGCAACCATCATTAACTTCAATTTTTTAAATAGTCGAAAAATTTTGTGTTCTCCCTAAAAAAATCTAACTTTAATTCTAAATCCCACGACATATCGCTTCTTACATTTATCTGACGTTTTGGACGAAAAAATCATCATCATTATTATTTGATGATTATTACGAAGGAACGAAACGTCGGATCAAAAATTTGATTAGGTAGAGGAGAAAAAATTACAGAGGAATGTGGTGGAATGTTTAAAATTTCAAGAATGCGTAGATTTTTTTCTGATTCTACTGTAAGAGATAGATTAAAATAATTTTACATTCTTATTGTCTTTTTCTCCTCTACAGCATGACGTCATTCAATTCTTGATTCTACGTTTTGGCTTTTCTCGACCATTATCAACTTTTTTTAAAATAATCCCAAAATTTTAAGCTTTAACTATTATTAGAGCAAGTAAGCAAAATGTTATTATCAAATAATTAATTGCGAGTTATTCCAGTTACAGCGTCTTGAAATAGTAGGCTTTGAAACGCATTTGTTTAAATAAATCATGGCGATCTGTCAGTATTGCCGATAAATCGAAATTTTTACGGAAGGAAGTAGATTTAGTTCGGAAATTACCGATTGAATTTAAACTTTTTCTTGTCTTGTGATAGTGTGAGTGTTTTTTAATGATGGCACATTTTTCAAATGAAGAAAAATCGGACATGTTATGTTGTTATATTGAAAGCCATAAAAATTGTTGCTACGCTGAAAGGCAATGTTTGCTCAAATATCCAGAGCGACGCCAACCTAATATATCAATTTTTAAAAGACTTCTCACAAACCTAAGGGAATATGGCGCATTTCAAAAACCAGAGTAAAGACGAACGATCTAGAAGAACATTAACCGTTTTGTTGGCTGTACAAGAAGAAGATACTGTGGGATTAAGATCAATCGAAAAAGAGCACAATGTTCCTAAGTCTCAAAGGATACTCCACAAGGAAGGTTTTCGTCCATTTAAATTCCGGATTTGTACTAGTTTAGTACCTGGTGATCAACAGCGCAGAATGATTTTCTGCGAGTGGCTGACTAGAATGTGTGATGAAAATCGTGAATTTCCAAAAACTCTTTGGTCAGACGAAAGTTATTTTTGTAACAATGGAATTTTTAATCGACACAATCGACATTTTTGGGCAAAGCATAATGAACATCGTGTACGACCATTGAGGCACCAGCAACGCTTTGGCTTTAATGTGGGGTGTGGTATTTTAGGAACAAGGATTATCGGACCAATAATTTATGAAGGTACTTTAAATGCAGAAAGATATTTCCAGTTCTTGAATAACGATATTGAAGATTTTCTTGATAACATTCCTCTGGCAGAAAACAACAGTATTTGGTTTCAGCAAGATAGGGCACCTCCCCATAATTCTCGAAACAACATTGAATATCTAACAGAACGTTTCCAGAACAAAGTAATCGCCACTAATGGCCCCATAAGATGGCCTGCACGATCTCCCGACATCACTCCGTTGGATTTTTTCTTGTGGGGCTTTCTCAACGATGAAGTCTAATTGAAAACGTACGAAAATGTAGAACAACTTAGAGCCGAGGTTCAAGCCGCTATTGCAAGGATAACTCCAATGATGCTAGGAAACGTAATGAATGAAATTGTTTACCGTTGCTACGTTTGTTTAGAGAATGAGGGAGGACTTTTTGAACATATGAATAAATAAGATTGTTTCAATGAACATTTTGTAGCGTAAAAATAAAATATTTTGCTTTTTGATAATAAAATTTTGGGATTATTTTAAAAAAGTTGATAATGGTCGAGAAAAGCCAAAACGTAGAATCAATAATTGAATGACGTCATGCTGTAGAGGAGAAAAAGACAATAAAAATGTAAAATCTATTTTAATCTATCTCTTACAGTAGAATCAGAAAAAAATCTACGCATTCTCGAAATTTTAAACATAAATTTTGACAATTAATTTTTTTCTGATTTCACAAAAGGAGAGGTCAAAATAAAAACCACATTCCTATGTAATTTCTTCTCCTCTACATGATAACGCAATTAAATTTTTGATCCGACGTTTCGTTCCTTCGTAATAATCATCAAATAATATTGATGATGATTTTTTCGTCCAAAACGTCGGATAAATGTAAGAAACGATATGTCGTGGGATTTAGAATTAAAGTTAGAATATTTTAGAGAGAACGCAAATTTTTTCGACTATTTAAAAAAATGAAGTTAATGATGGTTGCGAAGAAACGAAACGTCGTATTGAAAATCTAAGAATGGCGGCTTGTAAAGCAGAAAAGGTGGCACTGAGAATGTGAAATTTATTTTGTCATATCTTTTTAAATAGAGTCAGAAAAAAATAAAAACCAAATCGGGAAAATTCGGTTTTTTCCAAATATCTTCGGAAGTAACCGGATTTTTTTTTAGATTTCGAATCTTGACTTTAAAGGGTTTAGCAAAGCGCAACTTTTCTCTAATTTAACCATCTCTGTATCTCCTGTGGTTTACGAGATCCCTGTAGTGTGCATTTTTATATGGGACACCGTGTATAAACGAACTGGTAGCCAACACTTATACACTCAATACAAAGCTGAAAGAAGGGAGTACAAACGATTTCTCTCTGACCATAAAAAAAGCTTTAAATGAAAATAGACTTTCCAATTCATCAAATAAAATAAAATGTGCCTGGAACATAATAAGCCAGGAAACTAATAAAAACTTCCATTTAGAAATCGCTTTAAAAACACAAAATAGTTTAATTACAAGTAACCCTAACACAATTGTAGACATGTTTAGCAATTTTTTTAATGTTCCCAAATATTTGAATAATAATGGCAATAAAAATAATATAATCGAGGATAACATAAATAACACACATGATGATCAGTACAATGTTCTTGATAAGTGGTATCCATGTACAATTAAAGAAGTAAAAACAATAATAAAAGGCCTACCCAATAAATATTCAGCTGGTGTAGACGATGTACCCATTGTCCTTATCAATCATGCTGTGAATCATATTGCCAAGCCCCTCTGTAAACTTATTAATAGATGTCTTGCAACCGGAATTTTTCCCGATAAGCTTAAAAGTTGCTAAGGTTGTCCCTATTTTTAAAAAGGGGCCTAAACAAGACATAAGCAACTATCGACCTGTCTCGATACTGCCCGCGCTTTCGAAGGTCTTTGAGAGGGTTATCTATAAAAGGTTGCTCGAGTATGTGGTATCCAATGAGATGCTCTCAGAATCCCAATTCGGTTTTTTACCCAAGAAGTCAACACAATTGGCAATTTTCAGGACGGTTACATACATGGTCGAGCGGCTGGATAGAAAGCAATCAGTGTCTGGGCTATTTTTCGACCTCTCTAAGGCCTTCGACACTGTGGATCACCAAAAACTTATCGAAAAACTCAGCACTTTTGGGATAAAAGGTTTATGCAGTAAATTATTAGAGTCTTACCTT
Organism: Polydrusus tereticollis; assembly: GCA_963920685.1. Lineage (NCBI taxonomy): Eukaryota > Metazoa > Arthropoda > Insecta > Coleoptera > Curculionidae > Polydrusus > Polydrusus tereticollis. The sequence goes on from OY987335.1 coordinate 56,456,176, forward strand.
ACTAAAAGAAAACAAACATTATGTGTTTCGCAAAATTTTATTGAGTACTATTCAGCGATAACAGATGTGATCCAGGGAGTCTCCCAGGGATCCATTCTTTGCCCCATCCTGTTTCTGTTGTATGTGGATGGCTTGTCGGTCCTGCTGGATGCTGACCTTGTGTCTCAGTAAGCTGATGACACTGCAGCAGTTCACGCTGCTGGCACGGTGTCCGCACTGTCGGGGAGCTGCTCGCGTACTGCGGAGCGGATGGGATAATGGTGTGACAAAAACTTTCTTAAATTAAATGTTCAAAAAACCAATTTAATGACTTTTCGTAGAGCGGGCTTTGCTAGTGAATCCTTATATTTTTCCTTGAATGGTACATCGATACAGGAAGTTGAGCAGACCAAATTTCTTGGTGTGACACTTGACCCCACCTCAAACTGGGCTCAACAAATAAAGAATACGGCAGCCAAAATTATTAGTCACTGTGCAGCTATGAGGAGGCTCAGAGATGTTCTGTCTCTAGAAACCTTAAAAGCTTTTTATTTCGCCTCAGTGCAATCTATAATCTCCTACAGCGTAATGTTTTGGGGAGCCCCGGTAAACGCCAAGAGAGTTTTTATAGCTCAGAAAAGAACAATTCGTTGCATGTGTAAATTACACCCACGAATGTCATGTAGACCATTTTTTATAAAACTAAAAATCTTAACAGCATCTTCTTTATACTTTAAAGCGTTAGTCTTGTTTATAAAGAAACATCAAAATCTATTTATAAGTAATAATGACAATGCTGCAGAGAATGCAATGCAAACAAGAGGTAGGCAGGACCTCGCTATTCCTCTACATTATTCAACTTTTTATAAAAAGGGTTCATACTATCGAGCTGTAAAGGCAAATGGAATGTTGCCAAGGACAATCAGGGATATATTGTCTGCATCGTTTCAAAAAAGAGGTACATGCTTTTGCATTACAAAGACAGTATTACTCATTTGACTTTGTCAGGTGAACCTATAGTAATATCACTTATTATTAATTTTATTTTATTTATTTATTTATTTCACAAAATTTCACAATATGTATTATTATTGTTTACTTTATAAGGATCTCAGATCTATTTTACCTGACGTTGCTTTTGCATTCTTGTAATGACCTGTCGGCAATAAAATGTTTGTATTTGTATTTGTATTTATTTGTGTATTTGTACTTCTAACCCAACTGTTTTGCAATACGTATATAGAGGGATGTAAGCGTATTTACCTTTGTGGAGGCAAATGAGCCTTGCTCTAGCATCCAAATTTCTGAAGAAGTTGACATTCCGACTAACAGTTAGACACATTTTAAAAATATAACGGGTATAAATCCCTACAAATTGGAAGTAACTTGAGAAATTTTCTCAGAGATGGGGCAAAAGGAGTTGTTTTGAGGTTATGAAGGAGAAAATGATGTGAATGAAAATTTGAAAAATGTAGAGTAATAGATCGAAACAAAACCAGAAGAGCAAGAGAAAGCATAACAGTATTTAAAACTGAACAAAGTTACGTGTAAGTGCAAGGAATTTACGTCGATACAAAAATTCATACAGGGTAATCTTAGAAGAACATATCAAATCAAATAAAAAAACATTTATTTGTCAAACAATGACAATTCATAAATAGTTAAATGGTTTAAGAACCTATTTATACCTTTTGTGACAAGATTGAACTGTATCACGATTATGTGAAAACCGTTAGTTCTGCACTCATATAATATGAATGCAGAATGGCACAGCCCATTTAAAAAATACGTTTTTCAAAGTGCTTTCAATTTCATATCACACTAACCTATTATTAACCTATATTCACTAACCTATTTATATTCAAGAATGGGAATACATATCGCATTAGTGAAAACCCCCGGATCTAAATATTTAGGTAATGTTATTCCAGTCACGGGATCTGTAAAGGATATAAAATAATGGATGTGCAAAAAAATTCAAAAATACATTTTTTTTATTTAGTATACACATACATACATATTATTTAAGTACGTATTTTGTGGCACCTAAAGATAAAGTCTTAGATGATCGAAATTTAGGACAATAAACAACGTTTAACTTGTTGTTACTAGCCCATTTCAAAATTCAAAAAGAATTGAAAATGTCGACTTTTTTTATCCACCCTAATGGTCATTATAATCCTTGAGTCGCCCAGGTATTGACCCCAAAAAAGAATGTGCATGTCAACTTCCAGGAAATTTTGTTAGCAGGATGGTTCTCCCGCACACAATGCCAGGCAAGCCCAGCAATGTTTGGCAATAACTTTCTGAGCGGCTCATTTGCAACCTAGGCTAGTGATTGCAGTTTACCGATAATTTTAATTTCTTTTTCTTTCTCAGTGGTAATTTACCGATGTTTTTGGGAATATTTGAAGTAACTCAAATGACAACCACGTACCAAAATTTCATTGCTCCCACAGTTGTAAATAAAAAATAATAAGAAGGTGAGGGGGACTTCATGGACGAACTCTATAATATTATATTAACATCATATCTTTGGTATTTATATGTGTTTTTTTAATATATTTAAAAAAACAATTGTGTTCTTGGTTTGGTACTTCCCCTGATAGGCCTAACCCCATTACGTATAAATCGAAATCGGGGTATTACCTATTAGGTACCTAACTACAGCTCTGAACATTACGAGTTAAGCCAAGAGCTTCACAGATTTACAGCTAGATGGCAAATAATGCATAAATCGTTTTTAAGATTTACTAGTAAAGAAATTTGCTGGGTAAAATTACCGTTACCGCACTTTAATCGCTACCCGAGGCACCATACATACCATAGACATATAATAAAAGAATACATACCATCGCCGGGCTTCACTCAAACGTATTTTATTTTGCGGGCCATTTAACTTAACCTACGGCCACCGTCATGACAGGCCTATAAATTTAGAAGAGTTAATGGCCAAAATTATTCATATTGCCAAGTCAAACGTTGACAAATATGCGAAGGAAGATTTATGACAAGCTTGGGTATGACACTAAATATCACCGAAACCTCGGACGCATTCGGCTTCTTTCGGAGATACCCTGGCGGGAATTTCGAATGGGGATTTGTTGGTGGCGTCAGAAATAGGCGCATGTCGGTCGGAAATGTCAAACAAGATATTATGTTACGTAACGGATTTGAACATTATATTGCTTAACTCAACTAAATAATGCTGTAACGCTGTAACTAATAATTATAGACTTTATTGGTTAAACAGGCGCTAACACGGCATCTAATCCACCTTTTTGGTTCCAATTCGCCTTTTTCAAGTTCACCGGCCAATTATTTACCAGCCCTTTTTGAGTCGATCTACTTTAAAAACAATAAAGGAGTTATAAAAAACTAAAAAAAAAGTCATAAGAAAACTAAAAAACTCATTAAGAAAAAGTGCCCGAAACGGGAATCGATCCTGGGCCTATGGCTTTATACCTCTTTTTTTCTCTTTAAAATCTCTTTATTGCCTATTCCTTTTTATAAATAGAAACTTAACAACTAACTTAGCCTAGCCTAACCTAATACATAAATAATACTTAACCAAACTAGAACTAATTACAGAGTTGGGCGCATACGGACCGTAAGCATACGGCCCGAGATGCGCCCAAAAAACCAGGCATTAAGCCTGGCGGCCGATGTTATGGCCTGTAGACGCTATATCCACAGGACCACTCAATTGATTACAAGTTTCAGTTAATCTAGTAACCGTAGAATAAAAGCCAGCGTATCTCCGAAAGGAGCCGATGAGCCGAATGCTTCCGAGGTTTCGGTGATATCTAGTGTAGGCTGTGAGACTCTGGTCTATTTGAGCATTTAATTTATTTTTTAAAATTATTTTATAACAGTTCAAAATATTTATTTAATTTTTTTTGAGAATTGAAGTTATATTAATTTTCAAAAGTACGAGGGTTGCCTTTTTCTTCTGTCAGGTCGATCCCCAGACACGTTTCGCCGTATAACGGCTCATCAGTGAGACTATATGATCTGACAAAAGGAAAAAGCAACGGAGTCTGTTTTCAAAACAGAAAAAACGATGTGGTTTCCTCTGATATTTGTGACCTTGTAAGAGTCTTGTCAGAGGGCGCAGGTAGGCTTTAGAAAAGGTATTTCCTACTAACACCTCAAAATGGAGCCATCTGGTTTCGTTCTCTGTTGATTGTCGACTCCTCTGCTTTTTTCTTTTGTCAGATCCTATAGCCTCGCTGACGAGCCGTTATACTGTAAAACGCGTCTGGGGATGGATTTGGCAGAAGAAAAACTTCTCTGCTTTTTCTTTGTGTCAGATCCTATAGCCTCACTGACGAGCCGTTATACGGCGAAACGCGTCTGGCGATGGATCTTGCAGAAGGAAAAAGCAAGCCTTGCACTTTCGTTACTTGGTTTTCGGACGCTGAACCGACACGACGCCCAGCTCGAGCATAGCGAGGACTCCTGTAACTGTGACGTGTTGTCTTTGCAGTCGATTTCCTCTGATATTTGTGATTTTGTAAGAGTCTATGTAGGTATGCTTAAGAAAAGATATTTCTTACCAACACCACGAGATGGAGCCATCGGGTTCCGTTCATTGTTGTTTATTTTATTTTTGCTTAAGAGTTTGTTTTTATTTTTTAGAATATCGGTTTTTTATTTCATCGCCTAAGCTAATAGAAGTTGATTATATCTAAATCTCTGCTATATTTTTAAATGCAACAATAATACCTACTAAAAACAAATTAAATGAGAAATCGTGACAATGACCAGCGCGCAGAGAAATGCTTTCACCGAAATTTGAGCAGTACTTCTAAACTAAATTAAATTGATAAAGATAATGCAATAGTAGCAGCAAACAACAAAATGTCACGGTAGGGGTAGCAGAGGGATCTGTGCTGGGACCACTACAGTATCTTCTCTATGTACATACAACTTTTAAAATTAAGATGTAAATGCTTAATGTTGGCCGATGATACTGTGTTAGGGTGTTCAGGAGATGAGAATGAAAAGCTAAAAAAATTCATCAATGCACCCAAAACTAACTATAACTGGCTATGCAATAATGTAATAACTAACTGTAAACATAAATAAAACCGTATGTAATTATTAAACAGCAAGAAAAAAAGACACTAAGTAAACTAACTATAAAATTAAATAACCAAGTGCTGGCCCAGGTGACGACAGAGTATAGATATCTCTGACTAATAATCTCAAATAATTTAAAGTCAAACTGTTATGTAAATAATATAGTAAATAAAGTGGCACCCATTATTGGAGCTTTTAAAAGGTGTTTGTGTGGTATGAACAAATTAAAGTCTACATTTTGTGAATATCTGCTCTGCCAGGTCGTCAGAACACTCCCATAACGTCACTGTCGTTCGTTTTTATGGTTTTTATCCGCACCGTAGCCAGTGTTACGACAGTTCGCATCACCTAAATTACTATACTAGATTTCTTCCATACAACAGCTTCATTGAGCCTCGTTTTAGATATCTAATTCCATGCTGGGGAAATGCTAGTGATTATTTAATAAAAAAGTTAGAGACGGCTAAATATAAACATAAAGTGCTGTTTTCATTAAACTACTACACTCCCAAGTGAAAACCTACACAGACAATATTTATTTTTGACAGTTAACCTATTAAAATCGCTTGAACAAACTAAATTAATATACTTATAACTCTGCTCTTAGAAATCCTCGTGCAAGAAAAAAAATAATTAGTTATGCGGATGATACCGACCTACTAATAGGAAATAAAACTATGTGTCAACTCCTAATAGATAGTAAAAATCTCCTTACCTCAGTCTCTAATTGGTTCACAGAAAATAAATTAATTCTTAACACTGATAAAACAAATATTATATTTTTTAAAACAAAACAATCAAAAATGCAGAATATTACTACTTAGACTTAATAGGTAATAGAGTATCTGTGTCTGAAAATACAAAGTTTCTAGGATTATATATTAACGAAAATTTAGACTGGTCAGGTCATATAAGTCAGTTACAAAAAAAATGTCGTCTGTCTGCTATGGCATCAGGGTGGTGGGTAAATATATGAACGAAAAAACTTTGAAAATAATGTATTATGCCAACTTCGAATCAATTTTAAAATACGGGATAATTTTTTGGGGTAGTGATGGAAACATTCAATGAACATTTGTTGCACAAAAGCGTCTTATACGGATTGTTAAAAAACTGGAGGTTAGTAAGTCATGTAGAACGGTATTCAAACAAATGGGAATAATGACTGTGTATGCACTATACATTTTTGAATGTCTTATGTTTTTGTACAGAAATAAAACGTTATTTGAACAACTTGGTGATCACAGTTAAATACTAGAGCTGAGTATCTCTCTTATCCCATGCATCGCCTTCAACTAAGTGAAAAAAGCCCATAATATATGAGTATTAAGTGCTATAATAGGTTACCCTTACAAATAAAAAGAATAACAAGTCAAAGGGCATTTAAAACTGAAATTAAAAAAATGTTGATTAACTTAGAACCTTATGGCATGGATGACTATTTTAACATGTAAAATATGAGGTATTGAATAGTGAATAATGCATTTATTACTGTAGCCATACTACTGTATATTTGTGACGTCATTTCTTTTTGTTGTATTTCAACCAAATTTAAAATAAAGATTATTATTACAGTAGACTCGCGATATAGTGAACTAATTAATGCACACCCAGATCACTATATCGATTTGTTCACTATATCGAACATTTTTTAAAAATTTATTAAAATGACGTTTTTCTTTAGTAAACCAACTTTAATGTTATACAGACAAAACATATTATGTAATTATATACATAATTATAATAAAATCAAAAAATGTATTTTTATTTTTTTAAAAATGAAGTAATTTTTAATTGTACTTTTTGTTTCTTTATTCCCGTTTGCACCATCGTATTTCTTAAGTTGTGTAGAACGAGAAGACTTGAATACTCCACTTTATCTTCATTTTCTTCAGCCCATTGAAGTACATTATTAATCGATTTTATTGCAGAATTGGTTGTCACTCGTTCCTTATTTACGACAACTTCTTCTCCTATGTCATCATCTCCATGGTTTCCATCGCTTTCACTTTGATCTTCAGTTTCTTTTGTATCTGGTAAATTATCTTGATTCCAGTTATCTACGTCAATAGACTGAATGTCGACTTCGGGATTAAAAGTGTGCAGTAAAGTAACAATTTCTGATCTCGCCGTTTCAACTTCTTCATTTCTGAGTCGACTTTTTAAAACACTTAAGGGAATGTCGTCTTCTTCAATGCCATCTTCGTTAGCTAAGGGTGAAAGTAGAGTATGCCAACATTTTTCTACAACTTCCGGCTTTAAATTTTTCCATGCCAGAGCCAAATTTAGAACGGCGTCTTTTAACGAAAGATATTTTAAAGCTTCTCCGATATCCTGGTTGGTTCCAATAATTTGTGACAGCAAATTCTTACGATAAAATAATTTTGTTAAACGTATAGCGTTTTGGTCCATTGGCTGTAGTAATGGAGTGACGTTAGGTGGCATATAGACAGTGAAAATGGAACCATCATCACTGCTTAGCTGTTCTGCGGGTGGATGACTTGCTGCGTTGTCCAACAAAAGCATGGCTTTAACTGGCAGGTTTTGGCTACTAAGGAACTCTGTGACCTGAAACAAGTTTAAACAAATGTTAGCTGAATGTACAGTTTAAATTGCAAGGAGGAACAGGAAGGAAGGAAAATAAATTTGTAAAAAATCGTATTGAAAATACAGATTTGTAGTTCCCGAGATATGTATGTTTAAAATAAATTATTCTTTTTCGTTTGGTGCGATTTCAAAGGTCTTACTCAAAACTTACCTCTGGAATAAACATCTTGTGAAACCATTCCTTAAAAATTGCTGCTGTCATCCAAGCGGTTTTGGAGTTTCTGTAATGAACAGGACAGGTAAAATTTCGAAATGACCGTGGTTTTTTAGCTTTTCCAATGACTAGTGGTTTTAATTTGTGGGTACCTGCCGCGTTTGTGCATGCTAAAAAAGTCACTCTTTGCTTTTCGGTTTTTCTTCCTGGGGCTGTTTTCCCCTCGCAAGCTACGTATGTTTTTCCAGGAAGAAGCTTCCAGTATAAACCAGTTTCATCGCCATTATAAATCTGCTCTTTTGATAGCTGAAGGTCATTGATTTTTAAATGAAGAGTTCTTTTAAAAGGATCAACAAGCTCGGGCTGTGATGACAATTTCTCGCCTGAAATCTTTAGGTAGCGTATTCCAAAACGCTTTTTATATTTTTGCAACCAACCGCTGCTTGCATTAAAAGAACGAGATTCCTTGAATTCACTGTGAAGCAACTTTGCCTTTTCTTGGATCATTAAACCAGTTACAGGAAGATGTTTCTCTCGTTTCTTTAAAAACCACCTATATAAAGCTTTTTCCATTCTAGGACACTCTGACTGTCTCAAAGTTTTCATTTTTCCTGGTCCTGTGAAAGTGTTGTTAACCCTTTTCAAAATCCTTACCCTTCTGCTTCGAATTGCACATATAGTGGCTTTAGCAACACCATATTCTTTGGATAATAAGGTCACTCCGACACCTTTACTTAGGTCTTCCAATATACATACTGCAGAAAACTGGGATATAATTGCCCAGAAGGAAACCAAACGTTTAAAATCGTTTTCCTGTTCTAACGTGTTTGTTTAACTAAAGAAGCTATTGGGTTCACTATTTCGAGAGTAAATTTGTTCACTCTACAGAATACATTAAGAAAAAAATGTCTGTTTACTATTTGGAGTAGTTCACTATACAGTATGTTCACTATATCGCGAGTCTACTGTATTATTATTATTATTATATACATACTAATGTTCGACTTAAAGACACCAATAAAGAATCTCCAACAGTTCCAATAGAAGGTAATCTAAATTCTCAATATAATGGCTAGCACAGTTAAATTAATATACACCAACATCAACAGTTACAAAAATTAAAAACATCTCGCGGAATACTTTATTCAACAAAACAATATTCAATGTGCAATGTATGTAGAAACAAAAACAACTAAAGAAACAAATACCACCTTTAAAAACTAGAAGATACTACAATTCAATGGTAATATAGTAAATGCCAATGTGAGAGGAGGAAATTTAGTCCAGGCGCACCCAGCATTGAAAATTGGAAAAGTTAATCCATCAAGAATAAATAATGCCCTAAATGAGGCTACACATTTCACAATGCCCTTTGCAGAAAACCTGCTGCACATCTTCCTGGTTTACGTCCACCCAACATCAAATATCGAAGAAAACTTATTCATAATGGCCTCGTCACACAAATATGCCCTAATAATAGGAGCCTTTAATGTAAATAAAGCAAAGCAAAAACAGCTTAACAACTATGCAAAACTCTAATTTTATCAAGGCCAACACACCACCAACATTTTTAATGGAAAATAATTCCGACACGACACCAGACTTACTACTGTATACAAGAAATTTGGAACAGAATCTGACTAATGTAGATGTATACCCTGATTTAGGATCTGACCATCTATCCATAGGATTTACTCTGGACATCATAACAGCACAGGTAAATACAGATATGAACCATTACCTGTCTAGAGACTACAACAATATCATATCTCCAGAGAAAATCAAAAAATTTAATGTGGCATTATCAGAAACGGTCATAAAACACTCTCCCCTTTATCAAACAAAGTTTTACTCTCGAACGCTTCCACCTTTTATCATTAGACTAATTAAAACCAAGAGACGAAAATACAGAGAATACCGATCCAACCCTTCTCGAGCAGCAAAAACAGAGCTTAACACATTTAATAAACACATCCAAAATCTTATTTTTCAATACCATAAACACAAGTGGCTGGAAACATGCAAGGAAATAGAAAAACAACAGGGCAAAAACTATTGGCAACAAATAAGGAAACTTAGCAAATATAAAACAAAATCCAATATTCCAACGCTGATAAAGAATGGTATGGAATATGATAAGGATGAAGAAAAGGTACAGATTATGGCGAGACATTTTGAAACGGCATTTAGAAGCAAACCAAACCAAAACTATGACCAAGACAACTATACCTTTGTTAACGAATGGTATGAAACATTTTTCAACAACAATTACAACAACCAGGACCCAGTCATAATCACAGAGGAGGAATATTTTACTATTATCAATTGGGGAAAAAATACAGCACCTGGAGTAGACTCGGTTACCAAGAATATAGTAAGGAATGTAGGCGTTAGGTTATTAATTTGAATTTCGCGCCTAAAATATTAGGTTGGTAGCGAGGGAATGTCACTTGCCAGTTCTCCTGTCGGAAAAATGGTGGAAGGGTGGCGTCTAAGTTTATGTTTGGGAAAAAGTGTGTGTTATTATGAATAAAATGACTTAATTAGAAAAATGTTGGTATAATTTCACAAAACAGCTATATAACTACTACAGGAAGCTTAATATGAATATTCACAAGCATATATCTATATTTAGGAGGAAGAAAATATAATTTAATATAATATAATTGAAATCTCCGAAAAAAAGGCTCAAGTTATAACAATCTGTCTTCGATCTTCTAAGCTTCCAAGGTTGTTTGCTCGTTCGTACTCGCCCATCAAGCGAATGGCTATTCTTTGAATAAAATCCAGATGTTTTAAGAGTATATTTGGAGAAGCAGAGCCGAAATGTATGAGTAGTATTCCAGCGATGGTCGAATTTGGGGTTTACGGGGCTTCAAACATTGTCAAAGCAAATAAAGGTTCTAGAGATTCTTGGTTTTGAGAATTATCTCAAGTTTCCGCAAGACTACCCTAGCTAGGACCGCAATTTTTTATGTTATAATATACCTAATTTAATTTCCAATCTTATTTATTTTTATTCTTTTTTTACAGCGTCGGGCGAAGATTCGGTTTGTCCGCAAACTCCAAAATCAAACAGGAAAAACGAGTTGGGACATTATAGCCACCCTACAACACCTCAAAGTACAGTTCCATCGCCTGGTGCTGCAAGTATGAACTCGATGCACGAAGATTATGTCGAAATTAGTAGCCCGGGCTGGCCTCGTACTCCAGCGAGTCCGGTGAGTCGAAAAGTATGATTTCTTTAGCGTATTTTTTTTTTTACTGTAGTGTAAAAGTAAAGAGGTGTATATTTATTACATTTTTAGGTGACTATTTCTTTAAAAAAATAATCTGAATTTATAAGATCTACTTTGTTTTCCACTTGTTCTGTCGTTCCATTCACGTATTTAGTATTTACCTATGCCAAAAAATTCCGTTTGTTTTCAATATATGTATTTATACTAATCCACGGTAAGAATGAGGAATAAACCTCCGCTTTCTGTGCATTTAATCAACTAGTCAATAAATTTACACAACTCTATTTACGATACTCTAAATTAACTACCTGCCTTAAAAATGTTAAAATGTAAAAAAAGGTAGTCAATTTGGCATAAAGTCTATTATTTTAACCTAGATGCATTCAAATTTAAAGTATGTTGTAAATTGGACAGCTAATATTAAAAAAAATAGTTAGTGCAAGTACCCAGAATTTATATTTACAAATAAATTTAACAGCAGTATTTAAGTTAGAAGCATTAAAAAAAAATTGTTTTAAATTGCCCTTGCTAAAACTCCTACCGATCGAAAAAATATTTATATTGACATTCTTAAGTTAAACACCGGCAACACAAAAACACATACATACATATTTTCTACTTAAAAAGTAAAACTTAAGCCATTATCAAGGCATTCTATTTGCATTTGTAATTATTCAAAATGTTTAAACAAAACAATATATTTTTTTAGGTTTAGGTAGATTTTTGCAAGTAGCAAAAACTCATTTAAAATATGTTATGTTATTAAGGGCTTAGCTACACGAGCGTTTAAGGCGACGAGCGTCACGCGCCGCGTTTTAAATGTCGATGATGAAGTGTTTCGACGTGTTTAGAGCTCGTCTAGATGCGCCAGTTAAAAAGAACAGGTCACACTTCGGCCTAAAAAGCGCTGCGCATGACGCGCGTCGTCTTAAACGCTCGTGTAGCTTAGCCCTTAAACATCTAATTTTTGTGTTTCCACGTCCAATTTAATACATCGTACCAATATTTCCCTCGTACTTTTTATAAAAATGTATCTATCGTTACAATAACAGCATTTAGCGATTTAGTTGTACGTTATTCCTGTAGTTGTGTCCGGAAAATTGCTATACATTTTTTATTGCGTTTTGATATTAGATCCAGTTTAGTTGTTAGTTATTGTCATTTTATTAATAGTTCTGAAGTCCTACAATAAGTAGCCTATTGCCAAATACCCCAAATAATTACAATTTAAACAAAATGTTTAACCTGCGTAGTAAAAGCAAAAAATCACGCAGAAAAACGTTTAGAATAAAATTCTGTCAAACGTAAAAAATAAACGAAATTATGAAACAAAACAAATAATAAGCACGAAAACTTCGCTGGAAGTAAGCGTCTCTCAAAATTGCCTTTCAGCGATTCTGATTAGATCATTAGCTCACCGGCTGACGCTCGCTAAACGCTCACAAAACAGCGTTCTCAAAGTAAATTTTTATAAATATTAGGACATCTTTCGAGTTTAAATTCAAACTAAAATTCAAAAACGTCTTTATTAATAAATAGTATGAACACAGAAGGCGAAGTCTAGCTTCTACAGGAGGACTATTCTACTTAAGTTAAGGACCTACTTCAATTTGATTGAACATTATAGGCACTAGTGATATAGTGATTTCAATAAATTTAATTTATGTTTTTTTATTGCAAATCCGTTCCATTTAATTTAATATCTCCATCAACACTGCACCCTTATACAGGGTGAGGATTTTAAAGTGTTACAATGTAAAATCCGAAAAACGGCTGAAAATATTTTATTAAAATTTTAGGACGCCAATAGGGAGGTTGGCGGACATATTTTAAAATATTTTTTTGACATTTACCCTCCTCCAGATTTTATCTGGCTGGTGACAAATTTGAAATGTCAAATGGAAAGGTATTTTTTTTGATAATTCAATTCTACGTCAACAACTACGTTAAGCAGAAAATTGTTACATTTAGTTAGTTACGAATTTTTGAATAAACAAAATTAGAACACTCAAAGCTACACATTTTAAACTAGGATACCTACCTCCACTGATTATTGTTTTTCAAAACTTTTAATTATCGTGGTATCCTAGAATACTACTTTTGACTTTGACAAAGTAGTAATCTGATTCTTTGAGTTTGATACAGTTTTATATTCAGTGCAATTATGGAACATCATATGACATTGAAACAGACATGATATTAATTCTGGGAGAATGTACAAGAAACTACCGAGAAACTGCGCAATTGTGGGCTATTAGGTTTCCCGCCATTCAAAAATCTCATATGGCATTTAAGCGATTGAAAATCGAGGAAGCAGTACCGGAAAGATGCGAAATAAGAACAGTTCGAAGACAAACAGAAATCAATGACGGTATGGCCGTTGGAGTTTTGGGTGTAGTAGCTATAAATCCTCATTTTGGTTCAAGGGAACTTACTCGTGATTTAGGAATGTGCTAAAAATTGGTACTGACTAGTTTACATGAGGACAATATTCACCCTTACCACATAACACTTTATCAGGATTGCATGGTCAAAATTTTCAAAATATTATCACATTTTTTAACTGGTTAAGACTTGCAATTAATGAAAATAATGTATATTTAAGAAAGATAGTCTTTTCTGATGAAGCAACATCTTTGTTGTGTGTGGTCAGGTAATTATTTAAATCAATCTGGATTATATTGAGTTTGAATTTTGTACTGAGTGAATGAGTGACTCAATTTTGCTTTTATTAATTTAATTCAACCAGCACAATTTACACTATTGAACGTCTCAAAACCCTCACTGGAGGAGAATTATGCCGAATCAGCATCCTTGGTCGGTTTCGATATTTTTTAAGTAACAATTTGCCACAACTTGTGGATAATAATGCAAATTAGCAAGCACTATGGTTTCAGCAAGATGGTGCTCCACCAGGATTTCGCGATAAACTCAAGATACACTAATTGAAATGTTCGAACATCTTTTAAAGCACCATCATCGTTCAGCTTTAGGTAGTATAATAGTTTTAAGTGTTCTACTTTTGTTTATTCAAAAATTTGTAACTAAGCAACCATTATATAAAATGTAACAATTTTCTGCTTACTTACGTAGTTGTTGACGGGGAATCGAATTATCGAAGACAATAAACACCTTTCCATTTGATATTTTAAATTTTTCACCAGCCAGTCACAATCTGGGGGGGGGGGAGGTAAATGTCAAAACGTTTTAAAATTTGCCCTCCGACCTCCCTATTAGCGTCCTAAAATTTGAATTAAATATTTCCAGCCTTTTTTAGAATTTTGCATTGTAACACTTTAAACCCCTCACCCTGTATAAAAAATAGGATTACGCAAAGGTCTTTCAGAAATAAAAACAATACAATAAAATAATGCATGGTCTTTGACTTGTATTATCATGGCGGCACAACTACTTAATATCGTACAACCCTTTAATTAAGCAATCTTAAGTACAAGAATACCTACAAATATTGTTGACATATTCAGCTAACTAGCGGGTGTTTCCAGGTTTTTAACAGTCATGTGCCTCCACAGGATACATATCGCTCAAAGGTTTATATACATTCAATACTTTTATATTATTTGTTCTTGCTAAATGCTTGCCGCAGCATGTTTTTAGCATGCCCTACATTAGTGCTTGTTATAGAAAATAATTTAACTGACCAATATTTTAGACTATGCTTATAGATAGATCTTGTTGGCAACATTTAGGTAGCAACGTGTTCATTCTGTGCTTTAAACTTTAAACAGATTTCTACGCATTACAGTAATATATGAAACTAGCTTTCAGAGTAGATAACACTGCCCAGTCCATAGTATTAATTTAAATATGTATGACAAAAATAATAGATTTGTGTAAAAGGTTAGTTGAGGTTAGTTAGTTTGTTGGCTTTAGATATTTCTAATTTATTTTAGTCTGCCAAATTTTACAATAGAAAACAGCTACAAAGAATTATTTTCCGGTATAAAGGGAAATGGCGAACGCGATATTTTACTAACGACTTTACTCGTTATTAAATACGTTTTTTTGTTGAAACGATACCGATCAATCAATCTATCTTGTTCAAATCTTGTTTGAAAAGAGGTAAAATATGTTTAACATTTTCAGATTACCGCGTTGTGCATACACGGTAAGGAAATGGGCATACATATAATACTAATCATCACTCTGGAAAAAATGCTTGTTGAATATTAGGCTTTATTTTATACACGTGCCTCAAAAAAAGTTTTTTCTAAATTTTTAAATTTTTTCAGTTCCATTTCTCAAAAAATTTTAAACACATGGTATTAATATAATACCCATGTAAACGTAATATAATAGCAAATTTGGTTTAATTTTTGTTGAGATCAACATGTTTCTACTGCTTAACTAACATTTATGCTGGGTTACTGTTTTTTACAAAAACACTTGGAATGGCTTAACTACTTACTGTTTTTAAGTTTTATTGGTCAGTTAAGATAATAAAAAGTTGCCCATTTTCTAAAAGTTTATAAAAGCTATTGGTTTAATGATATGTAAAAGTAAAGTTCTTTTATAACTAAATATTTCATAGGGTTTAAGATATTTATCTTAAATTCGACTATTTGCTCTATTTTTATGGAGTTTTCGTAAACTATGCACCCCTGAGTAACTTATAAAAAAAAACAAGGCAAGGCAAAGCAAATTTAATATTATAAGGACTTAAATTCAAGTAAAAATGCCTAATCGAATTAATAGGAAGCGTATGGCAAGTGTTGCTGTTCTTTCATTTTTGTCATTAATGAAGTTAGATGGTCACTGAAAGTATATAAATTGCCTTGCACACTGACTAATACTTCAAGTTATTTTCTATATGCCAGAATCATTTTTAAAATTGGAATTACATTTTTAATACAAATTGATATATTTAACCAGTTGCTCTATATCGCTTTACAAAAGTACAAAGAAGACAACAAAAAATAATACATTTTATGTTATATACTATTTAATTTAAAACCTTATTAAAAATAGTTTCCCACAATTTTTTTCCCACTACTAACTCTAAAAATAATCATTATTGACCGTTCATTAGCCTGAAAAGTGTTTCTTTACCTTTTATTCCATTACTGACCTAGGTATATATAATGAAAACAGCTGAATAAATTATTATATCTGTCAAAGGCAATTGTATAGGTATAAACATGAACTAAGGTGCGTAGTTAGGCAACCGCATAATCTTCTTTCGTGTGTACAGATGCGTACTCTGGTAATTTCCCGTCAGTCAATGTCAGTTGCAAAGCACATTAGGTAAGTTGATTGATAAGAAAGTGACATAAAAATAAATTTACATTAAAAATACATTAGTAGTGGAAAAAATGTTGTAACTACCACGGTTTACACACAAATTATGGCGCTTGTCTAAACCTTGGCTAAGAATATTATGTTTCACATATAAATTTTAACTATACTTTCGTATTGTTTTAAGACATCTTACACAAAATGTATTATTTATGTTATTATGTATTCAGGTTGAATCGGGAAGAAAATAACATATTCTTCAATAGTTAATAAAAATAATTTCTTTATGTTTCCTCCAACTTTGTATTTTTTCTTTCTTCCGCTACTATATTCATTATTTTGTTTATTGGATTTGTATGTGGTGTTATTATAGTGACTGGTCAGGGACATTTTTTTTAAGTGTCTCACCCGATTGGCGATTTTAATGCTGACTATAATAAAAAACAAATTACACATTGTTCAATGCTCTTCCGCAAGGAAGCCGAATTTAATGTTAAAAAATAAATAATTTCACAAATTTGACAGATATGACGCCATTTTGAATTTTTTCAAATGACAACCCTTATCAATAACCACACAAGTGAATTGCATTTCGCGATCCGATTTCAAAAACATATAGTTCTTGATTTTTATTTTCAACCGTTCCGGAAATACGGGGGTTTCCAAATTGCCTTCATCGATTTTGTCTTTTAAGTGTCTCACCCCTTTTACAAATAGACCTTTTAAGCTGAAAACCCCAATTTTTTACACAGTAACATAATTTCCCGTGGTCGAGCTATTTAAGCTACTAATATCAAACACGGTAGATGTCAAAAAGTGACAGATAAGATGCCATTTTACCATTTTTTTAAATGGCAATCCTCATCCATAACAACAGAATTGCATTTTGCGATTCGATTCCAAAAACATATAGTTTAGAGTCAAAATCCAAAATGCTTTATTGTCTAAAGGTAGATTTCATTGACATGACTGTTGCCGATTTAGAACACGGCAACAAAGCACACCAGACCTAAAAAAATACACAAAAACAAAACCGTAACTTACACAAAACTAAAACTAAAATTGGAAATGAATGACATGCATATAAAATAGTGGAAATTTCAATTATTCCAAATTCATATGTTTTACAATTAAAAAAAGGAAGTTATAGTACACCTACCAAACAAGCAATGCTTTAACAGATTTTCTAAAGGACTTTAGAGTATTTTTGCTCCTAACTTGAATTGGCAAGTGATTAACAAATTTTCTGCCTTCATAAATAAATGATTTCTTAATTAGGTAAAAACAGTCCAAGGCCCGCCCGGTTAGTGACGCGTCGAGCGGTAGGTAGCACGTTGAGCGTTGTCATAATTTTTGTACATAAGCAAAGCCGTTTCCAAAACAAATAATGAGCTAAGAGGAAAAAAGGGGTCGGCAAGAGTCCCGTCGGCCAGCATTAGATATGAAATGAACAGCCTTCTTCTGAAAAATAAATGGAGTATTCTGCAGATGTTGGCTATTCACACCCCAGAATGGAATCCCATATCTGAGGTGGGACTCAAAAAGTGCAAAATAGACTGTTTGTGCCGTCCTGGGGCTAAGCTCTAATCGCGTCTTCCTAATGGCAAAGCGAGCTGACGAAATCTTTTTGCTCAAACCTAAAATATGCTCTTCAAATCGAAATTTATTATCAATAAAAACTCCAGGATTTTAGTTATCGGGTTCACCTAAAGTCGCTCATCCTCCAAGCATAACCCATGCGTATCGCACTTGAAGCCTACATTATTAGTTTTTGCTATATTAAATGAAATATTATTAGCATCGCACCACGTTTAATCCTCAGCAGGTCTACGGAGATATCTTTCTTAAGTTAATCAGATGCCCTACCGTGCCAGAAAACGTAGGTGTCATCAGCAAACAGTGTGAATACACCCAAAATCTTGACTCGAATTGGATCGTATACATAGATCAAAAAAAGAAGTGTACCCAGAACTGACCACTGCGGCACCCAACTTACAACCTCCAATGACGTCGAGCGCACTTCAGACACAATCACCGACTGATAACGATCTCTGAGATAAAAGGAAATCCATGCCAAAGACGAGCCCCGAAAACCGTATTTTTCAAGTTTAGACAGTAGTATCCCGTGATCCACGCAATCAAATGCCTTTGATAGGTCACAGGACACTGCTGCCGCCGCACAATGGTCGATTTTGCTGATTTACGAGGACACTGGGTCATAAAGTCTTATTCCATAAATCAATTATTTATATCTATTTTTTAAGTCTATAAAAGTTGTTTACTTTAAAACCACAACAGTTTTTTGTGTAGTACAAAAAATGGCTGATAAGAAGAAGTCCTAGTTATCGGTATTAGAAATATCAATTTAGTGCGAATTTTTCATCGATGTGTGCTTGCTATTTTTGCGTGGTTCGGAAAAGTTTATATTAGCTTCGTTCGTACAAGCAAATTGCTAACAGATTGCCAACTTTTCTATGCGCATGCACAGTTTGTGATCGATTGTGAACTGGTTGGAAATTTTGCGCTCTGCGAACGTACCAAGAGCAACTGACAGATTACAGATTAACTGGCTGATGACAGAAAATTAACCTATAAATATTTTAAATAAAAACAATAAAAAGAGTGCATTAGGAACAACAAAATTTGCAAAATGCAAGTGTGTTCATGTTCATATCTCTCAGCTATGTCATTGGCCACCCTCTTGCTTACCCTAAACTGTTCCAGAAATTTAGTGTCATTATATTGTTGAACAGTTTCCTCCAAAAATTGTCTTTTTTTGGTCTTCGATGAACGTGTGCATAATATAACTCATCATCACTAGACTAACTAAATTCATTGCCTTGAAACATCTTTTGAGGTTAATTTTGATTTTTGATTTACCAAATACGCCAAACTGCGCAAGTCCTCAACTAAAAATCCGCTCGCAGTCAGCGAATTATTCTGACGGTTGAAAACCCATCCATAACCAACAATCGGGCCTGTGCGAACATGGGATTTTCTATCAGCGGTTTGCGATCTGCCATGTGCGAACGCTTTTAAACAAACGCGCATGCGCTAACAGTTTGCCGACGGTTTCTGACCTCTGTACGAACGAAGCTATTATTGGTATATTTCGGTATTATTTAGACATGGCTGCAGATTCCTTGGGTAAGTTTTATTTTAGTTTTTTTAGAGAGTTAGTTCGAAATAAATATTTTTTTGTATAGTAATGCAATTTTTACTTTTTTCAAACTTCTGTGGGATGTAAAAAAAGTCCCCTTTCGAATGGGCCAAATTAAATTTTATTTCATCAGTTTTCTTTAAAACAATAATAGTCCCAATGTGTGGAGATGCGCAAAACATAATTTTTTTTTGTTTTTTGGTTTTAGTGGGTATACCAGGAGTCACCAGAATGGAACTATTACAAGCGCAAATACCAAAGAGGTAAGACAGAAAATGGTAGATTACATAAAAAAAACGAAGCTCACATGTTGATGAGTTGGAGGTAATCAACAAAATTTCTTTGTTTTCTTGTAAAATTGCAAATCGCTGAAGTAACAGTGGAAGAAATAAAAAGCAGTTTCTCAAAAAACACGTTATTTGGCTAAAGGATTTTGTGTCCAGATTTTAAAACTGCAGGTACTTTTAAAAATGATCCGGAAACTCCTAAGCGATTTAAAACTGTAAAGGACTTTGAGAATGCAAAATAACCAAAATAAGGCGGACGAAAACCTTGGTTAAAAATTATAGCCCTCACGAACTTGCGTTTGCTGCGCAATCAAGTTTTTCAACAGCACAAGAAATAAAATTAATTAAGGATATTGATTCTTCTGCAAACATTTCATTGCCTTATTCCCCAGAAGACGATTTAGTTTTAATAGTCGATATAAAGCTAAGCAAATCGCAATACATTAAGCTAAGAGAGGGTGCTAAAAGACGAAATTGCGATATTTTCCCTTCTTGCGATTCGGTTCTTCGAGCCAAAAGAGAGTGCTATCCAACGAATATCACTATCACTGAATCTTAGATCATACAAGCAAGCGTTTATGCATGGTGCAAAACGAAGTGTTGGAGCAAGTTTTGGAGGATGATGCTTCTGATTTTCAAATGGGGTTTGATGATAGCTCCAACCAATCCACATATAAGCAAGTGTTTCAAAATGACCCTAATTTAACTGATTCAGATTTGTTACTGACATCTATTGTACCATTGAGAATGACATGTACAACAAATTCGGGTGTGAAGGTTATTTGGCAAAATCCCCGATCTTCTTCTACACGTTTTTGTATACCGATCAAGTTTCAGTTCATTAAGGAAACATATGATGTTATTAAAAAAGAAAGTGAGCGCACAGAATGTCAGATTACGAACTGGGTTCCAACATCTTGCACAATTATGGGAAAAGATATCGAGATAAGTCATATTCTGGTAAAAACAATGCTGGATGGTAAGATCGCAAATACTCTGGCAGAAAATTTTTCGAGTCAAAGTTGTTATAGCTGCAAGGCAACATCCAAACATATAAACGACATAGAAAATATTCTCAATACACCCTGTTGAACGACGTAGAAAATATTCTCAATAAACCCTGCAATACGGACACGTTTCAGTATGGTCTGTCTGTCCTCCATGCGAATATAAGATTTTTTGAGTGTATTTTGCATGTTTCATATCGTCTAGAAAACCAAAAAGGGCGTGTTCAAGGGCCTCTGAGAACAGAAAAATTATCGATGAAACAAAAAGAAATATTATCTCTAAATTTCGCCAAGAGACTGGGCTTTTTGTAGACGTTGTTAAGCAGGGTTCGGGCAATACTAATGATGGCAACACAGCAAGACGTTTCTTCAAGGATATTAAGAAAGCATCTGAAATCACTGGAGTCGATGAAGACCTTATCTTTAGGTTTGCGGTAATCTTACAAGCGATTTCTTGTGGGCACAGACTGGAGTATGAAAATTTTAAAGATTATGCGCTTCAAGCAGTCAAACTATTTGTTGAGTTATATAACTGGTATAACATGCCCGCCAGTGTACGCAAAATATTTATTCACGGTGCTGATGTTATAGATACTTTTTTGCTACCTATTGGACAACTGTTAACATGTATACATAAGCCGTATGATATATCTATGGATAACAGTTGCCATTTTAAAAAAATCAAAGTGGCGTCCTATCTGTCACTTTTTGACATCTGTCGTATGATTATAGCTTAAATAGCTTGGTCACGGGAAATTATATTACTGTAAAAAAATTTGGGTTTTCAGTTTAGAAGGTCTATTTATTAAAGGGATGAGACACTTAAAAGACAAAATCGACGAAGGCAATTTAGGAACCCCTGTATTTTCGGAACGGTTGAAAATAAAAATCAAGAACTATATGTTTCTGAAATCGGATCGCGAAATGCAATTTACTCGTGGGGTTATGGATAAGGGTTGCCATTTAAAATAATTCAAAATGGCGTCATATCTGTCAAATTTGTGAACTCATATATTTTCTGACATTAAATTTGGCTTCCTTGGGGAGAGTCATTGAGAAGTGTGTAATTTGTTTTTTTTTATTATAGTGAGCAGGACAATCACTAATCGGGTGAGACGCTTAAAATAATGTCTCTGTACATAGTACTGCAGGGTTATGTTAAAATATATGTTAACATTTAGGATACTGCTATCTATGAGCAGGAAAATAATTGTTTATGTAAAAACCCAATGAACGTTATTGCGAGTTTCGGTTACGCCAATTTTTTTACCATTTACTTTTAAAATTATGCCGGCGTTTACGCTAGTTTTTTGCAAAAGGGACTTTGAGTCATTCTATTCATTATTTAAGCCCCCCCCCCCTCCTTTGTCGGTTTCTAGTAAACATCAAAGCATATTTAGTATGTGTGTGCTGTGCGTCTAAAAACATATATGTATATATATCGAGAGGGTAGTCGTTGCTGACTAGTTAAGAAATAAACTAGTGAATACTGGGGAGTGCAGCCAGGGCCGCCGAGAGCCGACACGGGCCCTGGGACTGGACATCCTCCAGTGTTGCCAGGCGCCAAAAAAATAGCGCCGCAAGCGAAAAATTTTTGGGTGCCACGCCCTATTTTGATGATAGTGCTTGCTTTTCAAGTAGATAGTGCCGCATGCCACTTTTTTTGCCTTTTATTTAAATTTAAAATATATATATAAATATATTTTTTTACCGTGCTTGTAGTAGGTATATTTCTAATGCGGATCAATTCGCGATTCACGCCCGGGCCCCGGGAATTTGTCCCGTCTGCCCCCCCCCCCCCCCCTCTCGTCGGCCCTGAGTGCAGCAAATAAAAGAGTACTCTTTAAAGTTAGATATGCAGAGGTTGTTGGTTCGATCCCGGCTCGAGGATTACTTTTTTCGGAAATATAAATTATTGTGTGATTAACACAAACAACTTTCCCTTTTCTTTAATTTCCACTCTGAATGAGAATAACCGATAGTTATAATTCTGTGGTCTTTTCCGTTGACATCTTGTGGTCAAACCTTAACCATGTCGTCTATAGGATATTGGTCCAAAAATGAATTACTAAATAACTATACCTCTTTGAAGTAACCCTTCTCAGTACGATTTAATTTCTGATTAAAATGATTCTCAATAAGCTGTTGAGTTCCTACATCCTTGATGGCGGAATTGGTAGCGCGTTGCACTGGATATGCAGAGGTTGTTGGTTCGATCCCGGCTCGAGGATTACTTTTTTCGGAAATATAAATTATTGTGTGATTAACACAAATAACTTTCCCTTTTCTTTAATTTCCACTCTGAATGAGAATAACCGATAGTTATAATTCTGTGGTCTTTTCCGTTGACATCTTGTGGTCAAACCTTAACCATGTCGTCTATAGGATATTGGTCCAAAAATGAATTACTAAATAACTATACCTCTTTGAAGTAACCCTTCTCAGTACGATTTAATTTCTGATTAAAATGATTCTCAATAAGCTGTTGAGTTCCTACATCCTTGATGGCGCAATTGGTAGCGCGTTGCACTGGATATGCAGAGGTTGTTGGTTCGATCCCGGCTCGAGGATTACTTTTTTCGGAAATATAAATTATTGTGTGATTAACACAAATAACTTTCCCTTTTCTTTAATTTCCACTCTGAATGAGAATAACCGATAGTTATAATTCTGTGGTCTTTTCCGTTGACATCTTGTGGTCAAACCTTAACCATGTCGTCTATAGGATATTGGTCCAAAAATGAATTACTAAATAACTATACCTCTTTGAAGTAACCCTTTTTACTACGCCGAGCTTTCGAAAATCTTTATTTTCTTTTTCAAGGCTACAAAACAGAGAAGCAATAATTATTATAACATGAAAAGTTACAATTTTTTTATAAATAAATCTATTACCTTGGGTGCAAATTGGGTATTACTTGCAAAGTTAGGCATTATTACAACAGGAAAATACAGAAAAGCATCGGAAAATCACTTAGAAACAGTCAATCATAGTTTTACATCACTGTACATGTGTTTGACTGATTGTTCGAGAATTTTTACTCTTTTTGTACAATTTTTTAAAATAATTCGGTTACTCCTGACATACGTTGCTAAAGGCAGGTAACCCAAGAACCAAGGAAAGGAAACATCTGTCACATGCTCCCCCACAAATGGTTACTCGGATCACCGTCCAACAGGTGGCGACTGCAGAAAATCCCGATATCTGTTGTTAAAGGTAGGTAACACCAAAGAACCACGGAAGGAAAACACCTGTCACCTGCGTCCCCAATATGGTCACTTGGATCACCGTTCAATAGGTGGCGACTCTAGAAAATTGAGGTGAAGGTTTGATAAACGCCCGCGAGAGGTCACTGTCACTGACCCCCGAAACGAGTTTCATATTTACAGATATCGTGCATTGTAGGAAACGAAACTCACCTTGCCAGTTAGTAGGTCACGCTTGCCACAACCCACAACTCTGTTGTTAGATGGCTGTGTCGAGATTTTCTGCGTTTTGATAGTGAAAACATCTATTATTACATTATTATTCCAAAACTAGGTTACATTAAGAGAGCTATTCGGTGAGAAGGAGTCACTAGGGTAAAGGTAGGTAACACCAAAGAACCACCGAAAGGAAACATCTGCCACATGCGTCCCCAATATGGCTCTTTGGATCACCGTCCAATAGGTGGCGAGTCTAGAAAATCGAGGTGAAAGTTTGATGAATGCCCGCGAGAGGTCACTGTCACTGACCTCCGAAACGAGTTTCATATTTACAGATATCGCGCATGTATTTTCCTGTTGTAATAATGCCTAACTTTGCAATTAATACCCAATTTGCACCCAAGGTAATAGATTTATTTATAAAAAAATTGTCACTTTTCATGTTATAATAATTATTGCTTCTCTGTTTTGTAGCCTTGAAAAAGAAAATAAAGATTTTTGAAAGCTCGGCGTAGTAAAAAAGAGGTTTTACTTATATGGCCCTCCAATGACTGATACCCCAATACTTTAAAAAACTATATATACATATATATAAACAACAAGTCTTTTTGTGTCCTAACTAGTCCAGCAACGACTACCCTTCTTTATACATATATATATATAGAAAAAACCAAAAATATTGGGTTTGCGATCTAATGAAGATGTAGGGCTGAAGAGAAACTCTTTTCTACTGTACCAAGCTTTCGGAAAATTTTATTCCTTCATTAGGGCAATATATATACAATATAAAGCAAAACGTTGTAAAGACAATACAATTTTGTGACCAAAATGTACTTACATGTAAAGTGAGTTAATATTGAAAACACGTCTTGTATAATCCTCGTGGACTCATTATTTAATATAATTACTGCATACTAATTTATATTTCTTTAGTAATTTTTGTTAACAAACAGGATAACACCTGAAAAGCCATTGGCCGTTGTGGTTTTTTTGATTTTAAACATAAAAAAAAAATGGCGTTCTTTCGTTTTTTTGTTTGAAATTTTAGATTATTTCAATGTAAGGAAAGGAGACAGACACTCAAAAATGGCACTGTGCTTGGTTCGTATCAATACCGATCGATATTGCGCGAGCATCCGTGGCGGTTGGAATAGGTATGTCGTTGATATGTGCACTAGTTTCTCTTCAGCCCTACATCTTCATTAGATCGCAAACCCAATATTTTTGGTTTTTTCTGTTTAACTAGTCGATCAAGACTACCTATCCACACTTTATATATATATATATATATGGGGGTGTTACTCAATGTTATATATATTTATTTTAATGGACAATTCCTAGACCAATTTTAAGGAAAAAAGTTCATATAAACGCGGATATGCCAAACCGCTTTAATTTTGAGATACAGGGTGCTGAAAATTTGAAACAAAAATCGGTATTTCTTTGATACCTTTGAGACCGCTTTAGATATTATTTTAAATTTAATCAGCACTAACTAGACATAAAAACACATTTTTTTCATAAAAAAGATTGGGCCTACTTCAACCAGTGGTGTTCGCGCTGACATATTTTTTTATCTTTTATATATTTAGCAAAACAAATGATACGCCACTGTTTTTTCAAAATAAATATTATTCATAATTATGCCTTATCACCGAGCGAAAATCGTTTCTACTCTCTTTTTCGGGTGACAAGTGGATTTCAATTAAAAAAATAAATGACATTTATTTATATATCGCACAGACTTTGAGACAATTGTAACCCTCTACATTACTTAGCTATTCTAAGCAAGAAACAAAATTAAGAAGAAGGAGTGAAAGGCAGTAGCCTAAATCATAAAGAACAAATATGATCCAAGATAAAATTGCATTTATCTCCTAAACGAAGCCGAAATAAAAAAAAATAAAAAGGTACTTTGCATTAGTCATTGAACTGTCTACATAACTATGCTATTAAAAAGGAAAAATGTAGTGGCGAACATATTATTCGTTCCGCTTAGAAATTGTTACATCCTGTATCTCAAAAATAAAGCGGTTGCGGACCTATGTTTATATAAAATTTAGAAATGAATAGCAATCTTGAGTTTGGCCACATACTTACTTTCAACCCTGTATATTAGAAATACTTTTCACTTTATTTGATTTAGATTAATGGGCCTTGCATACGACCTAACGTTCGCGCCTACGATATTCAAGGCGACCCTTCTTCGTTCTCTGCTCTAGACTATCAAAAACCCAGTATCATGTGTGTCATCACAAAATATTGATGATTTCTAGCACCAGACTAACCTAATTTCGTACTCGAAATATTCAAAAATAAACAAACAAACAACAAAAAGTAACCACAGGAAAATCTAATTATTATTAAGTAAGTATTGCTTGGATTTTTGACAAAATCAACAAAATAAAAGTGATATATTATTCAATAAACAACTATATTGTTGTCTGTGTCCTTCCTCTAGATGTTCATCAGTGTACTCCTACTATAGTCTCTGTGCATTTACCACGGTCTGCAAATCAAACAAAAATACTATGCACTTACAGCGACTTTACCAGACACAACGAAGAAGAATACATTTTGTCCCACCTTATCACCTTCCAGTATTTTAATGACAAATTGAAAATAGCTCGCTCCTCAAATTTTTTGACATTATTCGTCTAGCATTTTCCACAGTAATTGTCACGAAAAGCTTACCACCTGCCATCGCGTGATTACAAAGCAAATCATCAGTAAATCTTGAACAGTTAAAACTAATTATTTTTTGAATTGATTCGGCTTTTACTTGATGAAAATCTATTATCACTAAAGTGTAAAGTTATGACTTTAGTATTTTTTTTTTTAAACTTTGGCTAACTCTGCATATCCAAAATGCCTGTGCAACTTGCCGGTAATTGTCTGACAACCATAACACCATTCGCCAGGCCAAAACTTAATCCGATCTATTGGAACTATTGGAGGTCCTCGCTTAAACTTATTGTTTTCGACTTTGAATTGATCAGCTGGAAGCGGCTTCACAACTTTATATTGGCCCCGAAACTGCGGCTTCAGTTTTCCAGCTTGAGCGTTTGTTTTTATAATGAAAACATGGTCATACGGCTTGTTTCTGCGTTTTTCGTCAAAACGCTTTTTGTGTAAGTGCATTTTTTAGTAATTTGATCTTATGCATGAGCGCGATAATTTTCAACAGTGTTGCTAGTGTCTTGTAAAGTAGTAAATTAATCAAATAAACCTTGTATGGAACCATTATTTACATCAATCCCTCCTACGAGATGCAATAGCCCGTCTATTTTTGAACCGTTGGCGTTGTATTAGGGATAAACTGAATTTTTGTAATTGCGCTCGTCCATTCTGATACTTTATTAACAGCGAGCATACTAATAACTTTCAACTTTCCCATTATCTCTCAGAAGCACCAGTCGCAATCATATGATGTTCTATCTCTAAGAACTTACAGATTTGTTACTTATCAGTAATAATACGCGAAGGCTTTCCAATTAGTAATAAATAATTTTGTAAAGTGTAGCGTATTTGTATTTCAAAACCCTTAAGTGTTATAAAAAAAACCAATAATATTAATATGTATTTTGTAAAGGCGTCAGTTAATACCAAAGATGTTAACAGCCTGGCTGAAGCAGCGGGAAAGGTCATATTTTATAAAATCTGCATGAATGTATTTGTTCGTCAGTTTCGTCTTCAGTCGTTCCCATTTTTTTGAAATTATGTCTCCCAAGGGCCGTCTCCTGCAAGGCAGTCGGTGACAAGTTTTAATTCATGTTTTTGTAACTCGAATATCTTTTTAGTGTATTTAGGCATGCACGAAATACATTTTTTCGTCTGTCTTTGTCCTGGAGTGATTCTCAAAGAGGCCTCTTTTTGCCTTTTTTCCCATGTATTGTGTTCATCCTTAAGGTGCTCTGGTTATGCAACAAAATGGTCCAGGTCCATAGAATGGTATCTGTGCACACTCTTTAGCAAGCGAGTCAGCTATTTCGTTGCCTTCTACTCCTTTATGCCCGGGCACCCACATCAAGGTAACCTTGTTGGCTGCCGCTAGTTGGTTGAGAGATTATCGGCATTCCCAGACTAATTTGAGTTGATATTGTAGGAAGCTAGAGCTTTTAAAGCTGTCTGACATTATGCATATAGTTGCACCCTGTAAGCCTTTTTTGGCACACTCAGTGGCACATGTATATATTGCGTATATTTCCACTTGGAAACTGGATGGAGTCTAGCCCAGGGATTTAGGTTGTATCTATGTCCAAAGACTCCAGCGCCGACTCCTTCCATTTTGGATCCGCCTATGAACCAGACAAGTGAGCCTTGTTTGAGCTGTGGCAATATTTCCTTTACGTTTTCGCGGTCCTGTATAAGCACTTCAAAGGAGCGTTGTCTCATGCCACTGTCATACGTGTCTATTGGTTTGGTCATAGCCTCTTATCTGTATTTGTTACAGAATTTTGAGGTGACCAGGCAGATTTCCTGACTTCATATTTTGTGTCCGGGTTACTCTGTGTGCACTTAGTAACGCTTCTTTCCATATGCATAGGTGCAGTGGAAAAAGACTTAGCATTGCTTCCAGAGCAGTCGATAGTTGCCCCTGCGATTCCCCTACAAGCAAGTCTCTGTACTTTTTGTAGCTTGCGTTGTGTTGTCTTTTCCTCTTTTTTTCTCCAGGATCTCGGTGAAGCATTTGTGACTATAGGTTTTTCGATAGTAGTGTATGGCCAGTGAACCATATTGGGCTTTAGACATGTTTTACCAAATAGCCTGCGGCATTCTGAGGCCCGCTGTGGCTTTTTTAGTAATCCTAGAAATACATACTAATCAACGCGAAATGTATTTTCGTACGAAAGCGGAGATACGAGGAACCCAAAACTGTTCTTTAATTTTATCCAACGTTTTTTCATAACCACCAGACCATAAGACCAAAATAACTTCCCTCGGGGCCGTAATAACGAAAACTTGTTAGGTCGTTATTTTTAATCTTACGTTACTACATAATAGAGAATTTTGTTTTTTCTTACTCTCAAAAGTCAGAACAGCGGGTCCATTTCAACTTTCTACTAATGCTCTAGTTCCGAGATTCTTTATTTGTTCAACTTCTAGCCATAGTATTTAAGCAAAAGCATCAACACACAGTCACTTGTGTGCTCCTATGGAGTAACCGCCACTGCTAGCGGCCTTGCTTGTAAATTTAGATATAAATTTGCGAAGATATCTAGCTAGTCCCACAAACTGGCGCACCTCGCGTACATCGGCAGGAAGGTGCGAATTTTATAATATTGTTATTTTAGTTTGCTCCGGTAAAACAAATGCCCTCAGCTGAAATACTTCTCTCCCAGATATTCAATATTATCTTCCAAAAATTGACATTTTTAATACATAAAGAAAATTTGATGGTGAAATAAAAATACAGTTTGTTTTTAATCAGAAACAAAACTTTGCTTAACTTCCGGTTAGTTCGTCTTAGTAGCTCAAACCGTAAATCACGTTCATTTGGTTTTTAGGTAAAAATTAATATCCCCCTTAACAGTAACAGTAACTCAAATATGAATCAAATATATTTTAGCATAGCGCTGTGGTGCCTCGTATAATTATTTCGTTGGTAAGTAATTACTACATTATTTTTCATATTTATTCATATCATAAAATATAGAATAATAAATGTTTTTTTAAATTTATTTAGAAAATTGGGCATAAAATAGCAGTAGAACTAATCAATAGTCTCTTAGCGTCCCTTTGTTGTGAACTGTTAAATGTGACCGTTGGGTGTGGTGTAATTTCAGAAAACGGACAGTCTGAGCAAGCTGTACGAAATGGACGAAAGCCCGGACCGAAGGGCTTGGTTAGACAAGTTGCTGGCATTCATGGATGATAGGAGGACGCCTATCACCACGTGTCCTACCATATCCAAGAATCCTCTTGATTTGTTTCGCTTGTATATGTATGTTAAGGATCATGGTGGCTTTATGGAGGTTTGTACCTGTTTGTTGGATACGGTGATACTTTGTTACCATCGTTACGACTGCATGGTTTATATATTAAATGTTTATGAGAATAGGTAAACTTTAGATGTAAAATTTTTCACAACTGCAACAAATTTTTTATTTAAAAAATACCATGGAGAAGTCGGTATACTGAGATTAAGTATTAGACTATAATAAAGGGTTACTGTATATCAAATCGAAAATAATTATTGCCGCTCGCCGTCCAGAAATAGATCCAGAATTTAAAGATCATTTAAATAGTTAATCGAGACTTTATGTTTCTTACTCTAGTAAAGGTAAAGAGCTGGTTTAAAAAAATATTAATTAATAGTTAATGATAACATTATACCATATTTAAATTCAGCACTTTGGAAAACTCCCTTATTGCAAACGTTATAGTACAACCTGAAAAATTGTTTAATAACATAAACTCACATTTCAATTTTTATTATTTCTTGCCTTTAATATGTTATAAATTTTTGTTTAATTAGCTAAATGGAAGTTCGAAGTCGACCCAATTTTTATCATTCAAATCAATGCGGCAGTTTTAAAATGGGATTAAATTATATGTTTGATATTTTAATATCAATGCATATTATATTTTCCAGGTAATTTATTCAAATGCATGACAAGAAACTAAATATTCGATAAACATAATAAACGCTCGATAAATATAATGAATGCCCGATATAAAATTTACATGCTTCTTAAAATAATAATTATTCGATAAACGTAATAAACGCTCGATAAATATAATGAATGCCCGATATAAAATTTACATGCTTCTTAAAATAATAATTATACTGAATTGGAACCAAAAAGGTGGATTAGATGCCGTGTTAGCGCCTGTTTAACCAATATAAGTCTATAATTATTACAATTTTTGTCGAGTGACTAACAGCTAGAGAAACATAACCTCACTTGTCACTCTCACTGTGCTTTTCGGTCGACTACTTTCACATTTTTTTTATATTTCCAAACTATCGAACATTTATATATATTTTTAGTGCACATTTCATTAACATACCGAACAGAATTTAGCGTACGTATTGTATATTTATATTGCCATTTTATAATAAATATCAGGCATTTCTTATTATTTTATACTACAGTTTGATTTCTTTATCGAGCATATATAATTTTTTTAATCTGCAAATTGTATTAAATTACCGGGCGTTAATTACGACCCTTTTAAAATGTATGCGAGAATAATACATATACTTATAACGCGATACACTGTTAACCATGTGACACAGGGAGCCATTCTGCAACGTAATATTTTAGAATGTCATACATGTTATAACGGGCAGGAAAAATGTGGATTAAGTTTAATGTTCGATTACTTTTTAAATTTAAGGCCGATTTTAATAACAATTTCGGCAGAGTAAAGTCTTAATGACACGTTTATTGGGGTTCCGCGATAAATTCCAGTCTTCATAAAATACTTATCATTTTAGTAAGTAAAAAAATTGAGAAGAGTCTCAACTTTTCTCTGCATTACTTGATCCAATTAGATATCACCAGTCCGAGAAGAGATACATCAAATTTATCATTTATCTATCTTAAGAAATAAACATTTTAGAGGGGTGGCAAATTATAAGAAAAACCCTGCGCATGTGAGAATAAAGATACAGTTTCTTCTCCTCCCCTAAAGATTCCTCAAGGTATCAAGTAATCAATGAATTAATATTAAAGAATTCATTGTATGCGTGTTTGAGTCTTATGAACCATAAATCGCGTTTTTATAAATAGTCCAAATTATTACAATTGTGCATACTTGTTTGAGTAGAATATAGGTATAATAAGCAGAAGTAAAATTATAAATTAAAAATTATACAAACTGTAGAAAATATTTTGAAGAAGGATTTGTATCAACTGTGGAAACACAATTTTGCAATGCTAGACCCACACTTTTCTGTAATCATGTTTGTAAGCTTGTTTCAACCGAAGTTTCTGAAAAACTTCCAAGGAAAGTAAATTTTATTTGAAATCTCCAAGCAAAAAATGTCTTTATTATAATATCTATCAGAAAAAATCTTTATATCCTTATTTAATGATTTGTCAGCAATCCCGGAATTTCGAATGCATATCTTGAGTTTGATATCCTTGCAATCAATTTGCTAAAAGATATACAATTAAACTGTACTCACCTATGAGGTTTATTTTACTTTTGTATTTGGATTTGCAAATTTTTTGTGATAAAAACTGTTCTTTTATTTTTTAACTAAGCTAGTGGTACAACCAACGCTTTTCACGAATTACTAGACAAATAAATTATTCTCATGGTGCAACCAATGCACGGTTTAGAGGAATTATGCGAACATGATGTCGCATAGATAAAAGCTATAGTTCTTTTTACAAGAAATGTTCTAATTTCATAAATGCAATAAAAGTGGTGCTAAGTGTGGTCGTAAAGACCCTTAAATATACAGTATTTGTTGTCGGGGTCGGATTATAATGATTCCTTCTGATAACAATTAATTTAGATGAGGATAGCGACAGCCAAACAGAACTAGATGTAGAATAACATTTTTTATGCATATAAATAAATATAAGTAGATAATAATTAAAAATGTATATTATTTGGGTTTTTTTCATTTGATTAAATCAATATATATTATTATAGAGTACCGAGTATACGAGTATCATTACTTGTATTCTTTAGTCCGGGGCACCTTTACAGTTTGCTTATCTATTGCCAGAGTGACCCTTAACTTGTATTGCAGTCATTAAGCCGACTGGAACTTTCGCATCTGGTATAGGTTAATGTGGGCTACAACTACGTCTCTCACACATGCTCAATAAGATTTGGGTCGGGGCTACGAGGACGCCAGTTTAATCTTTCAATAATCTAATTGTTTAGATATTCACTGACTACAATATGCGAAAATGTATGGTCGCTACGCAACGCTAATCGTATGGGAGACAAATGGAAGGCTTTTCTTTGATTCCTTTTGAGAAAAGAGATATCGAGATCAATCAAAAAAAGATAAATGGTAAGAACAGATACGGCTCTAAAATAAGACACATTAGATCATTATCACACTGTCCAATTTATCTAGGAAAGGTGTTTAAAATGAGTAGCTATATTACAAAAACTGGAATACATCGCGCAAACTCAATAATGTGTATTTTCTCTTTCTACTGTTGCTACTGTTTCATAAAAATCGATCTTAGATTTAAAGAGGTATTAAAGATTAAACTTAACCCAATATTTCTTGTCGTTTTTTTTTTTAGCTAAAGTTTGTTTTGGATTAACCAAAAGTAATTAGACGTTCTGTTATTTTAAATGGATTCATTTCAGGGTGTATCTTAAATAATGCTCAAAATTTCAAAGGGCGATTCCTTGTCAAAAGTTGAGGGGAGGTCTGTAATAAGGTAAGGTGGGGTTATATGAACAAAGACAATTATTGAAACTATTTTTTAACAATAAGCAAAATGGCATTTTTAAAGCGGATTATATAATGTAAGATTGTATATAGTAAAGACTCACTGTTATACTAGTAAAGATATTTCTCATTTTTTTTCTGGTATAAAGATGAAATATGTAAGTAACCATAACGCCGAATTAAATAAAAGACGACCAGAAGTCTTAACTTGACGGCGGGTCCTTTTTCTTTGTAAGCAAAACTGTTAGAAATAAACTGTATGGGCATTGTATTTAATGTTGAACTATGAATTAAGTAAAATCCACTGTATAAACTGAAAATTATTCTGAATTAATTGCATTTTTACAGCAGCAATGCGCAGATTATAAACCAAACAAGTCGAAAGTGTTCTCTAAACAGGGATTTGCCATAAGCCGCAGAGCTCAACGGTCGCGTTCACGTGATCTGAAGGTGCCAGCTTCGAATCCTGCTTTTTACATTTTTTCATTTACTTATTTTATATACAATACCATATTTCAAAGTTAAAACCGTCATTTTCTTTATTTTTTCACTTAAAGAAATGTTATAAATGTCACTCGGCTGTTTATGGTTTTCGCCCAGTTTGCACAGCGTCGGCTGTACAAGCTTATGGGTTCACCAAATTATGTTCGCTTTCTACTCCTAGTATGATAATAATATAATATTGTCTTTATTTTTTATTACATAATATTATATTCTGCTTTACTTAAAAGTTTTTATCAAAAACAATTATTGTATCCTACATATTTAACTTAAGTACAACAAAAATTATCGTAAATAGGTCAAAAAATATGGGGATTCTATATTAGTTCTAAAATATAAATGAGTGGCCGATTTAAAAATATATGAACTACAAAGTTGTATACCAGAGGTTATATATGAATATTGTACCACTGTTACTATTTTGATATGGCCACCTAGTTTCAATCCAATGGTTTTTAAATTTCATTTATAGGCGAATGCCATTTGCCATAATACATAATATGGTCAATAGAAATAATTTTAAAAAATTTGCCGCACCAACAGATTTTATTATGTTAACCCTTTCAGTCACCCGCAAAATATTAGATTTTAGGCATTAAGTCCTTCCTCAGGGACATACAATAGTCAATTAACGTCAGTGTCAACCCTTTATTGTTGTAAAAAATACGCGCGCCACCCAGCTGCTGACATGCTTTTTTAAATAACAATATCGTGCTACTTTAGAATATCTAAAATACTTGTCTCCTGGTAGGGATACATATACTGAAAGTGTTAAATAACAAAGTTACAAATTGTTACGTGGTCTCTCTGTGTCACTCAGTTTTGTGAATAATTTGGAATAGCTGGAAAAACAAACAGTCAAGTATCCTTTATATTTTAATTAGTAAACAACTGCGACTTTATATTTAATTAATTATATAAAGCCTTAAAACAGACCCACAAAAAAAGGTTTGGTGGTTAATTACAAATCCGCAAGCCTTAAAAAAAATATTTTTTTTTACAATTATTAATTTTTTTCTTTCTTGCCAAAAATTATTGTATTTATCTAATATAAAAAAACTGTAACTAAGATTTGTTTATTTGGCAGTAGTAAGTTATGAAAAAACTAACGCCAATTTAATGAAACGGCATACGAATTCGTAATTAACGCATCAAAAAAACATTGATTAAACATTAGTTTCAAACCTAGATAATCACACTTTTTTGTGGGGTTGTGTAATGATCATATACTATTTTCTTAATAAATATTTGTCCCGATGTCGCTTGTCAAACATAATCTTTATGTTACTATCACTTACTATTACTACTTCAAAGAAACTGTCCATATTCTCGAAGGACCCGTTTTAAATTAAAACTAGATTTTATCAGTCAATAGTTGAGATTACGGAATGAAAGGGAATTATACATATACAGGGTGTCCCAGAATATGTGGGCAATCTCCCGGATTTGGATACAATATGAAAAAATAATATGACAAGTTCCCATAAAAAAATTTCCTACAGGCCCTCCCTACTGAGATATCAGCCCCTGAAGGACGCCTCAGGAAATCGGTTTATCTTGAATAATTCTTAAATTACTTGGTGTAATTTAATAATTTTTCAGTATGATGGTTGCTAGGTAAGTCTCCTCAAAATGAACCGTTTTAATTTTATTCGGCTTATTTAGTTTTCCAGGGACGGACTAGCTTTAACAGAATGATGCTTATTTTTTTTTACATCCTGTATGATAGAGGCATATCAATAATACTATTGAATAGCTGAAACCTTAAACTAAAAAAAAAGTACATCATCGACATCGATAAAGTAAACCGTTTACGAGAAAAAAATGTTTGTTCCATATGCCTTTTTTTATGAAATATTCGATAAATACCTTATTTTGTTGATATGGTTTAGTTGATATGTACCAGTTAAAATAAATAATAACTACGACAGTGTCAGTTGGAAATTGAGTGTGTTTAAGTTTTTGATCTTATTTCTTCTGCTTCGTTTTGGTATGGAATTTACGTTTGAGGAATATGCCGACATGCATTTAATGTATGGGCTTGCATCATGTAATGCCTTAGAAGCCCGAAGGCTTTATGAAGAACGATTTCCAAACAGAAGAATTCCTGACAGAAAAACCTTTGAAAGAGTAGATCGTCGTTTAAGAGAGACAGGTAAAAACTAAGTTGTTTTATTTTTAATTTGTACTTATCGGATGATAAAGATTTGATTTAAAATATTTAGGTCGTAAATAATTTTAGGAAAGTTTGACAAAGCCAGTCACAATTGTGGAAATCAAAACCATCGCGTTGATGGTCTTGAAGAAAACATCCTTAATGCCATAGAAGTAGATCCTGCTGCAAGTGTTCGAAAATTGGCTGCCGAATTTGATTGTTCAAAATCAATGGTCTTGAGAATACTTACAGAGCAACAGTTACATCCATACCACCTTCAAAAAGTTCACGCGCTTCTTCCTGAAGACTTTCCGCGAAGGATGGAATTTTGTAACTGGGTTTTAGATCGGCACAGAAACGATGCAAATTTCATTGGTTCAGTTCTCTTCACGGACGAAGCTGGGTTTTCCAAAAACGGCATCATAAATGCTCATAATTTACATTTATGGGCAGAGGAAAATCCCCATGCTTCTATTGTACCGCATCATCAGCACCAATTTGAACCCATCAACGTGTGGGACGGAATTATCAGACAACACTTAATTGGACCATTTGTATTGCCAAGAAGGTTAAATGGAGAAAGGTATTTGGAATTTCTTCAAAACAATCTGCCAGAACTTTTAGAAGATCTACCTCTGCAACTACGACATAATATGTGGCTCATGCATGATGGGGCTCCGCCACATTTTAGTCTAGTAGTCCGAGAACACCTAAACAGGGTCTTCGAAAATCAATGGATAGGAAGGGGAGGACCAGTGGCTTGGCCTCCTCGATCACCAGACCTAAATCCATTAGATTTTTTTTGTGGGGCTATCTAAAATGTATAGTATACGCCAATCCAATACAAAATCGGGAACACTTATTGGAACTGATTAACTTCCATTGTCGCGAAATAAGGAATAATGTTGGCGCATTGTGGAGGATCCAACAATCTACAATTAATAGATGTAGGGAATGAATTGCAGTAGAAGGAGGTCATGTTGAACCGACGTACAAAATGAATCAGTAAAAATAAGGTATTTATCGAATA
Source organism: Polydrusus tereticollis (assembly GCA_963920685.1). NCBI lineage: Eukaryota > Metazoa > Arthropoda > Insecta > Coleoptera > Curculionidae > Polydrusus > Polydrusus tereticollis. The sequence goes on from OY987335.1 coordinate 56,493,438, forward strand.
TTTCATAAAAAAAGGCATATGGAACAAAAATTTTTTTCTCGTAAACGGTTTACTTTATCGATGTCGATGAAGAGTACTTTTTTTTTAGTTTAAGGTTTCAGCTGTTCAATAGTATTATTGATATGCCTCTATCATACAGGATGAAAAAAAAATAAGCATTATTCTGTTAAAGCTAGTCCGTCCCTGGAAAACTAAATAAGCAGAATAAAATTAAAACGGTTCATTTTGAGGAGACTTACCTAGCAACCATCATACTGAAAAATTATTAAATTACACCAAGTAATTTAAGAATTATTCAAGATAAACCGATTTCCAGAGGCGTCCTTCAGGGGCTTATATCTCAGTAGGGAGGGCCTGTAGGAAATTTTTTTATGGGAACTTGTCATATTATTTTTTCATATTGTATCCAAATCCGGAAGATTGCCCACATATTCTGGGACACCCTGTATATATCTTCCGATTGGTGAAATAATATTTAAAACATTCGCAATATTAAGGGCACTAGAGGTAAAATTGAGTTTAGTTTACTTCGCGATTTACTTTATCAGTGGGAGTTTGATAACTAACAGCTTATTTCTTAGACAGAAATAACCTCAAGCACCATCTTCCACCTATAGAAATTGCCATTAAAAAAAACTCTGCGTAATATATATATAATATATATGTATATACAGGGTGATTCAAAAGTACTTTGGCAAACTTCGGGAGGTATTAGCCGACAATATTTTAAGATGAAAAGTTCTTATAAACAGTGGTCCTTGGCGAAATTTAGTGAGTTAAATAAGCATCTAAGGACATTTATTTTTAAAATTCAACATGTTCGTAAATTTAACCAGTGGCGTCGGTACAAAATGTTGCTTTCATATTTTTTGTGAAAACTATGCTACACCACTGACTTATTTTATTTTAACTTTCTTTTTATGAAACCCCCCCCCCCTCCCCCTTCATTTACAACAAAAAATATCACGTGTGTTTTTTGATACGAGGAACGGTTTAAGGGTAAATGATTATTTTATTTGACTTTACACAAATATTGAAAAATGTGTTTTAAATTCACAAATACCCTTAAATATTTATTAAAGTATTTTAACGAATACATACATACATAATAATAAACAAATAAGTATATGCCTAAGGATGGCATCTGAAGATGCCTATTTTCTAGGTATAATACGTTCTCAGTGGCATACATATTTATTTTTTAGTATGTTATTTTTTAATATTTTGTATTTTAACAAGGCGGCTTTGGAAATGCTTTTTTAATGTTTTGTATTTTTACAAGGCGGCTTTGGAAATTCATTTGTCAATAAATTAAAACATGTTTGACAGTTAGTTGCTAATGTGGTTTATTTCTTCAGTTTGTTTTTTGTGGTTGGATATTATTAGTATTGTTTATAAGGTACCTACTATGGATTATTTAAGAAATAATGCGCATTTAGCCGACATGCATTTTGTATATGGCTTTGCCGATGGAAATGCACGAGAAGCGAGACGAATTTATCAGGAGCGATATCCTAACCGAGTACTGCCTGCTGCTGCAACATTTACAAATCTTCACCGCCATTTAGCTGAAATAGGGAGTTTTACAAGGCCACGTGACATTCCTGGAAGACCACGAACAGCCCGAACCCCAGAATTAGAAGAAGCTGTTTTAAACACTGTAGTGGAAAATCCAGATACAAGCACCCGAATAATTGCTGATGCTCTCAATCCCACCCAAGCCACAGTTTGAAGAATTCTGCACGATTAGCAGTTGTATCCGTACCACATTCGAAGGGTAAGCTCTTTTACCCAGGGACTTTCCTCAGCGCAATAATTTGTGTCAGAGGTTTTTGGAAAAATTTGCTGAAAATCCCCAATTTTTAAATTATGTACTTTTTACGGACGAGGCAAATTTTTCTCAGAGTGCGATTACAAACTTTCACAATAACCATATCTGGTCTTTGGAAAATCCCCACGCAGTTAGTGAACGAAATTCAAAGTACCAATTTTCATTAAACGTGTGGGGAGGAATAGTTGGCGATTACTTGATAGGACCTTTATTTCTTCCACTTCGGCTTAATGGCGTTACATACCGACACTTTTTGGAAAATGAACTTCCTCTCTTATTGGATGATGTATCCTTAGAAACTCGAAGACGTATATGGTTTATGCATGACGGAGCTCCCGCTCATTTCAGCATAGTGGCCAGGACTCATCTAAATCAAATCTATCCAAATCGATGGATCGGTAGGGGATTTGAGGAAGGAAATCAACCGTGGCCACCAAGGTCCCCAGATTTAAATCCCCTTGATTTTTATTTGTGGGGACATTTGAAGTCAATCGTTTACAAAACGCCAGTCGAAAATCGAGAAGTGCTAAGAAACCGAATAATCGATGGTTTTGAAGTAATAAGAAACAGACCAGATATCTTAGCACGCGTAGGAGTTCCATGCAAAGGAGATTAGATGCCTGAATCTTGGCTGAAGGTGGACATTTCGAACAATTTATTTAAAAATCATTTAATTTATGTAACGTACTTATTTATTTAATTAAATTAAATGGTATACCTTAATAAATCTTTGAATTAAAAACACATTTTTTAATTTTTAATTTGTGTATAGTCAAATAAAATAATCATTTACCCTTAAACCGTCCCTCGTATCAAAAAAATACACGTGATCTTTTTTGTTGTAAATGATCGGGGGATTCATAAGAAGAAAGTTAAAATAAAATAAGTCGGTGGTGTAGCATAGTTTTCACAAAAAATATTATAGCGACATTTTGTACCGACGCCACTGGTTAAATTTACGAACGTGTTGTACTTTAAAAATAAGTGCCCTTAGATGCTTATTTAATTCACTAAATTTCATAAACAAAAATAACTCGTTAAGGAGTTATTTAAAAATTATTACTATTTCTTTTAACATTTCAACACCCTGTATCTCCGTAACGAAGTCGCCAAGGACCACTGTTTATAAGAAGTTTTATCTTAAAATATTGTCGGCTATTACCACCCCAAGTTTGTCAAAGTACTTTTGAATCACCCTGTATAGTTAAAAAATAGAAATTTTAAATGACACTAAATAAATTAAAAATTACAAGGTAAGTTTTGCAAGGGTGGGTTAAAAATATGAATAAAATATACATCAAAATATGCTGAAATTATGGTCTAACAATGGTGATACCTGCTTTAGCTGAGGAATATGCTTAACGGGGTTGTATATTGTATGTATGAGTGTGTTTAAAATGTAATATAAATTATAAACCTAACATTTTCAATTAAACCATGTGGGGCTAGATAGTAGACCAAAATATGTTTTGCTATACAGGATATAACGAGTGATTATTAATTATTTTGCTCAAGGACGGCTGTGACCCAGTATACATAGTGTAGCAGTAGCGCGTAGATTAAATCATAGGGCGAATTTGCAAGAAAGCAGCGTTGTCACGTTGAAAACCTAAAATAATGTTTTTTGACGGTATGTAATATAAAATCCTGAGCTATCTTACTTTGAAAGCCTACTTTATATGGCCGCCTCCTACTTCTAGACACCTTCTGATGTTTCTTCTTACCCTCAGAGACACATTAACCAATACGTTTGGAGAATTATTAATTTCGGCAATTTTTTCTGAAATCCTTCGTTTAAGATCATTTATATCCTCAATTGGTGTTCGATAAATGGAGTTTTTTATAAAAGGCCACAAGAAGAAATCGCAGGGTGTTAAATCGCAGGAACGAGGTGGCCATATTTGTTGCGTATTTCGGCTTATACTCTGTTTTCAAAAAATTCACTAAAAAAATTTAAATTTTCTCTGGTTACATGAGGTGTAGCGCCATCTTGTTGGAAGTAACCTTCCCGCAATTCATCATCGTGAAGCTCATTAATAAATGTTATCAGAATTTCGATCCGATATCTCTCAGCTGTAATTATGCCATCAAAGTAAATTGGGCCTACTATTCTTCTAGAACTAATTGCTGCCCACACACCAACTTTTTGAGGATGAAGAGGTCTTTCTACAAAAACATGCGGATTTTGCGTATTCCACATTCGCATATTTTGTGAATTAACATAGCCTGATAAATAAAAATAAGCCTCATCGGTAAAAAATGTTTTTTCAAAAGCACCACTATTTTCTTCTTGAAAATTGTTTAAAAACCATTCACAAAAATTAAGTCTTTGGGGAACGTCATTGGGAAGGAGTTCATGAATAGCCGTAACACGATAAGGGTATAGATGCAGATCCTTTTTCAAAAGTGTTTGACATGTACCTACTGTAGCATAAATCCGTTTGCTGAATTTGTTGAGATAAATGCCTAATAGAAGTTGAAGGATTATTTTCCATAATTTGTCGCGCTTCTTCAATAACCTCATTCGATCGTTTCGTTGGTCTTCCAGCCCCTTTTTTATGTTGAACACAACCAGTCTGACGAAATTTATCAATTAGGTATTGTGACCCAGTACGAAAATTATGAAAGGTCACCGCAACATCAGGAAACTTGGTTCGAAATTCATCAAAGCAGTCATGCATAGAGTAATTCCACACACCGCCTATTTTGTTTCCATTTCTAAAAAAACTTTCAACAATAAAAATTTTTTGTGCTTCACTAAACATTTTTACTGTAGAACTTTCAATCCGGCAACAAAGCTTCACCAAAACTTGATACGCTGAAAAATAAAAAAATAAATAAAAAATTAAATCATATCCTGCAAATAGCACTTTATAATAGTCAAAAGACGACTCCCCGGAGAAATATTAGTTAAAGCAATAGTAACCTACCTTCAAATAACTGCAAAAATAACAAAATTTCTCCAATTTTTAAACTTTACAAATACACAAATTCAAACAAGACGTAAATGTCATAAAACAATCATGTCATCTTATCTACGCAGTACGGCCATGATGCTTTTAAAATGCATGGCCTCCCTTGAGCAAAATAATTAAAAATCACTCGTTATATAAAAAAAACTCGTCTTTTAACTTGATTTAAATAGGGTTTTCGAATTTGCTAATGTCAGGAAAATTTAAAGAAAACAAATATCAAAACTTGAATATGAATCGGATATATATCCGATATTTTGATATTTATATACATATCATGATATTCACCAACCTGGTATTTACATAAAATAAAATGATTTACAAACCTTTATTTCATACTTTAAGGTGGGTTTGATGATGTTATTTTCAGCACGAAGAATAAGGCGATCAACGTACAACAGTATTTATTTACAATGTCCGATATACAGTATAGTGAATGACAATAAGGGCGCGGCGTCAGCGTTCCGATCGGAAGCACTGGTACTCCGTAGATTCTCGGTCGTCAATCTTGTCCACAGGCGAAAGTCCCCTAAGGAAGCAGTCAAGCAGAGCAAGAAGGGCTGGTCGAGAGTCGGCGGCGAACTCTGCTGGTCTTAGGGCGGCTGGCGTCTTTTATACAGTCCGGGGCTCGCTTGAGATGCGTTGGATGGAAGGGCGCGTAGAAGGGCTGCTTGGCAGAATACTGGTGGCGCTTTGAGAGGGTAGTAGCGGCGCGCTTCGGTACTACTGCCGTATAGGCACTGTGGTACGGCTTTATTGTGCTACAGTCTCCCCCTCAGAACCTTCCTGACGTCTCGGCTGGTGGTTCTGGACCTTCTTGGGGCGTCCTCGGCGGCGTAATGGCGGGCGACAATAGGCGACTGGCGTATTCAATCGGGTGTTCCTCGTGTCCCTCCCCCTGGAGTAAAACCGCCCCTAAGGCGTAGGCGCTTGCATCAGTGCGTAAAATGAATGGCTTCGTGTGGTCCATTGTAGAGATGTACGAGGTTCCTCCAGTTAGCTGGAGTAAGTCATCTAGCCTGGGGAGTGGATATGCATCAGGAACGGTAATAGCGTTCAGCTTCCTGTAGTCTATGCATAAGCGAATGCCCCCACCTTGCTTGGGCACGAGTACCACTGGAGCCGCCCATGCACTTTCACATTCTTCGATGATGCCGTCTGCCAGTAGTGCACTTACTTCCTTGGCCAGGGCATCCCGTCGGGTCGGCGTCCATCGGTATGGGGGGCTACTAATGGGTGCGTGGTTGCCGGTGTCGATACGGTGCTCAGCGTAAGGTGTCGGCGGGCCACTATCTTGGAACAGCTTACTGTGGGCTTCCAATAAGTTGTTAAATTCTTCTCGCTCAGGCGCCGTCAGTGTGGTTGCTTCATCGTTGGGACGCAGTTGTAGGTCTATGATGGCGAAGGTTACGTCCGGGTAGAGGGGTGGTAGTTCATCTAGTTCGGCCCACATCTCTTCCACTTGTCCTGCTGCATCATGCATGACGTAGTCCTGGCGAGAGAAAGGGTTCGGTATGGATGGAGGTCCTGAAATTTCGGGTCCTATAAACGATTCATGTCTGTTAGGATTTCCAGTCGAGAGGTCAGGGCCATATCCCGCGATTAGTCCGGAGATGTGGTCGCACTCCATAGGACGTACTGAGGATTCCTCCAATGGCGATAGGACGTTTGGTATTTGGTAGAAAGCGGACATCTCTTCACAGGGGTAGACGTCCGCGTCATGGGATACTGGGAGCGAGTCCCTGATATCAAATGCATGCCTCTGGGTTGGAGCTGGTGATAGGAGCTTCGGTATTTGGTAGAAAGCGGCCATCTCCTTACGGGGGTAGGCATCCGTTTCCTGGGCTGCAGGGAATGAGTCCTTAATGATAAAGGCATGCTTTCGTGTTGGAGCTTCTGCAAAGAACCATCGTCTGTGGAAGAAGTCAAGAACGAGGCCGGCATCCTGGATAAAGTCGATACCTAGGAGCGTTTTGGCGTCTGGTGTATCTGGCAGGATAACAAACGTCGCTCCCACGATCCTTTCCTGCAGTTGTACCGGCACGGTGGTTACTTGGACATTTTGAAGTTGCCGGCGGCCATCTGCGAAAGTGACATACATCTTTTGGTAACAGAAAGTGTGGCCATTCTTTTTTAGTACTGCGTGTAAGTCCGGGCTGGCTATACTGGTTCGGGCTCCTGTATCCAGGTAGGCGGTCCCGGTGATGCCGGCAACGGTGATTTTTACAGCGGGTCGGGCTCGATCCTGCGTGCTGACTGCGCAAAATCCCGTTTCCGGAATAGGTGGAGAGTGTTTAGTGCTACAGTTTTGACAGTTCCTACGAATAACTCCAGGCTTCTGGCATCCATAGCATCGTAGGGTATTAGCGCCCGTTGGCTCAACGGTCGTACCACGGGTTGCTCCACTGTTCCCTAAACTTGCTAGTCGTTTACGACAGACGGAGGCGTCATGTCCGGGTGCACGGCAGTGGGTGCATTGGTTCCTAGGTTTTCTGTTAGGCGACGGCCCCCTGTGGGTGTTCTCCTTTTCTTCTGGTGTGCTTGCTTCTATAATTCGACATTTGGCCAGTAGTTGAGCCAGTGTCGCGACGGACTCGCGGTTTATTCGGTCCTTGATGTAGGGGCGTAGTAGTCCATACAGCATGTCGAGTTGGGCATTTTCATCTGGTGGCGTCGGAAGTTGGGCAAACAAGGCTCGTTTTCCTGCGATGAATGTTCCAGTAGGCGTGCGGTTGTCCTGCGGTGATCTGAATATCTCCTGGTAAATCTGATAAGCTGGTAATGTGGGTGCAAACTCATCTCGAATCATTTGTTTCGCATCATTCCATGTCCTGGCTGCGGCTTTTACCCCTGACCACCATGTATGTGCTGGTCCTTCCAATAGTAATGTTAGTCCAGCCAGGGCGTTGGCGTCGGTTATGCCTTCACTTTCCTTAAAGAAGTCGGCGCTTGTAACGAAGTCGTCTACAGCTTCCAAGGATCGTGTTCCGGCAAAACGGGCGGTGCATTGCGTGAAGTGTTTCACTGGAGTGGGTGGCTGCATTCTTCTTAGAATGGCTTCCAGGTCGTTGGCTGATAGCTCCATGGCACGGGTTTGGCTCCTTGTCCGCGGTATGTTTACGCACTATTACTACTTGGACCAAAGAATTTGAGAAAAATGTTGTTTTCTCGACACTAACGGATATGAGTTTACAAAGCGGCACACTGCGATAAGTCCAATTTCTATCGTAACACTCGCGACAAAAATGTATATTCCGTGTGGTTAATTTCCGCACTTACTTCGGGCTCACACGTTGGTTTTCGCACTTACTTCGGGCTCACACGTTGGGCTGCCACTTTAAGGTGGGTTTGATGATGTTATTTTCAGCACGAAGAATAAGGCGATCAACGTACAACAGTATTTATTTACAATGTCCGATATACAGTATAGTGAATGACAATAAGGGCGCGGCGTCAGCGTTCCGATCGGAAGCACTGGTACTCCGTAGATTCTCGGTCGTCAATCTTGTCCACAGGCGAAAGTCCCCTAAGGAAGCAGTCAAGCAGAGCAAGAAGGGCTGGTCGAGAGTCGGCGGCGAACTCTGCTGGTCTTAGGGCGGCTGGCGTCTTTTATACAGTCCGGGGCTCGCTTGAGATGCGTTGGATGGAAGGGCGCGTAGAAGGGCTGCTTGGCAGAATACTGGTGGCGCTTTGAGAGGGTAGTAGCGGCGCGCTTCGGTACTACTGCCGTATAGGCACTGTGGTACGGCTTTATTGTGCTACAATACTAGTAAAGTACAAGTTTTATAACGCATCATTTTTGCCCACACACGTGTTAGAAAACGAGCCGCTTGTGGGAAGTTTTATAACGGGAAACTGCGGAAACTGCACTAATAGCTTTATAAAACATGTACTTTATAGAATTTTTTCTATTTTTTTTTTCAATAAAAATCCGTCGTTGAAAAGAAAATTTGCCATACAAATTTTATAAATTTTGATGCTTACATTTTATGTGGATAATACTATCAAACTGTCTGGTCTTCTCCTGTCAGCATAATAATTTTATTGTTCGTGTTTATGCAACTAAACATACATGACTAAAAACGATATTTTATCGGACACCACTTGTCCCGAGAAGAGTCTACAAACGAGAAGCGACAAAATCCCGAGTTTAGCATTGATTAAATGGGGACCAAATTATATGTTCTTCACCTTGAAATTTTGACAGTTGACAGGGTTATTACACTAAAAGAAGCACTGAAACGATGAAGAAAATGCTTTACACTGAAATAAAAAATGTAGGTACCTAGTAAGAAGTAATTTGTTGATGATTATCTTCTTTGTTTCATGTAATTGGCTTTCCAGCAAATTTCGTAAAATCAAAAAAAAATTAAATAAAATGAAAATATTTTTGAAATGTTTTATTAATTGTGCGTTACTTACTAATAGTACATTTTAGAAAGGAAATGAAATAGTATATTACATACTAAGAGTGGTAAGAAGCCTATTACACACGATTTCGAAAATTACGGGACGAACGTTAGCGAAAATTGCCTTGTTAATGCAGACATTATAATATTACGTAACTGGTCTTACGCACAGCCTGGCTTCTTACAGTATAGTGTGTGTAATTAAAGTTTTACGGATAAAGTAGACATTGCGTAAATAGGTTCTTACTTATACAGAAGTAGAAGAACAGTATTTTCTTATGTATCCCTTTATTTCTTTTTAAATATTGAACAGCAGTTTTGTTACCGTTTCTTACATTTTTAATCAACAATCCTAAAACTAAAATAAACAATGTTATATCTAGGTCTATTGGTCCTTAAATTTACGTAACAAATAAGGGCCATAATTTAAAAGGTTTATTGTGATTTTTTTATTAAAATTATAAATTTCTGGATTACTATTAGGCACTGCGTAAAATTTAAGTAAATGTTTGGCAAATTTTGAGTTTTGTTTATATTAGACATGATATATAACAAAGTGCTATTTTAATTTGCCTTTTAAATTATTTCTTAACATTCTGATCCATTATGCAGGTAGAAATTGGTTCTTAGCCCACTCCTATAATGCTACAAACCATTTTCTTTTTGTAAAGAGTATGTTGGATATTTTTTACAGGCAAATCTGCTTTTTTTCAATTCTTCGATAGGTACAGGGACAATAATTATAGGTACTTAGAATTTAAACGGTAGGTAGATAATATGATATTTTATTTTGTTTAAACAAAATAAGTTGTAAATTTCGGAAAACCCTATGATTTTTTTATAATGTATCTATTACCACTTACTCTTTACTTATTTTATTACCTGATACGCGCAGAAAAATGAAAATAAGTACTTGTGCTTTCAGGAATATTTTTCAAAAAAGCACAAGATCTGTTAGGAAAATAAAAACATGTTCTTTTAGATTAGTTTGATATTTTTTCCTTCCCGTCGCCTTTCCTTAAAAAGGTACTTGTTCCTATACATTTAATATTAACTTTACTTGAATAACATAATAAAAATGGAAGTAAATTAAAACAACACTTCTGTCTTCCTCCACAAATATTATATATTTTGAAAAATTTTTTAATGAATGTCTCTACATGTTTCGACTATATATACAGTCATTCTCAGGGGAACTAAAAGGAATATGTGAAAGTACATAAATAAGTCTCTTATGGTGCCTGTTATTTTGGTAATTTCACATATTCCTTTTAGTTCCCCTGAGGATGACTGTATATATAGTCGAAACATGTAGGGACATTCATTAAACAAATTTTCAAAATTATAATATTTGTGGAGGAAGACAGAAGTGTTGTTTTAATTTATTACCTACACTCCACTGCAAGTATGGACTACTTCTTCAAATAATGGTAGGTATTTTCCATATACCTTTCACGTAATAAAGTACAGCAGATAAATACAACAAAACAAATATGAACAAATGTATCATAGGGGTGCAAATGTACTTACTGTTCAGGATCCTTTGGAAATGAAAGGTATTACCAGTCATAGTTTTATAATAGCACAGCACTCACAAAAATAAACAGTTAAACAATACATTTCTTTCAACAAAAAAGACAACTAAACTCGATAACGATAACTCATCGACTACCGGACTAACGGGCCGGCTTAACTTATGACAGTTGTCCGGGTAACCTCCCACTACATTGATTTCGCCAAATGTCATATTGTCGCTTCTCGTTTGTTGACTCTTCTCGGACTTGTCATGCCATACGTCAAGAGAATAAAACATTTAATAAATAATATCATTGCCAACTTTTGAAAATAAAAAAAAACGGTTCTATAAAAAGTCTGTTACGATACTGAAAACGGTATCGAATCAGTTCTATTATGAAACCAAAATAGAAAAATTAAATTTTGCCGCTATTTTATGAAATATGTCGCCCTGTCTGTATAGTGATGCATTATGTAAGCATATTGCCCAAGAATTGATTAATTTCAAGATTTGCCGTTGTACACATTATTTTAATAAAAACTTTACGAATCAATTACAGAGGTCTACTACATTCAGTTTGTATAAATTATTTAGGCTCAGGTTTGTTCATTTTGCATAGATCTGGTATGGTCTTTTCCTGTTAATATTTTAGGCATATACACATTTCGTGGTTACTTTGTTTGAGCTAACTAACGAACTAACCTGAATCTCTAATTAAATCCGTTTACAGGTCACAAAAAATAAAACGTGGAAAGATATTGCCGGCAGACTAGGCATTGGTGCTTCATCGAGTGCTGCCTATACCCTTCGGAAGCACTACACTAAAAACCTGCTCGCATATGAGTGCCAATTTGATCGGGGTGGAATTGATCCTCAGCCCATTATCAATCAAGTAGAGGCCAGCAGTAAAAAGAAAGGAGCTAAAGCGACATCTGTACCTTCGCCAGGTTCCTCTAATTCTCAAGATTCCTTTCCTCCGGGTAGTGGTGGTGGATCAATGGATGGCTATGGCGGTTATAACGGCTATCCTCCATCTGGAAATCCAGAGTACCCACAAAGGCCGTCGTCACAATCAGCACCATCACCTCATGGAGGTAAGTGTGTTGTATTTCGTTAACTAGTGCGATGGGATTTCACTACTTTCTAGACGACTTGCCATAAAATGTTATACATAGGAAACGGATATTTTCGTAAAGTAAATGTCCAGTGATCGACGGGCTAAGCTACAATTCGAGTTTCTCATTTTTTCCATTGAAGTCACAAAATCAGTTTTTGATTTGATTTTTTTTTAATACGATACGCGAAATACTCTATCCATTGTCAAAAAATATCTAAAATATATTTGAATAAAAATATAATTCTAAAGCTGTATGTCCCAGTGATTGACAGAGTCAGCCCCAGTAATCGACATTTGTCTCACGACAGCACTATATTAACACACATATTATCAGTTCGTTTTTTTAGATAAAAAACATTTATTATTAGTTATTATGATTCTTATACCTTCAAAAGATATGAGAAATATAGAATACAACTTACTTTATATTTATCTCGTTATTAAACATACACTCATATGATTTCCTGTATGCATCTGCAATGAATAGTGCAAGATACATTTTAGTATTAAATTGATCGATATCTTGTATTATTTGTTACTGATTAATCAAGTCATAGCTGAATTAATGGAATGGATGAATTATTTTTGCGCGAAAATTTCCAAAATATCGAAAATAAAACATTCACATGTTTTTTTGTGAGGTGTTAAAATATACATCAGTTCGGCTTCTAAAATAACCTATGATATCGGTTTTAGGTAATAAAACTAATTTGAAAAATATGTCGCAGTTTATAATATTACCAACAAAATGGTTTTTTAATATTTACCATAAACTATTTTAATTTGAAGACTTTTTGACTTTCTTTCCTTTCCCTTTAAACTATTTTGTTTATGTTTTATGATGAAAGTTTGATATTGTGTGCACGTCTCTCGGTCTGATCCGGAAAAACTGATTATTAGTGGGTTGTCTGATTTTTATAATTTATGGTTCAAATCGTGGGTATTCCGCGAAGCTTACGATTGGTGAAATTGCTAAAGTGTAATTATAGCTAAAATTAAGGAATAAACAATATAAATGATGTGTCATGATTAAAATTATTTATATAAATTGTTCGTCCTAAAAGAAAAGGAAAAAATTGTTTACTTTAGGGTAAGCAGGATTAACACGGAGTCCTCTGTTTTTTTGCATCGGTCTGTTTAAAGAGTGTTCGCACTGTGGAGAGAGAACAGTTTTAGCATAACTGACGGCGAATACTTTATTAAGCGTTATGGCACCCAAAAGGAACAGGAAAAAGACTTGCTTGAATGGTCCTGTTTAGAGAATATTTGTAAAATCCATTATAGTATTGCCTGTGGTCGAGGTTGTGAAAATTAATAAAATATCATAAAAGTTGCATTGGTCTTAGTAATGAGGGATTCAATACTTGAGTCAAAGATAAGCAATGAAAAATGGATTTGCAATGAATGCAATGAAACTGCTCAGACGAGGAAGTCGAAACGGAGGTATCAGCTGGTAATATCTCTGATATTCTGGCTAAGGAAAACCCAAGCATAAAAGAAGTTTTACGGCTCTTTAAAAAGAAATTTAGTGATTTTGAGGAATCTTTAAACTTCACATGGAAAGACAGAAGATATCCATGTGGGATGAAGCAGGTTCAAAGGGAGAAGAAGCAGCTGTGAAAAGAAAACGATGCTATGAAAAATAGAATTAATTTATTGGAACAAAGTTGGAAAAAACCCAAGGGACGGAACAACAATAACGTAAAAACATTTTTTTATTGGACATTCCTTTTCGTGCAAAAGATTTTGAAACCAAAGTGTTGCTGGAAAAGGGAACACAACCCCTGTACTAGTCACTTTACGAAGTGTGCAACTTGGCCTGTGGTGCTGATGGGATATCCTCTGAAGTCATAAAAATACATTATCGATATTTAATTCACCCACTTAAATATTTAGTAAATATAATTTTTGTTTCTGGTGTATTTTCAACACTATTTAAAAATTCAATAATAGTACCTCTTTATAAGTCTAGAAATCATTTGGGGAGATACTTGTCAGTGTGTTCTTTTACCATTACAAGTATCATAAAGGTACATAATTAAGATAATGTTCTTTAAAAATTGTATCCTAAGTTCCTCCTGTTTCAGAAGATTAACTTGTTTATTATGATCTTGTTGTATACAAGATCAGTGGTAAAGTTTATGATCAGAACGAATTCTTAAAATGTGCCTTATAATCATGAAATAAATACAAGAGCTACAACTCAATAACACATATAATATAGCTCCACTGGTGTTGTACACATCAGATCAAAAACATGCCATGCATTTTGGACCAAAAATTGTCAATGTGGTTCCGGCGAGATATAGATCGAAACTATATGAAAATGTCGAAACGCTGATAAACGAATTGATTTTTATAAAGTCTATGTATAATGTTGTAGTATATACGACAGAGGCTAATAGTGTTAGTAATCAAAATATGTTTCATGGCTGAAAACAAACAAACAAAATACTTTTTTGGTGGACCCACAAATTCTTGAAGAATTCAGGGTCTACCTCTTATCTTATATTAAAAAAAATACTGTATTTTTAATCAAATGATAACTTAGGAGAAAATACTGTGGTTTGTATTTAAATGCTGTATTGTGTTATATTGTATTATTATTATTATTATTATTATTATTATTATTATTATTATTATAATTATAGGTTATACAAAAATATCGTATTTGCAGAGACTGCTCTCATATCTACGATTAAGAAAATAAATTGTTAAGAGGGTTTTAGTGGAGAAATTGCCGACTTTTAAGACAATCAGGTCTTTACTTTTGATTAAACCAGAAATATCTTAAACTGCTATTTCAATAGAGTAAAAGCCATTTTTATTTAATATTTGAATTCTCCACTACCATATTTTTTGTTTCCAAAGGCATATGATTGTCATTTGTTTGTTCGCCTATTTAAATTATTTTTGAAAAAAAAAAAAGATAGCTGTAATGAAAAATTTAATGAATAAAAAATGAAAATGAAACAGATGAATCAAAAACAAAATGTGATATGCCAATGGAAAGAAACATTTTTGGACAATTCAAATGTTGAATAAAAATGGTAGGCTCTATTTGAAATAGCAAAGTGGATGTAACTACCAGTTCAACAACTTATAATAACTTGAAATTTGCAAATTTTTATTTAAAAAACTAAGAGGAAATTGGAGGGGGGGGGGGGCGCAATTTTTTATGTTAGCCAGTATGAATAAATAATACTAAGCTATTCATACATGACATACAAGGTGGTTAAAAAATAAAAGCATTTAGCCAATAGAGAAAAGTACTGTAAGTACTATAAGTAATTTTTATTTTAGATAGAGAAAGATGTCCTTATATATACCTTAAAATTAAAAAAAAAGAAACATGTCGAAGTTTAAACTTGGGGCCGGCCACCTGAATGAACAAATATTCTTAATAGCACCTACAGTGTCTTACACCTTTTTCTCGCACTCACAAGCATGCCTGCGAAATAAATCAATTTCTCAATGAATATAGGTGAAAAACATTTTCAAAGTGCATGTTTTTATTTTAAAAATGTTCCCATTAGCAACATTGGAAAACTTTTGTTTTTTTTATGAGTATATTTTTTTAATTGTAAAATATCTTCTAACACCATTTTACTCTAAAATTAAATTGAAAAGAAATGTTTCCATTTTCTGCCCAGATGTAGATACTATGCCAAGTTAGTATTTTTTTTTTCTCAAAAAGTACAAGTTTTAATAAAGAAGTTATCCATTTATCGCGAGCTTAAGGAGATACACGGTGAATATATATTCTATTCTATTTTAATTCACATCCAGACAGGCATAGTAAATGCAGGGTATCCCAAACTCAATGGTACATTAGGAGAATCTAGAAAACAAATATTAATATCGTGCTGAAATTTTGGAAATGGCGATAAGACATTGCATTCTAGCATCTAAAAATATTTTTTAGAATGCGGCAACGCCGGCGCCGGTTCTACCTCTACCGGATACTAACTTTAGAATTTTAAATGCAACCCCCTGTATATTATTCGATTCGATTTTTTTATTCTGCGGTTAAATCTGAGTAACTTTTATTAACTATGTTCTATATCTATCACCCATTGTTCTTTAGATATTAATTATTCTGTTATTTTTTGCGGCCAAAAAAGGAATAACAAAAAATCAAATATCGTAGGTATCTATTTGACAAGTAGGTATTTTTGTAGTGTATATTTCATATCAAAGTGATTTAAGGGTGTATTTAATCGGCGGAATAATCATTTTTGAGCTCAGGAAAATCCACAGTATATTGTCACAACTGGGGGTTGTTGCCCTAACGGGGCGTGAATGAAAATGCTTTGGCTAAAAAAACAATATATACTTTTATTGTACCCTTGCTAATTATTTACCCGACAACCTGGAGGATACCCAGCATGTCTCCGGGGGGTGTGGTACTGTCGATGGGGGGCTCTCGAAAAAGGTGCCTGAGGGGCTTTACGTGGCTCCAGAGGACGAGGGTAGCTTCGGGGCCCCGGGGAGAGGCCTGGAGCCAGTGGGGCACTTGGGCGCCTTTGGGGATAGCTGAAGACAGATCAGGAGAGTGGCCTGGAGTCTTTAAGACACATGGGCGCTCCTGATCTCAGGGAAGTGACCAGTCGTTGAAGCGAAGGACCCTCGTCCTCTGGAGCCACGTAAAGCCCCTCAGGCACCTTTCTCGAGAGCCCCCCATCGACAGTACCACACCCCCCCGGAGACATGCTGGGTTTCCTCCAGGTTATCGGGTAAATAATTAGCAAGGATGCAATAAAAGTCTATATTGTTTTTTTAGCCAAAGCATTTTCATTCACTCTCCTTTAGGGAAACAACCCCCAATTGTGACAATATTAAATAAAGGGAATGATAGCAGAAAATCATTTTAATGTGTTTTGTTTGTTAATGAATGATACATTTCAGTTTACATTTATGACGAAAATCCAATGTCCCAAAAATATCTAGAAATTAACTAACTGTTTGGATAATTTGCCGCTAAATGTCTTCCAAAGTTCTTGGTATCAATTGGATGGAGCTCTTGCGCATTGTACATATTGAAGTAAACGGAGCTGAATTTATTGTTTGAAGATAGATGGATAAGACGTAATGATCCATTGGGTTGGCCACCGCGGTCTCCAGATCTTGCTCCTCTGGATTTCTATCCCTGGAGCAAGATTAAAACATAAGTGTATACATAAGGCACCTATGGGGACAAAAAGAGAATCTGCGCCTTTCAAGAATCGGATCCAGCAGAAATTCAAAGAGCTACCTACAACTGAACATATGATTAGGATTCATCAGTGGCTACTTGTAAATGGCCAGGTACTTCAAACATCTAATGTTTTAATTCCATTTTTTAGTACCCAGTTCTTGCTTATTTTAGTAGTTTAAACTGTTCTTATGCATAGCGATGTAAGATGTAGGATGTAGGTAACTCTGAATTACAAAAATTACTTCTTACTATGTTCATTTTGATTTATTACCTTTACACCAGTCATGGTGGCATGGTAACCTATTTATAATAATTTTATCTATAGAAATCCTTTATAGTCAAATACGATTGATCATAGGTATAGGAACATGTTATACTGATACATTGGGAATTTTCTGCCCTATCATCTGCTCTAACAATATACGAGGTGTTTCATATAAAAAAAAGTGACTTTTGGTATTTTTTGGAAAGGTTCACCGAAACATATTTTCTGGGCACTTTGTATAAACTATTTCCCAAGTTTGTTAAACAACTGAAATACCTCTATATTGTTTATTTATTTTAAAAATGTGAGATAGTTAGATCCATAGATACTTACGATATTTGATTTTTCGTTATTCCTGTTTTGGCCGCAAAAAATTACAAAATAATTAATATCTAAACAACAATGAGAGAAAGATATAGAACATGGTGAATAAAAGTTACTCAGATTTAACCGCAGAATCAAGAAATCGAATAATATACAGGGGGTCGCATTTAAGATTCTAAAGTTAGTATCCGGTAGAGGTAGAACTGGCAACGCCGCGTTCTCAAAAATTTTTTAGATGCTAGAATGCTATGTCTTATCACCATTACCAAGATTTTAGCACGATATTAATATTCGTTTTCTAGATTCTCCTAGTGCACTATCGAGTTTAAGATACTCTGTATATTCTGCTTTATTATATCAAATTTTGTACTACATTTAGCATGGTTACGCCAAAATATGTTTAAAAACATTTGTCAGGCGTGAAATAAATAAATAATAGCGGAACATCTAAAGCCGGGCTTAGACGACTCGTGTACTTGGCAATTATTTGTCATTTAGGAATAATTGTCAAGTCGTATGAGCGGCCTACTTGGACAATTATTCGAGACTTGCCTTTTCCCATGGTCTGTCGGCAAAAATAGCAGCCAAAAGATTCACGATTATTTGTATACTTGAGGAACCCAGACTTGTGCGTATTTGTGGAAGCACCCACACGACTCGATAACCTACTACGTTTATTTCTGCCGTATTTGCGATCTCAGGAAAGTTAAAATCACCTGCGGACATTCTGCAAGGGTTTTTTAGATTGCCCAGAAGCTTCGCGGATTAGATCTTCTAACATGTCAGAGGCACTGTTCCTAAAAATCGGATCACTATGGGGTTTTTTAAGAGGTGCCCGTATTTACATACCTTTTTGTTTTTTGTTTGTTTTAGTTTCCAATAGGGACCACTCAATAATACATACGCAGTACAAGCAGTACCTTTTTCGGTACCACTCTCCATGATTACTTCGAACTGAATAACCCCGCTTATTTTGTATAATTACTAAATATTTGGCAAGTAAATTTAACGCTAGTGTTCTTCAGTTATTTAAGTCGTGAAAACGTAATCACTTGCTTACTTGTATAGTCGCCAAATATTTAATTATTTGCATTTTTTGTCAAGTACACGAGTCTTCTGAGCCCGACTTAAAAGTGGATCATTTTGAAAGAAAATAAATTTACTGAATTGTCTGGGCAAGCAGTTTTGACAGATGATAAGTTGGCAGTAAAAACTGCGTGTTGTTATGTTAAAAGCAGTTAAATGTACAGTTTTTTTACGCAATAATGCAATTAATTGAAATCGCTATAGCCCCTTTTAATTTTTAAGTATCTCCTCGTATACTTTAATGAATGCAATCAACAGACTTTTGCACTAAGTAATTTTGTTCTCTTTACCACCAATTTTGTGTTTTTTTATTATTTCATAGGCTCTAACATTTTTGTAAACGATGTATTTTTTTTACTTAATCGGGATTAAGTATACTAAACTCACCCTTGGGTGCGTGCATGTCATAATTATCTCCGTATTCATATTAAGGAATGTATATTCAAATTTGTTTAACTCGTTCGGTGATCCATGTTAACCAATGGGTCCAAACGGATCACTTGGCGACTTAACCGCATTACATAATATTATTTACCGCCTTACCAACACACCAACGGATATAGTAAGGGGAACCTAACTTAAAGAACCTTTAAATTATTAAGTTAGTTGCCGATTACTTTATTATGCAGGTGTATAATAATATGTCCTATATCCCGAAGGTCGACTTGTATATGCCGGTTTATTTGGCCACCAGGAACAAATGATATTTAAATTTATCTTACTAACCTAAAGGTGCATATACACACATCTGAGCAAAACGGGAACGCCACAAAGCGAGCATACAAATGAGGCGCAACTGATCAATAATTTAGTAACGCAGAATTCGCTTTACTGCGTTCCCGTTTCAGCGCAGATAAATACGTGCCTTAAAACTGATTACAGATATCAGAATAGGTGGCTCTCTCGACGAATTATATTTCTTTCTAGTTCATTTTTAATTTAGTTTTTTGATTTTGCATAGCATTGAGCTTCCTTGCAACGTCCTTTTGACGTTGTAATGCCATTATAAATGATTTTGCTGCTAATAAAGGAAATGAGTATTATTATTATTATTATTATTACCGTATCTGTTAATTACACCGGTCGAACACTTTCGTTCACCAGGTATTTATTAGAAATAATTAAAATATCAATCACCTTTATCTAAATTATATTAGATATTTACCAGTGCATGTAAGCATACACAGTCTCGGAATTGAAGATATTAAAAATTATTTTAGTTGACTAAAGCGATATGTAATCAAGCCATACGCTATTTGGATTGCGACAAAATATAAATCCATAGAAATTTCTTATCATTTCACCTTTAATTAATTTTATCATTTATCAAGTATTTCATTTTAAAGTTGTAACTTTTTATTAGAATTTAGATTTAAAAACGCGATATGTTTTAGTCCATTGTAGCATTTGCTTTCAAAACGTTTTTGCACGGTAAACAATATTTTTTTGACCAGTGCCATGCCGTGCGTTTTTTTAGGCTTTTGTCGTCTAGTTACTTGAAACGATGTCTCGTGCATTTGATAGCAAAATAATATGTATTGCGGTGATTTGTATTATTTTGAAAACTCTTATCAGTGGGAAGGTATTATTAGTCTTCTTTTAAGGCAATGTATAAATTTAGTAATTTTAAATAGCTTTTTGTTAAGTGTGAAGTGATCTTAAGGCACTTGCGATGAAATTCCGGATAGGTTAACGTGTTTAAAAGTAAAATTGTTTCGTATCGTAATAAATTTAATATTGCTAAATATCTATAATATATGGCGGGTCTGGTTTGACGGGATAAAAGCACATCGACTATACACTTCCCGTCAGGCCACTGCACTGTTTTATCAGCCACGGGCAGCAACGAATTTGGAGGAGTGTGTCGATGGCCATGAGGGCAACGAACCTATAAGGGAAAGTAAAAAAACGCGCGAAAGTTCAAATAAATCAATTTAGTAATATCGAGTTTGTGTTCATTATAAGTGGGACACCCTGTATAATTTGATATCACTTCATCGGCAGCGATCATTTTTTATGCGATCCAAATAAAGTAAACTCAGGTCACCAGTTTGCCGGTTTTGAATGGTACTTTAACTATAGGTGTGGACCACGAGCTAGCAACCTATTTACTTAATGTATTTCGGCAAGCCTAAAAATGAATGAGAATGCTCTTACTACACAGGTTAGTCGAATGGGCGTGCAACAAAAATGACAATTATTTTCAGTTATGTTTATTTACTTCAAAACACATTTTGAAAATAACGAGAATCTTCTTAAAATAAAAATAAAAATGAAAACGGCGGAAATGCAGGAGTCTGTAAAATATCTACCACAGTAGAATGTTTTGTTCCTTCGTTTGGTGTAAGTTTTGAGATTATTTAAATGAAAAGTGATCTTCTGATTTTATTCTTTCGCTTTTTTAAATTTAAAAAGCGGTTGCACTAATGTTTTTAAAGATATATGTTGCAGAAAACAAAATTTTTCTAAAATTTTCAAAAATGCGCTTATTTACACCTTTCTAATGCAATTAAATTTAATACTACAACCAATAAACGCACTTGCCCAAAGAGCGGAAATGCGTCCATTGGTCATGAGCAAAAATATTTGGCGTATCTCAGTATATACAACAAACACTTGACCTTATCTACTGAAATATCGGTATATGAAGGTTAAAATTATATTGGTATAGTCTATACGAAGTCGATTCGAACAGCTAAAAAAAAGTCAACTACCGGGTCTGCTAAGTTTACCAATAAATTTTAAATAAAAATAATCTAATTTTATTATGATTAGACCGCCTATGATTTTTTTCTCGCCCACGCGTTCCTGACCGGCCGCTTCTAGTTCAGGCTTCATTTTGGCGGAATAAAATGTATTTTATTTTTACGCGATGAATTTTGACCAACTCTAGTAATATTTTTTATTTGTATGGTGCAAGCTTAAACCAAATAATATTAAGCCTACCATAGCAAATTTCTAATACCAAAAATTATATGGGAGATTCTCTGTGGAAGTTTTACTATAAGGGAAAAATTTAATTTTTAGATTGAATTTATTTTACGAGTTAAATTTATTATTAACATTAGACTCCTACTGAATTTAGAATTGTATGATTTGTCGTATGCCGAGTACTCGGCAAAATGACACTACCGGATACTGAGGACTAGGCTTACAAAAATAATAAAACTTGATAAACCTGTGTCAATTTTTAAGAAAAAATCATTAGCAACGACATTTCCTGTTTCTTTGGGTCTATATCCTGATTTTCTATAAAATTAATTCTTGAACGAGTTTTTTTTTGTATTTGTTTTGAGGCTCATATGATGTTGAGTTTTTATCGCTAGAGCGTTTCCCTTGTAAGTTGGTTCTACACCTTATGGAAAATTGTCCTTGGACTCCACATTTATTACATTTAACATTTTTAGCAGGGGCATCTTTTGTATTTCCAGAGTGGTTAAATTTCCCACATCTTGAGCATTGATTATGGCTATTTCTACTTTCCAAATGTATTTTATTAACAGCAAATGATGTGCTAGGTCCTTGAATAATAGACTCCTCCATAGCTTTCCACTGAGTTCCGATTTGTTCATGGACCTGGCATAATCCCAATTTATAGTATTATTGTCGATCAAAACAATAATATTCAGTCCATGCTGGCTGAAGTAAAGCAGTGCCAGTCCCTTCACACGAAAGTTTCAAATCTGGATTCGGAGGTTGGCGATCTTCGTGCCATCATTGGTGACTAAAACAATGCTATTAGTACTGCCGCTCCACATCACATAGGGGCTGGTGCTGCTGCGATCTCGGGGGCTAGTGCTGATTCAGAATCAGTTATTTCAGAGATGCATGATGCACGATCTCAGCGAGCTAAAAATATAATTATGCATAATATTCCTGAATCTTCCTCGGAACTCGTAGAGGCCAGAGTAAACCATGATAATGCTCAGGTGGTTGATGTTCTGACAAAGATTGGTGTTCCCGCTGGCGATTTCAAGACCATTAGACTAGGCCCTAACAACAACAACAACAAAAGACCTTTAAAAGTAATTTTTGTAAATACCGAAACAACTAGATTATGCCTCAGTAGTAGAAAAAAACTTGCTGAGTCAAACATGGCTGCTCGTATCAGTGCTGACTTGACAATCACCCAAAGAAACTTTATTAAAAATTTTCATCTTGAACTTGCTCGTAGAAAGGAACAGGGAGAGGAAAACTTAACAATTCGATATTTTCAAGGTAATCCCCGAATAGTAAAATCTAGATCTCTGCCAAAAAACGATACCAACGAAAATTAGTTTGCTACTTTCAAAATGTGGGAGGTCTTCGGACCAAGCTGCGGGAGCTTGGGTTGGCGGTTGCTACTTGTCATTATGATATTATTGTTATTGTTGAGACCTGGCTTACGGATGATATATTATCAAGTGAGTTAAACCTTCATGGTTATGTTATATAGGTACCGTAATGATCGAAACAGTGATACCAGCATCAAACAGAGAGGAGGAGGTGTCCTAGTCGCCGTGCGGAAGGAGCTAAACACTAGGCAAATTTCTATTACTGGTGTTACAGTGGAAGAGATTTATGTATCTTTTAAAGTAGGCTTCCAAAAAATAATTCTCGGAGCAGTGTATATTCCACCAAGATCGGGTTTAGAGGTCTACGAGAGCCATTGTTCCACAATTGTTGATCTAAAGTTTAGTTATCCTAATAGCTCCTTTTTAATCTTTGGTGATTACAACTTACCTGAGGCGACCTGGATTAACGAAGAGCATGGCACTCGTCCGATTGCTCATCCGACATCTCTGGCTCATGTAATGAGCAATTCAGTGGGACTCCTGAATTTGCATCAACTTATTGGTGCCCCCAATAACAATGGCGTTTTTCTCGACCTGTGGTTTTCGGATATTCAGGATTGCACTGTCTCAGCTGCTGCCGATTTGTTGCTTCCGGCTGGAAATCACCATGTTGCCTATACTTGTGATATTATTGACCCTAGTGCTAAAGAGTATGTTAAGTTTGACTTAGAATATTATGATTTTAAGAGTGCCGATTTTGTATCTTTGAACAATTATTTATCCTGTATAAATTGGTCCTCTTATCTAGAAAATTCGGATGTCAACCTAGCCTTGGATAAACTTTATAGTGTGCTTTATCATGCCATTTCCTTGTTTGTGCCCCTGAAGCGCTTTAGAAGCTCTAACTTTCCAGCTTGGTTTAATGGTGAAGTAAAACGATTAACAATTCAAAAAAAACTGGCTCACAAGCGCTTCAGAGAGACCGGGAATCTTTTGTATTTTGAAGAGTTCTCGACGCTCCGTGAAATGTGTAAAGTTTTGTCGAGTCAATGTTATGCTGACTACTTACAGTCAGTCGAGAACAATCTTCAGAATGATCCGGGGGGTTTTTGGCGTTTTTTGAGTAGCGCGAGGAAGGTTGCTGGTTACCCCAGCGCAATGTATTTTGGTGATCTGCATGGTGGCACCTGTGCTGACTCAGTGGATTTGTTTTCTGACTACTTTTCAACGGTTTATTCTATATCTAAATATGATATTCCTGAGTATTATGACAATTTACAAGAATCAGTTAATGTCAATGTTTTAAGCATGGGTGTCGCTGATGTGTTTGAAGCCATCATGCATTGCAAATCGAGTTCTTCCTATGGCCCCGATGTAGTGCCGTCTGTGGTGCTAAAAGCCTGCGTATGCTCTCTTACCCAGCCATTAAACTTTATCTTTAATTTGTCACTTCAGACTGGTATTTTTCCGGATTTTTGGAAAGAATCATTTATTATTCCTATATTTAAGTCTGGTGATAGGAGCAATGTGGCTGACTATAGGGGTATATGCGTGCAGTCTGCCATCCCTAAAGTCTTTGACTCTCTTGTTACTTCTCGGCTGTCATTAGAGTGCAGGCGAATCATAGTTGCGCAGCAGCACAGATTCTGTACGGGGAGGTCTACACTCACGAACCTATTAACTTACCACAATTACCTGTTGAATGCTTTCGAGAATAAACTCCAAGTCGACAGCATATATACTGATTTTTCGAAGGCGTTCTATCGAGTGGATCATAAACTGCTTTTGGCTAAGCTGGCGGCTTGGGGTTTTGGATCGGGCATTCTTCATTGGATTCTCAGTTTCCTCACTGGAAGGGTTTAAAGAGTAAGGATAAATAATTATGTATCTAAAAAGATTGCTGTGCATTCTGGTGTACCGCAAGGTTCCCATATTGGGCCCTTATTTTTTATACTTTTTATAAATTACATTGGTAAATTTATTACTCAGTCTCAATTTTTGTTATTTGCTGATGACCTTAAAATCTATAGATCAATTTACTCCAGTGAGGACTATGGTTTGCTTCAAAGTGATGTGGATGGCCTTTATAGTTGGTCTCAGATGAATGGTCTTGATTTGAATATAAAAAAATGTCATAGTATATCCTTCTATAGATCTCATCATCCTATTGATTGTAATTATAATATAGCTGATGTTGTCTTGGATAAAGTGGAGGATATTCGTGACCTTGGAGTTATACTTGATAGATCTCTTACATTTGTTAACCATATAAATTCTATTACATGTACGGGCTATAGAAACCTTGGATTTGTATCTAGAAACAGTAAAGAATTTTCTTGTCAAACATTTAAATTATTGTATTGCTCCATGGTGAGATCTGGCCTGGAGTATGCCAGTGTGTTGTGGTCACCTTACTATCAGGTGCATGTGCAGGCGATTGAGGGTGTGCAGAAGAGATTTCTGCGTGTTTGTGCACACAAATTACAGATTCGTTTTCATATTTTCATATAGATTATCAACTCATTCTCAACAGTATAAATCTATGTTCTCTACAAGATAGACGTTTCCTCTTGGATATGTGTTTTTTATTGAAGCTTATTACGGGTGACATAGATTGTGACTATCTTTTATCTGAATTATATTTTAATACAAGACACAATACTCGCAGCAGAAATCTCTTCTGTTTACCTTTCCATTCTACCAATTATGGCATGTTTCGTCCTTTGACTGCAGCGTAACTTCGATAGGCATGACTTTGATATTCATTCCACTCATTTTAAGTTTAAATTAGATCTTAAGAGAAAAATTCGTAGTAATGTATTGCCTTGACTGACTGATACTGATCAACTCTCTGTGATTTTTATGAAATATGGGATATTTATCTTTAATCTATTGTGTTATTAGATTCAACTTTATTGTATATATAAGTTACATTGTTATTTCTCTTTGTAAATGGTGTATACCGTAAATAAATAAATAAATAAATAAATTCCAAGATTTCTTCTAAGAATGTTTCTATTTCCAGTAGCTGCTTTTTTACATCTAAAGAAGCCTAATCACCAATTATTTTGTCTTCTGAATTAATTTCGGTTGTTTCGTGGGCTGAATTTCCAAATGAGCACTTAGCGGCTTGTTGTCTAACTTTAATAGGATATTATTAAAATTATCATTCTGTTCTAGTTTCAGCTTCCTAAATATGTGTGAAAGTGAATCACAAAATGGGGAAAGTGGAGTTCTTTAATTATGAAAGTAGCGTTGGCTGAAGTGGCAACGCTATTATAACATTGCTCACTTGGACACGGAGGGGCTCTCGTCTGTCGTTAGCGGTCTGATATTAACAGGGGAAGTCTTTGTCTTGTCACGCGAAGCCCTTAAACTAAGCAGGTTACCCATAAAAGAAAACGTAAAAATTCAGGAATCATCATGGCGTCGCGCCGTTCTAGCTTTCTTGTTCTTCTCCAGCAGCCATTTCATCAGGACGGTGCTGCCAGTTAAGGGAAACATTTTACCTTTAATGTAAATACATTTTGAAATATTTTTATAATGATGAAATGATACCTTAATCGAAATATAATTAGCAGAAAAATCCGTCTTATAAAGTTGCGGCCAGACCGGTGCTCCAAACTTCGCTGATCATTCGAGAACGTTAGCGATCATGTACGTCTAGACCGCCGCAACGTTCAAGAGTAGTTTGTGTCTGAACTCTGAACTTCGATAGAAATAAAATAAGTAAAGCATAGACATAATACAATGATTGTTGACTATCCATTCAGTAATGATAATAATATAGAAATCTCCTATGCTGCTTTCATATTTTTGTGTGATGCATTGTCAAAAAAGTAAAAAAAATACAACTGCTGCTGGCATCCCGTAATTCTGGTTTGTTTCCATATAAACTTATTAATTCCAAAATGGTTTCGTCGCTCGACTCCATTTTCAAAACAATTAGCAATATTACCTACTATAGGTACCTTGAAATGAATAGTAAAATAATCTGCATATTTTTAATAACACACTCGGCGCGCCAACCACATGCACAAAAACACGTCCAAACTAAATTTGTTGCAGACCACGTTTTTCTTCAATGTACCGACTCTCACCGGAACAAATTCGGTGTGGCGTAAAGTCGCGCATTCGAGCGCGGACAACGTCCTAACTAGATGTTTTTGCAACGTTCGGCGCACCGGTCTGGACGCACCTTAAGGAAAATGACAGGTAGGTCATATGGCTCGGAGAGACCTACCTTAATATTAAGGATAAGTGACACAAAATCGCAGGCCCAGTCCAAAAAATGTTAAATAAAAAAAAGTTACACGTGTTTCGCCCAACAGGAGCATCATTAGACCTTGGCGAACACGACAATTATAATATCATAAAACTTATAATCTTCGTGCATATACAGACAAAGGTTGACCAACCCGTGTAACTATTTTTTAAATAAACTTTTTTTGAACTGAGACCGCAACCTTGTGTCATTTACTCTTAAGATTATATGAGGATAATGACGAGACTATGTTACATATTTTCTATTTGAATTATAAATTGGTTTTGGATGGCGAATAGTACCTAAATATATGACACAATCATAAAAATGGCAACGTAGGTACCTATATCTAAACTATGTATTTTATACAGAAAGTAATTTTTGATAATAAATTAATTGAATTATTAAAATTAATTAATTAATTAGCCATAATCCGTCATTGATCGGCGAGATGGTCATATGCTCCTGTTTGCGTGAAGGAAGCAAATTAAGTGTAGAGGATATTTTTTAACGCCAATAATTATCTTATCACATAATTATATATGTAATGAGAAAAATCCACTAACACCGTGCAGTAACCAATCGTACCGCAATACTGTTTTGCCCCTCGATGTAAAAACCTTAATGACGTGCTGATATTTTGGGGTGTGATTCCTCAGGTCATTTTATGAAGAAAACATATAGTAAGCATTCATTTTTTGCTACAGAACTTCTTTTGTTTTAAGCGTTATTTTGTAGTATCTCCGGAAGTACTTTAAATATTATTTTCAATTTTGCTCCTTGTTAATAGGAAATCAAACCACAGTTTTAGGTAGAAAAGTTATTGCTTCACCAATTTTTCCACGAATATTCAGGCATTACATTTTATGTGTGGAGTTGCTACATGAATGAACACAAATGTAAAACCAGTATAAAACTTTATAAGGAGGCTTATACTACTTTTGGATAGTAGCACACACCCACCCCGCCAGAACAAATTACACTAACCTAAAAAAATGCAAATAAAAAAACTTTTCTATTTTGGGTTCTTTTTCGATATCGTAATAAGCTTTTTATGAAACCTTTTTTTTTATTTTTAAAAGTTGGTAATGATATTCTTCAAATATTATATTCTATTAACGTATGGCGTGGTTGTAGCCTTTAATAAAATCTCCTTTTTTGACAGGTAAATACCAGAAAGTTGTTAAAATAATGGCGCACACGGGTAATAAAATTATTTGTTGATTTATTAAGGTTGCCATGATAAATAATTTGATATTACCTACATACAAATTTACAAAATATATATCACATATTTTCTTTTTAAACGTTGTTTAAATGAGTTTTTATTAAAAAAATAAATGCAAAATAGAAAAAAGAGTAAAGTGCATATTTTATAAAGCTTATTATCGGACCTATCCCCAAACTTAAAACAAGTTTGTAATTAAAAAAAGTTTGCTAAAAGTAATTCAAAAAATTAAAAATTAACCAATACCCCTGCAATATTTATAAGTGCAGGGATTCAATAATATACGATCTCTATCTACATTCTAGACTACTAGACGTTTTTCCTTAGTCAGTAAAATAAATAAATAAGCTTTTATTTCATCGACCAAAGTACACATGGAAAACGTCGGTAGGTTGCTGCCAGAAACAAAATGTCGGTGGCTAAGCAAAGATGTCCCATATAAAAGAGTACCTACTAAACAATGTAGCATTTAAAATCGAAATTTTCCATTTGTAAATAATAATTCTGTATGCTCTAAGGAATACTGTCGATCAATACCTTTTAAACACCGGTAAATTAATATTCTTAATATGCAATGGCAACTGTATTAAATAACCTTGTGCTCATGAGATCAGGGCTTTTCTCAAACAGAGTTTAATTGTATTCATAAATAATTATGTAATGGAAGAAGTCCATAATTTCTAAAAAAAGGTTACAGCAGGGATTTCTAGACCTAACATCAGTAATATTTCGTACAGCTTTCTTTTGCAGATTAAAAGAGGCATGCTCTAGGTGCATAAGATTAGGCCATATAGTAGGAAAATAAAGTATTAAAGATAGCAACACCCCTAACGTGAAAAATTGCGAAACAAATTGTGGACAATCTCTTGCACAGCTCAGTGGTACGGCAAAACCAGTTTAAAGAATAATTAATATAAATAAACACGAACAAGAGTTTTGTTCCAGACACCTGTGCAATTAAGCGTCTACCTATACCTATCCTAACCAAATATGTTTCACTAATGGACGATGTCCTTGGCGTAAAAGGAATAAAGATAGTTTTTAGGATTTTTATTCGTTAAAAACCACTGTTCGATACACTCAGTATGTTTTGCAGCCTTGCAATAGCCTCACCAATGTAGTATTATAGCATATATTCGTGTTATCATCCGCGAACATTGTCAAGTCACTCTTATTAATATATCGTTCTCAAATATTATGAATTGCGGCAGAGCTATAAGAGCATTTAATCTGTCCGACCTCACTTCATCAATATTCACAACTTGAGATCTATTTATCAGATATCAATTAAGCCAATCACTAACTTTTCCTTTAAAACCGTAATGATTTGGTTTCGATATTATAGGCTATTATGGGGCATAGTCGATCAGATCAAACACCTTGCTTAAATCCACGAAGACCCAAAATATTTCTTGTTTATTTATAAGTGGTATACTCAAAGTCCAAAATTTCTGTTGGTGACTCATCACTACCATATAGATTCCAAATATTTTCGCCGCCATACAATAATTTCATTTTTTTCAATTACTTGGCCTTTCCGATTTCGTTTAATATACGTAAAATTAATTTCGTTTAAAGTTCGTTTGAATACTCCTGATGATATTTTAGATAAAGATGTGTCATTCTTAATTTCAGCCATTATTTTTTTTACTGTGGATTTTTCATTTAGAAAAAAAAATCCATCGATTTTGCGACGAATTTGTGGCATCATCCAAGACTATTTATCTTTGTCCTCTTATGTGGGCTTCGGGTATTTTCTATTTCGTTATTTTCTTCATGAAGGCATATCAAAACCCTGCACACAGTGCGCGGTGAAAGTTTCGTTAAACTGTCACGTATTTTTGCATCATGCAATCTGGTTAGTTCAGGATTTCGTTCCCGAATTCCATGGTATACGTTTTTAACTATTATTCGTTCTTTTAATGTCAATTAAAAGTTTTTTTTGTGGGCGGACAAATAGTTGAAGGTTCGTTAATATTCATAGTTTACTCAATTAAAAGTAGTTAACCACACTAAATAAAGTTTATTAGATATATATTTATACAAAACAATATCTATGTAAATGACCCATCTACTACGAAAACTGAAAATAAACTCACAAAATCTATCCATAAATTAATAATAAAAACACAAGTTAATCGAGCAGTGCGAAAACCCTGCCGGTACGCTTATTTTTAAGTTGTGAATTTAGTCTCTTATATTTAGAGCCGCGGTGACAAAAATGCCTTGGAACTCCCAAACGGATGAAAAGCACGTTTTTGTATAGTTCGAGTGTCGTTCTCGAAATCCGTGTTGTCGAGTAGGGGTCTGGCGCTCGGCGGTGAGTGGCTATAATATTTTTTTCAAATTTTGACCAGCGGTTTAAAAAAACATTTCCCAAACGGATGAAAATTACTGGAGGGCATTTAGGCAACCCCCCAATTACCGGAAAAATATTATCATCCGATTTGATCCTTGCCGTAACCACCAGTACAATTAAATGGACCCAAACTCCGAAATTAAAAAAAAAAATCAGCCGCATGCATGCAACCGGACTGAAATGAATCGTTATTATTTATGTTATTAAAAAAAAAGTTTTCATCCAAAATGAGCCTGGCTAAACTATGCCAAATAACAAAAAACCTCGCCAGCACGCGTGATTTTGATCCCGGAGTTCTTCGTAAATTTTCTGCGAGATTTAGATGGAAGTTTCGTAAACTTATTTGTCTCTGGTTTAAAAACATTAAAAAAATGATATGCTCCCGAGAGGCGGTAAAATGTTGAGTGACTATTCAATGGTAAGTAAAATTTTTTTTAGATTTTGTAATTGAAAGCACGAAAACGTATATTTTCGTGAAAATTGGCTGATTATCAGCCCGCTCCCGCTTTTCTGTCTTCCTCATCGTTCCTGAACCCTGGGCAACCTTCATTAATCACCCCCAAATATAATGAACCCACGACTCATTTTCCATCACTGGTTAGAAAGTTATGGGCGGTTTTTGATTTTACAGATCGAATAATTTTTTTAACCTATTTCCATAATATGAGTGTAATAACACTGCCCACTAGTAAGCATACAGTAACCACATATTTTGGGCTATCAGAGGAAGCTTCTGAACCAGTTTGGTGATAAATAAATCAAAACTCTCCTTCTGACAGCCGAAAAACGTCCTGCGCGCATGTATGTCGGCTGCCAGGAGGAGAGTTTTGATTCATTAATCGCCAAATTGGGAGAAAACCTTCCTCTGACATCCCGAAATATTTATATATACTTTGGTAGCAATCGGAGCAATAGGAAAAACTAGAGGCGCTTGGATGTAAACGCGACGAGAGCTGAAATTCGAATGAACCTGCAGCCAGAAGCAGAGTTTTCATCGGAATGGCACCAAACAGGCTCATAACCTTTTTCTGACATGCAGAAGCAAGATTCTCAAGGTTGGTGCCAGTTGGAGCAACCAGTTTTCAGTTAGGATCTTTTTTTTTTTCGATTTATGAATTTATGAGTAGCGCGTTTTGCGGCTGCCGATTTCAGAGTTTCCATCGGAATGGCACCAATCTGGATCAGAACCTTCCTCTGATATCCGAAAATATATACTTTGGTATCAATCGAAGCAACCGAAAAAACGAGACGCTTGGACGATAGCTGAAATTCCAATGATCCTGCTGTCAGAAGCAGATTTTTGCTTGGTGAGTCACCAGGATGGGAAAGAACCGTCTTCTAATATTAATCTAGTCAAAATCCGAATCTAACACAAAATATAAGGCGACTATAATAACCAAATTCCATCCACAAGCAAAGCGAGTCAAACCCTACTAAAGATATACTAGCTAAAATTTGGATGAAGTATGCGCTTGTCGCGTTCATACGGTCTAAAAGTCAGAGTTTTCACTTCATAATCGTCAAATCAGAGGAAAATATTCTCATCAATGTTTAGGACAATAATATACAATTTGATTGTAATCGGCCTTTCTACTTTAAAGATTGAACATTCGGATCCTGGAGTCTCCGGTGATAATGAATAATATCGGAGCATGTTCTGGAAGATCTGCTCTTGGCCGCAATAAATTTGGATGAAAATAATTTTTCGATGTTCTGTAGGTGTCAAAGAACCTGTGTGCAAATTTTCATTCATGTGGGAATTACTTTATCAAATTTTGCCCATTTCAATTTTGAAAATTCTGTTATAAAGCGATGGCGGCACATGGAGCAAAAAAGAATTTTTTACATATTCTCAGACACGAACTCTAGCTCCCTGCCAAATTTCAAGTTTAAATTAGCAAATTCTTTTTCCCCCCTTTGTTCCATTTTTTTTTTAGCTCCTGGAAGAGCTCTTTGCAAAGATCAAATCGAATGAAAATATTTTTCCGGTAATTGGGGGGTTGCCTAGATGCCCTCCAGTAATTTTCATCCGTTTGGGAAATGTTTTTTTAAACCGCTGGTCAAAATTTGGAATAAATATTATAGCCGCTCACCGCCGAGCGCCAGACCCCTACTCGACAACACGGATTTCGAGAACGACACTCGAACTATACAAAAACGTGCTTTTCATCCGTTTGGGAGTTCCAAGGCATTTTTGTCACCGCGGCTCTAACTATTATATGTTGTCACATTTATTTTCTTCGCGATCATAATCCCAGTATCGCAATTGCTGTGCTATTTTAAATGCATTGGAGACTGTATTACCAGGGCATGCTCACAGGTTGTAAGCATTTGAAGTGCTGACAGAAAATTGCATATCTGTTCAGGATTTTTTAAATTGAGTTTAACAAGCATATTGGGCGATACTTTTCAGCAGTATATTATCACCTTTTTTGTATCAAGGTATTATTCTAGCAATTTTAAAAATATACGGAAATGTTGCAGTTTTAATAGATATAACATTTATAAGATACGTTATAGCGGTTGTACCTAATATAAAATGAATAAATATCTTTATTTATTAATAGCACATGGCTAGCATCATTACATTATGTTACATTATCACATCTATTAAAAATTTAAACAAAAATACAAATTCATGTGCGCGCCACATCACGCAGAGCAACAAAACAAACTCCAACGACAATATCAAAAATACAGTGTTTCTGTAATAAGTCATATTCCAATATTCTGCCTTATGTATAATAAACATGATTTCTTAAAACCTAGCAGACTATTACAATCCCTTATATGATCAGGCAGCTCATTATATAATCTTAGCCCTTTATAAAATAAACTATTTTGAGCAAAGCTAGTTTTAACTCTATCTAGGTAAAAATTATTCATTGAACGTGTATTGTGTTCGTGTATATCCCTAACAAGTTTGCAGTTATTTAAAAGATGTTGGGGTACTAATTTATTTAACAGTCGAAGTGTGTGCCTGACGTGCCACCTGAAATCTCCCAATTGTGTAGTCAATTATTTCGGTGTTTATTCGCGTAATTAAAATTTGTGTGCGGTCAAATGTGACTTATAGTGACCTTTGCTCAACGTGGCATGTAAGTCGACCTCTGATCACCGTTTTTTAGTAACCACACTTGAATTATTCTCATTCTAACATCCTGGTATTGCAAACTATACTTGAAGTTTTTTGTGCCTTCACCGATCTGGGAACGGACAATCTGCACGGATGGCACCCAACAAAAGCAAGCATACTAGGTGTACCTACTGTGAAAAGGCCATTAAGGAAAGCTCACCATCAATTTCTTGCTGCTCATGCCTGTCCTGGTTTCACAAGGGATGCTCTGGTCTCACATGACCAGAGTTCAATAAGCAGGCTTCTATGTGGAACAAGTCTAAAGAAACCACCTGGTCTTGTGGCCCTTGCCTAGATATCAATAACTCTCAGTCTGACAATCGACAGCACCCAAAACAAACCCATCGACGTTCCATTGGCCCGGGCGCTGCCCCTCTGCAGGAGGTACCCGAGGAAACATCAATTCCCAAAAGTCAGGACCAGGTCTCGCTAAATGACATTATGGATAAGGTGTTACAGATCCAATCACAACACAGCGATCTCCTTACCAAATATGAACATCAAACAAATATAAATACTGAACTAAGATCGGAAATTGCTGATATCAAACGACAACTATCTTCCATTATTGTCTCTGGTAGGCCTACGCCTTCTACCGTAACTGGGGTGGTCGCTGCTGGGGATCTGTATGAGGAATTCCATTACCGAGAGAGACGTAGAAACAACTTTATTTTATTTGGTCTTCCTGACTTAAACACCGAACCCAATGGCGACAAGGATAAAGCCACTGCACTAGATATAATAAGTACAACTATTCCTCACATCACTGTTGATCCAACTACCATCAGAGTCTTTCGTCTAGGCAAATTCTCCACCGACAGATCCCGACCTATCAAAGTGGTTTGTGGATCTCCTGAAATCGCCATAAAGGTGCTGTCGAATACCAAGACTCTAAAAAACAAACCTAGTCTCTCAAATGTATCACTTAGTTCAGACAAAACGCCAAAACAACTCCAGGAGTACCGTGAAACTAAGCAACGTCTTGCTGACCGACTTGCGGCTGGTGAAACAAATCTAAAAATAAAATATGTCAATGGAAACCCTAGAATTGTCAGCATGGACAAAAAGCGTTTAAACTCTCAGGAACATCAAATGGAAAGGCCGACCTAAGCCTACCAGAACGTGCGTGGGCTAAACACCAAAGCTCACGAATTTTATAAATCTATGTCCATCTGTGAACACCATATAGTAGCAGTCTCTGAATCCTGGTTACAGTCTGGACTAGATGGTGCCGAGCTCACCGATGCTAATTACATCTTGTATCGGAAGAACCGCGACCTTGAAGCCATGAACGTATCCAGGGGGGGGGGGGGGGAGGAGTTATGCTGGCTGTACGTGATTGTCTTCAATCAGCTAGGTTGGATTTGTCCTTTTTTCATGATTTACTGCCGGCTATGGATATTGTTGGGTCTATGATTAGAATGGATAAAGGTATGCTGTACGTCTTTACGGTTTACTTTCAACCAAATATACCTCTTGAACAATACCAAACTTTCTTCGATATCTTTGAATCCCTGACCTATCTACATGGACATTACATTATCCTGTTGGGCGACTTAAATATCCACTATCTGGACCCCCCTGCTAATGCCAGTCGTCAACTCCAATTATTATATGATTTTCTATCTTTCTTTGACCTTAACCAACTTAATAGAGTCGCGAATCAGCATGATCCACTTCTCGATCTGGTCATGGCTAACCTGCCCTGTGAAGTGCTCTCGTCAGCCCCCTTTGTGAGAGAGGATGGCTATCATCACACACTCCACATCATCCCTGACTTGACCTTCTCCAATCAACTTGACTTTCCCTCCAATACTTAGGCCAGAAATTATAACTTTCATAAAGCTAACTACCCACTTCTCTACAATCTCACACTAACAACAAACTGGACGTTTTTATCCGATATACAAGATACTAATACAGCAGTCAAAGCCTTCTATAACAAACTCTATAAACTTATTGACAAAGCAGTTCCCCTTTTCAAACAGAGCAATAGAAAATATACCTACCCGGCCTGGTATACCCTCGAAATTATTGCAAATATCAAAGAAAAGTTTAGGCTTTTTAAGAAATGGAAAACCTCTAAAACCCTGCAGTCGTACGAGGCATTTAAAAGCCTAAGATCAGCTATAAAACGCCAAGTTGATGTGGCCTACAGTGCATATTTGAACACGGTTCAAGATTCTAACACAGTTGAACCTAAACACTTTTGGAAGTATATTCAGCAACTACGGAATAAATCGCGAATACCTGGCACGCTTATGAATTCCCATAACACCTCACTTGGCTGTCCCGAGGATATTGTGGATGCCTTCGCAAACTTCTTTCATAGCGTCTACGTAGTCTCATTGGAGCCACTTGATATAACGGATGTACTATGCGCACTAAAATCTACTAAAAATTAAAAGACTGCTGGTCCAGACAATATACCTGCTTTCCTTCTGAAAGATTGTGCTCACGTATTTGCTGGACCATTACCCAGGCTTTTCAATCTTTCCTTATCAACTAATACCTTTCCAGACGCCTGGAAACAAGCAAGGATTTGTCCGGTTTTCAAGGCAGGCAACATCGGCTCCATAGAGAATTATCGTCCTATCTCTATTCTGTCCAACTTTGCGAAGGCCTTTGAAAAATGTATATACAATCAACTATTTTTTAAGGTCAAAAACCTCATCTCCCCAAATCAACATTGTTTCTTTTCAGGAAGGTCAACTGTTACCAATCTAACCTGTTTTCTTCAATATACGTATCATGCTATTAATGAGGGTTATCAAGTTGACACTATTTATACGGACTTCTCTAAGGCTTTCGACAAGATGGATCACGGGATTGTTGCTGAGAAAATGTCAAAAATAGGCTTTAATACTGACTTAATTTATTTCTTCTCTTCTTACCTTTCTCAACGTCGTCAATATGTTGAGTACAATGGTCACAAATCAAAATCATTCATGGCTTCAAGTGGAGCCCCGCAGGGCAGTAATCTAGCCCCATTAATATTTTCCATTTTTATTAATGATATTATGTCCGAAGTAAAAAGCTGCACTCTTTTATTCGCGGATGACTTAAAATTTTTTAATTGTATTTGTTGTTGGGAGGACTGCATACAACTGCAATTAGACCTGGATCTTATCTCGCAGTGGTGTACGGCAAACAGGCTTCACCTGAACACAAATAAATGTAAAAAAATGTCCTTCTTACTTAAACAAATTGAACTTGATCACCCCTACATCTTAAACAACACCATTCTTGACAACTGCGAGCATGTCAAAGACTTGGGCGTTTGTTTTGATAAGAAATAAACATTCAACATCCACATAAACACAACTACCCGTAGTGCACTAAAGTCGCTGGGGTGCCTCCTCCGCATGCATCACAGATATGGTCACCCATTTATCAAATACACATTAATAGACTAGAAAGCATTCGACGAAAATTCCTGAAGCATCTCGCTTACAGATTAGACGGTACGTATCCCCAACGCGGCTTTGATCACCTACAGCTTCTGAATAGATTTAACTTCTTGGCATTGCACCAAGAGCATATGCTACACTCCTTGGCCTTTCTATACAAGCTTTGCAATGGCCACATTGACTGTGCTGCCCTACTATAGTTGGAGTCAAGCAAATATTTGACGCGTGACACTTCCATCTTGTCATATTTGTCCAATACTAGGTTATTTCGATTTCACCAACTTTATTACAGCTGATACTTAGTCAGGGCCGGACTGACGAATATTGTTATTTATAAACCTTTGCAGAAAATGATTGCTGGGAAATTGGTCTAAGAATATGAATTATAATATAAATAAATTTGTTTTGATAAATTCTGTGCATTGTAATGGTGGGATTCAGGATTGACCATTAATATCACAGGTCTTAACAAAAGCAACCTTAGTAGTGTATAACGATTAGTAGTGTATAACGATTAAATTAATAAATAAAATGCGGATCTGCAGCCCATATGATTTGACCAAATCGACGAGAAGGTAACTCGGTTTATGTATATCTCTTTTTAGTCATATAAAAGGATAAAGATACAAATACTTCGAGTGTTTGGTAATTATTATAATATAAATTTAGCCATTAGTAACTTTTATATTATGAGTGGCCTGCCGTATTTGACACCCATGACAATATGGAAGTGTCCGCGTCAAATATTTGCTTGACCCCAACTATATGTCAGTTAAACTTTTTAGCTCCACCCTTTCATACCAGAAATCACAACATATTCTATCTGCCATCCGTAAAAACTAACCTAGCCACCAAAGCACCCCTCTATCGGACATGTATGAACTTTAATGTTGTCGAGAGTCTGGCGTCGGTTGATTTATTCAGCGACTCTTTTCAAAAATTTAAAAGCAAATTGAAGCTCGCTATGATGGAAAATCCAATTTAGCTCTTGCTATTGTTATTTTTTATTTACTATTGTTATTATTATTATAACTTGTAACTTATTTTACTTTTCTTACTTCTTTCTTACTTACTTTAAGTACAACATTTTCATTAATTCATTATTATTGTTCAATTGTCTTTAGATTGGGCTTGTATCCTGTTAGACAATAAACGGTTATTTATTTATTTAT
Source organism: Polydrusus tereticollis (assembly GCA_963920685.1). NCBI lineage: Eukaryota > Metazoa > Arthropoda > Insecta > Coleoptera > Curculionidae > Polydrusus > Polydrusus tereticollis. The sequence continues at coordinate 56,531,998 of OY987335.1, forward strand.
TTATTTATTTATTTTGTATATAAATATCATTGCATTATATGTTACAGTTTGTCTTACACTTAAGAGGTTTGTAGAATGCAACATATCAGAGCGTCTAGTATATTTATTACATCCTAGTATAATTCTTAGAGCCCTGTTTTGTTTTTTTTGTAAAGTGTCAATTTCAGAATTATTTATCAAAAACAACAATGTTAAACAGAAGTAAAAATGCTGTGCTATGATTGTTTTATATATAGTTAATTTTGCCCAAGCACTAAGGTCTTTTGACATACGTCCCAATATATTGATTTTCTTTGAAATTTTTTTCGTAATATACATATAGTGTTTAGAAAAGTTTAAAAGTTCATCTATTACACAGCCTAGATAAGTGAAACAATCTACTATGTCATTTACCTCATTATTAATCTTTACAGTTGTGTTTGCATCAATATCTACCCTAATATGTTTATTTCTAATGATCATCATTTTTGTTTTGCTTATATTTAGTTGAAGATAGTTATTATTTAGCCATTCCAATAAACTATTAAGTTCAAAATTCAGAGTGTGTATTATTTTATCTATGCTATCCCCAGTTACATATATGATGGTATCATCAGCAAATAGTTGAATTTTACAATTATGAACAACTGTAATAATGTCATTTATATACATAATAAAGAGTGTAGGCCCTAGTACTGTCCCTTGTGGTACCCCATAGACTGTTTGTTTTATAGTTGAGGTTTCCCCATATTTTGTTACTTGTGTTCATTCATTTAAATATTTATTGAACCACTTTAAGATTACCTCACCAAATCCATACTTCTCCATCTTGGATATCAATAATTTTCTATTTATTGTCTCAAATGCCCGTTTTAAGTCCAGAAAGACTACACCTATCATATGTCCCTTCTCCAACGCTGCCTTCCAGTCAAAAAGAACACCCTGTAAAGCACTTTCACAAGAATTCTTCTTTCGAAACCCTGCTTGTTGTTCACTGAGAATATTGTTACTTTCTATGTAGTTTACTATTTGGTCGTTAACACACATCTCGAGCAGTTTCTCATATGGTGGAACCATATTAATTGGCCTGAACTCTTCACACTTCACAGTGCCACTCTTTTTTTCAATTGGGATAACATTGCTTAGTTTCCATTTTTCCGGAAAAGTACCGTACTCCAAGCAGTGGTTAATTATATTAAGAAATTTATCCCCGATGGTTTCAAAAGCTTCTTTAATTAGTTTTATTGTAATACCATCTATACTGCCGTTTTTATTTTTCATTCTTTTGATAATTTTTCGCATTTCAAACATTTCTACTGTGTGAAACTTTTCCATTCTATGTGGGGTTTCAACAAGTTCTATAGTATCTTCGTGTGATTTAGTTGGGGTTATACTTTCTAATATTTGTTTAATACTGTCTAGAAAGAAATTGTTAAAGCTCTCACATATTTCATTTCCAGTAACTGGTTTATTGTTAAACAGTATTTCATTTTTAATATCTTCATGTCCCTTAACCTCAACTAATTTCTTCAGGGTTTTCCACATTTCTATGGGGTTGTCTTTTACCTCGTCAATTTTTTCATTGTAATAATTAACCTTGGCTGCTCTTATCATTGATACAACTTTATTTCGTTGTATCTTGTAAAGTTCCCAATCTTGATCATCTTTAGTTATGGTCGCTTTTTGGTACAATCGATCTCTTATTTTCATTTCATCATTTATTTCTATATTCCACCACATTTTGTTACCCCAATTCTCCTCTGCCACCCTTATTTTTTCTGGTGCAAATTCATTCAGTGCAGACATTAGATTTTCTACCAGGTTTTTAGCCAATACATTTACGTTTGTACAGTTTGTTTTCCACGTCATTTCCGTTAGTCTAAGTTGAAATCCTGCTATATCCATGTTGGCATAATTTCTAAATGTTTTTATTTTATTTTTTTAATGTATTCTTCTGTAAGATGTACTACAATTATAGAGTGGTCGGTGATTTTGGGAGTCAGAAGTAATTCATGGTTTATTTCTTTCTTGTTAGTAAGTATGAGGTCGATTTTCGTAGCAGAGTTGTTCGTTATACGGGTGTACCCATCAACCAACTGATATATTCCATACCTCTTTATTAGGTGTTTCAGCCTTTCCGCATAAAAATTATGGCTTGCCAAATCTATGTTAAAGTCACCCATCACTAAAAACACTGCATCAAGGTTTATGTCCAGAAAAAATTCATCAAATATTTCCAAAAATTCTGCATCACTTGTACTGGGAGAATGGTACAGACTATATAGATAGTATTTTTGTTTTTCTATCCTAATTTCAACTCCAGATATCCACATGTTTTTATTTTTGACATTGTTAGCGATCTCTTTATATCTGTATCCCTTTTTAATGTATATCAGTGTCCCTCCTGTATGAGTACTCTCCGAAAAATTGCAAACTGTATTATAACCTATGAGGTTTATTTCATTTTGCGTAAAGTCTTCAGTAACATGGGTTTCTGAGAGACAGATAATTATAGGTTTATTTTGATTAACTATCCATTCTAACTGCGTTTTATGTGTATTTAGCCCTTGTATATTAAATACATTATCTTTGTCTTTGGTTGCTATATTTGATTTCTGCCACTATGTATTTCTGGATAATTAATTTTCACCTGCATTTGATTAATTATCCTCTTATTTCGCATTGTCGATCATATGCTTTATGATTGCATTCTATTGATGGTATTTTCAAAATTTCTAATGCATATTTACACTTCACACAACATATTGTATTTGAATTGCAGTCCTTTTCTTTATGTTCTCCTGCACATTTCTGGCAAGTTGTTTTTCCTTTCTGCATTCCTTAGATATGTGACCGAACTTCCAACAGTTGAAACACTGTTTAACATAAAAGCTATCTTTGTAAAAGTATGTTTTCCATCCAGTTTGAATTTTGTCTTTTTTTGCAACACATTCATATGTTTGTGTATCCATCTGAATTATGACGTTAATCATTCCTTTCCTGTTGTTATATGAATGCACTATCTTTACTTCTCTCACTTTAGGGTCTGTATTAATTGTGTTCTGTATGATTATTTTATTTAATACATCATCTTGATCTTCTAATTCTCTTTGATTCAAATTAAATATTATTATCCTGGGATTTTTTTTATCCGCAATTTTTATTTAATGAATAAATTTATGAATCACAGATTTTAGAAAATTTGAAAAGATTTCACCTATTCCAAAGGATTTAGAATTTGTTAAAAGAGTTTATGACCCTACATATATCATGATTGCAAACAGGGGAGAAAATTATATTTATTGGGTTATCTGAGAAATTTAGATGGTCATCATTAGCACTTCGAGTTGACTATAATTACTACGTTTTTAAAAGGATTTAGTTCGATTTGAATGCTTTTCACGATTCTATATTCCAAGGCGTTTTCTTTGCAGTTTTGAAACAGGGATGCTAATTTTCCATAAACAAAAATCGGGAGTTGCCGGTATTATTTTTGTCGCTTTCGCCGTTTCGTAAAATTATTGTTTGAGAAAATTAGTAATACCTATTGGTAAATATAGTTTGCCCTCTTAACAAGTCTCATTTTATTTTGTAAATGCCATTTAGATATATTTAAATTAAATTAATAGTTAAACACCTTTTCAAAACAAGTTTATTTTTTTATTTAAGCAATCTTAAGCTTAGCAATTCAGAATAGGAAACACAAGAACACTTTTTATTTATATTATTAGCTATGATAAACAAAACAAAGATATACAAAGAATTAATAAAACAAAATAAAATTATATGAAATTAGGGAACCCGTTCATATTTTTTGGTTGACATTGTTTTTTCCATTAAATGCTTCGTTTTGTATATATTCTGCAAATTCGACGTGGGACATATTAAAATTGTGCTTACCATCAGCTCCGCTTCTAATGTAGCGAAATTTAGTGTTTCTTTCTTTTCTATAAGCTAGGCCGATTAAATTACTTATTCTCTCGCTCATTGCATTTGAATGAGGAAGGAAGAAGACAACTGATACGATTTTTAAAAAATTAGGTGCACTATGAGTTAGCTTATCAAAATTTTTTGGAAGATGCTCGTAATATTCTAAAAGAGTTACATATTCTTCAACCAGTAAATCTTTATTTATGTTGATATAAAAATCCTCGCATATTTTCAAAAATTCCTATTTGGTCTGTTTTTTAAAATCATGCCACTTAAAGATTTGAATTTGTTATCGTCGTTATAATAATTGTACCTACAAAAATATGATTAGATGTCGCACATTATTAATAAATATTAATAAACGTCAGACAAGATGGCGCCGACTAAGGATGGTCCGGCAAATCGCGAAAAGAATTCGACTAAAATAATTTGTAAACATTGTGATAAATCGGTAGTTTCTTACGTAAAGTGCAAGAAATGTGGGGAAACTTTTCATCCCTCGTGCCTGGATCAGTCAGCAAACCAATTAAAGGCGACCTGCAAACACGTTGCCGAGGATAGTCACCAACAGGTTATGTCACCCAAACCCAATGGAGATACCGGATATCTGCTGAGAATTATAAAGGAACTAGAAGACAAAAATTCCCTACTCACGGAAAACTGCGAGCTGTGGAGGCAAAAAGCAAATTCCCTCAAAAAAATAGTGAAGGAAAATAAACTGGGAGCAAAAAAAGTAAACATTCCATCAAACGTCATAATAAACGCGCCAAATCCCACCCAAACACAGACCACTACGAAGACCAATGAAGCTAGCCTACACTAAATATCACCGAAACCTCGGAAGCATTCGGCTCATCGGCTCCTTTCGGAGATACGCTGGCTTTTATTCTACAGTTACTAGATTAAGAAACTAGTAAGCAATTGAGTGGTTCTGTGGATATAGCATCTGGGTGTGATGCCATAGGTCCCGGGATCGATTCCCGTTTCGGGCACTTTTTCTTAATGACTTTTTTAGTTTTCTTATGACTTTTTTTTAGTTTTTTATAACTCTTATTTTTTTTTTAAGTAGATCGACTCAAAAAGGGCTGGTAAATAATTGGCCGGTGAACTTGAAAAAGGCGAATTGGAACCAAAAAGGTGGATTAGATGCCGTGTTAGCGCCTGTTCAACCAATAAAGTCTATAAAGAGACTTGAAAAAGGCGAATTGGAACCAAAAAGGTGGATTAGATGCCGTGTTAGCGCCTGTTTAACCAATAAAGTCTATAAAGAGACTTGAAAAAGGCGAATTGGAACCAAAAAGGTGGATTAGATGCCGTGTTAGCGCCTGTTTAACCAATAAAGTCTATAATTATTAGTTACAGCATTATTTAGTTGAGTTAAGCAATATAATGTTCCAATCCGTTACGTAACATAATATCTTGTTTGACATTTCCGACCGGCATGTGCCTATTTCTGACGCCACCAACAAATCCCCATTCGAAATTCCCGCCAGGGTATCTCCGAAAGAAGCCGAATGCGTCCGAGGTTTCGGTGATATTTAGTGTCGCCTCAATGAAGCTAGCAGCAAGCCTGCCAGCAATACAATTGAGGCACAAACTTCGACTGCAACAACAACGCCCTCGACAGAGCAACAGAATCCAAAGCCAAGGCCAGCCACAGAACAGGATGCGCCGGAAGATAATTTTAATATTGTGTTGTCAAGAAGACAAAAACAAAATGAAATTCGTAAACGTGACAGAGATGGTAACGAGTGGCCTCGAAAGAGTTTCCAAATTGGAACGAGAGATTCCAATGAAGAACATGAGAATTTTTTGGCGGCTAAACTACCCAATAAAAATAAAAAAAATCTAGCTATCCTTATCCAAAATAAATTCAAACGTCACAGAAGAGGTGGTAAAAACCTACATTGCGAAACGCACGGATTCGCCTTCGGAGGACATCCAGGTAAAGTTGTGTGTTCCGAAGAAAGAAACGTCGAAGCGTCGCTTCATGGTCGGCATATCACCTGCATATAAAGATGCAGTATATCAAGCTGCCTTCTGGCCTGCGGGAATTGCCTTCGAAATATTTAACTTTGTCCTAGGTCGTAATTTTTTAGATCGACCCGAACTATTCAACCCAAGATAAACTCACCAGAGATAGGACAACCACAGGTGCATGAAATTCGAAACGCTCACAACCAAAATAACAAGTCACACAATGAAATACCGAGGATACATTTTAATAACCATGATTTACCTGATGCAAAAGCAAATAACTTACAGCAACAAGTTATTAAAACCTCTACTGAGAATAATCAGGAGTCTGTTCAATACATATCAGTGCTACATCTCAATGTAAGAAGCATAAACAACAAAATTCTTTCACTATCAGTGTTGATTGCAGAGGATAAACCAACTTTATTTCTAGTATCAGAGCACTGGATGCAGAACAATGATATCATTCAGGTCCACTTTGAAAATTACAAACTAGTAGCTTACTTTTCAAGATCTCATTGCAGAGGAGGTGGAACAGCCATCTTTGCACAGGAACACTTAAGAATGAACCCCATATTCATAGAAACCAGTTGAAAGACAATGTGAGTTTTGCATAACAGAGTTTAAACTTGATAAATCATATGTAATCGTTTGCTTCTATAGGTCACCACTTGGTGATTTTAATGTTTTTATTTCCACTTTAAACAATATTTTAGACGAACGACGAACTGTATAGTCCTGACAAGTATCTGATAGTTGGCGGTGACTTCAATGTGAATTTTGCAACGCGGAATCCCTGTTCAATAACACTTTTGAATTTATTGGATAGTTATGGGCTGGAGCCCCATGGCTCAGGTATGACTAGGGTGGGCCCAACTTCAAGCACGCAGATAGATAATATATTTAGTAATATTTCACTAGATGATATTTCATTTGAAACGTGCATTACAGATGTTTCAGACCACTATGGTCAAATTCTGAAAATTCCTATTAAAAATAACAAACCGTCAAGATCCATAAAGCGGCGATTCTTTAACAGTAATAACATGCTTACATTTGCATCACATCTACAAAACGAGTCATGGGAGGGTGTCTTAGCGGCTCAAAGTGCAAATGATGGGTCAATGGGTCCACTTTTCATAACATTTGTGAATGACCTGTTCGAGGGTGGGCTGGTTTGCCAGTATGCAGATGACACGTCTGTATTGCTGGCGGATCACTCTCTGTTGGACTTGTCGTGGAACTGTTCGAGCGCGGCGACGGAAATGGCACAGTGGTGTGCGAATAACTCACTAAAACTCAATACTAATAAAACTGGTCTCCTCTGTTTTTCTAAAAGGGAGACTCAGGAGTCATTACTTGTTAAACTTAATCATAGTTCCATTCTTGTCGCTGACTCATGTTTGGGTTGGGAAAAACACATTGACCAACTAAGTTCTAAATTAAGTAGTGCCTGTGCTGTCATTCGAAGGTTAAAGGATATAGTCTCCTTAAAATGTATACGAATATACTATTTTGCTCATATACAGTCAATAATAAATTATGGGATTTGTTTCTGGGGTTCATCAAGGCATGCCATGAAGGTTTTTATTGCACAGAAACGAATTATTAGGTGTCTGTTAGGTCTACACCCACAAACATCCTGTAGAGGGTATTTCAAAGAGTTGGATATGATAACTGTCCCATCTATCTACTTTTTATCACTGGTAATGTTGGTCGGAGGAGTCCAGGGTGCTTCACACTGAACCGTGAGCTTTATGGTTCTGAGATGGACACCGTAACTAGGGGCAGAAATGAGCTCAGGATTCCAGCACATAATTCATCTTTTTTTAAAAATGGTCCTTTATATATGGCCATTCGTGCATACCGCTTGCTACCGGATGCTGTAAGGGGCTTCGAAAATACTAAAACTTTCCGGAAATCGGTGGTCAAATTTGCCAAAGGCAATTGTTTTTATACATTTAATTTTTAATATGTTGTATGTGTTTTAAATTGTAACTAAGTTTTATGCTATTTTGAATTGTTTTAATGAGCCTAATTGCTCTTTTTAATCCAAAATTATTATTGTATACATTTATTTAAACCAAACATGGCCAATCCTTTTGACGTTGCTTTTATATATACATTGTATTTTAGCTGGCAATAAAGAATTTTAAAGTAAAGTAATATGAAAAATACCATTCTTCTAGGTAGCCTACAATTATTTCCATAAACATATTGGCCTGTGGCTTTTAAATTATTCTTGGATCTTCACATTTTCGGAGCAAAGAAAGAGCTATGGACCCATAGAACTCCTCTTCTTTCTTTGTAATTAATGCTCGCCATAATGTTTGCATAATTGTGAAAACTTCTACTACTAATGTTGCTGCTGACTCTAATTTTCTAAATACTCCATCCATCATATGTCCCAACATTCAGTAATAAACCTAAAACACTTATACCGGTTATGCTACGTATGTAAACATTAACTGAGTCTTATTGTCTACCCAAGTAAGCTTCGGCCATTTCATCTTTGAATAATTTGGTAAGCAATGGAGGCGGTAAATTCTGCTAGAGATATTTGGCTGGGGCGAAATGCTTCAATAAACGTTCTGCAGGCACCAATGAAAGTCACCTCGTTGGCACACTTCTTAAAAGTTCAGACCAATTTTCTTCACATAAAACAAAAAATTCTCTTAGTTCCTTGATTTTTTTCGTGCTGCTAAATTCGTTAAAACGTTTAATTACTGTACACTCCAAATCATATTTTAAACCACTTTTCCGTATTTTCCTGAGTTTTGTATGATATGACAGAGACTACCATCTGAGATAATATTTTTATTTCTTTGCAGCTCTGTAGTAACACTTTGATGTTTACCAAAATTAACAGAAGCATAATCTGCAAAATATGCAGTCACATTTCAAATACTCCAGTTTGGTTCATATGAATTATTAGACTTGTGGCAATATCTGCTGATTTTTCTGAGTCTAACGAATAAAACTCTAGTAATTTTGTCGTCCTACCACGGGAATAGCTCTTGGCAATTTTGGAATCATGACGGATACTTTTAAATAGTTTGCTGGCACAATCAGCGGATGCATAACTATTTGAATACTTTATGGTGTAAAAAACCAAGCTACATTCCGCATGAATAGATAAATATTTGCTGTTTGGATCAGTTTCAAGGAAGTTTCTAAGTGTACCTGTATTGGCACTTTTTTAGATATTGTTATGATTTTCGGTTTTAATATACTTAACGTTTTCTCCACCATGATTTACTCCAAACTCGGAACTACAGGCGACACATTTTCCTTGAAAAATTAATAGTCCTTGAACAATACTAGGGTATTTTTTAGACCAATTTTTGTTAAATCTTACTTCCCATCTTTTCTTTTTGGATAAAGGTTCAGATGTGTTATGGTCTGATCTAGATGTAGAAGGTTTTATTGCGTCGATATTCATTAATCCCTGCTCATTATATTCAATGTCTTCTATACCAACCCAAAGAATTTTCGACGCATGACGCATCACTGCTACCATCACTATCTGATAATAATACCTAATTTTAAATTTAAATATGAGCAATCTGCAAAATTCGGAGCCGAGTTATGTTGCGAACGGTATAATACGAAATACGCGTATTAGTGATGTAAGACAAGTAACTAATCGTTATTAAGTGATCACCATAAGTAACGACTCCTAATTTTATAAAGGATGCGTTACTATTGCCTTTTCGTTACATCGTTACTAGTGGATTCTGTCCAAGTCCAAAGCAACGAATCGTTACAAGTCCTTAAAAGCAACGAAAGTTGAGATTACTAACGCGTATCAAATCACTGACAGCGTCGCTTTTATGTGGCCCGAGTTGTCGCGTTTGTAGTTCACCGTCACGAGGTTGGCAGATCTCTTTTTTAATCGAATTATTTTCTTGACTTTTTAAATTATATTTCTTTTTATGAGCTAGAAGTATAAATATATATTATTTAGTATTAAAACAGGAAAAGCGGGCGTTTTGAAATGTTAGTCGGGAAGCGGGAGAGATATTCGGAATCGGGAACCTCCCGCCTAAATCAGGAGGGTTAGCAACACTATTTTGAAATCGATTTTAATACGACTTGAGGTTTCAACACTTGTCAGCTGTCATGTTCCGTTTTTAATAATTTTTTAGTATAGTTTATATTTTTTCCACCAAATATCTTAATTACTGGTGCTTCGTAAAAATTCCGAGTAATAATGTTCGTTCAATAAACAGTTTAAAACGGAAATATTCAAACCTAAACTTTAAATCTCAAAGAATTTATAGGTTATGAGTGACATCTGATTTCGAATCATAATTCGATATCATAGCGTTTCCATGATTAAAAGTTTCGGTAGGATCCCGATACGATCCCAAAGATTAGTGAATCGACCTTACACTGAAAACAAACTCAATACAGTAAAAATACCTGTTTTCATGTATTCAATTCGAATTCAAATGGTCCTCATGAAAACGTATAATTTCTGGGGTACATCTAAGAGCTACCTGTTAAAACTATTGGAGAAAAGATGTTTATCTTGCGTTTGCTCTTCAACTGAACAACATAGTAGTTACATTGCGGACATTTGATATATTTCACACTGTTTATGCTTTACTTCTTAAAGTGTTGTACAAACTATCATTATACATTCTTTTTCAAACTGAACAGCTCTGATAATATGTGATTCAATGACTAACTTGTACATTCAATTTTTAGAAGTTGTTCGGTTGTGTGTCTTATTTTTATTTAACTATTCTTGTTTAAGACGAAGCTATATTTATACAATAAATTAAAATACCCAAAGGCAACGTGCTTCATATACTCATAGCAAAGTCTCATTTCTCAAGAAAAAATACCGTGTATTATAGTTTTCCTCATTAGATAAACGTTTATAAGCAAACGGATATTCTTGACAAAAGAGGCTACTCTAATTTCTAGTATCTCTGATGAATCATCGGGCAATCTGTTAAAATCAATTAATATTTTTATTCTCTGTATTAGGAAAATTAGTACAAATATAGTCTATAGCTGTACTTGAATCAGCTGAACATCTTGTAGGTGAACCAACATGACATACAACGCCATAAGCAGCCAATAAGTCTATAAGCTCTTTACGTTCAAAAGATTTACTAAGACAGTCTATATTTAAATCACCACACGTGTTCGTTTTCATTACTTTTATCTTAGCTTTTCTAGAAACTTAAAGAGTTCAACGAAAAAAATGTTAACATTGGCAGATGGACTACGATAGAGACACCACTACCCTGCAAGGGCTTGTTCATACCACAAATTTCAAAGGATATCTCAGTACAGCTAAAATTATTTAAACTATATTTAATGACTAGGCACCCCTGCTGTTCGATCTGCAGAAGTGTCTGACTAATTCAAAATTATCAAAATTTGCTCCATTAAGCTGATTCCATCATCCAATGTTCCGAAATACACGCAATATCAACGCGACACCTCATTAGATTCACACCCGAGATATCCAGCTTATTATTTAAACATTGTATATTTTGGCGATATACTTTTGCATTATTAGGGGCATTATATCACACTGCCCTTGCTGTTTTAATTGCTACTTATCACTAAATAAAAAATTTTGTTTTTCAGCATTTTACCGCATTTGTAAGACTTTACAATAATAATTAATATCATAGGCAGAGTGACGAACATCAAGAGAGAAATTTAGCTTTATATTGGAGTCGATGCAATTTACGCACTTTACTATGGTAGATGGTAGTCACCTTTGACATGATCATTTGCGCTGTATTTTATACACATATCTACTTCATATTCTGAGGCGGTGTCCATAACCTGCTCACTGGAAATATCTGACAATCTGACATAATCGAATACCGACCATCCAATACTCAACTTTTCTTTTATAACCGACTTTGAGGTTGTGAAATCACATTCAACTATAGCGGGTCCTCATCTCCTGAAGGCGCTGATTTTTATTCCATATTATCGTGACAAATGAAGGCGTTTTGACATTTTAGAGCTAACAAGCTCATCCGCCGTTAAATGAATATCACAAGCCTTGAAGCAAGGATTTTCAGTGAAGGTAGATTGACTTGGTAACTTCTTCCTAAAGTTCTTTCAGCTTCTTTTTTCACTTCTTTTATTTCTTCCTTGGTTTTGTATTTAATTAGTATTCCACCATCTTTAAAGGCCTATAGGCCAGTTATGCCCACTTCCATAGTTGACGGATTCAATTTTGTTGTCACAAATTATTTTGTTTTGTCACTATCCTGTTTGGATTTCGGTTTAATAACTAAAGCTTCTCCTTGATTTCTTATAATATCAGCATACGACACGTTTTCATGCCTCTGTAAAGACGAAATACCTGTTGTGTTCATAATATTTTTCATTCCGTTTAATTATACAACTACTTAAAGGCGTCAAATTATTGGTTCTTATCCATGCAAAATTTAACAAACACTGGGCAGCTTTCACAGAATCACTTGTATACTGCTACATTCATATTGCATTCTTTACTGCTCAAGTCACGTAACTGGCAAATGACCGCTTTTGCCAAAAACGACTGTTTTTAATGCCTAATTGAGAAAATTGTTATTTTTTTGTGTCATTAATTATAAAAAAAAGCAAGAATTATGAACCGCAGCATGGTATAAAAAAAATGTTATTGGTCATATGATTCTTGCCTCCTCTATTCTGTTCAATTTATTCATGTCAATTAAGTTGTAAAATGTTTTGAAGCGCACCAACCAACATGACATTAAATAAATAGTTTTACTTTCTTAGGTGCCTCCGGGGTATAGCCGCCAAAATGACCGGGAATACAGAATGTGAAGTTTGATCAATTGATTGACCATATTGCGTTATGATCACAGATCTGATTTAAAAGTGGCCTTAAGTAAAGTTATGGTTTTGTCACTTATGCACTAATTATTCATATTAATGATAATGTTTTTTTAAATCGTATAGAAGCACATAATGAAACCTGGCCCTATACAAAACAATTTATATTGTTTTCTTAATTTAAGAATTTTGAGATAACCTAATTAAATCTGTGATTTTAAAATCACTTAAGTTAATAGCCGCTTACATTTTTCGGTTCAATTGGCCATACATTTGGTATACCTACATGTCCCAATATGGCATAAAGTGTGACAGTTTAACAAACCTATTCATAAAATATAATTAAGATTTTGTTATAATCCTGATAAAAAAACTAATTTATAATAGGGTAGTATACAGCTAAGACGTAATAATGGCTTGTATGTGAATATTTATAATATTTGCGTTTTTTGTATTTATGTACAAGAGTTTTCACGTCATTAAAATAGCTGGTCGATGAAATTCTTGTATTTTTATTAATTATAGATGGAAGTTAAAAGAATATACCTAATATCGAGTCTCACTTTTATTTATCCCTTGCAGGTTCAGGAGGTGCCAACCACCTGAACAGCGCAACACCAGGAGGTCCAAGCCCTGCGGGCGGGGCGCCGGACAATGTAAGCGTCTCCAACCCCTTTGACGACGTTTCTCCGAGCCCTTCGCCGCGAGGTGGGCCGTTTCCTGGTGGACCTCATCCACCATACCCAGCAGGTAATTATACTAATAATTTGAACTCTCCCGTTGTTAGTTTTAGTTTATAATAGCTGTATTAGTTGGAATTTAAGAAGAACCTTTCTGTCTCATTTTTATATTGATTGTTTTTTTTATATTGATTGTTTATATTCGAATATAAACATCGAATTAATATCAATACTACTTTAGCAACCTTGGATCTGCTACTTTACGCGTTTGGCGTTTCACCTATTTCAGCTTTGCATGAAAAAATTATTAGTATTATAAAGCAACTGTTGAATGATAGCTTATTGATCTTAAATACCCCGAAAACACAGTTTCTGACATTTACTATGACTATTGCAACCGAACCAGATAACATAACAAACAGTATATGATAAGAAATTCGATTTGGCAGGAAATTGGATGTGTATTATAAAAATAAAAAAAACGTTGATAGATACTTACGGGTATACGTAGACCAGTATCTACATTATGATAAACACATGGATTATGTAACCACAAAACTTAGAAAACGAATCCATAAATTCCTTCAACTAAGAGAGATCCTACACCACAAAACAATGAATATCCATTCTTGATTATGGGTTAGTTTTTTTGGCGACGAAAGATGAGGAAATGAAAAGTCCTTTATTTCTTCACAACATTTATTAATTAAACGGTTAATAAATAATAAATTAATTAAACTTTCGGTTAGTTTCCAACCATTTTCAAGGGTACATGCTATAATGACAGAAGCGGACAAATGAATACAAAATAGTAAAAAAATATCGTACTTACATACAACATAAAGATATTGTCACTCAAAAATGCGCCAAAAGGAAACAGTAATGAGGTAACCACAAATTTTTACTTAACTACAAAACCCAAAATACCCCATTAAACAACAAAAAACATTGTTCCAAAGAATTAAAACATTACAATGTAGTACACTTCACATCATAGTTTAACTTTACTTTCTTTTCCATCGTTTAGGTGTCACTCCAAGTCTGCCGTGGAATTTCTGGGTGGGATTAGCCTAGCGTATTTGATTGGTCACTACTGAAATTTAATGTGTAAAAAAAATGCATACCATATAGGAAAATTATTGAAGTCTTTTGATTTTCACGCGAGTGACAGTTCGGTAGTCCGAGTTTTCTGCTTTAGCTTGATTCAAATGTTGAAAATAATTAGTCTTAAATTCTCGTTCTTGTAAGGTCAACTCATACTTTGCTCGGTTTACTTTTTTTATTTTTTACGCTGTTGTTGGAAGTGCGCCTATGTTTCATAAAGGCGATGCCGCCTATGAGCCGAGTTAGGTAGTTATTTCAATGTCTTCGTATACAGGGTATATAATTAATTAATTCAAGGACAACAAGAATAATGGATTAAAGTAAAGTATGTTTTTTTTTTGTTTTCATATTTACCTCATGGTTACCGAGATTATTTTTAGCAAAGGATTTGACTTGTAATGTGTTTACGTGACAATCAAAATTTTGCATAGATCATAATTAAAAAACGAATAACTCTACCAACGGAATGTAAGCATTTTTATAGATGAGACTAAAATATCGATAAGGAATTACACCCTGAAGATATAAATTAAAAATATATAACACGCTGTTTGTGTTTTTAATTACTTTAAAGGCACTTTAAAATTATTCACAATAAAATTGCTGGGCAGGATTTCTGTTATGCTAGATGGGTACTCTCCTGGAATTCTCTTTACATTTGTAAAATAATTTTATTTTCAGGTACACCTCCTCGACCACCTGGAGGTCAAAACTACACTGGTCAGCCTGGCTACCAGTACCCAGGTCCTGGACCTGGTCAAAATGCCCCACCAGATCAGTATTCCCCATACTCAAACACACAAGGTATTATTTATAAGACAGTAGTTAGCTGTAAATACCATCGCTTGGTAGATAATAACAGTACAAAGCATTTTTACGGCCTTAAGTGAAGTAGGTTAACTTTAGTACTTTTTATAGCAATTTATCTTTTAACATTGAAAATGTTTATATTATCGCACGGGCACGTTAGTATGGGTACGGAATTCAACGAAATTCTTGTGTTGCATTTGTCCCATGCGTCACACAGTCTAACGACACCGAATTAAAATGATCCACAAGCGGAACTACGCGAACCGCCGCTGCCGAGCCAGTGGCCCGATGATGACGGCGAAGGGACGAAGGACGACGGGATCAAGCAAGTCGAGAGTTAGAGGCGCGCTAGAGTTTATAACCTTTATTTTAGTATTTTTTATATTATGAATCAATAAAACTTATATCAACTACCTAAATATTACATTCAAATCTATGAGTTTTCGCAGATCTCAAATCTCACAATAGTCACAAGCGTTGCACTCTGCTTCAGCATTTTCAATGTCCTCCCCGGTTGCATCTTTGTAAAGGACTGTACATTTTTTTCACGTAAAGTTTAACAGTTGCTTTTTTAGATATTTCTTCCTTACAAATAAAGAATAATATGTATATAACGAGGCTGCCAAGTCAAATTGGCATAAGGCGCTTAAAAACGTTCATAAAAGGATTAAACGGACAACTTCAAAATACTATTCGTAACGTAACGTAAAACCTTCCAGAAAACAAAAGACAAATTATTTTATTTACTTCTATTTTTTACGTAGTCGTTAGTATCTAAAAATTATGTTTGATTTTTTTGTGATTTTTAATGTTACTCCATTAGACAACGCCTTTCTATAAATAAACAAATGCCATTTGCAAATTAAAAGTATGGTTACAATTATGTCGGTTGTGTCAAAACAATAAAAAAAATAAACAGAACGTTTCCTATAATTTTTTGTTTTATGGGTTGGCATACACCTTAATAATCAAAAACCAAGCAAATAGTTTCTTTGGAATGATAATGTAAGTATAGATGAAAACTTAGATATTTTTTTAACAAAAAATATATGTTTTTCCTTAAATAACAACAAATTCTTAAAAGTGTTATTATACCTTGAATACCAGGTAGTAAAATGCATACTAAATTGTTCCAATACAAGGCTAAAAAAATACTTGGAACAATAAGCTAGACCTAACAGGTAACTTTGCGTTAACTTGAAAAATGATATTAATTATGATAACCGTTGGTTAACAATGAGACATATAACAGTACTAGAATATTATATTTCCGGCTTCGGCCGGACGCTTGCTGACCTCGCCCATAAATTTGTATCCTCGTCCGAGAATTGGTTATGTTTCCTACTTGCTACACAATATACTATTTCTTGCTTCTTGCGCTCATCTTCAAACTAACACATTGGCGTAACCGCCAGAAAAAAGATCGCTGTTTCGAGATAGTTAAAAGTAATTTATCGAATATTTATACTTTCTTACATATAAACTAAAAGCAACTTAGTAATGGTAACAAAAAAAAACAAGAATTATTGAGCCCAACATTTTTGATTTATAAACTTCCATATGAATTCACCAGAGTAATGGCGTTTATGCCAGTCGTATTTTAAATGGTTCGTTTTGGCACACACGTCCTACTACTTTTTAAGGAAATGCACCTTACTTATTTTATGCAAGTAGCTAATAACACTGAAATCCATTCCTACATTAAACTAATAATACATTCTAACATTAACTATAAAACAAGACATACCTTAACATGAAAACGAACCCGCTCTTTTACATGTTACTTCTATGGCCGTCTGGCGATTATGCCGCTTGCCAAACACCGCGCCATCGATTTAGCTACGTCATTAGATTGGCGCTTAGACAAACTTTATAGCGATATTCTAGCGAACGTAAATTTTTGTCGGTTGGGCCTAGAGATGGCCTTATAAGTTATTTTGAAATCACCGGTATACCGGTGACTGTTATTTTAGATTAACTGTTATTTTAAACAGTTACCAGTTATTTTCGATAAATTTAATTTTATGGTGTTCATTGTCGAATAAACGATTTTTTTTAATATTTAAAAATTTTATGAAAATATTATTATTATAAAATATACAGAAAACTAAGAAATAATGAAAATATAATTTTATGATTTAAAACAACGATTTAAATACCACATTTTAAATGTTTATATATTGCATAACTAATGCACTATCTCTATGTTCTATAATTTCTCTTATTTCTTTAAATTTAAAGATTAAACACAAGAACAAACAATAAACAATGCCACCCACACGTTACAACCAAACAAGCAACATCAACAAGCGTCGATCCCGTCGGTCGTAGGGGAATAACATAGTTTCTAAATCCTAAAAATTGCCGTCCTAAATCAAGTTCAAATACTTGATGGCGCGATATGGAATAACATATAACATAATATCAAAATATCAAGAAATATCGAAATATCAGTGAAAAATATTAGCGGTTATTTGTCTACCAGTTATTTAAAAGAACCGTATACGGTATGCAGGCAACGTGTCGCCGGCGCGGCGCGCTCTTGGGTCGATGCAATAACGCCAATAACTGGTAACTGCTTCAGACAATATTGAATCACCGGCAGCGACAGTTATTTCTCAATAATCGGTTATTTTTAACCGTGAAAGTTATATCGTTATACCTCTAGTTGAGCCTCATACACAGTTCGACGCGAAATAAGAAAAGAACTCTATCCAACGGTGCGCTTTATTAAAAAGTGACCATTTTGGCTTGGCAGCGCCGAATTATACTTCTATCGGTACGACGCTGACGCATAATTTTTGTTACTTTTTGACATCCGGCGACGTTGTGGCAGTTGAAAATCGGATGTCATAGCGTTCTTAATGCAAAATCAGTGCATAGGCGGGGTGAAAGGGTGCAGACAAAATTTGAGACGGATATCAAAATACCGGATTTTATGTTGATGTATATATTTTGTGTTTTGCGATTCTGCTGCTCGCCGTTAAGGTGGCGCTCGTGAGAGCTGGTGTTGTATTCACCTATACCAAGCTTTTATTTGAAAACTAGCAGCCATATTCTTCCAGTCTTAAAAAATAGCAAAAACGAGTGAATTGTCATTTTTTATTAGTGTTTAAATTGACATTGTAATTATTTATTAAAATTAATTATTTTCAAGAGGGACATTTTTTGATGCAAATATTAAGCGATGATAATAAACTATAGGAATAAGGATAATAAAACTGTAGGGACAAGGTTCAAATAATCGTTGTCCTGTTAACTGTAACTAGGTACAAGAAAACTCCTAACAATTGTTGTCATGGAATTTGATATACTACTTTATCCGACTGTCAAGTCAGAATTTTTTAGAATTTTCGAAAATTTTTCTTATTGTAAGTAAAGTACCGGGTGTTATTAGTGAGAAGTGCGGTTTTCGCGTTACGGTGCTATTTTTTTAGGAAACGAAAAATACGGGAAACAAAATTTTCTTAACCCTCTTGGTTTCTGATATAGGTACAGAGCGACATTCAAGATTTTCGATTTTGGCGTACCTACACCTCGTTTTCGATAATCTTATGTCTTATCAAAAAAGTAAAACCAATGTAGTACCTAATAACTTTTTTTGTGTATGGATTTGTACTTTTTATTATTATTATATGTTGAAACCTTCACATTTTTCAGTAGATAAAGGTGTACTCTTGGTCCATGTCGCTAGGATACATCGATTTCGAGAAAAATAGGTTTGAAAATTACGCTGCATGACACAGAGCTGAAAAGTGAAATATGTGTTCTCTACTTAAGGTCATGAAACAATTTTTTTTTGGGTTGAAGTCTGTAGGTCGAGGTGGCCAGGTTACTGCACCACCCCTATCTATCCAAATAGGAGCCGGAAAATTATTAACGAATTTATCAGTCCGAACTCCGAAGTGAGCTGGTGCCTCATCGTGTTGAAAATACATCTGCAATTGCATACACAAAGGTATATTATCGATTCCGTAAACGAAGCGAAAACTGACAAGCTCAATAATATCGCAGGTAATAAAATCTCGACATAACAAACATGAATATCAATTTGACAAGTTCAAGAAAATGCAAGAAAACTTTTTATTTTAAAGCCTTATAGTTAGGGAAGTAGTGGCAATTAGCTCGTCGCACATGAAATGAAGTTTTTGATAAAACAAACCGATCAAAGTGGGTTTCGAGTTTGGAGGTCGCTGATTTTTTTAATAAATTTTAACGGAAATGGGGATTTTTACTTTTTTCTCGAAATCAAATAAAAGTCACTTAAATTAAAGCTAATTTAACCTTGCATTAAATTATATTTGCAATTCAAATTTTATAACGAAATTAAACTTTAAGCGGGTTAATAAAAGTAACTAGCTACTAATTCATATTTTTAAAAAACCTAAGAAAAGCTAAATTAAATTATGCAAAAATATATATATTAAAAAAAGCGTAAGTTTGGTTGATTTCTTGGAGGCTCTAGAAAAAACTGGTTACGCCATTTAATTATATTCTACGTAAAAAAACTATATGGGAATCAGTTTTAATCTTTTTGATAAGACATAAGATACGTGACCGAAATACAAGCATCCGCATAGTTTCCAAGACCACTGTAGTGGCATTCTTCACTGGAGATGTTTCTCAGCTAATCGGTATTAACCAATCAATCAAATTAAAAACCATTTATTGTGACTTAAAAATACACAAAATGACAAGGTACATAGAATTAGAATGCAAAAATATTTTTTATGCAGGTACAAAAAAAAAAACAAAAAAATAAATAAATAAAATTATTTTATCATTGCATAAAAGGTAGCATTGTCTAGGAGTTCTTCCATGCTAGCTGCAAAAAACTAATCTAATTAAAGATTAAATCTAGAAGGACTATGAAGCAAACATTGCATAGTTATTTCTCATAACATTAATTTAACATAAACGCAATTTTTTAAAATTTATTCTATAAAAGCTCAATAGCTAAGTTGTCTTATTCTAAAATACCAGTAATAACAATTAGAGCACAAATGGGTATATAGCACACAAGGATGAAAAGGACGAAAAAAATATTATTGATGCCAATATTGGCAGTAGGTAAATAGAGGTTTACAAAGAATAGATAACCATAACTAATATTAAATCTAGTTTACTTCCCTTAAAATATTATTGCTAGATGTGAAGTAAACCATATACACACATTATGAAAGCATGCACTCTGCAATAGATGAACCCTATAAATTTATATCATCACAAGGTCGTAAAAGGTCAACGGCCAAAAATGAATGAATTTCTGAACTTCGAGGTGGTATATTGAATCGGATCACATTTCTGAAATTTAGATTTTGTAAATCCTGTCTGGACACTATAAATTCCCGGAGGTAGCCCGGACATCCGGATTTATATATTAGTTTATAAAGTGAAGCAGAACGCGATATTTATATTTAAGATGACCGATTTTCGCATACACGACATATATATGGTCGAATTTGTTGATAGCGTAGACAAATCGTATACGCGCGTTCTGAGCCAGTTGAATCTTATTCTGTAATTTTTAAGTCCTATATATTTTCAAATCTCAGCACATATTCATTTATTGATATTGTAGATGTTATAACTAGTACTTGTTGGATTGAAGTACTGTACTGAAATAAATAAATACAAGAAAAAAAAAGTACAATAAAGTTAACCATTTTAGTTTCAGTCGCAAAAAAGCGTTTCGATTTTCCTACCTACCGTAATTTGTTGTCTAACCTATAATAGTAAAGAGTAGTATTGTAATGAAGCTAATTTTGATTTTAAAATAAAATAATTTTAAACTTTAATGCTTTGAAAAATTGTTTAGTTTCTGGCCCTATTAATACTTTTAGATTTAATAGCTTAGGATAGTGATTCGTTTAAGGGCTGAGTTTTATAAATACAAGAGTCGGTATTTATAGGAAATATGCTATATATGGCTTCTGATGTAAAATATTTGGTAGGCCAGAACTGATAACAGAAAAATAAATTGGGGGGTAAAATAGCAAGACTAAGGCATAAGTGAAAATCTACTCCTTGTATGTTTCTCCTAGCTCGCAGCTTAAGAAATATTGAATAAACTAATTGTCTGGTTTGTGGTTGTCAGTTGTGCGGACAATAATTCTTAACAAGTTGTTCGTAGAATATCATAGGCCTAGAAACCTATTTTGACAAAATTAATTAAAAAAAAATTATATGTATCTTTGCGCAAGAAATAAAGTAATATTTTTTTTACAATTCTACTAATCTTGTACCAAATGCTGTTGCTACATCTTTATTTATTATGTTTATTTTATCATATTTATTTATGTTGAGCTTCTGTTATTACGACTACTTTTAGTTGTTATTCATTATTTTCTGCATGTCATTAAGAACGCCAAATATATAAACAGGTTATCCACCCGCTGTAAGACCGGTGTATCCTCCATATTCAGGTGATTCGTCAAGTGCTCCTCCAGGCCAGACTAATAGCGGACAACTACCCTCTTCTTCAGCTCAAGATCCCTATAATCGCTACAACGCGAATCCCTCAGCGAGTTACAGTCCTAGACCACCTTATGGAGGTACACAAAGCGCTGGAGGTCCTCCACCTACACAGGCAAGTGGCCCTGGTGCTTATCCTGCTCATCAAGACTACTACAGACCTGATCAGGTAATGACTTTTCAGTATTGGGCAAATTCATATATTTGATATTCTGTTTTCTATTCAGAACTCTGGTGCTGCTGGTTATGCTGGAGTATCATCAACAAACAAAAACATGCCTCCTCCTGGTCAGCAGCCTCCCAGGAGGCATCCAGACTTTGCCAAAGATCAGCCTTATCCTCCTTATGGACAACCAAGGCAGCCTATGTATGGTAGGTCTTCCTCGATCTCTCATTTTTCCCAAATTACAGATTTTCTTAATATGCAAAATGCATAAGATATTGACAGCAAAACAACTAAAACTCTAACAGCGATTATTTAAAAATGAACAACAACCTGCTTTGCCTGGATTTGGGATTTTCTTGATTTTTGTAGAGCCTTCTGTGACTGATTTTTTAACCCAAATTTTCAAGAGCTTTTCATCACCTTGAGATTAATAGCTTACAGTGTTGCAATATAAATTATATAAGTAGTTATATGAGTCAAGGTCAAAATATGGTTTCATTCTTAATTTAAGCTTCAGTTTAACATAAAGATCGAGCCATGCGAGTGTTTCAAACGTTGTTTATATATTTTCGGCTAAATCATTTATAGCTTACTTCAAATTTATAATGAACGCCAAGTTACCCTACAAATGTTAGTTGCACATCTTATCACATCGCCTTATATTACAGAAGGGCAGCTTGGCGTTCAATGAGAGCTTTTAAACAGGTTTTCTATTGCTTAGCTATTATTTTCTTTGCTATCTGTATTGCTTTTAAATTAATTTAATAAAAACAAAAATGTTTCCGTTTGTTGCAAACTTCGTTAACGTTATTGTAGAGTGTATAATTAATAATTGTCTTTCTGTAATTTTTAGGAGGTTGGCCAAGTAACAACCAGTATCGACCTCCACAGTATGGTACCCCAGGAAATAATCAAGGCGCACCTCAACAATGGAACCAAGGCTCACGACCAGGAGGTCCTTGGCCTAATAGTCAAGGTTACCAAGGTTCTCAACCTGGTCAAAATCAGTGGCAACCGATTTCCAATCAGGGCGTGCAAGCAACGCCAATGAGGCCGGTCCACCGACCTGGTAAACCATTTTCTCCCATTATGCCAACAGGTGGTAGTGTAAAAGGATCCAGTCAGCAGCCTGCTAGTAATACATATGGGCATGGTCAATTGCCTAAGAGAGAAATCACGTTTCCCCCAGATAGTGTGGAAAATGTTACTCCGGTATTATATAGAAGAAAACGAATTTGCAGGACTGATGTCGGTCCCGTAGATGCTTGGAGGCTCATAATGTGTCTTCGATCTGGTATATTGACTGAAAGCACCTATGCCCTTGACATGTTCAATATACTTCTATTTGACGACTCGTCTGTAGGATATTTTGGACTTAATCAGTGGCCAGGTCTACTAGATCTGCTGCTTGAACATTTTAAGAGGAACCTTGCTGATATGTTTGATGGTCCTTATCCCAGAAGAGACCAGTCTGAAGAAGCGGATATTGATCTAGGGTGTGTAGTAAAACACATTGATCCGAATTTAAAGACAGTAGTTCTTAATAAAACCACTAACTACACCTTGGTATCTCGAAGAGGTCTTCCGGTAAAGCTTGTAGAACGTAATGAAGATATCTTTGTACAAGATAACCTAAGAGACTGGGATACTTGTGGTGATGTTAATATTGCTAATACGTTAGCAGAAATGCCTTCCGATCCATGGTATACCAATGCTGAACATATTTTGCCCAATTTTCAGGCAGAATTTGGTCAAATACCATTCCATACAAGGCTAGAAGAAAAAAGGAAGGAAATTAAATCGGACGTGATCAAAGAAGAAAATGAAAGGCAAGTAACCCCTCCTCCTGAAGAAGCCCCACCTCCCAAAATTAGTGACAAAAAGCGTATTAGGACAAAAACATTAAGTGATGTAATATCTCGAATTAAAAAAGACTCATCTGAAGACAATGAAAACGTGCTTTTGTTAGAAACAACCACAAAATTGGACAATGTAAAGACTGAGGTAGTGAGTGAGACAAGTTTGAACTGTGAGGAGTCTGCATCCTCAAGTGTAGATCTGAATATTAGTGTCAATGGCGAGTGCAGTAACAGTACGGAAAACAGTAGTGAAATAAAAAGGGTGAGGGGTAAACCAATTCACGATCCAGCTGGTTCTCTCAAGCGTAGACGTCTTTCTGATTATGAGGACGAGTCATATTCCAGAGATGAAGCTAGTTTAGTTCTTTTGACTGAAAGCCAAGACAACCTAGGCAAAAGATGTGTTTGTATATCCAATATTCTTAGGAGTCTTACATTCATTCCTGGCAATGAAATGGAATTTGCCAAAAGTATTAGCTTCTTAGCGCTTATAGGTAAACTATTATTGCTCCATCATGAACATCCTCCAAGAACTCAAAAGACTAGGAATTATGATCGTGAGGTAAGTATCAATCAAAAAGGTTATATTATCATGCCCTTATAAATGTGTGAGAATGAGGTCAATAATTTAGTTTTCCTTATTGTATTATTATTATTATTTATTTGTGTCGTCCTATAGTATTTAAACACTTCATAGTACGAAATAATAAACTCGTTGACATTGGAGTGTGCAGCAATTGAAAGGATACTGTTTAATGCGTTACTGCAAGCTTCTTGAACTTTATTCTCATTTTCATCATCAGAGAGACTACAATTAATTTATTGTACTGTTAAGCAGTATATGTATGTATCCATTGGAGTACCCTAAGTTTCCCATTCGGGGCCACTGCTATTCAGTGTTTATCAACTATTTAGGTAACTTGCTTTCATCACATTTCTTACTCTTTGCTGACATGAAGCTGTTTAGGAGTGTGTCATCTTCTCAAGACCCCATGATCTTGCAGAACGATTCCAATCTTATTTTCCCTGGTCTAAAGTCAATGATATGGTATTAAACATAAAAATCAATCAAAATTAAAATCAAAATGGTTTATTTTTGTGTCATAATACAAAAATTTGTTTACACTCGTCAAATATTGTTTACACTCAATAAAATAGTTTACACTCAATAAAATAGTTTACATTTAATATTAATTATTACGTTACGTGTTACAAGACATAAGTAGAACCTAATCTACTAAGGTGCAAGTTGGACGCCATTCCTACCTAGTTACACAAGATTAAAAATAATTAAAATTAAAACTGACAATTCAGGAACTCCTCTACATTATAAAGGGACTTTTTAATAAATATTTTTTTACATGAAATTAAAATGCCTTTACAGGCTTTTCTTTAATTAAATGAGGCGGTTTGTTAAATAGCTTAATTGCAATACATTCTGGTCTGCTTTGGGTCTTTCCCAAGCGGCAATACATTGGTATATAGTTGGTACTGTTTCTGCAGTCATGACCATGTACATCCTGATATGTCAGAAGGCTATCTTTTGACTTTATAAAAAGAAGGTTTTCGAAGATATATAATGAGGAAAGAGTAAGTATGCCCAACTAAATAAAAGCGCTTCGGCAGTCCTCCCTATAACCTAGCTCATACATAATCCTGATGACTTTCCTTTGTAAGCCAAAGACCCGCTGCGAATGAGATGATCTTCCCCATACAAGCACACCATATGACATGACACTGAAAAACACCAAAGTAGGCTGTTCTCATGGTGGCATCAGATAAACAGCCAAACAGATTACGTAACAAAAATACACTACTGCCAAGCCTCCTGCACACACTTGCAACATGTGCATCCCACTTTAATGTCTCATCCAAGAGGACGCTAAGAAATTTTACTGGGGATGGTTCATCAGTAAGCATAGTATTTCTTAGGGTAAAAGTCATCTTTTGCATTTTCTCTTGGTTCAACTAAAGCCTGTTTGACAGGAACCAGTTCTCAACCTGCTGTTTAGTTTCACTTAGGCTTGCATTGCCTCCTGCTTTAGTTTCTCCGGTTGCAAAGACTGTAGTATCATCAGCAAAGAGCACAAACTTAGAAAGTATGGGTTCATTAGATTTAACACATTAAAGAATATGGTTCCAGTATTACATAAAACGAAGTGTTTGTTGTTAAAGATCTTGTGTCTACTTGAACACTAACCTTACATTTTGTTGAGCACTTTGAAAAAGCGTAGGAAAAGCTTATAAGATGTTCGACTTTTATTTACTTAACGAGATATTGCACACTTATTCATATTTTTTACATTACAAATATATCCAATATTAAATTACAATTTATGTTTAAAATGTAACTTACGGTTATGACATATTTTGGTGAAACTTCCATTTAGCAAATTTTGAGGAACCCTATTATATTGTTTCTATATTTTGGTATGGCGAATCTTGTCCTTTCTTGATGCTGAAATAATTGTTTCTTATTAATTCTTTAGATCTGACATAAAGATGAAAATTGGCAGAAAATTTTAGACATATTGTATTTGATTTGATTAAGTTATTCTTAACACTATGTATTAGTTTCTTTGTTCGAACTGTTTTAGTTGATATACTTCCAGAAAAGAATGTGTATCATACAGTGTTTTGGTGGGAGTATAATAATTTTGTGAGCAAGTAGTTTTTATAGCTTTATTTTGTAACCGTTTTAGTCCATCACTTGCACTTCCCCAGCATGGGATCAAGTATTTTAAGTGTGGCTCGATGAAGCTATTATATAGGAGCGTCTTTGCCAAAATCTTCGTTAATAGCTTGCTATAAATCTTCTTGAGTATCCGTTTTATTAAATGAACTACCAAAAAAATACTTTACGAATGGTCAAACTGTTAAGACATTATATATAGGTATATATCTCTTGTTAGATCAATACTGGTGTAGGGTTTACTCTTCTTTTTCGTTTTTACCATTGAAATACCATAATTTTAACTTTAACTTTATTTTCCAACAACAAATATAATTCTAACATTGACAATTCAAATTCTACTTGACAGCTTTTTCGCCATGGCCGTCTCCCTTGTGCTTGACACCTGCAGCAAGGCCTCCTATCCTCTAGCACATTACGTGGCGTCACAATTCGCGAGATTATTACGTTTCTGTTCTAAACAACTGGAGTTTTCTAATGTTATCTGGTCACCATACTATCAAGCCCATATTAACAGGCTGGAAAATGTACAGCGTAAGTTTATCAAGTAAAGTAAACATAAACTTTACAATAATAGAATTATCCTAAATGAACCTATTAAACAGAAGAGAATACTACGATGTTTGCTTCGCATTTAATAGTTTATTGGTTTTGGATTAGTGTCCTTTATAATTGGCTAAAATTTTATTTAATTTGTTTTGGTAGTTGTTTGAGCAATAAATAAAAAAAAATCAGCCCTTGAAAAAAATAATCTAAAAGCATTTTTTAAGCAAGGCATTGTATGAGATTTATGGCAAGGGGCCTAGAGATCCTATGAATTAAATAGTATTATTTGATAAATGGTGTTCAAAATAAGGTTTCAAAAACGACCCATTTTTAACAAATTTTTTCAAATGGAAACACCCTTATTATTTCACTACCTATTTGATGTAGAATTTCAAAACAAATACCTAAATTTTGTTATAACGATTTTATTTATTTAAAATTCCAAATCGCTTTCAAAATGGTTACCCAAAACCATTAATGTCACTCCATAATAAACTTCTATAAACTAAATAGCTAGGCGGCCCTGAAAAAACAACTTTTTTTTCAATTAAATACTTTACTTGCCAGAAATTAAGTAAAGGCTAATTTATGCAGGCCAATTAGGACCTTAATTTTGTTTAATTTTTATTATTGTTAGATGGCGTGCATAAATACCACGTAGCATGCGTACGCGTATAGCATTACGAACGTTTATAATATTAATCGTTAATTTAATTTAATTTTTCTTAATTGGTCTGCATAAATCAACCTTTTGTGTGCTTAAACTGATATTTTCTTCAAAACATGAATTTCTCACAGAAAGAGATTGATATGGTTTTTGAATTGGGCCAGAGTGAGTAAAACTGTTTTCGTAAGTAGAATTTATGTGACTCGGTTTCCCGAAAGGTGACATCTAGAAGCGTTAAGTAATGAATATAATACTACAAATGTATTAAGTAGTATAATTTTGAAAAGTAATATGAAAATATATTTAAATGCCTTGATCAAGATAGAAGACATTTTGAACATCTTTTAAAATAACTTTGTTTACTATGTTTACTAATGTTAATTCAAAGTAATTATTTTTAGAGCCACAAATCAATTATAATAAAAAAATTATTATTTCAAGGTAATTTAAAATACCCAACAAAAATTGTGTGGTTTTGAAAAGTAATGCGAAAAAATAGCCTAGCTATTTGGTTTATAAAACTTTATTATTGATATCGACATTTATGGATTTTCGTGAATAATTTATACATAGTACAAAAATTATTTGTTTTGACATTCTACATCAAATAGTAAAATAATACCATTTAAAAAATTAGTTTAAAATGTATCATGGTTGAAACCCTATTTTGGGCACTATATAACCATAAATCTCACTCAGTACTGTAGTTAAAAAAATGCTTTTTGGAATTTTTTTTAGGATTGCAAAACTTTTTAAGTTTTTAAATTATTGCTCTTAAACTAGCAAAGCAAATTAAATACAATTTTAGACAATTATAAAGGACACTAACAAGCAAAACAATTTCCAATGCACGTCATACTCTTCGAGTGACGTCAGTTATAGGCAGTGCTGTGAGCTAGGAACCAAAATAACCGAGTGAGGAAATTATAGTGGTTTTGTTTTTTTCATAAAAATAAGATAAATTTATAAAAATAAACACACATTTATTTACTTTATTTGTAAAATCTTCCAGGATGACAATATATACCTAAATTATATTAAAATAGTTAGTGTAATTTTATTGTTGCTTTTTTATATATTATGCTTTGGCTATTTGAATAATAAAAATAATAATACAAAGTAGAAACAATATAATGCTATTAATCATTATAAAATTTCAATAAGTATTATAAACTAAAGGCAGTATACCTATTAAATTATTTAAAACAGTTTAAATACAGTACACATAGCAAAACATAAATATACACAGTAAATGCTATTTCCGCAATTATTTCAGACGTCACTGTTTCTAAAACTGTGGGACTTATATTCATTAACACTATAGAATGCATTTCTTATTAGTATACCCTTAACTATATGTTTAAAATTTTAAAAATCAAGAACCTTAATACTTTCAGGAAGCAAGTTACAATATACAAATACAAACATGGGTCTTCAATCATCCTCCAAATCACTTGAATCAGTCGTTTCATTCATTTATTTTTCATACATCAGGAGGAGCAGTATGCAATGATTCTTTCCACATATTCATACAGTCAGTTTCTGTACTGCCATCTCGACCAATTTGTATATTATAATAATTGTTGGTAACCCCCCAAATATGTTCAATCGGATTGAACATAGAGTGGTATGGGGGAAGCCATAAACCTCTATGTCCATATTGCTCAGCCAGATCATCAACTAAATATTTTTTTGGTGGCTTATGCCTAAGAAGAATTTAAGTTTAATATTTGAGAATAGTTAAAAAAAAGGGCATACAAAATGTCTTTTTTTTTCAATTAATCAATTTATTCATGTTAGTTACATATGAAATGCTTACACACGTCAGACAATATGTGAATATAAATTTTGAGGATTCAATGCTTAGTTTACAGTCGAGTCCTGTGCTGTGTATAGATATACACTTGCCATTGTTAACATCTCCAATAACATCATCAACTTTAAGTATTATTAAATATAAATAACAGAAAAAAACAAATACTGAACAACAATAACTTAATAAAATACACAAAACCAAAATCGCGGTTTACACGTCAAACTGACATACACGCAAAAATAAAGGTTAGTTTTTCTGACGTTTGCCGTCGACGGTCATATCGGAAGCACTTTGTGACTCCAATATGACCGTGGCAGGCAAACAACCTGGTTTGGATTGCCTAATACATGAAAATTAGGTTCAAAGACTGTTACAACAGATTAAAATTTGAGTTGACATACTCCTCAGGGGAGTAGAAGGCTCGACTAATCAGAAACTTTTTAGTTCGACTCTTGAACATAGAAAGTGGCAACTCTCTTACCGACAAGCAGGAACCAGATTACTCCTGGCTCGGGTATTATAGTCATGCACATCCTGGTGCGTCAGAAACGAATCCAGATTTTGCCTCACATACACCAGGCACGCAAACACATACAGACAAGGCACAGTTAAAATTTTCAGATCAATGAAAGCATTCCTACAGTCCTCTCTATAAGCCAAACCAGACACCACCCTAACAGCTCTCCTCTGTAGTCCAAAAACTCTGTCCATCCCGCCGAATGTCCCCATGTAAGAATTGCACAGCTAATATGAGTATAAAATATGCAAAATATGTTGTTCGTCTTACATCAGCGGAGACACACTGAGAGATATTCCGGAGGAGATAAAGGTTCCTGGCTAGCTTTTTTGCAAGGGAACTGACATGCTCGTTCCACCGCAATTCCGGATCCAGTACCACACCCAAAAATGACACTGCCGACACATTTGGTGTATTGTGTAGTTCTCTGAGGGAGGTCACCATCTGGGTTTTATCAACAGCCTGTTAGAGCAAAACCAGTGTTCCGTCCTCTCCCGTGCCAACCTGGAAGCCTCCAACGCACCCCCCAACGTATCAGCAGCAAGAGAGACAGTGGTGTCATCAGCAAAGAGTGTATATTTGGCAATTCTGTCATTGCAGGAAAGATCATTAATATATATCAAAAATAATATGGGCCCCAGAATCGACCCCTGGGGCACCTCTATCTTAATTTGACTCATTGCTGAAGACCCCCAGCCACCCTCACAACCTGACGTCTGTGTTCCAGATATTAACGAATCAGTTTTACACTTTTAGAGTCAAAGTTATAATATTTAAGCTTGCGGAGGAGGATACCATGGTTGACACAATCAAAGGCTTTGCTCAAGTCTAAGAATAGGACAGACTCGTATTGCATCCTGTGAAAAGCATTCAGAATGGCAGATACAAGATCCACTATACTGTACTTCTGTTTTTTCTAAATCCAAACTGACAGGTGGAGAGAATATTTTCAGTATTGCAAAAATCTACCATTTCAATAGCCATACATTTCTCCAAAACCTTGGAAATCACAGGCAGAAGTGATATTGGCCTGTAGTTTTCAGGTTGTCCTCGGTCCCCTTTCTTAGAGATAGGAGTTACACATGCAACTTTAAGAACATCTGGGAACACACTATTTCTCAAACTAAGATTGACCAGTTTGGTCAGTGGGACCAGTATTTCATTTTTAACAGATTTTATGAGCTTTATGTTAAGACCATATATGTGTTTATTATTTAGCTGATCTAAGATATCTTGTATATTATTGAAACTTACCTCTACAAATGAGAAAACTGTTGGGGTTTAACGACATTATGTAGGAATATTAAGGGGTCCGTATCTGTATCCGGAATACTTTGGACCACATGGTCCGTTATATTAGAGAAAAACTCATTGAATTGATCTGGGCTGGGAGAGGCTATATTCTGAGTATCAGGGGTCTTCTGTCGATGCTTATTTATTATTTGCCACATGGTTCTACTAGGGTTGGTGGAAGTGCGAATTAAGGTGTCATTTCCCTGATTTTAGCTTCTTTTATAGATCGTCTATATTTTTGTTGATGGTCTTTATATAGACTATCAATATCTGGAAAGTTATATTGGGTCTTGAGCTCGTGCAAAATATTCAATATATTTCGAATTGCCCTAAGATCGTTATTAAACCATGAAATATTACAAGATTGGTTAGATCTTACGACATATGATTTTTCTGGGAAATATTGAAAATATGCTTTTTCTAAGATGTTTACAAAGATTTTAAATTTTTGGTTGATAGTAGTATTGTCATTGATAAAATCCCAGGGGGCACTACATATCTTATTATAAAACATAGCCAGTGCTCAGAGATGCACCGAATGTGTATATCTTTGTCAGCTATAAATGCTTCAAACTGGCCACTCTTTTGCCGGATTGATCTAATATTTATATGTAGTACATTTAAGTTGACTTTCATAGGTTTATTGTTATGACGTTTGCCCTTTAATGGCGCTGGATGTTCATAAAATGGTTTAAAATAACATCCTTAGGCCATAATGTTGCGCACATGTATTGGTCGAAAGAACACTGTGGTACTATAAGCCTAAAGGATGCTTTATGTTTGTCCTTCTTTGTTTGCATTTTTTCACATCTGCACTGCAGCCATCTCCCATTCCATTACATTTGAGGTAGTCGAGTATCTCACATTGGCCTAAATCCTGGGCGAGTCCGGACAAAAATAAAAATGTCATTTTCGGTGCTGTTTTAAGTTTTCCCTCGTTATCGTTTGAGCCGGCCTACCAGAATAGGATCTCTGTTTCGATTTCCTAACTACCTTGGTCCAACTCTCTGCTTCCTCATTGCCATTCTGCTTGTCGACTCTAGGTGCTTGTTGGTTAAGCGCAGCATCAACTGCCGTACTTATTTGGCTTAGGGTTACTGTTGCTGGCTCAGGTGTTGAGCCATTTTGTCGATCACTACTGTTGTTTTCCACAAATTGAGTTTCATTTACCGTAGTTCTATTTGCACGGGTATGATCCAAATGTCTTCTACGGCATTCTTAGTCGAATTATTTGCACTACTGATGATTTTAGGATTTGTGTTTTCGATGCTAGGAGCTGCTAGTACCGCTAACTTCAAGTTGATCAGTGGCGCCCTCGAGCGGCATAGCGGCAACCTCTGCTGTTTCATTGGTTGCTGTCGCTGTTGATGTTGACAGCGGCGGCGGCCTGCGGGGAGGATTGGAAGAAGTCTGTACCTTTTTTTGGCGGTATTTTTTTCCTTTGTTGTGCTTCAGAATCCAGCAAAGAGAATTTTTCCTTCCATAACTCGGAATTTTCTTTAAGAATTCTGTTCTTGTCTTCCAATTCTTGCAAAAGTCTTTAAATATGAAATTTCTACATCTTTGGAGTTGCAATCATCTGCAACTTCTGAATCGCCATGACAGCACTCAACGCGGGTTTCACTCAGAAAAACGAGTTTTTCAGCTCAATCGCGAGTTGCACATGATTTATGAAAGATATTTCCACACGTTATGCACACCATGGCACTAGAATTTTTTGATTTACAACACTCATATAGGTTTTTTGAACAGATGCACTTTTAAGACGCTCTCTAGTCGACGCCATCTTGAATCTTTGTATGTACTTGTACCAACCTATTAACGATTTGTAAAAGTTCGGCTTTGAACATTGTATAATCAAATTTAATTTTATTAGTAGTTAACCATTCTTGAATTGCAGCTTTATTCCATAATGTGTTAGGTATTTTTGTTAACAATGTGCTATGGTATGGGGCGTTATCTATATGAATCACAAATGGCATTGCTAAATTTTTCAATAATTGGTTTTTGAACCATTGTAAAAAATTTTGCTGATTCATTTCTCCATGGTTAGTTTTAGAAGAAAAAAATTGCCTCTTCACCCTCAATAAAACCATCTTCACTACCAGCATGAAGTATAATTAATGTGCCTAGAAAAATATGTTTTACTTAGGTAAATATCCCATAGTTTATATACCTTTTACCATCAACTTTAGTTGATCTAAGACTTTTATTTTCATCTTGCCAAAACCAATACTGCCATTCTGAAATATCCATGTTTCATTTAAGAAACCGAATTGGTACAAGGATAAAAAGAGTTACAGCTTAAGCATGACCAATGTAAAATATTAGTTTTTGAATAATATAACTTACTTGTTTCGTACATTCCATAAATAGTGTCACGAATAGAACTTATATCCAATCTTGACACATTTACAACTCTCTTTGAATAAGAACGTTTCTTTTTAGGTAACTCTAATAATTTATTTTGCTTAACTGTTTTGAAACTGCGTTTACAGTGGAGATATTTAAATTTAGGGCAACTGCTACACGCTAAAAATTAGTAAAGTAGAAATAAAATATATAAACCTTAACATACTCTTTAAATTTACTTCTCCAACTGCTGTCAAGGGTAACAATGGGCCATTGTTGTTAAGTTCTTCCTAAAAATAGCTTATTAGAGAAGCTATTGGCTCTTTGCACCGGCTATTTAAATGCTTCGGCATTTCTCACAATAGTAAACAACGTAATCGACAGAGATGTGCATTTTTGTCATACTTAAAAGAACAGTTTATTAATGTTATTTATGAAAAGATCTAGAGTTTTTGTTAAAAAATAGACGCAAACACGAAACCACAGAACAATTATTAAGGTTAGTTTTGCACGAAATGTCAAAATAGGCCAACGAACGAGCTGGCGCCACCGCACCGTTCACAGTTGTGTTGCCAACTGTCGGCCAATAAACTTTAAGTTATATTAATTTTTACAAGCTTAAATGAACAAAATATCTGCTCTCTGTGGGTTCGTACCAAAGAAAAATACTTTAAGTTTGTAGTACATTCAATATCGCATAAAGTTTTAATATTTTGCCCAAATTTAATTTCCTCATGTTTTCTTACGAATTTACAATTATCAGCTGATTGATTACGTGCATTGTAAATTGTATTGCATCAACTATATATGTTATAACACTTTTTTTACCACCCTGTATATGCGAAAACGTTTTTCTGGAATAAGCCAAATGATACAGTATAAGTCATTAGCATATGAATGAAATTCTTAACTTAATTCGTACAGAAGCTATGGAAGCCCTGTATATTATATCTTGAGATAGAATGAGACAGTACAGATAAAAAGCAGAAGACTGCTTTACAATTAAAATTGCAGTTTACAACTATTGTAAAAATATCACAATATAGTTTAAAACAAGTCATTGTGGTTTAAAAACACAAGAGTTAAAAGCATTCCCAATTAGCCTAGTCCGTTTTGGAAGTAAGTAGTGAAAGACAGTAATTAAAGTTAACATATTTAATTTAATAAGTTATTAACGTAGGTGGGTATATTTTATTAATTTTTTATTTGAAGTGACGACTTTGGAATTCAAAAAAATCTATTAATTTAATGGCATAGTAAGAAGATATGTTTAGTCTATGTGGCAACACTAAATCCATTTTTGTTTTTGTTACAGTTTAAGAGGAATTGTATATATATTTAATGGGGTCGCTCGGCTCTTTTGCCCTTCGCCACTTCGACGTTAAGAGATCTTTTCTTGATACCTTGCAAAGTTGGACATTTTTTATGGGGCCAGGTTACCTATATCTTCAGGCATTAATAATACTCCCTCACGATGAATGAATTAGTCGTTGTCGAGTTAATACTTTACATGCGCAACGTGCACCTTTCGTTTTCAGTATTTCTCATTTTTTTGAGATGTAGTATATTTAATCAATTATCAAAATTGTTCATCAGGGAGACAAACAAAAACAAAATCAAATCACTACTGCAGCTTAATAGGAAAAACATAAAAACAATAACAGGTCTCCTCACGGGACACTGTCAAATGAAAAAACACCGTAGCAATATGGGACTGGAAGCAGAACCTTTTTGTAGAGCCTGCGAAGAAGAGGAGGAAACCCCTCACCACATACTATGTCATTGTCCGGCAGTAAGTGGGAAAAGATTACGGCACTTCGAGGAAGCCTATCCGGAACCCGAAGAAATAGCCAACGCCCCCATCAACATTGTCCTTAAATTCACTAGGGACAGTCGTTTGTTGGAGTAGATACCAAAGGAGCACAATAAGCCATGAGCTTCAGTGCAGTGGGGGAAGAACCACAATCCATTGAGATAGATAGATGAGATAGAAGAGTCGTGTCCTGTAAGAAAGTCGGTGACAAGTTTTAGTTCATGTTTTTGTAACCCAAGGAGCTGTTTAGTGTATTTCGGCGTGCATGAACCCAATTTCTTTGCCTGTTTTTATCCTGAAGTATTCCCGCAAATGACCTTTACATTTTTTTCCCATGTCATTAAGGTGACCCTTGGTTATGCCAAAGAACGGTTCACGTCTATAGACTCTTTAGCAAGTTACTCTGCGATTTCATTCTCTATAAAGTAGAAACTGACATAAACTTCCAGGGACAGCATTTAAACTATGTCATTTTTGGTTTTCAATTTGAATATGAAATTTACCTCAAAAAGTTTAAAAATTATTACGTAAGATGGCTATGTAAGACGATCAAACATTATAAACTCGTTTATAAGCGTTAAAATTTAAATGACCTTGTTCTCGGTCCTGTATAAAATCTACACTCAGAAATGAGGCTAAAGAAATGTAAGAAAAACCTGCATAAGCTCAAAATCCGCATGCCATAATTTCATATGTAGCAAGTAAATCTTATTTTATACAATTTGTTTATCAACTATTGACTATAGATTTAGAAAGTGATATGACAACGTCAAAATATGGGGAAAAAATGCTAAAATACAGCACATCTAAAATAGAAAACAATACAAACAGTGAAATTTACAATAATTATTGCAGAATTAAAAAAAAAATCTTTCACATCATAAAAACACCTATCAACTGGTCTTCAGTTTTAATAACTCTCTAATAACCAGAAATGAATAAGGTATTAACAATAAAACATATCACTTCACACCTAAATAAACTACGAAAAATGAAAAGATATGATGATAAAATCTTAAATTTTATTATAAGCTATAAGTAGTTTCCAAAAACAACAAAAAAAGTTTGTACAGTATATAATTATATTTCAAAAACAAATTCCTTAGAATGCATTTATGAAAAGAAAAATCGTTATTAAAAGGCTAATTAATGAAGACAATAATTTAATATTTTTTTTCCTAAATAGCTCAATTACTTACAATAATTTGATACACCTGGTGCACTTAAAATGGCCAAAAATATTTCGAAATATTTTGGATGAAAACCTTTTCTTAGTGAAACTAAGTGTCATATCACGTCAAAAGTTATTGACAACATTATGTAGTTTTATGGTTTAAAAAGTTAACAAAAAAAAAGTTATTATTTAAAGTTTTATTATACGGAAGTTACCTGAAAATAAAATGGGGAAATAACACTAAAAAACATAAGATAACACTATAGCAAAATATACGCAATAAAAACTGTTATTTAATTCCGTATCTAAGATATAGGTGACCAACTCGGCCCATCATTATATTTGTACTCTGATTTAGGTAAACAAACTAAAAATGTGCTAATTCGGCCCCGAGTTTAAAACTCTTCGATTTTAGATATGCCAACAACTCGGCCCACGGGATTATTGCCAGGTATATGTTTTGAATAAAATATAATTTTGGTAGGCGCAGGAAATAATATACAAATTCGTATTTTACTAAGGTTTATTAAATATTTTTATTAATTTATAAAGTCCTACAATGTCATATTATTTTATTTTATTATAGCCTGGACAACGATTTATTTTTATATTCCACAATTTTGTTATTTATAGAATCATGTCTTTTTTTTGTGGATATATCTTTAAATATATGAGGTGTGTTATTACTATTGAATGTAACATAAGTCTCAGTCTCTAAAATTGCATCTACAAAGATATATACTAAAGGATGAGTATGTATGATATATGGAACTATTAAAATGGGCAGGGATGGGCAATTTCAAAATCTAATTAAGAAATGTTAAAGGATTGAAGAATTATAACCGGCCGAGTTGGGCACACTCCGATGTAAGCAATTGAAATTTCAAGGAACTTAAACTATTATTATTATTATTTATAAGAAGCGCTCTCCACTATAATGTAGAATACTAACAGGGGCGGATATTAATTATATTTAGTACGCATAACTTCATTAAAACGCCATTGACAAAAAAAACATAGAAACTAAATCGGCCATGTAAATAAAACAAAATAATGATTTGAAAACAGTAATAATAATAATAATCTGATAATTACCAAATACTTTATTTTTCGTGAATTTCACTTTTTAACACATAATAAAATATTTAAATTAAATCTTAACTAGTTATTATAGGAACATAAAAGGTAATCAGCCCTATGATCAAACACACAAGTTAACTTTTAAAGTATCGTTTCCATGACAACAACCGAAAATAGCCTACTTGTTAATTTTTCACTGTGGTTGAAAAACAGGTAATTTTGAAGTTAGCGTCTAGAGTTAACTTGTGTGTTTGATCATAGGGGTGAAAATTCATTAAATAGCTATTATATTATTAAAATTTTGCAAGTGACTTTGGCGTAAGTATTGAATTGTTTTGAAAAGGTTAGATACACTCTTAGTCTATTCAGAGTTATTCAATATATTTACATAGTTATAATAGTCATACAGGTTTGGCCAATGAAAACGAAACAAGCTCGATTTTTCATATTTATTGTCATTTAAAAAAAATAGCGCAGGCACGTCAATTGCAAGGGGGCAACATATTGCTAATATTTTCAAACATGTACCCTCAACCTCTCAGTGGGGGTGGACTACATAAAAATAAATTTTTTTTTAGTTCGTCCAGTGTATCTACTTTTTGACCTTAGGGAGTTTATAAATTAAATGTGCTTGATTCTAAGGATTCCAGCTTGTTGAATAGGGCTATGCTTTTTTGTTAGTTAAATCCCAACATTTCTATAATGAGAACAAGTATTTCCTAAATTAAATTTACAGTATGGGAACCATAATTCTAACCACTATACTCTAAAAGGTCTGTACAAAATGCTAACACAAATTCTTAAAGCTAAAATCTGCCTTACTTGCTCAACTTAGTACAAAAGTTTAGTTTCCGAAAAGGTGTTATTTTTTTAAAACTTTTTTCATTACACCTGTACAAAATTTTTTACAACCAAAAAGTTGCGTCTCCTTGACCCAGACACACATACTGAAGGGTTTTTCTTTGGATTCATAAATAAAAATTAAGGAGTTTTTACCAGTCCTAAGCCTGGATAAAGTGGGGAGAAAGGCAACGACGAATTTCAGTATGCAATAAAACATTTAAAGTCAATTATCTTAGAGATGGTTGCTCGCATACCTATAATGTAAGGTATTGAACAAAAGATGCCATGGAATAAGAATTTATTATTCGAATTTTAATACACCATGACACAAAAAAGGTATGAAGCTTTAGATGTATGCGAAGTGCTGCAAGGTACATTAAAACTGTTATCAGATCTGGATTTTTCATCCCAAAAACACACTTACTACCAAATTGTGCTGTTACTAAGATAAATATTTGGGAAAAAGTTAAGAAATGTAACTAAACTATCAACTTTTGGACTAGAGTACGTTTGGATATATTGTCATACTTTAGCCTTCGAAATTTGTGCAAGCATGGTCCTTACCAAGTGTGTTGCTTCTGGCAAATGTCGTTCATGAGAGTCCTAACCATTCTTTAAGTCTCTTCGTTTCTAATTATCTCCAGTCGAGATTTTCCTGCAGCTCTTTAAAGAAAATCGATTTCAGTTATCAGAAGTATTGGAACAGTGCTTTGTCCAAGTAAATAAATATTAAAAAGGATTAGTGACATACTATACAGCCCTAACGTAGACCTTACGTTACTTGAAAATGTTGGTGCTTTACCAATTTTTGACTTTAAAGACCATATTCGTGTACCTACATTTGGTTTATGACTTTTTTTAGTGTTATGTAACCTGGTGATTTATCTAACTAACTAATATAACCACTTTATACCAAAAGTAATAATTTATTATAAGTCTTTTTTTTAACCCCCACGGTGGATCGAACATTAGACGTTTATGGCGAACCAGTCAACGGAATGATCCAAAAAATTGTTTTTTGCTTAAACGGGCAGGCTCTACTCAGCAAAAATAGTGTCGTCAAATGCGGTGTCGCCGCTTCTACCAGAAATTCTTAGAAGCTTTGATATTCTAAACAGAACACCCTGTATATAGGGTGCCCAAGATGAGGACGGCCTCTATGGGGATCTCGGTTATGGTAAAAGATACAACTTTGATTAAACGGAGAGAAAGTTATGCAATTAAGGCACTAAGATGGTAAGATGTTTACGTTTTGAGTTATTAAAAAAAAATGAAATTTTGGATTTTAAATTTAACTTTTTCCTGCGTTAATATTAAAGTTAGAGCAAAACCGACAAAACTTTTCCACAGCAACTTTTAATTAACCTAAAGGTTGCATCACAATTTTTTTTTATGGTGTTTCGTTTTTAAGCAATCGCCACCAACTTTATTTTTTCTAATACGGCCCTGATTTTATTTTTTTTATTCTTAATTCAATGATGTACTACACATTATCGTTTAATTACGTTTCGAGCCTTTCTAACCATCTTTCTGAAATTATCAACATACGGACCTGGATCCTAGAGCGTTGCATATGCTTGTTCAGCTTTTTTAATCTAAATAATAGAACGAGGAATAAAAGTAATAGCTGTGTGAAGTAACAACTTAATCTTTTTAATTTTTTAAGTTCAATTATGACTTTTTTAAAAAATAATAAAAGTGCATAATATGTAGATATTTAATTATGTATTTAATATTGTAAAATGCTAGTTCCAAAACCATACGTTACTGTTTAAAATTAAAAAAATATCCAGGGTTACTTTAACTTAAATAAACTTTTCTGAAATACACAAATCTAATCTCTTGCAAACTATTGTTCTTTTCCTAAATCAGCAAAGTAGGCATTGGAAAAAAATGAGTATGATATCAGTCAATTTTGCATTACTTCTGTTGAACCAAATATGGTAGGTTATTATTCAAATGAAAAATAAATTGATATGTTATCATGTTTGATTTTAAGCGAAGAAAATTGTAATGTAGCTGAGCGGATGTATTTGGACAAGTATCCGGAAAGGAGTCAACCAGCTAAACGAACTTACACTAAGTTAGTAACTAACCTTATAGACTATAACCAGGAAAAAGTTTTCAGCGTATTATAAAGTTCTTTTCACAAAAAATGGTTCTGATTTTATAACTGCAATAAAATGGGTGCTAAATGTGGTCGTAAATACCCTTAAATTTGCAGTTGTTGTCAAGGCCGGATTATAATGATTTCTTCTGATAATAGTTAATTTAGATGAGGATAGCGAGAGCCAAACAGAACTAGATGTAGAGTAAACTTATGATACATATGAATGAATATAAGTAGGCAATAATTAAAAATTTATATTATTTGGGTTTGTTTCGTTTGATTAAATCAATATATTATTATTATAGAGTACCGAGTATACAAGTACCAGCACTTGTATTCTTTAGTCCAATCCATTACTGCACCTTTATAGTTTGCTTATCTATTGCCGGAAGATTGGGATCGACCCTTTACTTTTATTACAGTGATTAAATTAAAACCATTTTTCGTGAAAAGAACTATAGCTGTTACTGAAAACGGAGTATCAACTACTACTATCAAATTGATGACAATGTAGGCGTAGCGAAATCAACTGCTCAATTTATTTAAAAAAAAAACAAGAATTTTACCCTTATGAATATAGAATTTGTCAAGGACTTAGGCCAGGTGATGCAGAAAAATATCGGTGATTCAGCGAATGGTACACCGAATTTCATACATAAACATAAACTTTCCTTACCAGATAATTTGGTCTGATACAAGCATGGTAAGTCGAAACAGGATCTTCAACAGAGGAAATGTACATTACTGGTCTAAGGATAATCCACGTGTATAAAGGACCAACGCCGTTTTGGATTTAATATGTGACCTAGAATTTTGGGAACAAAAATAATAGGACCTTTTTGTTACCAACATATTTTTAACATCGGAGCATTATCTGAATTTACTCCAAAATAATTCAGATGAGGCTCTATTAGAAAAAATAAAGTTGATGGCGATTGCTTGGAAGCGAAACGTCATAAAAAAATTGTGATTCAATCTTAAAGTTAATTAAAAGTTGCTGTGAATAAGTTTTGTCGGTTTTGCCCTAACTTTAATATTAACGCAGGAAAAAAATTAAATTAAAAATCCAAAATGTTAATTTTTTTTTAATAATTTAAGACTTGAACATTTTACCAAAACTTTTGGTGTGTCATATTATTAGTCCCTTAATTCCACAACTATTTCTCCATTTAGTCAAAGTTGTGTCTCTTACTATAACCGAGATCCTCATAGAGGCCCTCCTTATCTTGGGCACCCTGTATAAACCTAGTTTTACCATTAGTTTCATAACAACTTTACTTATTATGTCCTTATACTTATCTATTACCGTTTTCTAGATATAGATTAGTTTTCATTTTTTTCAGGAAATCACGATCTGCAATAAATGCTGATATTTTTCAACTCTGGAATACTAAGGTACTGAAATTTTATTCGGAGTTAGGCAATATCGAAGGTTTTTTACGCTGTGGCCAAATCTTAGTTTCATTAGTGGTTTAAACATACATAAACATATTTTAGTTATTTGAAAAAATGTCTTCAAGTCGATTTTTTTCCCAACGTAACACTGTATATTTTTACTGATTTCAAAAGCTGCTAAAACGTGTTCTTTATCTATGTATGCAATACATATCCTAACTGGTCAAGTTACTGACTTGTAAGCATTTATTTGAAAAAGTGATTCCTATTTGGTTTTTAGTTGGTGTACCATGCAGTGTCATGTGTCCTGTCACTGTTATCGGAATTGGCCCCCGAGATCACCAGTGATTAGTGTGTTTATTATAAATATTTTGCAAATCACAATTAATTAAATTCTAAAGAAAAGTTGCTACATCAGATCCACCAATTAGATCGAGATCTAGATCCAAAATTAATTGGATCTTCCGCAGCCAACGAACGCATTTTATGCTTTTTGTTCAACAGCGGCTTTTGAAATCAGTAAAAATATGCATGGGGTTTCATTTAAAAA
Source organism: Polydrusus tereticollis (assembly GCA_963920685.1). NCBI lineage: Eukaryota > Metazoa > Arthropoda > Insecta > Coleoptera > Curculionidae > Polydrusus > Polydrusus tereticollis. The sequence continues at coordinate 56,574,647 of OY987335.1, forward strand.
TCTACTTTTAGTATTTTTTCAAGTAACCAAAATACCTGCATTTTTACATCACCCTGTATATTACAACAAATATTTGGCCATAGCGTAAAAAGCCTCTGAGTATGAGTTCGAAAATATCAGCAAAAAACAAGAATATTAGTTAATATCTCGAAAATGGCAACAGATACAGTATAGGTTATAGTAACCTGATATAATAAGAAAAGTTGTTCAGAGACTAATAGAGATTGTAAAAATAAGTTTATAATAGTTTAAGATATAAAAGTTGTAACTACTATTATTATTATTTTAGGTGGTTAGAGAGAGCATGCGCGCTAATGCTTAATGGTGGTTTTAGAGTTATCCAATATTTTAACAATGTGCCTAAAAACCCAGAAAAAATACATTTTGTATTGTTGATGATTAAGCTACTACTATATTTTGAAATATTTTATTTTAATTAATTATTGTTTATTTATTTGCCATTACTTATTTAACACTCCTGTATTTTTTTTTTAGGAGGACGCAGATTTTGCGGATTCATGCAGCAGTTTACAAGGCGAGAGTGAATGGTGGTGGGATTTTCTTGCACACATCAGAGAAAATATTTTGGTTTGTGTATCTAATATCGCCGGTCAAATTGACGTGTCAATCTATGACGAAGAAGTAGCTAGACCATTGTTGGACGGACTTTTGCATTGGGCAATTTGTCCATCAGCTACCGCTCAAGATCCGTTTTCGTCCGTTGGACCTACATCATTACTCTCTCCACAGAGGCTAGCATTGGAAGCCTTGTGTAAACTTTGTGTTACCAATAGCAACGTAGATTTAGTTATAGCCACTCCACCATTCTCAAGGCTAGAAAAACTGTGTGCCGTACTTACAAAACATCTCTGCCGATCCGAAGATCAGGTGTTGAGGGAGTTTTCAATTAATCTCCTCCACTACTTGGCAGCTGCTGATAGCAGCATGGCCCGAGTCGTTGCATCTCAAACACCATGCGTGTCCCTGTTAGTTGCATTCATTGAACAAGCTGAACAAAGTGCACTGGAAGTAGCTAACCAACGAGGTATTAGCGCCCTTAGGGATAATCCTGATTCTATGGGTACTAGTTTAGACATGCTTAGGAGAGCGGCAGCGACTTTGGTGTTCCTCTCAAGGCATCCTGAGAACAAGGCTCTTATGGTGCAACAGGAATCCCGGTTACTGGCTCTGGTTATGAGTCAAATTCTAGATCAACAAGTGGCATTACTTATTTCCAAAGTGCTGTTTCAAATATCTCGAAGCTAATCTGTCCTATCTCTGTAGATAAAATTTTTTAAACGGAACATTATGCGGCCTTGTTGGTGTACAGAAACCTATGTATATGTACAGTGTGATCTAACGGACATTTACCACAAAGAACGGAGTGTATGTAGTGTGCTGTGTGACGCGAATGTAAAGAACTATTTTGAGACCAAGACTAGAAATGAGATCGCTAACTCCAAATAGCTAATCGATTCACGTAGTGTAATCCATTAAATTGTACCATTTTGTAAATTAAGCGACATTGTCTTTCTGGAAAGTGTTAAACATACATCCATATTACTTATTTTTTATTATTTATTATTTGATATGAAACAGTATATTAGTACTGCAGCTGTTAAGCTCTCAAACGTCTGGAATTCAGGCGTGAGCAGTTATTATGACCTTTTTTTTTGTTTCCTGCGCCATGCGCATTCACATCTATAATTTCATGTTTGGTATTACTGTGCGAATGCTTTATACATGTCTGATAATGAATTTAATTAAATAAATGTACAAAGGAAGTACCGAATATGGTGTTTTTATACAAGATTTTAGTTTCTATGTATATTTAGAAATGTTTTATACATCCCATTTTAGCTGTTACATTTAAATTTGTTACTGATTAAACAAGAATGGACTGTCAAATTAGAAAATGCAGTCTTAAACTAGAACTCAAAATGTAGTTTAAATATGTGGTGATATTTTTCTGGCTGTAGGTATATTCATCTTATGTACGATTGCATATTGTAAATTAAGTAAATGCTAAATACAGTATTTTCTTTTTAATTTAACATAATTCCCTTATTGTCAAATAAACAAAATATTTTAAGTATACCTCTAGTAAAGAACCAGCAAGTTTATTCGCCGATTTTCTCCAATTAAACGTTCCCCTTCTGCATTTGATAGGTACTATGAAATATCATCATAATGACATTGTTAATAGTAAAAGATGAGATAAGGCCCAAATCTCGTTACAAACATCCCCCATCATTTCATTTAAGAATTTGAAAATGAAGTGTTTCCATTTTCTTTGTCAGAACTGCCAAATTTCTAATCGTGAGTTGTAGAATTTAAGCGAGGCACCAAACTTAAATAGCATTTTTAAAATGATCCAAGTGGTAACCCTGTAAGTATTAACCACTTATTTACATTTATTTGTTACATTAGATTTGCTAAAACTAAAAGAATAAAGGGAGTTAATATATTTTGCTATAGTTAAATATTTTCTTAACGACCTGGTATTTTTAAAATAGTAAAAACCTAAACAGGAAGTAATTTTTCGCCTTTAAAAATCATAGCAAATATGAAAAAAGTAAGTGCACCTATGTGCCTCAAATTGACATTTTATTTTGTTGGAGTAGTTTATGTGAAGATACAAAGTATTTAATTTTAAAATTATATAAGCAATTCGAAATAATCGTGACACGAAGTGAGTTATTTGGCAGAAAACGATTGAGATCATAAATGATAACTTGACGAAAAAACTATATTTTTACTTATTCTTAGAGATTTACTAAATTAACAAAAGTCACCTATTTTACTGTTTTTTCGAAAAGTGTTTTAAACTGTTTATATGGTAGAAATTTTCTACATGAATTTTTATTTTTTTAAAATTAAATCGCTGATAGCCTAAAACGGCCTTTTTAATTTCAATTTATAAATTTTGCGTGATAGAATAATAACATGCACAAATTGGCCCACCTACCTTCCTCGAAAAAACTGAAGGGAGACCAATTAGTTTAATCAAGGGGTGTCCATGCCAAGTCAACCAAAAAAGGTTACTTTTTTTCCCTGAACGTCTCCGACTTTTATGATTTTTGGTACATTTGTTCTCATTGAAAAAGTGAAAAATCCAATAATTGACCAACTTGGATTTTGCAGATACATACAAAAATAGCAATATCTCGAAAACTACTTAAAGTAAAAATTTGAGTAATATCTTGTTTAAGGTATTTTAAGGACCTGTATTTATAATGTGCATGGCCTACTTAAAAAAAAATAAAAAAATTTTAGAATAAATTTTTTTTTTCAAAAATCTCGGTAACACCCTTTTTTTTTTTAAATGTATTGTTTTTGTGGATGCCTTGAAAAGCTATGTTATGGAAAAAAAATATACATACTTACACACAAAAAAATGAACATTCATAACTACATGGATTTTTATTATACATATTTTTTTGCAAGAAATAAGTAGGTAACATAAAGATGATACTTTAATAATCTAAAGAAAACGGAACTTGTAGTAACAGCAAAAAAAAATGATCATTTTATTTTGTTAATTTTCTTTCCAAGATTCTTGATGATTCCAGCATTTCGGCCTTACTATTAGTAGAATTTTTAAATGCCCATTTCTAAAATCAATAGATTGAAAGAAACTGGTCACCAAGATCACCCAACTTGCCTTCACCGGATTTGTTTCATTGGGATATATAAAAGGAATCGTCTTATAACACATCATCAGATAATATAAAGGAGCGCATCAGATGCCAGAGAAGGGTCATACAAAACATAATCCATTAGTCGCCCTGACAGACCCCAGTGGCGTGAAGCATGTGTCCTTGTTTATGTGTTTACTTTTTCTTAATATTAATATTATTTGAAATATTAAAAACTTTTACTGTGAGACTGGCTGTATGGGTTTTCAGCCAAATGCCAATTAAAAAGAAAAAAAAAGTAAGACTACATTGTGAATTTCGTCTGTGTGTGCTGCCCTACGCCTTTAAAAATAAACAGTGTGGTTCTACACTGACTCAGATACAATATCAGTTTCCACAATCTAATAATTAAGTTTTTGTTTTTTCATGTTTTTATAAGGTAATTCTAAAATATGCAGGCAACATATATACATGCTTTCCTATCTCCTCCATACGAAAAGCAGGCACCCTGGTCAAAACGCAACAAAAAGTTAACGTCTACCCGAGCAACGCGAGAGGGGTAAAGAAATAGGCTCAATTAAAACATACGAATTTTTGCTACATTTTCAAATGTAATGCGCCTCCGAACATTATGATCAGGATTGACCTCCGTTGTATATATTTTTATACGCGTTACGATCGCATACGCCTCCGACAGGGTTGCCTAATTGAAATCGAATCGTTAGAAGCGATTCATCATCTTATATAGAAATATAATATAGACCGTATAGAAGTCATATATTTTCGCTTTGATCAATAATCTCAAACTTTAAAATTTGGTTAACGAATCAATCCTTCAAACTACTCTCGTAGTTAATATGGTCGAGTGAAGTTGCAATTTTGAGGTGGAAAATTCCTTATGATGAATATATAACTTTGCCGGCTATAATCAACGTCAAATACGCGGCAAATTCATTTTAATCTTGAAGTATAGTAAAATAGTAGTGCCATCTTTTAATCTGAGTGGTAATTTTTTTAATTTTTCCAGGTAGATTGGTACCTAGAATAAAATAGATGGGTCTTAATTGTTGCCAGTCTTTCTTAAAGGTGGCACTATTATTGATATTTAGATAACATATGCGTACTTCAAAATTATAAATCACTTTACTGCCTATTTGTACGTTGATTAGAGGCCGCAAGGTCAGATACTCGCAATAAGAAATTCACGACCTTTAATTAGATCTCTCACTCGACCAGATCGCTATGAGTTTGTAAATAAAAAACCACGTTGATGAGGGGCGGCAATCATAGCGTATCCTGAACTTGAATGACCAAATTTTCATTTGGAAAATTTTAAATGATACACCTCTCTGGAAAGCTTATCAAAAATGCTTTTCAGCGATACCAAAATTAATGGGATTTAACTACAAATTTATCAAAATCTAAAAACGTAAAAAATAATTTTTTAACGTTTTAAGATAAAAAGGATTAATAAGTACTCAAAATGATTTCCATTTTGTTTAAAAAGAATAATATCTTATTAATTTTGGTATCGCCGAAAAACATTTTTGATAAGCTTTCTAAAGAGGTGTCACTAGTTGGGTAGTGTCTTGAAATTTTAAAGTTAGTGAGGGAAATGGTTTATACACTTTTTAAAATGAACCCAATTCCATTGAGAATAATCAGGGTTTATTCAAAGATGAATGTGCTGTATAGTTTCAAGCAAACATTTCCCTTGTATTCCAGCGTTTTAATAAAACAGGAAGGAATAGAAGAAGACACGGCCAGAGTCGCCACCACCAAGTAACAAACTTGATGGAAGACCAGTATATTCGTCTCCAGCAACCTTTAAGAACAAGGTTTACAACCAGTACTTTGTTACAACGGCAGTTGTAGAACGCTTCAACTTTCCAATAAGTCGAAGCAGCCACTGGACCTCTGCTTACCAAAGAGCACAGAAGACAACATCTTTAATTTGCGCAAAAGCAGCTCAGTTGGCAAGTTCGGGATTGGGCTAACGTATTATTTTCAGACGAGTCCAAGTTTCGCCTTTTTACTAATAATAGGCGAACTATGGTATACAGAAGACCAACACAATGCAACTTCATACCTATTAAATCAATATTGGTGTTAAGGGGCATTTCCTATAAGGACCGAGTTGCGGTATTGAGACAATGAATTGGCCGCCATGCCAGGCAGCCCGGACCACAACCTGATTGAATATTATTTGTCAAACATAATGGGTAAAAGAATGAGAGTCCCGTAATCTCAACCCGCATAACAAAATGACCTGACAGAAAGGCTCAATGAAGTTTGACGTCAAAATTTATCAACAAGAGATCAAGCGGCTAATTGTAAGCATGCCACGACGTTGTCAGGCTATGATCCCAGCAAGGGGGAAGCACTCGTTACTGATGGGAAGGTATTTTTGTGATATTATGTTGCCTCGTTTTTGTTTATTTAATAAAGTTAAGTTTCAAAAATGACGTTTTAATTGTTTTGCTCAGAAACACAACATACCCAACCACCACTGATTATTTTTCACCTAAAGTCCATCCATTGATGTTCTTTAAATTGCTCAAGCTAGAGGATACACAATTAATGGCGTTTTGTGGTCCTCTTTTACAACTTTACACACTACACAGGATCAAATGGCTTGATTCTCTTCAGCCTTTGGACGTGATGTTGGTTGTCCAGCAGCTGTAGCCTGCACACCTTTTGATCACTTCTTTCACTGTTGAAATACGAAGGTCTCGATTAAGATCCGAGTTGGAAACATGACAAGGAGCATTCACTATGTTACGCAGCAATTTGTTCTAAAACGTCTGTATCATTTTGATATTGCTTTTACAGAAACAGCCACAAAATTGAATACCGTAAAGCCACACTGGTTTCAAAACCTGGTTGTAAATAAGCATTTTATTGTAGATTGATAATTTTGGATTTCTTCCCAGAAGCCAATAGTGTTGTTTATATTTTAATTTTTTTTTCTGCTTCACGTGCTCTTTCCATGAAGTTTAGCATCAGGAGTTATGCCAAGATATTTAGCATTCGATCTCATGGGGCACAATTGTGCCGTTAACATCTGGGAGAAGTATGCTAGCTTCTTGTTAGTAAAATTCACATGGATTGGTTTAGGTTCGTTGGGCTTGATTTTCCATTGTCTTGCCCAGTCAGCTGCCATGTTGCTTGCTACTTGGAGTTTTCTAGTATAGCTCTCATGATCTTGATCAACTGAAGAATAGCGGTGTCTTTAGCGAATGTGGCTATAATAGTTTCTTCTACTGGTAAGTCAATGATATATAACATATAAAAAATGGGGCCTAGAACGCTGATTTCTTTCAAGTCGGAATATTCATCCTCCTGCCCGATCATAGCTATAGGTATATGGCAAGATCTCCACATACTGCTTAGGAAGTATTTTATTTAGTTTTCGGCCTCTTTTTCCAGTTGCTCGCTTCGCAAATTAATAATTAAATTTATAATATTTAAGAGGTGGATTCTAAAACTTCCCAATCACAGGTTTTGTTTATAAGAGTAGGTTGCTCAATGTTCAAATGACAGCTGAATAGTTCGAATCCAGGTCACAGTTCTCTTTGACGTCAGGGTGATATGTTTCCTGATATATAAAAGTCTTATAAATCAGGTATTTTATTAGTATCAGTGGGCCAGTAGGTAGGCTTACCTGTTGAGTGGTAACTACCACCAGTTTCTTGAACAGCTTTTCTTAAATCATTACCTTTAGTTATGTTTAATCGTGATCCCCAATCCACGTTCTTGACATTAAGGTCCCCACCAACAATAAATCTTTCGCCAAGATGTTGAAGGATAATCTGGTAATTTTCTATTTATTTATAACGAGCTTTATTGACATAAGCATAAGTAATACATTATATCAATAGGCTATCGACCGGAGTCCTTTTGCCCAAGGTATTTTAGACTAAAATATATATGCTTTTTACAAAATTTTGGTACAAGTGTATCTTAAAGAGAGTAGAGTATCTCAAAAAAGAAAAGAAAAACAAATTCTACATCCAATACAATATTAAAGAGAAAAAAAATAATAAGTATTATTTCTATATTAGAACATTATTATATTATTATTAGAATTTCCTTTCATTAATTTGTCTATGTAAGAGTTTGTAACAGTTCTATGATGGATAGTACTGGGTATGGATGTTGTTGTTGTTGTTGCTGTGTCCTCAGTATGCAAAGTGATTGAAGCATCTGCAAATTGTGGGGTTTATTGGCAAATTTTTTCGATAACTCGACTAGTCGTTGCCCAATTGGTTGGGCTGATGTAGTTCGGTATATTAGCTGGTTCGGAGGATTGTATAATGGGTTTCCAGGGTGGCGAATTTTTGAAATTGTTCTAAGGGCAGTAGTTTCTGCCACTTCCAAGTTTCTTCTGGCCGGTTTTCTTAGGTTCAAGAATATTGTGTGGCCATATTCTAAAAGTGGGCGACATATTGATCTGTAAATCCTTCTTGCTGTATTCTTGCTTATGCAACAACAACAAAAATCTTCAAGGTTCAAGAAATCAACAAAGAAATCTTGGATATAACTTAGGAAGGGACGGAACTCTACAAAGGCAAACATCCCATGCCAGTTCTGTCACAGAGGACGGATTTGTAGTTCCAAAACGAAGACATTTTAAAAAAAGGCTAGGACGAGCAGAAATTAAGCAAGGGGACGAGGATTTCGCGGGTGAAGACCGACGATTATGGCTATATATTAACAGAGTAAAAAGGTCAGCCGACGAAAACATGATCATGAAATATGTAATTGCGAAGCCAGGATTCGATAATAATAAGATATGGGTCCGGGAGATACCGTCACATCCGCGCCAGCTGAAGAGATTCTTAGTAGTTGGGCCTATGAGTAAAAAAAATGAAATGTACGATTCCGGTTTCTGGCCAGTAAATATTGGCATAAAACGTTTTAATCTCGAAAGTCATAAGGACTTTCTTTCGTCATTAAATTTCAATTAAAAAATGAACTAAATGTAACTAAAGCTAATCTTAATGTATCTGTTAATGTTGAAACAAATAAAACTAATAGGTTTACTACCCAAAATATTTTTAAGATTCTGCATATAAATGCACAAAGCTTAATAAATAAAATTTTACAGATAGAAGCAAACAATTTTGAACATCGAGTTACTAGTTTTTAGCGAGCACTGGATGAAACGTGGAGAATTATCTCAAATAAAAATAAACAATTACACTTTCATTACTGAATATTCAACCAAAAGAACCAACACAAAGTCCCGGTATCAAATAATTTAATATTTAAAAAATTAGGTAGGTTACATGTTTCGCCTTTAAGGCATCATCAGACCTAAAAAGATGTCAATCAACACGCATATAAGTGAGCGAATCTCACTATTAAACCTACCTGATACTACTATACGGGACTTTGTGTTGGTTCTTTTGGTTGAATATTATATTCAGGTCTCTTAGAGAAATATGGACACGTTTTTTGATTACTGAATATTGTCGTGAGTATCATCTTCATGGGGGTGTAGCAGCCGCTGTTAAAAATCCCCTTGCCAACAAGTTCTTTTCAAGGGCAGATATAAATGCTAGATCTTCTGAACAGGACTGCGAGGTATGTGCTCTTGAATCTAATATATTATTAATTATTGTAATTACAATTTACAGACCGCCCATGGTAGTTTCAATGTTTTTGTAGACATCCTTGAGTTTATTCTACAATTACTCTCCAGATGCCAGGGTTACCGAATTTTCCTTATGGGCGACTTTAATAGGGATTTTAATAAGAACGGTCTATTTAAAATCACTACGGTGGATCTGTTTTGCTCTTATGGCTATAATTCGTTGATAGCGGAATGCACGAGAGGGGTAGCTTGCCTCGACAATATTTTCACTATCTGTCGGATTGTGAGGGTTTTGTGAAGGACGTTGGTTTCTCAGATCATTTAGCTGTTGGAGCTCGTTTCGTTTCAATCTTGTCAACCAGGTTTCCTTAATAAATAGCACATGTAGGCCAATCACTGAGAATGGTTTAGTAATCTTGAAATTTTTGATTAGGGGAGTATGCTGGGATTTCTTGGATAACTTAAAATGTTTGTAAGTTTTATCAAGAACTGTGTCGAGGCAGCGTTTCCTGAAAAAAAGTTACATTTACAAAATCAGATAAAAGGTGGCAAAGGTATTAATTGGTTTAATAATAATTTAAAACAAATGCGTGAGACACTACATTGGTATAGAGCATTACAAAGGCAATTTAAAAATAATGTTAATTTCGAAATATTATACAGAGATCATTTAAAGAACTATAGAAAAGAATTAAAAACAGCAAAAAAACAGTTCAATGATAATTACATTAGAAATAACAATTTCAATCCAACAGCTATCTGGAATGTAGTAGAGAACAACTGTAATCTTCCAAAAAAGAAATCAAAGCAAAACTGTGATCTGCCACCCCATGAAGTAAATTCTTTTTTTATAAATATACCCAATGAACTCCCATCCAACTTACCACCAACTGAAAAAAATCCGCTTGAATATACTAAACAATATTGCAATTCAATTAGGAGCTCCCTAGATGGAGTTAATTTTAGTTTTTCTGAGGTGTCTCAAGTTGAGATCAGAGATATAGTAAAAAGTCTAAAAAACAAGGCTAGCAAAGATTACTACGGATTTAATGCGAAAATAATAAAAAACATCGTAAATGAAATAATCAAACCATTAACTAAACTTATAAATATGTGCATTAGGGATGGTATTTTTCCAGACATCTTAAAAATAGCTAGAGTTATCTCCATTCATAAAAAAGGCCCCAGGGATCAACTAAACAACTACAGACCTATCTCAATTGTGCCAATCTTCTCCAAAATCTTGGAAAAAGTACTTAAAAATAGTCTCACTACTTTTTTTGAAAAACATAACCTCTTCTGCAGATCTCAGTTCGGCTTTAGATCTTCGCTATCAACAACAATGGCTATAAACAGTTTATTAAAAATTATAAATGACGGATACAACGAAGGGGAGTACGTGAGTGCACTGTTTTGCGACTTATCCAAGGCGTTCGACTGTGTCTCTTCCGATTTGCTGGTACAGAAACTTTAACTCTATAATCTCGATGAAAAGAGTGTTGACCTTTTAACCTCATATCTGAGTAATCGAATGCAACTAGTTGACATCCGTGGTAATATGTCCTATCTTCAAAGTATTGAGCATGGAGTGCCGCAGGGATCAGTGCTGGGGCCGCTGCTTTTTCTGATCTACATCAACGACCTGGAGTTTGGTGACCCTGGCGCTGATTTCGTTCTCTTTGCGGATGATACCACGGTTATAAAAAAAGAAAAATCAAGAGAGCAACTAGTTGATCGGATGCGAGAGACACAGTTATTGGGCGTTAGGGATTGGTTCACAAGCAACAAACTAAACTTGAAGGAGGCCAAAACTGAACTAATGTTCTTTTCGATGAGAGATTTTGATGGTCTGGAGATGCCTAAGGCGGTTAGATTCTTGGGTGTGCATATCGAGCCTAGCTTTCTGTGGGGTGAGCATCTGGATGTGGCAGGGTTGCCTCTTGTGCTTACGCTATCCGTTGCCTTGACGAGGTTGTATCCAAACCGGTCCTGATTACCGCCTATCATGCGTTTGTTGAGTCCAGAATGTCTTATGCCATATTGGCCTGGGGTCATTCTCCAAATGGCAAGAGACTGTTTGGTCTCCAAAGGAGGATTGTGAGAGTTATCAGTGGACTAAACTACAGGGATGACTGCAGACACGCTTTTGTGCAACTGGGCATATTAACTGTACCATGTATCTACATTTTGATCTGCATTATCTTCATGCACAAACATTGCAACGAGTATCGCACTCACGAACAAGTCCACAACTACCATACAAGGCACAGAAATTTCATTTATACAGATTTTCATAGAATAAAATGTGGAATATCCTTTTATGCTCCAAAACTGTTTAATGCTCTACCGGCCGCCCTGAAGATGCTACCTACGTCAGAATTCAAGAAAATAACTAAACATTATTTAATATCCAAAAGTTTTTATAACATGGAAGAGTTTTATAATAACGATTTCTCCGATATAGTATTGTCTTAAATCACTTTAATCTAGACTAAAGCTTAAACTTAAAACTATTTTGGTGGGTAACCCAAGGTGAATTGATTTAAACTAGTTTGGTACTACTTAAGTATAGGAAATAGTATTCACTTTGCATTTTTTTTTAACAATCAGGAACCAAAAACTGACGATTGTAAACACCCTGTGTATTAACAAGAATAAAGTTTATTTATTTATTTATTTATTTATTTATTTATGCCTTGGTCTTTGAAGGTAAGGTATCTAAAATGTTTTGCTCTGGAGATTGTCTTTTTTTTTATATTTGCTGTATGTTGGTTAAAGTTTAATTTGTTGCCGATTGTTAGACCTAAATATTTTGCCGAGGTGTTTGCAGCTATTTCTATATTACCAATGTTAATTTTGGGTGAAGTGATTTTAATGTGGTGGTTGAAAATTATAAACTGTGATTTGGCTGGATTTGGGTGTAGTCTCCACTTGTAGAACCATGATATCGTTTTGTCCATTAAACTTTGTAGGTTCGATATGGTTTTGGCTAGTTTTGTTGTGTGCTATTAAAGCAGTGTCATCAGCGAACTGTAGTATGTATGACTGTGGTTTGGATGGTGGTTGTTCAGTGTCTATTATATCGTAGCAGAATACATTATACAAAAGTGGAGAGAGGTGACCCTTGTGGCACACCTTGTTGTGGAGAGAATTGTTTTGAATATGTGTTGTTAATTTTGATTTGTATGGATCGATTTTCTAAAAACTGTTTTATTAAAATGATAAGGTTGAATGGTCATTCTAGCATGTGTAATTTATAACAGTGAGGACCAGAAGTCCTGCATAAATTCGATAAAAAATTAGTGATGCATTTTTTCGGAAAAATGCTTGAATACGTAAATTTTTATTTTCATTTGCCCATTTTTTGACGTGAAAGTTTAGTATACAGGGTGACATATGTTAAAGATATGACGTAATTTGTTAATTTTTCTTATGGAACACCCCGTATATTTTTCGATTTTTCAATTCTAGTAAACATTCTAAACATATCTGGTATAGCATACCCTAGCTATGTCTAATGTGAAAGATTATCGAGAAATTTTCGATTGAATTATAGTATTTTTAAAGTCACCTTGAGTTTTATTATTTAAATAGGTATAGACCAGTCCTTCAAATGTGTTTTCATTAGTTGTCAGTTTATAGCTGACAGCTATCAAGTAACATTTAAGTAATCTTGTCTCATGCAGCATTTCGTACTACTACTTAACTAAATAAAATTGAAAATTCACAAAAGAAAATGGTTAAATTGACTGAAACTCAGAGAATAGATGTTTTAATTATGATAGGATGTGGTGATCGTATTAGGACTCAAAGGGAAGTTTGTGAACTATTTAATATAAAATATGAAGACATTCAGATATCTCAGTCCAACGTAAGCAGAATCGAGAAGAGATTTAGAGAAACGGGACAGGTCGGCCTTCAATTTCAGAAGATAAACAATTAAACGTGTTATTATCCATTGAACAAAATCCACATAAACCTACTCAAGAGCTAGCATTGGATAACGAAATTGGAAAATCATCTGTAAAAAGAATTTAAAAAAAAAAGAAATATCATCCATATAAACTAAAATTAATCCAGATCGTCGCTTAGAGTTTTGCGAAACTCTAATGAATATTTGCAATAATGATAATTTTTTTGCACGTAGGATTATATTTTCTGACGAGTCGACCTTCTGTCTGAATGGGGTGATGAACAGACAAAACTGTCGCTACTGGTCTTCTACTAATCCACACTGGGCTATTGAAGCTCACACCCAGTATAAACAGTCTGTTAATGTTTGGGCGGGTATTGTGGGCGACAGAGTCATCATCAGAGACCGTATTTCTTCGATGGCTACCCAGAGGGTACCGCAAAGAATATGTTCCTGGGTGGTCTCAAAACAGTGAGACTCTGTACCAAAACTTCCTTGAAACCGGGGACCAGGAAATAGCGGATGAACTGGTCCACAGCCTGAATTCTGCACGCCAACAAAAGTGGACCGAAACTGTCGAAAGCCTCAACTTTCAAACATCGAGCAGACAGGCTTGGTCAATGCTGAGGAAGCTAGGAGGCGGAGAACCAAATCATCGACAACCAAAAGGCGTAAGCCCAAATAATGTAGCCTCTCACATAGTGGCAACATCCAGAGCACCGAAGGACAGAGAACACACCATACAGATAAAAAGAGAACTTAAAGCCCTAAAAGCCGAAGCCACGGAAACGGAACACTCTCGCCCCTTTTCTACCGAGGAAGTTTCAAAGGCTCTGGATGATGCCACGGCGGGAAAGGCCCCAGGATTCGACAACATCCACCCAGAGTTCCTAATCAATTGCGGCAAGTACACCAGATACTGGCTGGCCAAGTTCTTCACGGACATTATGCAATCTGGCAACGTCCCACCAGAATTCAAACGCTGTAAGGTAATAGCCTTACTGAAACCAGGTAAACCTGACGATAGTCCAAAAAGCTACAGGCCAATCGCTCTACTGTCTGTATCCTATAAACTTCTGGAGAGACTTGTCCACAATAGAATCAGCTCAGAGATCCTGGAGACAATACCAGTTGAGCAGGCGGGCTTTCGGCCAAAACGATGTTGTGCAGACCAGGTCCTGTCACTTACCACCTATATCGAAGCGGGATTTCAACGAAAACTTAAAACCTCAGCTGCATTCATCGACCTCTCAGCAGCGTATGACACCGTATGGAAGGAGGGAATGCTCTGGAAACTTCTCAGAAAAATACCCTGCAAACGAATAACCCAATTGATATCGAACATGCTTGGTGATCGGACGTTTCAGGTTATAATGGGCACCGACATCAGCTCACCAAAGAAACTTAACAACGGCTTGCCACAGGGATCAGTGCTCGCTCTGCTCCTCTTCAGTTTATATATAGCGGACATGCCGGAAACAAGGTCAAATAAGTTCGGTTACGCCGACGACTGGGTGCTTGCAACAAGATGTAACTCAATCAAACTATCTGAGGAACTCCTAACAGCAGACCTGGAGACAATGGGTAAATACTTCCGCAAATGGAGACTCCAACCTAATGCTTCCAAAACAGAGGTCAGCTGCTTCCATCTCAATAACAAACTAGCCGGAGAAGAGCTTAACATACGATTTGAAGGTACCAAACTCACCCATAACAATACACCGAAATACCTGGGAGTGACTCTCGACAGAACACTATCATTTAAAGAACACCTAACTAAAACCGCCGAGAAATTAAAAACCAGGAATAACATAATCCAGAAACTATGTGGTACCACCTGGGGTGCATCGGCTTCCACCCTACGTTGCTCCGCACTAGGACTTGTCTACTCGACAGCTGAATACTGTGCCCCAGTTTGGCTCAACAGTCCGCACGTAAAGAAGGTGGACGCCCAACTGAATAACACCATGAGAATGATCGCTGGTGTCATTAAGTCGACCCCCACGCAGTGGCTCCCAGTATTGAGTCATATCCAGCCCCCAAAGCTGCGACGGATAAATGCCCTTACACGAGAGTACAAAAAGATCATGGAAAATAGAAATCTGCCAATACATCAAAATACTGAGGACGCTAACCACAATCGTCTTCGATCCAGAAATCCACCGACAAAAACGGCAAGTGCAGCAATACAAGAGGAGTTCAACCTGACTAATGCATGGACTCAAGAATGGACCACTCAACAAGGCAATAATATGCCCTGCATCAGCCAAAAGCCGCCAGGGTTTGACCTACCACGCAGAACCTGGTCCACACTCAACAGAATTAGAACGCAACATGGCAGATGCGCATACCTCCTACACAAATGGGGCAAACAACCATCACCCTACTGCGACTGCGGAGAAGAATACCAAACGATTAAACACATCACAGAGGAATATCCCACAAGATCCTACACCGGTAGACCTGAAGACTTCCTGCTGGCAACCGCTGGGTCAATAGATTACATTAACCAACTTGATATTTGTTTGTGAACTCCTAAAGTTTGTTCTATTGACTTATGTGTAAATTAATTAGCTTATAAGATTACTGTGTCTAAATTGCCATACGATAAATAAATCTTCGATGGCACGCTAACAGGTCAACGTTACTTGGAGTTTTTAAGAAATGAATTGATCCCCGCCTTATGCCCTTTGTTTCCAAATTCGAACAACCCTAATATTCCTGGAGATTTTGTTTGGTTTCAACAAGATGGCGCGCCTCCGCACTTTAAATACGAATATTTAAATTACGGGTCGTTGGATAGGGCGAAGGGGGCAAATAGAGTGGCCTGCTAGGTCGCCGGACCTAACTCCAATAAACTTCTCTATATGGGGCTATCTTAAACATAAAGTGTATACGAGCAAACCCAACAATATCGAAGAATTAAAAAATAAGATCAGATATGAAATTCAATTAATAACCCGTGAAATGATTCATAACATTTTTGAAGAGTTTGAATTGCGGCTTGCTTGCTGTCAGGAAGTCAATGGAGCACAGTTCGAACATTTACTAAATTAATGATTAGAGTACTTTTTAATATTTTAAGGTTTGATACCCCCAATTTAATAAATATTTTTATAACTTAGTCTTTTTTATTTAATCGAAAATTTCTCGATAATCTTTCACTTTAGACCTAGGGTATGCTATACCAGATATGTTTAGAATGTTTACTAGAATTGAAAAATCGAAAAATATACAAATTACGTCATATCTTTAACATGTGTCACCCTGTATACTAAACTTTCACGTCAAAAAATGCGCAAATGAAAATAAAAATTTACGTATTCAAGCATTTTTCCGAAAAATGCATCACTAATTTTTTATCGAATTTATGCAGGACTTCTGGTCCTCACTGTATAAAAGGCCTTTGTGCCAAACACTATCAAATGCTATATTGATGTCTAGAAATATTGCGGCACTATGTAGGTTTGTGAGATGTGCTGTTTGAATGTTTGATGTCAGTATGGTTGTAGGATGGGTTGTAGAGCATTGGTTTTTTAAATCCAAATTGGTGTATTGGTATTTTTTGCTGTACGTGTTCTTCTACGTATTTTTTACTTACTTTTTCAAGGAACTTTCCAAGCACTGGCAGTATCGTTATGGGTCTGTAATTTATGGGTTTGGCGTGGTCTGTATTAGGTTTTGGAATGGTGATTGTAGTACCTTGTTTTCACTCTGTTGGGAAGTATTGCTTGTTCAGGCAGTATTCGTAGATCTTTATGATGTAATTGTGGATTTCTGGGCTAAGACGGCGTATTATGTGTTTTGTGATGTTGTCTTTTCCTGGTGACGAATTCTTTCCATGGTATCCCAGACGGCACAAACATATTCCATACATATTCCATGAATATTCCTTTGGCATATTGGAATATCCAATAAATGTTCCATATCTGCCAAGGCATATGACCGGCATATTGTATGCATATTCCAGGTCACCATGAAATATATGCCTGCAATATCTTTTAATCTGCCAAAATATATTTATGGCATATGCTAAGAATATTCATTTTTTTCTTTTTCATATAAATATATTTAATTTAGGTCAGGTCAGTTAGTTTAGTTTAGGTAGAGTTACAAATTTGGTACCTATAATAAAACATCACTAAAATTAATATTTTTTTTATTTTTATAAATAAAAAAAATTAGAACCCAAAAACTAGATATATTCTTTAAAACAAGGCGAAAAAAAATTAACTAAAGCAGGTTCTGTCAGTTCTGTGACGTACAGGCAGCGTTTCCGAGTTACACAACAGAAATTAGTTAAACTTGTGTTAAAAAAATTGTTATTATAAAATAACGATTGCTAATTTTTTTCTAGAAGAGCAGTCCTTAATTAAGCACACATACTAATAAAATGCAGAAAATGCCTACCCAAAAACTTTATGAAGTCTAAAACATTTTCATATTTAAATTTGTTTTTTAATTAGGTGCACACATATATGCACCTTCCTCTATATTACCTATATTTCAGGCCATGGCGCGTAAATGATTTGCAAATATCACGTGATCAAGTGAGGTCTATGTAAATAAGACCGATTTATTGAATACAGCAATGTAAATAAGACAAGTTATGAATTTTGCTGTCGTTTATTGCAGAATGAATACAAAAATGATAAAACAGAAAATATGTTATTATGCTAGGTTCCTATACTTAAAGATTTAACTAAATGTCGAGAGTACCTACGTAAACAACCCTAAAGAAAAACCAAATATTTTTAAAACATCTTTCTTTCTCAATAATTATTTAAACCCTAGGACAGCGCTGACTGCGCCAAATTAAGTACCTACTTACTACCTACCTAGAGTTGTAGAAGTAGTACATAGGTAACAAAAATATTTAATTAACCAAACAGGTAAGATATAAAGAAATATTATTGACATGGCGAATGCATCGCTAAAGCTAATCTTAATTTAGTGATTTACATAAGCTTTTTAATTTTTGTTTTTGTTCTAGGGCGCTTATTTTGAACATTGATTTTATCATTCTTGGTTTTAACTAAATTATTTAATAAAATTTTACTCACCCTTAAGTTAACATTTGCAGTTTTAGCTACCTCGGTAGCATTATTATCAGTGCCCCCAAATATTACTCCCCCTTTAAAATTTAGTTGTGGTGATATATATACAGGGTTGGGCAAATGTTCCGGAACGGCTTAATTACAAGCGAACGAAAAGTGATATCGAATCGGGGTTTTGGGCAATCTATAGGACAAAAATTTTACTATTTGACTGGTATACCATATGTCAGTAATGTCACCAACTGTCAAGTGTCGACGATATTTTTTTATTTTTTTAAATGGAACACCCTGTATATTATCAGATATTCTAGATCTTCAATAAATTACAAATATTTTTCATATAGCATACCATATGATTAAATTCAACTGTTTCGGAAATACGGGCAAATGAATCTAGAAAGCCCATATTACATTTTGTTTAAAAATCAAGCAACATATTTCTTTTATTATGACATTCCAAATAAAAGTCTTAGTTTCCATGACTCCCAAGTGTCACTCTGACACATTTCCTATTTAATTTTTATTTATTTGTATTAAGTGAGTTGTGCGAGTTTTTTATTTATCGACTAAACCTCTGATATAACTGATAAAACTATGGTTCAGCTAACTGAACAAGAACGGATTACTCTGCTTATGATGATAGGATATGGGGATAGACGGAGATCTTTTCAAGAAGCAACCGACCTTTTCAATCAAAGTTTTCCTGTTCGAGATCCCATTTCTAAATCAACTGCTAATAGAATATTCCATAACTTTGAGCATACGGGTACGGTAAAAAACTTGCCAAAAACAGGTCGTCCGAAAACTGCTACAAATGACGAGAAATCCCTGGATGTTTTGCTTGCCCTGCAAGAAGAACCACAGACGTCAGTTCCAAAGCTTGCTCTTGCACATGAAAACAGCGAAAAATCAATTAGAAGAATCCTCAAAAAAAATAAAATGTTTCCTTATAAAGTCAGCTTGCTTCAAGAACTATCAGAGGACGATCCTGATAGGCGTATGCAATTTTGTCAAGAAATAATGGACTACATAGACCTACAACCTAACTTTGTAAGTCGTATTTTATTTTCTGACGAGGCTACATTCTGTCTTAATGGTTTCGTCAATAGGCACAACTGTCGATACTGGTCAGACCATAATCCCCATTGGATGATTGAGCACCGTACGCAACACCCCCAAAAATTAAATGTGTGGGCAGGTATAATTGGAAACCATATTATTGGGCCTTTCTTCCTTGATGGAAACTTGACATCTATTTACTACTTAGATCTGCTTCGAAATAGAATTATACCAAATTTGATTAATTTATATCATGATCAGGTTAACGATCAAATACTAGCGAATGACATTTGGTTTCAGCAAGATGAGGCGCCAGCTTATTTTGGTATACATGTCAGAAATTATTTAGATCAAACTTTTCCTGGAAGGTGGATAGGTAGGAGAGGGTCCATTGAATGGCCTCCTAGATCTCCAGATTTAACACCTCTAGATTTCTACCTCTGGGGTCATTTAAAGACTGTCGTATATCGTACACAACCTAAGACTTTGGAGGATCTTCAAAACAGAATTTTAGATGCTGTGCATGTTATTTCTCGTGAACATTTGCAAAACGTGCGTTCTGAATTTTCCGACAGGATTGGACACTGTCAGGTGGCTGAAGGACGACATTTTGAACATTTAATTAAATAACCATTATTTTATATTATTGTGTTTTAAAGTTATTACCTTGGTTTTGTTTAAATAAAATGTACTACATTCATTTGCCCGTATTTCCCAAACAGTTGAATTTAATCATATGGTATGCTATATGAAAAATATTTGTAATTTATTGAAGATCTAGAATATCTGATAATATACAGGGTGTTCCATTTAAAAAAATAAAAAAATATCGTCCACACTTGACAGTTGGTGACATTACTGACATATGGTATACCAGTCAAATAGTAAAATTTTTGTCCTATAGATTGCCCAAAACCCCGATTCGATATCACTTTTCGTTCGCTTGTAATTAAGCCGTTCCGGAACATTTGCCCAACCCTGTATACTTCATCAGTGTGTAAATTGACAAGCATCTCATGATCTTTTAACATAGTAATTTTTTATTTTAAATATGAAATACTTCCTTCGATGTCACAATCAGTTAATGACATTTGTGAAACAATTTTTTTTACATTCCGAGGATGTGGAAGAATAATAATTTTGCTTTTATATAAAGAAAAGTATGAAGATGAGGATTGAATATATAGCGTTGATGCTAAAATATTAGTATATCCACTGTACCTTCTATTTTCCGGGGACTTCTTGTAGAGTTGAAGTTGTTCCATTATAAAAGTAAGATGGACTGGCTGTTCACTGTCACTATCACATTCACCTTCACACTTACTTAATAACTTTGACAGTTTGTCAAGTATGACATCAATTTCATTGACTACATATCACTACCAAGATTTTCCACTTTCACTCGAATAAATTCTAAAAGATCTTCAAACAGATTGGTATTTGTCAATTTTGCAACCTGTAACTTTTTTGGCAGTTTATTGGTTCCTAGCATATTTTCGCCAACATAAACAGTAAATTCTAGGCCAATTTTTATAACAACTGATGCTAAAATTTTTGGATTTTTATCAAGAATTTCCTTAAAACTGAGGTAACACAACAAAAGTTTGTCATTGTCTGCAACTAAGAGCCAGTCTCTTTCAATTTCGCCAGCACTGTTATAATATGCCTGGATGTCTTCAAAAGAAGAAATTTGTCTTGTCTTTTTATGCTCCTCTAATGTTAGCAGGCTTTCCTCGATTGCTCTATTCATTTGGCTTTTTTCCACATCAGCAAGACGTGTCACAGTGTTGATTTTTTTATTTAAATATAAAGGAGTATTATGGAAAATCCCAAGAACGGCGCTTTCAGATAGTTTGGGTATTTTTCTCTCAAATATTTCCAATTCCCCATTTACCTACTATGCATTTATCTGTTTTAATAATATCCTTGTCGGCAAAGTGCTTCATGCAAACAACTGGATGTTTTAATCCTTCTAGATCATTTGGAATATTTCGCAGCCATTTATTTCTTAGATTTACATCTTTGGGTAGGGAAAAAACAGTAAAATATTTGTTTTCTTTCGTCGGATTTAGGTATAGTTGAATTTGCAGCCAACTACGCTGCAACACCGCGGCATTTTGGTCCTTTACACTAGAAAAATGGTACAATTTATTAGTTTAACATTCAAATATATGTTAAAATTAATATTACCTGAAATTTTCGCCTTTAATTGTAGTACATACTATTATTTCTACCAAGAAACGCACACAGAACAATAAAGGTTAGGAAATGCACATAAACATAACCGTAAAAAGCCGGTCACAACACTCGACAACAGATATTGATCGGCGGTCGGCGCAATGGCAGAACCCAGTTGGTCACATGGTTTCCACGCGCCACGGCCTGTCTATTTCGTTGGCCTCGATTATCTATAAATAAATAGTTCCTATACCTAGATCAAGTTACGTTATGTAAAAATAGAATTTAAGACCACTCTGTATAGATATTTATATTATATATATTATTATCAATAAGTATTAAAAAAAAAATAATTGAATATATTCCACAATGCATATCCTATATATATACCCGCGGCATATTCCAGGCATATCTACAATGGCATATATATGGAATATTCTTATGAGATAAGATACATTTGAGATATTCAGTGCATATTCCAGGAATATTGCAAGATATTATGGCCTATTGGCAGATAGGGGAATATTCCAGGAATATAGGGTGCCGTCTGGGATATGATCTTGTAGTAGTCTGATTCTTCTATTTTGAGATTCGATGTATTGTTGTTTTGTGAAAAGGAAAGCGTATACCAGTTATTTATTTGCATGAGATTGTGTTCGTCATATTCCTGTACTACTTTTTCTTGAAAAGCATCTTCAAAATGTAGTGCAAATACTTCAGCTTTTTCCTCGTCTTCTTTGTACTCCCTTCCATTGACAGTGATCGTTGGTATTACTGTTTTTGTTTTGTATTTAGTGAGTCTTCGAATTTGTTGCCAGTAATTGCGGCCTTGTTGTTGTTCGATTTCTTTGCATGCTTCTAACCATCTATTTATTCTAAGTTGTTGTATTAATTTTTGTATATTTTTGTTATATTCATTAATTTGTCTATTGGATTCTGGATTTAGATTGGTCCGATATTTTCTATACATTCTTCGTTTTGTTTTGATTAGTGTTAAAATATAGGGTGGTAAGCTATGTGAGAAAAATTTTATTTTTTCCTTGGGAGATTGTTTTAAAATGGTTTGCGATAAAGTTTTATTAAAGTTCTCAATCTGTTGGGGGTTGAGTTCTTGGTTCTCTTGTTTTGTGATATAGGATTTCATAGGTTGGTTGACAATTTCCACATTACATTTGTTGAGATTTATTCTTGTGTCTTCAATCTGTATCGGTTTTTCATTAAGGTTAAATAATATTTCAATGGATAAATGGTCTGATCCAAGATCCGGGTGTACATCGATTGATTTTCTATTTTTTAATTAAATCTGGGTGGGCAGTATTCTTAATTTCTGCTTAGTTGGATTGATTCCGACCACTGTTAGTTGAATATCCACACCGTGAAATGACATTCTTCAAAATGATTCCTTAATTATAACCGCACTACCATTTGTGGAAGATAGTAAAATATACTTTATGTCCTCTTATCTTAATAGGTTGGTCTATGTCTTAATCAAAGATTGATTTGTCACGTGTGTCTCTAAAATAAGACACATGTCTATATGTGAGTGTTTAGTCATATTTTTTGTTCAGAATACCATTTCTATTCGATGTCTTTTTATAGGTCACACTATTCCATAACATTTATTTCTGTTTAGGTATAGCTCCAGTGTTTCTGGCCTCTGATGTGTCGAGCCTCTCATTTACTCGTTTAAGTGTCTTCATCATATTCTATGTCATCTGCATTATGAATTGCTGCTCGTTTTTAACTGGTGTTAAATTAGTTGTACTTTTGGGCAGGGGCGGTCATACGGGGGGGGGGGGGGGGGGCATGCCCCCCTCCCTTGGCGTCGATTTACATTATAAAAGCCCTGCCTCCATAAATTGACCAATCGTGTCAAACCCTTAATTTTTTAAAAATATTTAAACGCAAAAAATATTAATAAAAATAATTAAGTAAGTAGGTAGGTATAATATAATATAGGTATCTATAATTTTCTTAAAATTTACTTAGCAGTTTTTTGCGTATTTTTCCTACTTGAAAACCAAGAATCATCAACAAAAAAGGGCGTGGCACCCAAAAATGTTTCGCTAAGACTTTTCCTGGCACCGCCTCTCTAAATTGGCATAAGCCGCCACTGCATGGCCCCCCCCTCAAAATGTTGATATGACCGCCCCTGCTTTTGGGTACACATTTTCTTGGTTGGGTATATTTTTGTCTTATCTCTATTGCTTCTTCTTTTCTGCAACTCCTTTGCTATTACACATTCACGATAGTTCGCAGGACGAGCCAGCCTATAGAGAGTTTAAACATTTTGGTGGAGTATTTTTGCTTCCTAGATTCTGCAGTCAAATGATTTCTAGCACATATAACATAAATAGCCGCGTTTTGGCAGTACGAGTATGCTCATATCGCTGACACTTTTTACACTGAGGAATTATGATACTATTCCTCAGTGCTGCAATTTTTACTTATTATTATTATTATTAATTGTACTGAATTCCAATCTTTTTTTGTCGTCCGTATTGTCAAAAATAGGCATGAATACCGGTAGAGGGATTATTATTTCTTGACCATTAACTTTAGTCCTTTCGATGTTATTAACCACTTCAAGGAAAATAAAGCCTCTGTTTAAGGGCTACGGTTGTGGACGGTACATAGCAGAAAATGAATTGTGAGTTTATTTATGGTCCTATGGATTTCAAATTTGGAATGGTATATAGGTAAATATTAATAAACGCCGATGCGTTGTCACTTTTTTTTTAGACGACCTAGGGCCGACGTACTCAGTTTTTTTTTCATAAACTATTAAAAAAATTTAAAAAACGTTCCGCATCGGCATGGCTATTACCATTTTCTTTACGATCAAACTAAACGAATTAAAAAAAAAATTGTAAGTTTGTCTAAATCATTTTCCCTCCGTTTTCAAAATGCGGCCGTCGGCTACCGACCTCTTGCGGATTTCAAGGCGAAACTTACCGCAATCGCACGTTTTACGCTGGAAGGCGGGGCCAACTAGTGAAGACGGACTCGGGGATTTTGGAGCGTTTATTAATTATTTTATGCTGAAACCTTAATGTAATTTTCGATGGTTAATCGCGTTTGCAGCTTAAAAACGTGTTTAATAATAAGTTTAATGATGCTTCGAAAATTAGCAGAATCATAGGGTTTGTCAACGCCTACATGTTGCAGGTTTTGTTTTAATTGTATGTATATATAGATAAATAAATAGACATAATGTATATTTTTATCATAATAATGTGGTATTATATTCCACTTAAATTATGCAGGTTGGTGGCCAAACTTGATCAAAGTAAGGGTAATTTTTCACGAAGAAAACTATGTTCGGGGTCCCGGCTCGATTTAAGTGGGGAGTTCACCCCTTAAAAGTCATAAAAACACCCTTTTAAGGGGTGTTTTCGAGCAAATAATTGCCTAGAGACTCGCGGATGTTTCTGCTGATGTAAGTTTGGAAGGGTGTATATGGGGTGTTGCCTCAGTGGTTTGGTGGTTCTGTTTAAAATGTTATTAATCTTTATATGCATTTATCTCCTATATTGTGTTACATTAAAGAAATCTTAACATCGATATTTTAGTCTCGATCTTTTTTTTTTTATATCATCGATCAATCGAAATAAAGTCTCAGCTTCCGAACGGTGTAGTAGGTATCAAGTCTAAAGACAATTCCAATCGACCTCGATAGCCGGGTGGGAACGATTTCGCCTCGCAATCGAGAGGTACCGGGTTCGAATCCCGGCTGGACACGGGATGTTTTTAGGTGTTTGTTAAATATTTTATTGTAATTATATTATATTATTGAATAAAACCGGCCGAGTGACTGAATAGCCAAAGGCAATTTTAAAAAATGAAGAAAAGGTAATTCTGGAAATGGCGCTACAAGTTCAGTCAGTGTCAGTATTCTTATTCGTAATTGTACGGCGTTTCCCCTGTTCGTTTTTTTTTTAGGTTCCTTTGTCCGCCTGTTCTATTTTTAAAATTGGCGACAGTAAACTGTTAAACTGTAGTTGAACGGTTAGAATGTTGTAGACGAATTACAAAAAGGAATAATACGCATTAGTATAATAAATAAATAAATTTAGATGTAGTGGCTTGTGGTGAGTGAAGGTATTTTGGTTTGTTTTATTAATACCTTCCGTTTCTTTCAAATTGTGAAAAATTTTAAAAATGCCTTGGCATTCCCTAATAGTTTTTTTTTTGCAAAAGTAAGGGAAAAAAGGTTTACAGTTTGCTTCGAAAATCTATTCAAATCGACCAAATTTACCAGCAGATTTTTTGACAGTGATATTACATTGTCGTCGTAGTTGAGACTATATTGATTATCTAGTATAGGAACTAAAGTCCCCAGATTCACACACAGAGTCGTATTATAGCACACTCTTTACTGACTTGGCATATTCTTTCTTACGCCTAATACTTAGAAAAGAGAGCATTACATTTAATTATACTTCGATAGCCCCGTCCTCGAGATCACACTGTAGTTTATGCTTCTCAGCACTTCTCGGCGTAATGTTTACAGAAAGGAATTCGATGCTTCACAGCCGCTGCCCCGCGCCCTGCCCGCCAGCTTATTCATTATGTTTCTGACGGTGTAGACACGTTTGCAGGAAGTTAAAGTGAAAAAGTGTGAAAAGTGATGCCGAAATCAAGAAACAGACAGTTAAAAGCCTTTAAAACAAAAATAAAGAGAAAAATGAAAAAAATTACCGACCTGTTGGAAAATTTTTCTTCAAGTAAGTACACTTACTAATTTTTTGTGCTTTTTTAGGTGTTTTCACAGCAAATTCATAACGTAGGTTTTTCTTCAGCAATATACGTGGGTGTGGCTTGTAAATATGAGTAACATCTTTTTACACCACTGTGGAGATAACACTCCACATGCTACCCCAAAAAATCTGTCCTTGCCAAGTGCAACAAGTAAACTGAGTAAAATCTTTTTACAGCCTGGCCAAGGGTGGCACGTAAAATGAGTAAAATCTTTTTACGGCCACAACACATACAAATGATTTAAATATATAGTGAGCATAAACCCTCACATATATTTATCTAATTATAATTAACCTGAACCAAAATTAATTTTTTCAAAGTCAAAAGTATCAGGAATAATATCATATTACTTTCTTTCATCAACATCTCACTATAAACATTCGGATGTTTATCTTAGCATATTGCCGACGCGACGTTGGTGCTGATGACGCAATGTTATTTGAAGTTTGCTTTTAACACATTAAATGTTTATGGGTTCTCGTTAAGCTTTGAAAGAAGTACAGGGTGCAACAAAATAATTTAAAAAAATATTCTCTTTACTATTGAAATTTATTTTTCTTCACCAGGCGATAGTGATTCAGAAAGTTCACAGGAAGGCTCAATAACACCGGATTCAGAAGAATCAATGCCAGACCAGAATACCGGAACCATTCAACCGGCATTTGAAATTGCAGACCAACAAGACCCAACACAAGACCCGCTAGAAGTTCTCTTGGGTTCCCGTCCTACAAAAGAAAACATTGAAGGACCTGCCATAGCGGCTGACTTAGCCGTTCGTTGGGAGTCATATTTATCTTTAGGTTTGGATCAAGAGACTAGAAAGTCCTTACTGGAACAGTGGAACGTTCCTAGTAACTGCAAACTTTTGACTGCTCCTGGTCTGAATCCCGAGGTTCATAGTTTATTAACTCCATCTGACCTCAAAAGAGACAAATTTTTAAAAAATTTGCAAGACCTACTCGGAAAAGGCCTTAGTGCCACGGGCATCGCCCTAACAAAGATTTTGGAAAACCGAGATTCTGTGGATGCCTCAACAACCCAAGCTCTAGCAGATTCGGGTAAAATTTTATCAGACTTATTTCACAGCATGTCAGTTCACAGGAAATTTCAATTTCATAAATTTTTTTCTGACAAAGTCAAAAAAATTGGCATTCAACAAAATGTAGATTGCCTTCTTTTTGGAACGGATTTCGCAGAAAAATGCAAATCAGTAAAAACAGTGGAGGCAACAGCCTTAGAATTGCTTAATCCACCAAAAAGGGAAACTCAACCACGCCCCTCCCAAAGTCGTTTTTTATACGCCCATCAACGTCCACCCTTCAAGAAGAAGACCTACCCAGAAAAAGGAGGGGGGAACAGGTATGTCGCACAACACCAGAACCGGAAGTCGTGGAGATCCAACAGGAACACATCAGAGAGGTTTCCGAAATCCCAAGACAAGAGTCGCCGCCCGTACTAGAGGTAGGCTATGCAGGTAGAATTAAAAACTATCTTCATAACTGGAAATTAATTACTCAAAACAAAAAAAAATTATCGTGGGTCACCGGGTACAAAATTCCTTTTATAAAACGACCCAGGCAAAAAATATACCCAAAAATAAACTCTGATTCAAAATTTAAGAAAAGTATCGCCGAACTCGAAAAAATTGGTGCAATTAAAAAAAAGCAGCACTGCAAAAACGAATACATATCATCCTATTTTTTAAGGAAAAAACCAAATGGTAAAAACAGGTTTATTTTAAATCTTAAAAAACTCAACACTTACCTAACTTGTCCACATTTTAAACTGGAAGATCTCCGAACGGTTAAAAACCTCATATCTCATAACTGCTATATGGCAAATATAGATCTAAAAGACGCTTATTTTCTTTTACCAGTTGAAAAAAGTTATAGAAAATATCTTAAATTTCAATATAAAAACCACATACCGGGTGTTGCATCGTCGAGCGGGACATAGAAAATCCCATGTAATTTTAAATGGGGTCAATTATTGGCTTCCCTAATTATTTTAGAGAAAAATTCTATTTAGGTTTATTAAAGAGCACTAAAACCCACATTCAAAAGAATAACTTTAGATATTTTTGATGAGCCCGTTTACGGGTTATCGCCGATTTCTTTTTAACTATTTCTCCTTTTTATGGCCCCGTATTTGCGGGCACCAGTCAAGGTAAAAGATGACTGTCAAATAAAGTTGTCATTTTGAAATGTGTGCTTTATTGTTATAAAAACTCGTACATCGAAAATATTAGCCATGAATTACACTTCTGAAGGAAAAATATTGATGATTAAATGGTATTATCAAGGAAATAGTTATCAAAATGTGTCAGACATGTTTGCTGCTCTGTATCCGAATAGACCGATACCTGCAAAATCTACAGTCGATAGGACTATCAAGAAATTTGAGACAAAAGGCACTGTAATAAATAACTGCAGATGTGAAGAAAGGCAGGAACAAAGAAGAGATGCAAGAAATGATAGGGACTTGCAAGTTTTATTGTGCGTGGAAGAAAATAATGGGAAGATCAGCACAAGGAAACTTGAGGATGACATAGGATTAGATCACACCACAGCGTTACGAGCTTTGAGACGACATAAATATTATTCATACAAATATGAAAAGCACCAAGAGCTAAGAGATAGGGACGAAATACGACGACAGGAGTTTTGTTTTGGTATGATGGAAAGAGCAAACTGAATAGGGAATTTTTAAAACACATTTGTTTCACTGACGAATGCACATTTACCTTAAACAATGAGCCCAATGTTCAAAATTATCGATATTGGAGCAAAGAAAACCAACACAGGTTTGTGGAAACAAGGACGCAATATCCACAAAAAGTTAATGTATGGGCTGGGATTTTCGGAGAAAATATTATCGGGCCATTATTTCTTACACGAAATTTAAATGCAGAATATTTTTTGGAACTACTTGAAGATCATATTTTACCTACTTTACATGATGCCGCCAGGGAAAATCAGGAAGTTTGGTACCAAATGGATGGCTGCCCGGCACATAGTACCCTGGCTGTCCGGGAATATTTAAACCGTGCTTTTAATGGAAATGTTATTGGCTTAAATCATACAGTAAATTGGCCAGCCAGGTCTCCTGATTTATCGCCAAATGATTTCTTTCTCTGGGGCCATTTAAAAAACAGGATATACAAAGATAAAAAATACCCAAATCTAGACGAGTTAAAAAATGCTATTTCTGCCGAATGCAATAGAATTTCAGTTTACCAACTAGCGAATGTAAGAAGAGAATTTTATGATCGCCTCGGTTATTGTCTAGCAGTCAATGGAGGAATATTTGAACATCTTCTTAAATCCTAAAGTTCTAACAATTTAATAGTACCTACCTATTAATTAGTAAAATATTGAAACATGTAAAATGTCATAATTAACCTTGTAATTGGATAGTTTATTTTAGTTTTATTCAGATTAATTTGTACTCATAAATACACCTTTAATATTTTCGATGTACGAGTTTTTATAACAATAAAGCACACATTTCAAAATGACAACTTTATTTGACAGTCATCTTTTACCTTGACTGGTGCCCGCAAATACGGGGCCATAAAAAGGAGAAATAGTTAAAAAGAAATCGGCGATAACCCGTAAACGGGCTCATCAAAAATATCTCAAGTTATTCTTTTGAATGTGGGTTTTAGTGCTCTTTAATAAACCTAAATAGAATTTTTCTCTAAAATAATTAGGGAAGCCAATAATTGAACCAATTTAAAATTACATGGGATTTCCTATGTCCCGCTCGACGATGCAACACCCGGTATATGAATTTACATGCTTACCATTTGGTTTATCTGCTGCTCCATTTGTCTTCACAAAAATATTCAAACCTCTTGCCAATCACCTAAGATCTTTAGGGTTTGTTTCAGTTATATATTTGGATGACATTTTACTCTTTGGAAAAACCAAACAATCTTGTATTAACAACATTCAGTATACCACTCAATTACTCATCTCACTAGGTTTCTTGATAAATACAGAAAAAAGTAATTTAAAACCAACTCAAAGTATAAAATATTTAGGCTTCGATTACGATAGTAAAACGCTGACAATGTCAGTATATATAGAAAAATGTAAAAAGATCTTATCACTAATAAAATCCATTAAGACCAGGTCAAAAATTAAAATAAGAGATTTTGCAAAATTTATAGGCACTTTGGTATCAATCTGTCCTGCCATTCCCTATGGCTGGGCACATCTAAAATACTTTGAAATAAAAAAATACAAGGCCCTAAAACAGTCTTTTGGCAACTATGACAGGACAATGGAATTACCAAAATACCTACAAACTCAATTTTCTTGGTGGTTGAAAAATCTTACCGAAAGTAAAATAAGTTTATTTGAAAAATCATATATCTTAACAATCTATACGGATGCCAGCAGCTCTGGATGGGGCGCATCTTGCGGAAAAACAATTACCTGGGGTTTCTGGAACATCCAAGAAAAAACTTGTCATATCAATTACTTAGAATTGCTAGCTGCTTTTAATGGTTTAAAATCCTTCGGGAAAAAATAGAATAACTGTCACATTTTGTTAAAAATAGATAACACAACTGCAATATCCCATATAAATAGAAAGGGGGGTATAAAATATCCAGAATTAAATAACATAACTCAAAAAATTTGGCAATGGTGTGAAAAGCGAAAAATTACCATTTTTGCATCCTATATAAACACAAAAGATAACTTTTTAGCCGACAAGGCGTCTCGACAAAAAAATATGAAAACAGAATACTCTCTAAATATCACAGAATTTAATAAGATTGTAAAATCCTTCGGTAGGCCAGAAATTGATTTATTCGCGTCACATCAAAATACAAAATGCGAATTATTTGTCTCCTGGCACCCAGATCCACTCTCATATTCCGTAGATGCATTCACAATAAACTGGTCCAAAATATTTTTTTATGCTTTTCCACCATTTTGTCTCCTCTCTGGAGTCATAAATAAAATAAAAACCGAAAAGGCTAGTATCTTAGTATTTCCTATCTGGAAATCTCAACCCTGGTTCCCTACGCTAGAGGACCTTAGGGTATCAGAACTGATTGTTTTGCCACAACACAAATACTTATTACTTTCTCCTTCTAGGGAACCACATCCCTTGTGGAAAAGCCTTACCCTGGGTGTCGCAATATTCTGCGGCTAGCTTACATAGAAAAAGGAGTTCCAGGAGCCGCCATTGATGTTTTAATATCTTCCTTATCTGAAAATACATTAAAACAATATAATTGTACCTACAAAAAATGGTGGCTGTTCTGCCACGTTAATGAAGTATTCACGACAAATCCAAATAATATTATTGCTTTTCTAAATACCGAATTTAAAAAAGGCGGTAATTATAACACCCTTAACCAACATAGATCTGCCCTGAATACTTTGTTACAAATCAGTGATCACGCAAATATATCTAGATTTATGAAGGGCGTATTTCGGACAAAACCAGTTTTTCCGCGATATAATGAGATATGGGACCCAAACTCTGTATTAGATTACCTCGAGACTCTAACACCCCTTACATCATTATCTCTGGAAAAACTGACCTATAAACTCGCAGTTTTACTAGCCCTAACATCCAGTCAACGTGTACAAACACTCACAAAAATACAACTAAGTAACATAAGCCACTTTGATGACATGATAGAAATAATTATTACAGATATTATTAAAACATCAAAGCCAGGGAAGTGCCAACCAAAAATAGTACTTCCTTATTTCCACGAAAAACCAAATCTGTGTATAGCATCCCTCTTAAGCTACTATATAAATTTTACAAGCACGCTACGAACAAAACATGATAAACTTTTTATTAACATTAAAAAGCCACATCACCCAGCTACATCCCAAACTGTGCCAAAATGGATTAAAAAAGACTTAACCTTGGGGGGTGTAGACACCTCAATTTTTAAATCACACAGTACCCGACATGCAGCCACCTCGGCAGTTTCCAAACGTGGCTTAAATATTGAAAACATTAGACGAACAGCAGGGTGGAGTACAAAGTCAAATACATTTAACAAATTTTATAATAAACCATTTTTAGAACACTCAAAATTCGCAAAATGCGTAATAAATAACAAAATAACTTAAAAGGGCATGCTACAGGTACTTTAAGTTCTATTACTAAACAATCATTTTTCTTTTATGTTTATGTTTTGTGGTTTTATTATGATTATTCTATAATTAAAAAAAAAAATTATATATATATTTTTTATCAAATACACTATTATATTGCATTAGTTAGATTGCAATAAATCTTTTAATATTATATTACAATTACAAGTTTAATTTGTACCTATTGTTTTGACAATATTATACTTTTAAATTTCAACCTGTTTTTTCTTACAATTTGTCAAATATTACCCCTCATTCAGATCGTGGGAAAACCTTTCAACATCTACAGTGTGATCTCGAGGACGGGGCTATCGAAGTATAATTAGAGGTTAAACGACTTACCTTAAGGAAGTTCAATCCTCAATTATACGAGATAGCCCCGTCCGAAGAGATCACACCCACCCGCCACAAAAGCCTAAATTTCCACGCTCTGAATGGAAACATAATGAATAAGCTGGCGGGCAGGGCGCGGGGCAGCGGCTGTGAAGCACCGAATTCCTTTCTGTAAACATTACGCCGAGAAGTGCTGAGAAGCATAAACTACAGTGTGATCTCTTCGGACGGGGCTATCTCGTATAATTGAGGATTGAACTTCCTTAAGGTAAGTCGTTTAACCTCTAATAATATTAAACAACAACGTAGAGTGTGCCCCTGCATTTTATATTGTGTGACTGGCTTGTAGGTACATAAAGATAAAAATAAATGTGACTAAAACCTTAATTAAGAAAAAAACATAGATGTTTTCCAACATCAATGCTTTAGGATCGATGTTTTTTTTACACTACGAGAACTCCAGAAATTGAAGAAGCAGTTTTAAGTTTAATTGATGAAAATTCGGAACTAGGAAATAACTTGCACATCTCGCACATTCTAGTCTGGAGAATTCTTTACTATTCTCTTTTATACCCGTACCACATTCAACGAGACAAAACCTAACTTCCATGAGATTTTCCCCTGCGAATCATCTTTTCTCAATAGTTTTTGAAGAATATTGTGCAAACCCGGTGTTTGACTGTGAAATAATGTTCATAGGCGAAACTTCCCAAGAAATGCTATCAGAAATTTCCACAATATTCATATTTGGACAGAAGACCCGCATGTTATTGTGGAATCTAGCCATCAAGAGCAATTTTCGTTAAATGTCTGAGTTGGAATTGTTGAAAACAACTTAATTGTTCCTTTTTTTGGCCAGAAAGTCTAAATGACCATAACTATCGCCGGCTTCTAAAGGGCGATTTGCCCATATTGCTTGAAGAAGTGCCAATTATAATTATAAATATAGAATGTGGTTCATGTAATCAAGAGAATATTTAAATCGAACATTTTATCACCACGTGTAGGTCGTGGTGGACCCCAGCATTGGCCCTTAAGGTTCCCAGTCTGTAGAACAACTGAGAAATCGCATAAGAGCTTTTTGTAATGTAATAAGGCATATTAAAAGCATTCTTCAAAGAGTGCGCACTAATATAAGAACAACAGCTAAAGCATGTGCCCATGGAGGTGGAGGGCATTTTCAACAACTTATTTATTTTTTTTTTAGTTTTAGAAAAATGATATTAGTTATATGTTAACAGTAACAGTCAATTAAAATCATTAACTAATTTAATCAGAAATGGGTATTAGTAATCTAGTAGTTAAAAAGTTATATCAAGAAAAACTGTAAAAATGTGTAAAAATACGTTATCTTTTAGGTATAGATGATTGTTATTCTCTATTCCTTCACTGTTAGATACGAAAAAAAGACAAGAGATCTTTTAATAAAATTATTTTACTTTTTAAAAGAACAGGTGGCGTATCATTTTAATCACCTAAAATAATCAATAAATTTAAATTACCTATAAATTAATTAGGTCGCCACTGGTTAAAACTTAAAATTCGATTTTTACAGAAACGATAGTTTGCACCCACCAAGTTTAATAATTTTATAAAAATATCTAATGTAGTTTCTGAGTTATTAAAAAAAAACAATTTTTCAAAATAATACTTTCATCACCGTGTATTATGGTAACAAAGCAAAACGGATAAATTAAGTTTATATAAATTTTTTGTCTTAAAATCATACACAGATTAACCACCTTCAACATTGACATATACATACTTTCATAGTTTTTTTTGGACTAAAATCAAAACAAATTGAACAATGCCACATATTATTGTATATTTAAATTAAATTGGCATTAATTTGTTTAGTCATAAATATGTAACTATACTAACTCACTAAGTATAATTGATGTATTTTTACTATAATTTTAGCGGTTTTGATATTGAGCTATTTTGATTGTAGTGACTGACTTATTTCATTGTAGTTTTTAACTTTGTTTAATGACTAATTTTAAAATCAATAACATTAAGCATAGCTTTAATAACAACAGCTAACCACAATTTGCGCAATTTTAGGTTTACGATTTTCTCGACCCCTATTATATCATTTCAAAATCTGTAATTGTGATAGAAGTATGTCAAATTATTTTTAACGTACAGCCTTTTAAAGATTATGCTATGCCAAAGGACACTAATAAAAAAACTAACAAAAACATCTACAGCATCAGCTTACTGACTTCCCATTCCAGGAACTGCTTAAACTGTTTAAAAGTTCTGGTTTAAACTGAAAATAAATTCCATAGTTTGTTGCTTGCAGTTAGGATGTTGACATTTTTAGATAGAAATTGAAGAACTAGGGTCGGAACATTAAGGCCTTCTTATTAAGATTAACTTTTGGAAAGCTTAGTACTGTCAAATTTTAACAAATATGACCCTTGAGTAAAATAAATTCTAAACTATGCCAAACTTATTCTTTTAAATCAACGTGTCTAAGGCTTATCCCGATAATCAACGATACATTTTTATTAGGGGCCTTCAAGATTTTCAAATCTTATACACAATATGCATATTTGGAGCCCTAATCGTAACTGGAACAAATATGAAATGATCGGAGAAGTTAAATTATTTACACTGATATAGAACCGTCGCATTAACCGACCTCCGTACAGGGTTGTCATATCTCGGAGGGGCAACGGAACCACATTAGGCGGAGGCAAACCCGCATTGGCCATACAATATGGTATATCGAGAGGGTAGTCGTTGCTGACTAGTTAAGAGATAAACTAGTGAATATTGGGGAGTGCAGCAAATGAAAGAGTACTCTTTAAAGTTATTCCAAGCTTTCGGAAATCGTATATTTCATTTCCATCCTCAGGGAGACTACTAATTTTTTAAAAATTGAGATTTGTTCAGATTAATAATTAGATGTTCTTACTTACAACTTTGTTGAGATTGTTCATATAGATTTTAATATAATTAATAAAAGACGTTCGAGAAGAAAACGTGTTGAAAACCCAAGTCAATAATTACAAATACAACTACAGTTTGGAGATAATATTAAAAACATTGTATATGGACGAAGAAACACACAATTTAAAATAAAATCAAACTTAGTTGTTCACATTTTAAAAAAATTCGTTACTTAATTTAAAATTATGGAAATATTAAGAGGGGTGTTAAATAAGAAATCAATTGCAGAGCCTCACGCAAAAGAGATCAATTCAAAAACTATTAATTTTCAAAGCATTTTGATGGTGCACGTTTAAAGATAAAACATGTGGCTCGGAGTTCGTCTATTTCTTATTACAAAGTATTGCAAAACAGTCCAGTTATCAATTAACAAAAATAGCAACAATTTGAAATCTGTTGTCACGGATTCAAATAAAAAATAGTGAAACTCCTAGGTAATATTACAACAAACATATTTACGTAGTTTCAACAAGAAAAACGTCGGTTTGCAGTCAATGATCTCATTTTAGTAAATATTTTATCATATGGGACGATTTTTGTCTGCCATGTTGAAGTTTTAGGCGAACGGTTAACTTCGACAACCACCATCGCATGGATAACTTAGTTCAGTACCTACATGCCAGAGAGCAGCACGGGTGTCCCAAATATAGTAGTCTTCTCTTGGTTACCCGAGTTTACATATAATTGTACTAAAATTTACAGCGTTCAAAGTATAATATGCAGCATACAAAATAAATTAAAATATTCAAAAAATGAGGAGACGTACACATTTCATAAGTAAATTTATTTATTAAATAAAAAAAAATTGCGGAAGAGCCTCTCACAACGATGTTTTCTTTTGGTAATTATTAAATCCGTACCTACCTCAACTAATTTTAATTACAAAAGTCGTGTACTACCCTATGTGTGAACTGCAAATTTACGGTTAACAATAATTTTAATAATTAAGCAATAATGGTCTCTATACGCATATCTAATTTTAGGTATATAAAAAGTAATAAAACTCATCAATGCTGTATTGAAACAATATTCATTGTTTTAACAGGGACACCAAAGAGAAGAGTAACCTAACTAATTATTTGACCAAAGTTGGGAGAATGCCTTTTTAAAATAGGTAGGCACCGACAGCGTGCCCAGTAAAATCGAGGGTGGTACAAAAAAGCAACATGGAATACTAAATCTTAAGAAATACTACCTACTTTTTTAAACAAAAAAATAATGACGTACTTCTCCCACTTGCCGGGGAGCGCTAGCGGTAACGAGCCAATAAGATTGAAATTTTACTGACACGTGTCATCGGAACAAATTAAAGGGAAATGTCGAGTTGCAAGACGCGAACGCGCAGGACTCGCGGCGAAGAGCATATGAGTCATTTAAACCGGTCTGGACGTAGACTATGCATATTTTAATACCTCATATTTATGTTTTCAAGCGTTCTAAATAATAATACCGGGTGAGCGAAAGCTAATAATTTGAAGGTATGAATTTTTTGTTCTATTATTTAAACCTTCCGCCTTTAGTGTTGTTTAATAATTTGTGAAAATAGGTATACTGGATGTTTTACTAACAGTTGTGCACAATTTTAATACTTTTTAAGTAGGTATATAGTTACGACTTTTTCCATACGCAATCTCATGTAGGTACATACAGGGTCGTTGGTATGTATGGAAACGGTCGATTATTTCGTAAAGTATAACAGTTAGCAAAAAATATTTTAGATAAGAATTTTAGGGTCTTTTAAGGTGTATTAGAATTTTAAAAAAATTAGTATACAGGATAAGTCAGAAAACCGTAATGAAGCAAAGTTACCTTTTTTTAAATGGAACATCTTCGAATATTTTTGGGTTTAACATAAAATGGAAATTATAAGTCACCTAATAGTTTCCGAAATATCGACTTTTGAAAAATTACATTTTTGAACTTTGACAGCTTCCAGCTTTCTAACGGTACGTTTTAGAGTAAAACGGCTTACATGCCCCTATTTTACTTTTTTATTATCTTCCCAAAAACATCTACTTCCGGTTAAACAGGAAGTACTGTATTTCCGGCTTTTGAGTTACATCCGGTTTAACCGGAAGGTGAGACTTTTAGGAAGATAATAAGAAACTAAGACAGGGACATGTAAACCGTTTTACTCTAATAGACGTACCGTTAGAAAGCTAGAAGCTGTCAAAGTTCAAAAATGTAATTTTTCAAAAGTCGATATCTCGGAAACTATTAAGTTTAGACTTATAATGCACGTATTAAAAAATAATTGTTATTTTATATAAAATCCAAAAATTTTCTAAGATGTAGGGTGTTCCATTTAAAAAAAAGTAACTTTGTTCCTCTACGGTTTTCTGACTTAACCTGTATACTTATTTTTGCAAAATTCTAATACCTACACTTTAAAAAACCCTAAAACTTTTATTTAAAATATTTTTTACTGACTGTTTTACTTTAAGAAATAATCGACCGTTTCCATACATACCAACGACCCTGAATATATCTACGTAGTGTATTAGAACATAAGGTGTTCAGGGTTGGTCCAGGTTTGTAAAAAAAGGTTCTAATGCTTTTCTGTAGGCTAGGTGTATATTCGTATACATATACAGGATCCCAAATTTAAAACTACCCAGGCCCGTATTATCCTTAATTTTTGACAGACAAATTTGTGGGGATTACCGAATTGTAGAGATTATACTATTGTGTCGTCAATTAAAAATTTGTTGTGCTCTCTTGGTACTTATAGCTGTAGATGTGGTTACATCCCACAGCAAAGTTCTATTTTTTACTTCGTTAATTAATTGCATTTCATAATAACACAACACCAGCTGATGTGTGTCAGGTGATTAAATGACTACAGGGAGAACTGTTATTGGTTACGGTTGTATTGATAATAAAGAACATGGACGGGAGAGACATATTATGGGTTTCGGTTTGGGTTAGGTTAGTTATAGTTAGTTAGTATTTACTCGATCCGCACATCGCAGGGACCCTGCAAATTGGGTACCTACTGTGTACTGTGTAGGTATGCCGGACCGACAAAATCCAGATCGGGCGGTTGGTTGAGGTAACCATACGATCTCTCGAAGTCCCCACTCCAACGCCCTGCAAGTCTGATCGTGTGGAGCACGGTTGGGGCAATTTTCATCTATATTTGACGGGGCACGTCATGTTTTAATTCTGACAGAATTGCCGCGAATTTTTATTATTTTGAATCGAAAATGTCTGAAAGGGAGATTCAAGCTGGGAGAGAAGTTTTTGAGCTATAGAGGGATATGCCCTGCCTGTGGGATATTTCCAACGCCAATTATTTAAATGCGCAGCCATGGAATGAAAGTTTTCAAAGGCAATTGGTCCTAGTTCTTTAAGAATATTAATATGGCTATACTTATTCCTCTCTAGTAGCCACTTTTTAACCCAGTATTTTCTTTTCATTCCTCACGAATTATTTTCCAATACCGCAATTTCGATTTTTTGACATGTACAGGGACATTTTTTTAAGTGTCTCACCCGATTGGCGATTTTCCTGCTGACTATCATAAAAAACAAATTACATATTTCTAAATGATTTTCGATAAGGAAGCCGAATTTAATGTCAAAAAATACATAGATTTACAAATTTGACAGATGAGACGCCATTTTGAATTTTTTTAAATGGCAACCCCCATAAATAACCACACGATTGGATTGCATTTGGCGATCCGATTCTAAAACTATATAGTTGTTGATATTTATTTTCAGCCGTTTCGGAAATACAGGGGTTCCTAATTTGCCTCCATCGATTTTGTTTTTTAAGTGTCTCACCCCTTTAATAAATAGACCTTCTAAGCTGAACACCCTAATTTTTTTCATAGTGACATAATTTCCCGTGAGCAACCGATCTACGCTATAGTCAAATTAGACAGATGTCAAAAAGTGACAGATACGACGCCATTTTGAATTTTTTTAAATGGCAATAACCCTTATAAATAACCACACGGTTGAATTGCATTTGGCGATCCGATTCTAAAACTATATAGTTGTTGACACTTATTTTCAGTCGTTTCGGAAATACGGGCGTTCCTAATTTGCCTCCATCGATTTTGTCTTTTAAGTGTCTCACCCCTTTAATAAATAGACCTTCTAAGCTGAACACCCTAACTTTTTTCACAGTGACATAATTTCCCGTTAGCAAGCGATCTACGCTATAGTCAAATCCGACAGATGTCAAAAAGTGACAGATACGACGCCATTTTGAATTTTTTTAAATGGCAACCCTCATAAATAACCACACGGTTGAATTGCATTTGACGATCCGATTCTAAAACTATATAGTTGTTGATATTTATTTTCAGCCGTTTCGGAAATACGGGGGTTCCTAATTTGCCTCCATCGATTTTGTCTTTTAAGTGTCTCACCCCTCTAATAAATACACCTTCTAAGCTGAACACCCTAATCTTTTTCATAGTGACATAATTTCCCGTGAGCAAGCGATCTACGCTATAGTCAAATCAGACAGATGTCAAAAAGTGTCAGATACGACGCCATTTTGAATTTTTTTAAATGGCAACCCTCATAAATAACCACACGGTTGAATTGCATTTGGCGATCCGATTATAAAACTATATGGTTGTTGACACTTATTTTCAGCCGTTTCGGAAATACGGGCGTTCCTAATTTGCCTCCATCGATTTTGTCTTTTAAGAGTCTCACCCCTTTAATAAATAGACCTTCTAAGCTGAACACCCTAACTTTTTTCACAGTGACATAATTTCCCGTTAGCAAGCGATCTACGCTATAGTCAAATCCGACAGATGTCAAAAAGTGACAGTTACGACGCCATTTTGAATTTTTTTAAATGGCAACCCTCATAAATAACCACACGGTTGAATTGCATTTGGCGATCCGATTCTAAAACTATATAGTTGTTGATATTTATTTTCAGCCGTTTCGGAAATACGGGGGTTCCTAATTTGCCTCCATCGATTTTGTCTTTTAAGTGTCTCACCCCTTAATTAAATAGACCTTCTAAGCTGAACACCCTAATCTTTTTCATAGTGACATAATTTCCTGTGAGCAAGCGATCTACGCTATAGTCAAATCATACAGATGTCAAAAAGTGACAGATACGACGCCATTTTGAATTTTTTTAAATGGCAACTCTCATAAATAACCACACGATTGAATTGCATTTGGCGGTCCGATTCTAAAACTATATAGTTGTTGACACCTTTTCAGCCGTTTCGGAAATACGGGCGTTCCTAATTCGCCTCCATCGATTTTGTCTTTGAAGTGTCTCACCCCTTTAATAAATAGACCTTCTAAGCTGAACACCCTAATTTTTTTCATAGTGACATAATTTCCCGTGAGCAAGCGATCTACGCTATAGTCAAATCCGACAGATGTCAAAAAGTGACAGATACGACGCCATTTTGAATTATCTGCTCTAGTTATAACTCGTGATAATTGTCTCCGCTCCAGAAGTTAACCCAGCAAAACTATTATTGGTTAATAGCAATCTACATTGCTATTGCCAAATAATACAAAATTGTGTTAATGTTATTCGTACTATATTATAATATTTTTTGTACCAGAGAAGATGGCCGTACTGTCTTTTGTCTGTCCTGTCTGCCTGTCTGTCTGTCTGTCTGTAGGTATAAAAGTATCAGGTCTATCTGTCTGTCTGTCTGTCTGTAGGTATGAAAGCATCAGAATTTATCAGAATGGATTGTAATTTTATGTTCTACTAAACGCCCAAAAAAAAAAAACAAAGTAGGTATATGTTAAAAACAAAACAAGACAAGCATTAATACAATTACTGCCGCCTTCGATCTTGCATTAGATGTTCAATATGGCGGCCATTGTTATCTAAACACACTTGTAACCTAAGTTTAAAATTTTGACGGACACTGAAAAGAATTTCCGGATTTTCATTAAGATGGTGAATTTCATTTACAATTTTGACCTGAATAACATCTAATGTATTGGGTGTTGTGTCGTAGACAACACCCTGTAGATGTCCCCATAAAAAAAAATCCAATTCGGTTAAATCCGGACTCCGTGGAGGCCAGCGAACCGTTCCATTTTTTCCAATCCATTGGGGGTACCTCTGGTTTAGAAAATTTGTAACGGTTCTAACGCTATGAGCGGGCGCACCATCTTGCTGCCATACTATGTCGCGTAACTGATGCGGTGGGATGTTGGCCAAGAAGTTACCGATTTCGTTCTCCAAAAAACCCAAATAGCGTTCTCCAGTCAATGTTCCTTGATAAAAAAGAGGACCCAAAATTCTGTTTTGCCACATCCCACACCAAACACTCATGGTTTGGTATCCCTGCCGTTCAACAGGCGCAATTTGATGGGGATTCTCTCTAGACCAGTAATGAGTATTGCGCCTGTTGTGACGACCGGCTGTGGAGAAACAGGACTCATCTATAAATAATATGTTTGAAATAAAATTTGGATCCTCTTCATTAATCCGGAGCATTGTCCTGCAAAATGCCATGCGATTCTCGAAATCACGATCCCTCAGATTAATTACGGGCATAACCTTAAAAGCCTTAAAGCCAATCCTCTTTAATACTTTTTGGCTAGACCCGTAAGTAAAACCTAAATCACCCACCGCATCAGTAATGGCTTTTGTCGGATTTGCCTCAAAATATGCTAAAATTATTATAATGTTATCTTGGGTCAAAACTGTTGCCATCCTCTCTCGTTTTGGGGCTAGCGAATGGTGAACCCTTAGTTGTTCCACAACCCGGCGAAACATTGTTCTATGTGGCGTGTGACGTTCTGGGTATTCAGCAGCATATCTAAAATATTTTATAGTATTTAGTAAATATAAATAATATTTATTTGTCCATTGAATGTGGTGATATGCAATTCGTTTCTATCTTTTCTAGCGTCGTTGTGCAAATTGATATCATGGCGCCCAATACGCAAAATATAGAGCAATAGAAGTCGCAGTTTCCTTTTTTTTTCGGTCATTAGTATCTTTCAAGGCAGAAGAACATTGACGATGAGACGACGCAGCTGTCTTATTTTTTGTTGGTCGGGGTAAAGGATAAGCTCACCGTAGGTACAAATCGTACCTTGTCATGTGGCCAAGTCAATCTTAAGCTATATCTTCTATATAATAATAAATATAAGGTAAAATTATTTATCACAAAATATGGTCAACTAGTAACTTATTTGAAATTTATGGATTTTAGCACACTTTAAGTTTTTCTTTTAGTTCTATGGCTACCTTTTTACGCCAACCGTTCCTCTGTCTCTATTCTTATAAATAGTAAAACTAGTGCACCAATTGTTGAGAACGACCTTAATTATATAAAATATTACACAGTGTATCTTTATAGTTAGAGCCGCGGCGACAAAAATGCCTTGGAACTCCCAAACGGATGAGAAGCACGTTCTTGTATAGTTCGAGTGTCGTTCTCGAGATTCGGCTCTAGCTATTACCTTTTATAATGTTTCGTATATTATAACATATTATTCTTTACAATTTTATTTACCATATTAATAATACGTAAGACCAACCAACTATAGTGGCAGAATTTAATTGCATTACTATTTAACTTACTATGCACATATCTTGTAAATAAGACAGATACCAGCAAGA
Source organism: Polydrusus tereticollis (assembly GCA_963920685.1). Lineage (NCBI taxonomy): Eukaryota > Metazoa > Arthropoda > Insecta > Coleoptera > Curculionidae > Polydrusus > Polydrusus tereticollis. Next base: position 56,617,862 of record OY987335.1, read on the forward strand.
CATAGAAATTAAATATAATATATTATAATACAACAAAATTATAGATTTTCATAATGTTTCAAGGTCGATTTAAACTTTGAAATACTACATTTTGAATATCGTCGAATATTTTATTTACCAACAAGCTTTTAATAGAACTTCTTATTTTTGTTAGTAACTTTTATATTTCAACAGTATAAAATAATTAAATTTCAAAATATGGGATTTCGATGGAAACTCTACGCCAAATAAAAAAGAATAAATTATAAGCAAAATTGACTTGAATTTTAAAGGAAAATGTTATTATAGTCAGCACCCACTATTATTTTTTTCAAAAGTCGGAACAAGAGCTTAAGAATAATGATAGCGCAAGAAATTTGTTTTTACCTAACAATGCCATAGGCCAATCCTTGGTTTCAAAAATGACTAGTTTTTGGTAAAACCTTTGTTAGAGCTTGTATAAACTTGATTAGCATAATTACTGATAACAATTATTTAAAAATTAATATTTTTGCGTTTTTTTTTTAATATTCAATTTATCTTCACTTGAAAGCGCAGCGTTCATGATCAAAACTTATTTAAATATAATAAAGTAACAATTCTTATTGCTTTGACAAATTTACGCCTATCAAAATGACAGATCAATCGTTAAGAATAATGCCTAGCAACCAAACAAATGCATGTATCTATTTGTAAGAGACGGTCACAGCCACCAAAAATGGAACCAATTTTGCTACATCTTCCAAATAACTAAGTTTCAGGAAAACGCTGGAACAATATAATTTATTTAATTTTTTTCTCATAGGTTGACATTATTTTTTGGTTTCATAAGCGAATATTGTGAGAGAAAGCGCCATTTAAGTATTTCTTGACGTATAATTTCCATTAATATAGGGTGACCCACCATAATATACGATGCGGTCTTTACGGATAATATGAAAAAAAGATTATTGTTAATGCAGACAACTTATGAACACAATTTGAATCCATGTTGAAACAAACAGGTTGTTACAAAAAACAGGATCCGCGATTAAGGGAATAAGAAATTTAATAATAGGATCGCAAAATGCAATTCGCTCGTGTGGTTCCTTACAGCGGTTGCCATTTAAAATAATTCAAAATAGCGTCGTATCTGTTAAGCCTAGGAGGTCTATTTGTTAAAGGGGTGAGACACTTAAGAGACAAAATCGATGGAGGCAAATTAGGAACGCCCGTATTTCCGAAACGGCTGAAAATAAGTGTCAACAACTATCTAGTTTTAGAATCGGACCGCCAAATGCAATTCAAACGTGTGGTTATTTATGAGAGTTGCCATTTAAAAAAATTCAAAATGGCGTCGTATCTGTCACTTTTTGATATCTGTTTGATTTGACTATAGCGTAGATCGCTTGCTCACGGGAAATTATGTCACTATGAAAAAAATTAGGGTATTCAGCTTAGAAGGCCTATTTATTAAAGGGGTGAGACACTTAAAAGACAAAATCGATGGAGGCAAATTAGGAACGCCCGTATTTCCGAAACGGCTGAAAATAAGTGTCAACAACTATCTAGTTTTAGAATCGGACCGCCAAATGCAATTCAAACGTGTGGTTATTTATGAGAGTTGCCATTTAAAAAAATTCAAAATGGCGTCGTATCTGTCACTTTTTGATATCTGTCTGATTTGACTATAGCGTAGATCGCTTGCTCACGGGAAATTATGTCACTATGAAAAAAGTTAGGGTGTTCAGCTTAGAAGGTCTATTTATTAAAGGGGTGAGACACTTAAAAGACAAAATCGATGGAGGCAAATTAGGAACGCCCGTATTTCCGAAACGGCTGAAAATAAGTGTCAACAACTATATAGTTTTAGAATCGGACCGCCAAATGCAATTAAATCGTCTAGTTATTTATGAGGGTTGCCATTTAGAAAAATTCAAAATGCCGTCGTATCTGTCACTTTTTGACATCTGTCGGATTTGAGTATAGCGTAGATCGCTTGCTCACGGGAAGTTATGTCACTATGAAAAAAATTAGGGTATTCAGCTTAGAAGGCCTATTTATTAAAGGGGTGAGACACTTAAAAGACAAAATCGATGGAGGCAAATTAGGAACCCCCGTATTTCCGAAACGGCTGAAAATAAATATCAACAACTATATAGTTTTAGAATCGGATCGCCAAATGCAATTCAATCGTATAGTTATTTATGAGGGTTGCCATTTAAAAAAATTCAAAATGGCGTCGTATCTGTCACTTTTTGACATCTGTCTGATTTGACTATAGCGTAGATCGCTTGCTCACGGGAAATTATGTCACTGTGAAAAAAGTTAGGGGGTTCAGCTTAGAAGGTCTATTTATTAAAGGGGTGAGACACTTAAAAGACAAAATCGATGGAGGCAAATTAGGAACCCCCGTATTTCCGAAACGGCTGAAAATAAATATCAACAACTATATAGTTTTAGAATCGGATCGCCAAATGCAATTCAATCGTATAGTTATTTATGAGGGTTGCCATTTAAAAAAATTCAAAATGGCGACGTATCTGTCACTTTTTGACATCTGTCTGATTTGACTATAGCGGAGATCGCTTGCTCACGGGAAATTATCTCACTGTGAAAAAAGTTAAGGGGTTCAGCTTAGAAGGTCTATTTATTAAAGGGGTGAGACACTTAAAAGACAAAATCGATGGAGGCAAATTAGGAACGCCCGTATTTGCGAAACGGCTGAAAATAAGTGTCAACAACTATATAGTTTTAGAATCGGACCGCCAAATGCAATTCAATCGTGTGGTTATTTATGGGGGTTGCGATTTAAAAAAATTGGCGTCGTATCTGTCACTTTTTGACATCTGTCTGATTTGACTATAGAGTAGATCGCTTGCTCACGGGAAGTTATGTCACTGTGAAAAAAATTAGGGTGTGCAGCTTAGAAGGTCTATTTATTAAAGGGGTGAGACACTTAAAAGACAAAATCGATGGAGGCAAATTAGGAACCCCCGTATTTCCGAAAGGGCTTAAAACAAGTGTCAACAACTATATAGTTTTAGAATCGGATCGCCAAATGCAATTCAATCGTCTAGTTATTTATGAGGGTTGCCATTTAAAAAAATTCAAAATGGCGTCGTATCTGTCACTTTTTGACATCTGTCGGATTTGACTATAGCGTAGATCGCTTGCTCACGGGAAATTATGTCACTGTGAAAAAAACTAGGGGGTTCAGCTTAGAAGGTCTATTTATTGATTGATTGATTATCTTTGTGGTGTACTGTGCACGATGTGCTGCTCGCGAAATTTCAAGTTTTAATTGGTTTAAATGAGCCGTTTTTTATCGCGTTTTCGTGTGAAGTAAGAACGAGATCACGCTGTACTCGGAAATAAAAGCGGAAAACGTAGTGAAACAAGGAAAATTGGATAATTTGTGCAATAAACTGTTAACATACCTAAATTCCTATAGGCAAAAGTGTATACCTACCTGATTTGCACAAAGATAACATTCGCATTTGTGGAAGCAAAAACCTAAGGTGTTTGAATAGATGTCTTGTTATTGTTGTTATTTTTTGTTTCGCATAATTCCAAGCTATCGACCTCCGATAGCGAAATTAGCAACGTGCAGTACCGGACTTTTATTGTTATGAAGCGAGCCAAGAATAATCTCATCTGCGGTGCGTGCAACAAGAATATTTCGAAGACTGTTTACAGAATACAATGCAATTTATGCAATAAATGGCACCACCCAGATTGCGCTAAACTTAATGAGCTGGAAGTTAGATTACTCTGTGAGCAAAAAAAAGCTTGGACATGCTGTATATGCAGAAGGAAATCCTTATCGCCCGTGGAAGAAGAGCATCCCTCCTTACAAGGGCACACCGTTTCACAAGGGAGAAGATCATCATTGATGGGAAATCACGACGATACCGGATCATTGCGCTCCCTTATACTGGAATTAAAAAATGAAATTGGTAGTCTGAAAGAAGAGGTTTCAGTCATGAAACACTCTATGGATTTCATTAATACTATTTTTGAGGAACAAAAGCAGGCTAGTAAGGTTATGGGGGACATGATGTCGGAGTTAAAGACCGAAAATTCCAATCTCAGGTCGGAAGTAAACCATTTGCAACGTAGAGTGTCCAAACTGGAGTCTGGTGGCAATGGAAATAAAAAAATTATCGTCAATGGTGCTTTCGAAACCACGGATGACGAAAAAGTGGTGAAAGAAAAAACCTCCAAGGTGCTTTCCTACATAAGTGAGGATTTCCTGGGGGAACACATAGAAAATGTTGGTATAATTAAGTTAAATGACAAAATCACAGGTGCCAGAGTGTCTTTTAAGAATAATGACATGGCTGTAAACATTCTTGGGAAGAAGAAGCAGAGGGGTAACTTAGATACAACTATATGTGGTGTTGACGATAAAGCCCAGAGGATCTACGTGAATGAGGAACTTGACAGGGACATCTACCTACTCCTAAAAGAATCAAGGAAATGTAGAGAAAATGGATACAAGTATGTGTGGTGCGCGAATAATTGTGTTCTCATTCGAAAAAGAGATGGTGATAGGGCCCTGAGGGTGCGTGATAGTGCTCATTTAAAAACGATTCTGGAACAGCAGTAAGATACGTAGATATACAGGGTGACGCGGATCTAAATGAACATACTTCAACACAAGACAAAGAATACCTTGGGGGTTCTTAATCACCCATCTTTGATAGTTCAATTGTCGATAGTTAATAAGATACAGGGTCTTTTATGAACTTCAGCAATTTTTTGTTCTTGTCATATTTTTTAATGCACTCCGTATAAAATTTTCATATTGGGTCAACATCTGTAACCTATCTGTCGCTTAAAATTGCAGTATCAGAAAATTTTAAATTCCAGGCCCGTATTAGAAAAAGTTGACATTTTCAATTTTTACATTTTTAACACCCTGTAGATCAATTTTTTCAAAATATTATTTTTTTATTGGAAAGAGCGTAAAGAATTGACCCTAACGGCATAATTTTCAAAGTTCCCACACCCATCACTTGATTAGAATAAATGGTTGTTTTGTAAAAAATTTCAAAATGGTGCATATTTGGAAATTAGAAATTAAGAAAATAACAATAAAAAAGCAAAAACTGCTTCCGAAGTAAAAAAATAAATGTACTAAACGTTTAATAGTTTTAACGAGACTAAATTTTAGGGAACAACACAACAACAAATAACAAAGTAATAATAATAATAACAAAACTGCAAGTTAAAATCGACTGCTTAAAATCTAATACATAGAAAAAGTTTTAGCAATAATTAATTTTAAGAGCACTTTAGCAGAACACTGTTATTTAAGAAGCTGTTCAAAATGCCCTCCATTGGCTTGTTCACATCTTCGTCTTCTGATGTTTAAATTTGACACTGCTTTTCTAATTGCGTCTGGGTTATTTTTTATTTCCTGAAAAGCATTAATAATTCGTTGCAAAAGCTGCTCCCGCGTGTTGATTTCTTCTGAATAAACCAAATTTTTCATATTCCCCCAGAAAAAAAAAATCCAAAGGATTAAAGTCCGGCGACCTGGCTGGCCATAAATGGGGCCCTCCACGGCCTATCCATCTGTTAGGAAACGTAATATTTAAAAATTCAGATACAACCCTTGCAAAATGTGGTGGGGCCCCATCATGTTGAAAAAAGAGCCCTCTCACGTTAGCATTTTCATTCTGCATAAGTCCTGGCAAAATGTTTTGTAAAAAATTTAAATATTGATTTCCATCTAATCTTTCAGCAAAAAAGTGCGGCCCAATTAATTTATTATTTATTATACCTGCCCAAACGTTTATGGAAAATTTGTGCTGCGAATGCGATTGTCTGATGGCATGTGGATTTTCTAACGACCATACATGGGAATTCCTTGAATTATTTACACCATCTCTGGTAAATTGTGCTTCATCGGTCCAGAGGATTCGATAAAGACTCCTTTGGTGTCTACTGAGCCACTGGCAAAAGAGTAACCGGTTTGCATAATCGCCAGGTTCCAATCTTTGAACTTCTTGAACATGAAACGGATGCAAGCCTTCCTTTTGCAGTGTTACATTAACTCTTTTTTGCGGGATTCCTAGACGTGTCGCAATTTTTCGAGTAGATGTTTTGGGATTATCTTCAACAAGATTTAAGATATCTTCTTCCTCCTGAACTGGATGTCGTATTGGTTGATCAATATTATTGTCGGTGGGAAAATGTCCATGTTCTCCAGCAAATAAAAATACATTTGCAAATATTTTGTGATATGGACATCTTCTACCCGGAAATCGCCTACGATATTCCCGAACAGCAGCTCTTCCATTACCGTTACAAAAACCGTATACAAAAATAATGTCGGCATATTCGGCATTTGAAAATTGGTAAGGCATCTTCAACAGAAAATTGCAATAATTGTTAACCGAATACTAACAAAGGTCAGACAACTGTCACATATCTGATAGTGACTTGAATTGTTGCTATGGAACAGTAACTCGATAGTCTTTGGTTTGTTTTTAAATGAGGCAAAGCCTACTTTACAAAGTTTGAAATTTCTGACTGTAATTTACGATTTTTTGTCGATGTCTAAAAAGCAATCATTATCTTGCAGTTTTGTTATTATTATTATTACTTTGTTATTTGTTGTTGTGTTGTTCCCTAAAATTTAGTCTCGTTAAAACTATTAAACGTTTAGTACATTTATTTTTTTACTTCGGAAGCAGTTTTTGCTTTTTTATTGTTATTTTCTTAATTTCTAATTTCCAAATATGCACCATTTTGAAATTTTTTACAAAACAACCATTTATTCTAATCAAGTGATGGGTGCGGGAACTTTGAAAATTATACCGTTAGGGTCAATTCTTTATGCTCTTTCCAATAAAAAAATAATATTTTGAAAAAATTGATCTACAGGGTGTTAAAAATGTAAAAATTGAAAATGTCAACTTTTTCTAATACGGGCCTGGAATTAAAAATTTTCTGATACTGCAATTTTAAGCGACAGATAGGTTACAGATGTTGACCCAATATGAAAATTTTATACGGAGTGCATTAAAAAATATGACAAGAACAAAAAATTGCTGAAGTTCATAAAAGACCCTGTATCTTATTAACTATCGACAATTGAACTATCAAAGATAAGTGATTAAGAACCCCCAAGGTATTCTTTGTCTTGTGTTGAAGTATGTTCATTTAGATCCGCGTCACCCTGTATATATAAATTTATAATATATTTTTAGTTAAAAAATTTATGAATAGCAAAAAATTCAAATTGGGAAATTTAAATGTTAGATCTTTAGTACCTCACTTTTCCGATGTACGTGACTTAACTCTGAACCACAGCTTTGATGTGCTTTGTCTTACAGAGACTTGGTTAAAGGTAGAAATTCCTTCTCATCTGTTATAAATCTTTATAAATGTGAAACGACGCGTGTGAATCGGCTCCGTAAAGATCGGGTTTTTACTGCCTTTACAACTATAATCTACGATTGTGTTTGATATGATTAGATGTGTTAAAAAGTGTAGTTTTTAATAATTGAAAAATTGCGCCTTTCAGTTATACACAATAATTAAAAATCGACATAATCAGTGTTCATTTTTCATGACTTCTAATCGGCTTTAAATATTTTTATCAAATCCTTAGCAATAACAATGGGTTTCGTCTATTGTTATCTTATCGGACGGAATTCACCGTTTTTTATGCACTTATAAATCGATCATTGCCAAAAACTATAAAACTGTATTAAGCAGGACCGGAGTGGATGTATTTGAACACTATCAATTTGACTTTTGTTAAATTTTATTTGTTCGTTGTTGTTGTAGCGAAAATACAGGACCGTAATTAGGTTAACATGTCTCGGTTTAAATGTTGCAAAAACAAGGAGATTAACAACTGGTTTTGTCTAGGGTGTAAAAACTTTTTCCACCCCAGTTGCTGGAAGAGAACTAACAACACTTATGATATTGTCAATGACAGCCTGATATTTTGCTCAAGTCAATGCAGTGAGCGGGTTACTGATGGTGATCAGGGCAACCTTGTGGATGACCTTCGCATTCTAATAGCAAATCTAAAGACCGAAGTAAATGAAAGGACTAATCATATAAAGCGACTTAAAAGGGAATCTATTAGTTTTGCCGATGAAGTTTCAAATAGCGAAGCGGAACTTCTAAGCGATATCGAGAATCGAAACCAAACAATTCAGCAACAGAAGGAAAGAATTGAAGAACTAACTCTCTCTTTAGGTCAGAAGAATGAACTAGAATTTGAACACGCTGCAACCCAGACTAGCATACTAGTATTGTTCGACAATTGCAGCCAAACAGAACCGAGTGGTTGTGATAATGGGTCACAAACCGAATTGAGTACAAGACATACCACTCAAACTGATTCATATGACGAAGATCAATTAATATCCGATGACAATGATGAAAGGATCAGAGTTCTCCTGGAAGAGTGCAAACAACAGAAAATCGAAATAACGAATCTAAAAGAAGATATAAATGAACTGAACGCTCTAAACCGGAGTATGATGATGATGGAAATGTTTGCCATTAAAGTGGAAGAACTTCAAAATGTTGCTTTTGGACCCAGTCATAAATCTTGGACACAATATGACATCTCAGACAACCCACAAAACAATTTAAGTTGTAAGGGGAACAAAGCATCAATTGTTGGACAGGAAACGGAGAGACTTGGTAAAATTAAAAAAAGAAAAAGGAAGGTGTTGGTGTATGGTGATGAAAGTGCCAGAAACTACTCCACTCGCTTAAGGAGTATCATGGATAATGATGTGTTTGTTATTGAAGGCGTGGTACTGGCAGGTGCCCCCTTGAGCGAATTTTCTCAAAACATTTTTAAATTAACGACCTCTTTTGACCATAACGATTATGTTATATTAATGTTAGATCTTAATAAAATGAAATATTTGCAATTAAATTATATAAACTCCCTGCTAGCTGTAGGTAAATTTACAAATGTAATTTTATGCTCTAAGTATGATTGCAATGTGGGAAGCAGAAACGTATACTCTATATTTATTGACTGTGTAAATGAATTTATAAATCGTAATATTAATAACTCTATAACAATAATACAGAACTGTCGGTATGACTTTGGATATAGATTCAATTACTCTTCATTGTGTCAACTTTTTGCTTCGTACATGTGTAATAATTCATCAGGTTCAAATATCGTTCTAAAAACCATTACTGCGGAAGACTTCCCTGGTGCTCTCAGTGTGGATGGTGTCTGTGATGTTGAAACAACTGAGTAACAAGCCCAGGCTATTGTCCTAAACACTGAAAATATAAATGATTGTCTAAATTTTCAAAACATAAACAGTTCAAAGGAAATCACTTAGAAAAACTGCTGGTTTATTATCAAAATTGTAGGGGTATAAAAACCAAATTAGAAGAGTTAAAACTAAATCTCTTAAATAATAATAGTGAAATAATTGCCCTTACAGAAACCTGGTTAAACTGCTCTGTTTACAACCAGGAATTCAATACAGATAAAATAATATTTAGAAAGGATAGAGATCAGAAACTTACTGGTAAAAAACAAGGCGGTGGTGTATTGATAGCTTTAAGTCAGAATTTTATGGTAGAACAATGTGATATATCTGATAATGATATTGAGGCCCTTTGTGTTAAAATTAGTCTCGACCAGAGAGAATTTCTTTATGTTGTAGTTGCTTATTTTGTACCTGGTTGCAATGGTGATCTCTACCAAAGATTTTATCAGAGTGTGGAAACAAACCTTTTAGACTGTCAGTGTTTAATTTTAGGGGATTTTAATCTTCGTGATCTTGTACTCAATGACCGTAGTGTGCCTATATGTGATTTTAACAGTTTTTTATCATTTACAAACTTTCTGCAAATTAATAATGTACGTAATGTTTTTGATGTATTATGAGATTTAGTTATAATAAGCCCCCGCTTGCAGGGCACTATGGTAAAAATAGATGATGAACCATTGTTGCCTGTGGATCGGTATCACCCTGTACTGTCGATTGAGGTCAATCTCAGCCATAAGATAGAGGTCTGCGCTCAAGTAAAGAACACAAAGTTCAATTTTAAAAAAGCAAACTTTGTAAAAATGTACATGTTATTTAAAACCAGAAACTGGGATAGTCTTTACAATTGCAGCGATGTTGATAAATCTGTTATGGAATTTTATCAGTCTGTAAATGAAATTTTTGTTGAGTGTGTTCCTATGTCGACCCAAATTGCGAAGGTGTTTCCAGTATGGTATAGTGGTGAAATTATTAGAATGATTAAAGCCAAGGAAAGATTTTTAAATAAATTTAAAAGGACTAATCTCGGTTTTTGGTGGGATAAATATAGGGAGTATAGGCAAAAGGCTAAGTTGAAAATTAAGAGAGCATATGCGGATTATATTAGCAATGTAGAACTAAGTCTATATAGAGATCCTAAGTTTTTTTGGTCCCACATTCGCAATCAGAAAAATGATGCCGACATACCTGCTCAGGTTTCCTACAATGATCTGTCTGCATCTGGCACAAGAAACATAGCCAACATGTTTGCCCAGTATTTCAGGTCTGTTTTTATAACTGACATACCTGTGTATCAACACAAAATTCCCCCCAAAAATTATTTCTGTAACAGGGTTTTTTCTGAACATGAGGTTAAAGATGCCATCAATAAACTAAAGGGTAATAGATCTGTTGGACCTGATGGGTTGCCTGGATATATAGTTAAGGGCTGTGGTGATTCATTGGTGGAACCTCTTCTGCACATTTTTAACCTTTGTCTAAGTTCTTCAACATATCCTACGGATTGGCGTACAAGCAAGGTAATTCCAATATTTAAAAAAAGGACCAAGCATGAAGTGAAGAATTATCGACCTGTCACTATCCTGAACGCAGTGTCGAAAGTCTTTGAGATAGCCTTATTTAATATATTGTATGATGAAGTTAAACATAATATATCTGAACATCAACATGGCTTTCTACCATGTAAGTCTACACTAAGCAATTTAATTACATTCTGTCAGTTTGTCCATGATTCATTTAATAATAAAAAGCAAGTTGATGTAATTTATACAGATATGGAGAAGGCATTCAACAGGGTAAAACATAGTCTTATTATTAAATCTCTTTATCTGAATAATGTGACCAATAATTTAATCAACTTAATTAACTCTTATTTGACAAATAGGCAGCAGTATGTCGAGATTAAGGGTGCTCGGTCACAGGTTTATACCAGTACGTCTGGTGTTCCCCAAGGTTCCAACTTGGGACCTTTGTTATTTTTGATTGCCATAAATGACATATGTTCTGTGGTGCATAATTCTGAAACATTACTTTTTGCCGATGATTTTAAAATATACATGGAAATTAATTCTATTGAGGATTGTTTTTGTTTACAGAGAAGCCTGGATAAGGTTGTAGAATGGTGTAATGCTAATTCATTTAACTTCAATAACAATAAGTGTTCTGCTGTGTGTCTTACTCTTAATAGAAATGTAGTTGAGCATACGTATAGTATTAATGGTAAACTTCTTAAATCCTCCAATAATGAGATAGACTTGGGTGTTGTGATTGACCGCAATCTGACTTTTACGGATCATATTGTAAAAATGGTGAATGAGGCACATAAAACAATGGGATTCATTATTAGATCAACCAAGGGTTTTGGGGTTGAGTGTTGTCTTAAATTGTTTGATAGTCTGGTATTGCCAAGGTTGGAGTATGGGAGCATAATCTGGTCTCCACAATATGAGGTTTGGATTAAAACCATTGAACGAGTGCAGCGTAAATTCCTTAAATATATGTATTTCAAGATATTCGGATATTATCCAAGACAAGGTTATGATCACAGAATGCTATTAGAAATATTTAAACGATTAACTTTGGAAAATCGGCGTATAAAAATCGGCCTAATATTCCTTTATAAAATATTAACAAACAAAATTAATTCGCCGAAAATACTTTCAATGCTTCCATTCTATGTTAATGTTGGGAATACGAGACTGAGAAGGACTTTCCATCTAGAGTTTCCTAGGACAAGCACTTATAAAAGTTCGCCCATCTACCGGATGTGTAATTACTTTAATATCTATGTAAGTGACTTGGATCTAGCCATGATTGATTTGAGGAGTTTTGCAAAAATTGTGGATGATAGACTGTATGCCCATCAGACTCAGGCCTGAAGTGGGTATGGTGTTAATTGCATTTATGTTGCCTTGATTTTATGATTAGAATGTTTTCTTTTCAACACATTTAATAGGTTAAGATGTATAATTGTTTATATATTATAGTTAGTATGGTATCTGTAAGTGGCTATCGGCTGTTGATACTGTAAATTAAATAAATAAAGTATTCGGGGTTATGATTTGTTTCGCAAGGATCGCCCTGATAGGGTCGGTGGAGGGGTTGCAGTGTATGTGCACAGTTCTTATGGGGCCGCGAAGTATTCTTTGACTTGCGATTGTGGGTCTTTGGAGCATTTACTTGTAAGTCTGAAAGTTAATAAGATCTCCGTACTTATTGGGGTGGTGTACCGACCTCCCACATACTCTGTCAGGGAATCTATAATAAATTTTGATTCTATGTTGTCTGAAATCACGCCGGTGTTTGACAGTATCTTCATAACAGGCGACGTTAATATAAACTTACTTAATTTGTCAAATCCGCTAAGTGACTGCTTCATTGCTTACGATCTGAATCAGATAATTGATGAACCAACTAGAGTGACCGAGACGACTACAACACTTCTGGATCCTATTTTCACAAACACGCCTGATATGGTCACAAACCATGGCACTATTAATACAGATTTCATCTCAGATCACAGTCTTGTGTTCTGTGAATTATCCGTGGCGTCTCGGTCAACTCAGAGAATGTATACGTACAGATGCTTTAGGTATTTTGGCGAGGATGCATTTTTTGCGGATATGCGCAAAATACGATGGGACAATATTTATCGTATCAACAATATAGAGGATAAAATAAATTTTATTAGCGAGAGTTTGCTGGGTATTTTTGACCGGCATGCGCCAGTACGGACTGTCAGACTTAGTAGGCCTCCCGCTCCCTGGCTCACGGACGCTCTTAAGAAACTGTTGAATGAACAAGATAAAGCCCTTACAAAATATAAAAATACACATAATTGGGAAAATTATAAAGGGTTACGTAATTTTGCTTTGGCGTCTGTGAGGAGGGAGAAATCAGCTTACCTTCGGTTTGCCAATTCTCAGGATGCGGCTGAGGACTGCTGGAGTATCGTCAAAGACAAAAACACAGTTACCAGACAACTTCAAGGATGCCAACAGTATCAATAACTATTTTCTCTCGGCGTTTTCTGATATTCCAGCAGATAGGGAGTCTATTGATTATTTTGAAAATAACAGGTATGGTGAGTCACGGTTTAATTTTCGTTTATCATCACCGCACGAAATTAAAAGAATTATAAACGGGTTGAAATCGAATTCTGCTGGGGCGGATGGCATTACTTTAACTATGGTCAAATTAAGTATTCCAATTGTGTTAAACCATTTCACTCACGTTATTAATGTTTGTTTGGAGCAGGGGTATTTTCCTGCGGCTTGGAGGACTGCAATAATAAGTCCAATACCCAAAACAAGTAATCCATCTACGCTGAACGACCTAAGGCCAATTAGTCTGTTACCTATTCTAAGCAAAATTTTAGAAAGAGTAATTTATAATCAGTTATTTGTATATGTGAGCGAGTGTGGCATAATACCTAGCAGTCAATCTGGATTCCGCCCTGGATATGGAACGACAACAATCTTGCTACATGTTGTCGACCTTATTATAAGGGCGATAGATGGTGGCTTTGCCACCATTTTAATTTTGCTGGACTTTTCAAGGGCATTCGACACCGTTGACCACAAGCTGCTTATTGCAAAGCTCAGGTATTTCGGCCTTGATGATTGTGCCCTTTCATTTTTTCACAATTATTTAGCTAACAGACTGCAGTTCGTGAGGGTGCATTCTGGTATTTCTGAATTTGGAGAAGTTAAATCTGGAGTACCACAGGGCTCTATTCTGGGGCCACTTTTATTTCTTTTATATACATTCGACTTGTGTACAGTTGTAAAATTTTCGCAGACCCAAAGATACGCTGATGATTCACAGCTAATTTACACGTTTGATCCTTCGGACTATAATGAAATTGAAGCAAATGTAAATTCGGATCTTAACTCAATAACTTTATACAGCGAAAAACATAATTTAAAATTAAATGCCAAGAAAACTAAAGTTTTATTATTTTCACCTGCCAATTGCTCCGAATTTCTAAAAAGTTACGTAAACGTTGAAATGGGCAGTCAAGTACTTGAATTTACTGATGCCTCCAGAAATTTGGGTGTTTATCTGGATTCACAGTTAAGATTTTCTCAGCATATATCTAATTTAAGCAAAGCTTGCTATGCATCTTTAAAGGTGCTGTATGCCAATAAACATATCTTAAATTTCAAGGTCCGCAAAAAACTGTGTGAATCTTATGTGTTGTCCAAGGTATCCTACTGTATTACTGTGTATTACCCATGTCTGAGTTATATTGATAGACAAAGATTGCAAAGAATCCAGAATAACTGCTGCCGATTTATCTTTGGATTGAAGAAATTTGATCACATTTCAAATAAAATTAGACAGCTTCAATGGCTGAAATTTTCCTACTCATATCAGTACCTCTTACTTGTGTCTGCATACAAACTGCTTAAATCATCTGTCCCTCCGTATTTAAGATCTAAACTTGTTTTTCGCCGAGATGTTCACGCTATACCTATTAGATCGAATCCTCTTGCTATGCCTCAGCACCGAACAGCTATCTTCCAGCGCTCTTTTACATACAACATAGTAGTGCTCTATAATCAGTTCATTGCTTACTTTGATATTGAGACTATGTCTTTGTTTCGTAAAAAACTTAAATTGGCAATATTTAATAAGCAGGAAAACGTTGTTGAGACATAGGAAGATTTAACGTATTAATGATAAGTTTCGTAATTATTTCGTTTATAATAGCTATGTCCATGTTTATAATTATTTAAAAAAAGCAAATGATATTGAATATTTTTATCTTTTGTATTTAACTATTATTAGGTTAATGTTGAGTAGCTGCAAAGAAACTTATAGCTACGCAATAGAAGTGGAATCTTAACGAGCAGCTTAAATCCGCGAGATGCCGCTTTACAGCGTTAATAAACAGACGATTTTCCATCGAATTTGAATTGGCGCGTCCCGTGCCCAGCTTGATGGAGAGCTACGTTGCCAATAGTTGTATACTTTCTTAAAAGGTTGCAATTGAAAATAAAAGTGAGAGTTGTTGCATCTTTTACTAGGTTAATCTTAATAATAAGAGCTAAAATTGGCTACAGTCAGTGAAACAAGACACTTAAGACAATCACGCGAAACTACGTTTTAAGTTTTCTCATGGACGCGAGAAGGATCACTAATCTATTTCACGACATTTAAACCTGCCGTGGCGCAAAGATTAGGGTGGCTTAGTCATCGTTTTGCCAGTCGCGAGTTCGATTCTACTTCCCAGTGTTTTTTTTTATTATTTTTTGTTGCTTTAAATATTTTGTAACTTTATTTCTACTATACCATTGGTGGATTTATACAGTATGTCCACGGATGGGGTTTACAAGAGGACAAATGGACTAAAAATTGAAAGATACGAAAAAAAGTCACTCTTAATAAACATTTTTGCTTGTCTAGAAAATACGATTAATCATAAGAAACTTCAATTTTTTTATACAGGGTGGATAAAAACTGCAAAAATGTTATTTTGCTTAAGAGTAAACATACTTTATTTTGAAAGATACGAAAAAAAGTCACTCTTAATAAACGTTTTTACATGAATAATGAATAGGTGATACTTTTTGTCAATGACTTTATTTAATGAAGTAATTATAATAATAATAATAATAATACGAACATTTTTATAAACATGAAAAGAATACGATAACGATTTCATATTTCAAAAGCTCACCCCCATACTCGACACATTTTTCTAATTGCTTTTTCAAATAAGTGAAAGAATTTCTGATTTCTTCCTGAGATATCGATTGGACAGCCTGGATAATTCTGCCCTTCAGCACTTCAATATCATTTGGTACTGCGGTAGCAAAAACAATTTGTTTTAAACGGCCCCATAAAAACATATCCGCCAAGGTTAAGTCGGGGCTTCTTGAGGGCCACAAAACTGGGCCATTCCTGCCAATCCACCTTTGACCAAATCTGCGGTCAAGCCATTCTCTAACCTCAAGAGCGAAATGGGCTGGACTTGCTGAAAATACATATTTTGTCGAAAATTTAATGGTAGATTTTCGAGTTCATCATTGAAAAATGTATCCAGCATTTCTAAATATGATAATCTATTGCACGTGTTATCAAAAAAATATGGCCCCATGATGCCATGGATGGATATATCGCGCACCACACGTTCACTCTTGTGAAATATTGTCTTCTCGTCATAATTCTGAATTCGGGATTTTCTAAAGACCAGTACCTAACGTGCTGGGTTGCAACGGTTCCATTGGTAGAAAATGTACTTTCATCAGAAAACATGATACATTTATAAAAATCAACATTTCCACTTAAAATTTTGTCTCCTATCCACAAGCAAAAATCAAGTCGTTTCGCGTCATCTCCCTCTTCCAATGTTTGATTAAAGTGCGGTTTATACGGATATAATTTATTTGCTTTAAGGATCTTCTGAATTTGACTTTTTTTCACAACTTCCAACTGAGTAACACGATTTCTAAGGGACGTCATAGGATTTTCTTCTACAGATTGAAGAACTAAGACTGTAGCAGCATCATCATGGTCGTATTTCTTCTTTTTTTTTTTGAGATCCAAAACCGAACCAGTTCTCCGGAACTTTTTTATTAACTTGCAGATTGTCATCCTAGTTATTGGGATTCCTACAAATTTCTCGGTAAATTGTTCCATTACGTAGCGGTATGAAACTTGGCCATCCCCATAACATTGTATTATAAAAACTCTTTGTTCAGTAGATAGCATTTCTACTTTAATAATAACTTCATTAAATAAAGACATTGACAACAGTCAGAGGTGTGCCAGCGAATACTTTTTGGGAAATAATTTTTACATAGGTAAACCTTTTAATGAATTGTTCTATTTCGGTTTGTTGTGTAGAAAACACATTCATTAAGAGTGAATTTTTTTCGTATCTTTCAAAATAAAGTATGTTTTCTCTTAAGCAAAATAACATTTTTGCAGTTTTTACCCACCCTGTATAAAAAAATTGAAGTTTCTTATGATGAATCGTATTTTCTAGACAAGCAAAAACGTTTATTAAGAGTGACTTTTTTTCGTATCTTTCAATTTTTAGTCCATTTGTCCTCTTGTAAACCCCATCCGTGGACATACTGTAGATTAATAGTATATTATTGACTAGCGTGCCATAGCTTTATTACTTGCGAGTGAAGTGCTGTAGTTTTTCTACGATCATGAACGCATTTTGAGGAATATATTTATCACAAAAAAACTGTACCTACTTGTGAGAGTGAACAAAACAGTCCAGTTAACTTGGCAAGAAAATGCCTTATAACACACGCGTGTTAAAAAGTATATTTGAAATCTAGGAGTCAATCTATATGATGTGAACAGATGCATATGGTGCCCATATTTTCTTTTCATTACACAAAATTAAACATTTTAAAGATATGATGTTTACAAAAATCATGTTAAAAATAATGTTTACTGAACTGTATATCCTGTACATATCTACAAATTAAAATAAATTTGTACATAAGTGTATAGGAACTTTTTTACATTCTTTTGATATCCTGTAGCGTGTGGTACTATGCACTCTTTTAAGGTCACCCTGTATAACAGGGTACCTACGTTAATAGGGTGTTCGTCTTTGATAGCACCCAGAATACAAGGGATACAAAAAAAAGTTTTATATGAAAGCTGTTGGGTTTACCAAAAGGCATAACGCAAAAATATTTAACAGCATACTGAGCGGCCAAAAAATAAATTACATACTTAAACATAATAATATATTCTTTTTAAGGAAGTTTTTAAATTTTCTTTTGGCGTTGCTAAATAATTATTTTTGTTTCGGGAATTTTCAGTGACTCGATAAAAAAATCATAACATGGGGCATTCAGCTTAGTTAAACAAAATTTTTACCATTAGTACCTTAAGATACGCGGTACATTACCCATAATACTGTTTTTGAGGTTTTGATATAGGGTGTACAGTACTGTACAGGATGGTCCACGTAAGACGACGCACTACCTTTTCTCGGAAACCGTAAGGGTTATAAAAAAAAGTGAATAGAAAAATTAATTGATTGTAAAGACATTTTTATTATTATGTTTTTGTGTATACAGGGTAAGTTGCTTTTCTGGAGTTGATATCAATTTTCGATCTTTAAATAGAAAACCCTATATCTTACAATACTTTTGGATTTTACATAAAATATTAATCATTCTTTAATAATTGCACCATAAGTCTAAACCTTATAATCTTCGAGATATCGACTTTTAAAAAATCTCATTTTGTAACTTTGACAGTTTCTAGCTCCCTAACGGTACATCTTGGACCAAACCGGCCTACATGTCCCTTTCTTACTTTTTTATTATCTTCCTGAAACTATTAATTTCAGGTTAAACCGAAAGTACTATATTTTCAGATTTCGAGTTACATCCGGTTTAACCGGAAGTTTACACTTTTGGAAAGACAATAAAAAAGTAAGATAGGGATATGTAAGCCGTTTTCACCTAAGATGTACCGTTAGAAAGCTATAGAAGCTGTCAAAGTTCAAAAATGTCAGTCGATATCTCAGAAACTATTAAGTTTAGACTTATAGTGCACTTATTAAATAATAATTGTTATTTCATGTAGAATCAAAAAGTATTGTAAAATATAGGATGCTCTATTTAAAAAACCAAGGGTTGGTATCAACTCCAGCCAAACGACTTACACCCTGTGTACATAATACAATTGCGTACAATTTTAGGTAGAATTCATAGATTGGATAATATATTTAAGAATATATAAGTTTATGCTACTTATATCCTATGTATGAAGCGACTAAGGGAAAAATCATTTCAAATACCCTACACGCTAAAAATTATTAGCTAGCATAAAAAATAAAAAAATTAAGAAGGTGTGACATTATGGTGAATCACCCTGTACCTAATTGTAAAAAACAGTATTTTAAATTTTTTATCAGAAAGTTTTTTTACTTATTTACCAATAATATATATCAGGTTAATTAAAAATTACGAAACATTTTAACTCTTTTTCCCTTGTTGTTTAGGACTTATAACCAAAAAGGTTTAATAATTCATACTTTCCTGTCGAAACTAAATACGACTCTAATTAAAACAAATTATTTCAATGTTAGGTCATTTTGTGGCAACAAGAAAGACTTCAATTTTTTTGTTCTGGTCGTTTTAGACCTATGACTAGGGTTGCCATAAATTATTTAGCCACTGTCGGGACACTTTGATTTTTTCACCAAAGGGCATAATAAAAAAACTGACATTTGGAGGAGAAGCCCGCCACGCCCATTTTTTACCCAAAATTCGTTAAAATCGTTAAAAAAAATATAAAATCTTTGGAAAAAAGTTTATTAAACAAAATTAAAATGCAAACATTATAAATATAACATAAGTTATGTTATGATAAAACATAACTAACAAACATAAAAATAATATAGCTACAAAATAGGTAAAAAAAGTGAAAAAAACATAATTAATTTGAACTCAAAAGATATTTTTCTGAGGATTTTACTTTTTTTAAAATATCTTTTTGTGTTTTAACATATTTGTAAAATTCAAAACAAGTCATTTTAAAGTTATACTGACATTGCAAGATTGCTTCGGCGGATTCTGCCAACAGTCGGTTCCTTTCGTCGGTCCACTGACTTGCCAATAATGAAAAAATTCTCTCTGAATTGGCATTATGTGCAGGAATTGACAACAAGTATTCACACATTTTAATAAATTCCGGTTTTTGATCCAAATGATCGGTGTTTTTTAAAAAGTAAAGCCATTTTTCTTCAACAGATTTACATTTCCATTCCTCGAAGAGAAGATTTATATTGGTCGTCAAAAAAGTTTTCAAATATATAAACTGATCAAAGCAAGATTCTCCCGAAATGTGGACATTAATTGAAATGCCGCATCGCATGAGAGTTAATTCGACGAATCGCCGATGAAAAAGAACCACCGTTGCCAAATGTTGCGGCAGCGAGGCAGTGCAAACTCATCGCCCGGCGAATTAATGGAATCGGGACTTCTCGCTGCCAAATCGGGACGTCGGGACATAAGGCCTAATAACGGTGACAGTCCCGATATATCGGGACGGATGGCAACCCTACCTATGACCAAAAACGTTTATTACGTACGTCTTGGTGCCGTAAAATAAAATAATTTCGGCAGATACAAAAAAAAGTGTAAAGATTGTTAGATTTACAATCAGATATTTTTTGAACCACCTTATATGCAGATAAACGTACATTTTATATCCCTTTTTATGTTGTTAATACAGTTTTTCTAGATCTTTTATTTTGTTTTTCCGTCACTGGACTAAATTAATAACTTATCAGTATTAGCAGTACATATTTCAAAAATGCTAGAATTCGTCAAGAGAGTATGCCAAAAGATTTCGTATAAGTTTAAAGGAATATATTTCGTGAACACTTTGTACAAAAAAATCGATTGAAGTAGTAAAATTATAGATTACAATAAACTCCTAGATTTAATCATTTTTATATTAACCTCTTTGGTAAACCCGAAAATGAAAACATTGGTTTACGCCGCCGGCCGCGCCGTATTGTTTTATTGGGTTTAGTAATCTTAATAACCAGTCTACAAAATTCAGTTAATAATCCTAAAGACTGTATAACATATTATATCGCACCTGGAAAGACGACAACTCTGAACGTGCATTCGGCAAAGCCCGACCGCTTAACGAAGAAGGATCCCCGTTTTGAAAACCGGGATCCATCGAGCGATCGAATTATTAACATTACGTCGGTTTTCTATTGCGTAGCTATAAGTTTCTTTGGTAGCTGACAATTCCGTTAGCTAGACTTCGCCTTTTGGGAATTGTAATTGTCTTTTCTTGCTTTTGATTTTACGTTCTCAATAAAGACAATATATTATTATTATTATTATTATTAAAGGGGTGAGACACTTAAAAGACAAAATCGATGGAGGCAAATTAGGAAGGCCCGTATTTCCGAAACGGCTGAAAACAAGTGTCAACAACTATATAGTTTTAGAATCGGATCGCCAAATGCAATTCAATCGTGTGGTTATTTATGGGGGTTGCCATTTAAGAAAATTCAAAATGGCGTCGTATCTGTCATTTTTTGACATCTGTACGATTTGACTATAGCGTAGATCGCTTGCTAACGGGAAATTATGTCACTGTGAAAAAAGTTAGGGCGTTCAGCTTAGAAGGTCTATTTAGTAAAGGGGTGAGACCCTTAAAAGACAAAATCGATAGAGGCAAATTAGGAACCGCCGTATTTCCGAAACTGCTGAAAATAAGTATCAACAACTATATACTTTTAGAATGGAATCGCCAAATGCAATTAAATCGTCTAGTTATTTATGAGGGTTGCCATTTAAAAAAATTCAAAATGGCGTCGTATCTGTCACTTTTTGACATCTGTCGGATTTGACTATAGCGTAGATCGCTTGCTCACGGGAAATTATGTCACTGTGAAAAAAATTAGGGTGTTCAGCTTAGAAGGTCTATTTATTAAAGGGCTGAGACACTGAAAAGACAAAATCGATGGAGGCAAATTAGGACCCCCCGTATTTCCGAAACGGCTGAAAATAAGTGTCAACAACTATATAGTTTTAGAATCGGATCGCCAAATGCAATCCAATCGTGTGGTTATTTATGGGGGTTGCCATTTAAGAAAATTCAAAATGGCGTCTTATCTGTCAAATTTGTTAATCTATGTATTTTTTGACATTAAATTCGGCTTCCTTATCGGAAATCATTCAGAAATATGTAATTTGTTTTTTATGATAGTCAGCAGGAAAATCGCCAATCGGGTGAGACACTTAAAAAAATGTCCCTGTACTTAGAGGAGCCATTCCACCTTTAACGTCACACGCTCGAATCACAGAAAAAGGTTCGTTTTTCTCAACACGCTGCGAGTTCGGGTGGTGTGGAGAGCATCAGCACCCGATTTTCCCTTTCCTATATGTCCTGCAAATCGGACCCTGCAGATTGGGTCGTGTGTAAGGGCTTTTACTAAGAAACTCTTTGGGTACCTATACCGACACCGACAATACAGTAATAAATAACGCGACGGCGACGACTTACAAGGTGGATTTATTTGCTAAATAAAAATTAATAATAATAATAAATGAAATACTGCTCTATAATATGGTATAAAATGAAGGTCCGCTTTCTTAAAAAAAAATACACCTGCATTTGTAGGAGCCCAATTTTAAGGCACAAGAATAAATATACTGAATACTATAATATTATCAACAATTTCTCTTTACCAAGCTGTAGGAAGTAGTGGCGTAGCCAGCATTTTGGGGCGGGGGGGGGGGGGGAGGCAAACTGTCGGAGGGGCGCAGACAGTGGAGGTAAAGCGCCGCAGGCAAAAAATGTTTGTGACCACGTCCAAATTTCGTAGGAATTCACCTTCTTTATGTGGGTCTGGCCCCAAACGAAGTAAAAATCCGCTATATAAAAAATAGTTATTTATGATGTGAGTGTTAAAAGTGATGTTTTATTTTGTGAGTGAAAAAGTTTGTGAAATGAGCGGAGCGAATTGAACAATTTCACGAACAAAATAAAATTACTTTTAACACAAATATCATACAATGTTTTTTGTATAACTGCCCTATTTCGATAATAAAATAGGGGAATTTGGAATGACATTAAACTTCAACATGCATTTTAATATTCAAATAATCACAAGGTTGTTGTGAATGACAAACGTTGCCAACGCTATGGTTACTAACAAATGCTTGTTTACAAATAAAAAAATATGCTGTCATTTAAATAATTGCGTTCTTGTCCAATTTTTGTCTTTGGTTCTTGACTGCTTATTATGTTTGTCGATAGTGGAATAATTAATAAAAGTGTTGATTTGGTTGTTCCTGTGGATATTGAAGAGTCTGCAAGAAGAGCAACTTTGGAACTCCTAAAATTATTATTATAGTTTTATTTGATTTCATCATAAGAAAATGTAGCCACTTCCACGTAAACAATCACTTTTAACACTGTTGACTGTCATTAAAAGTGTCACTTTTAATGGCAGTTGTACAAAAAAATATTATAATGTGGTGGGACGCTCTTGAAACTGGTTTTATTAAGTATATTCCCATCGCTTTTCTTTACTAAAAATAAAATAAGATCGATCTTGTTTTTTAAGAATTATTATTTAAGTAGTAAAAAGGCGCCAAGCCAAGGGGGCGGGGGGGGGGGCGTTTGCCCCCTGTGGCTACGCCACTGGTAGGAAGACAAAATCGTTGCCTTTGTCTCGGCGGTGGCACTTTTTTAAACGAACGAATAATTCGCAGGTGAAGGCAAAGACAAAGAGACCGACAAGCTTCAGCACGGGGCAAAGGGCGTGGAGCTACAAAGAGTTTTTACATCCATATTTTGCGGAGAACAAACTGACAAGTTTTGCTTAACAACAAAGATGTTTGATTTTGTCAAAAGATATTCCAAAATAATTTTTTGACTTTTGTTCTTATAATATATGGGTAACGAAAGTTATAGTAAATATTTTTATTTCGCTTATATTTATACTTATTCAAAACAAAACAAAACTTTATTCAAAACAAAAAAGGGTTTACAATTGCACATGTATAACGCTAATTACAAGTAATGAAAATTATAATTGCACAAAATATAATTATGCACCTAGACGCAGGGCGTCTGTATGTGCTAACTTAAGACTTAATACTAGAGCTTATTTTAAACAATAAGCAAACAAAAGTAAAGTAAAGAAAAAAGAAACAATAAGCAAACAAAAGTAAAGTATTTTAGATATATAGTTAATTATGCCGTTGTCTAAAGTACCTACCTAGTTCCAGACATTTAGAAAAGTTGTTAAAAATATAAGGTTTACACTTTTTAGAGAATCGTTCATATTTTTCTATATTCTTAATGGTCGTTGGTAACAAATTAAAAACTTTTGGGGCCACGCGATTAACAAATCTCTGATTACCATCTCTTCTATAAAAAGGTACAGTCAGGTGTCGGTTAGTAACTTGTCTAGTAATGTGTTGATGAGATAATGGTTTTTGAATATTAATGTTTTTATAAACAAAAACGCAGCAGTTGTAAAAGTATAACATTCTAACATTCAAAACATTGGTATTGTACAATTTATCAGTGGAGTATAATCTGTCCTTATATATAACTTTCAGGATATAGTTTTGTATAACATTTAGAGGTTCCAACGCAGTCGAGTACAGTCCACCCCACACTACAAGAGTTCATAAAATTTATATA
Organism: Polydrusus tereticollis; assembly: GCA_963920685.1. Taxonomy (NCBI): domain Eukaryota; kingdom Metazoa; phylum Arthropoda; class Insecta; order Coleoptera; family Curculionidae; genus Polydrusus; species Polydrusus tereticollis. The sequence goes on from OY987335.1 coordinate 56,642,275, forward strand.
CAATTATTTTATTACAGAGGGCATTGATTTGTTGAGACCATTTAAGGTTCTTATCTATTACAACACCAAGATATTTAGTGCTATTAGTTTCCAAGATTTTGAGGCTTGTGTTTGGTATCAGTAAAGTGCTAAAATTGGGTCTGTTGATATCTGTCAAGGAAAAAGCGATGTAACTTGTTTTGGTAATATTTAGTGATAATTTATTGTGGTCTAACCAATTTTTAATCTTGTAAACACCATTTTCAGCTTTCTCCTTAACACCATTCCATGAGGAATCACGGAATATTAGAACCGTATCATCCGCATATGAAATAATTTGTCCATCAATGCCAGTTTGTAATAGAGAGTTAATATAAGTTAAAAACAGTAGCGGACCCAGAACTGTACCCTGAGGGATTCCCAGATTAACTTTCCGATAGTCACTCAGCTGATCTTTAATTTTTACCTGCTGTTCTCTGTCAGTCAGGTAACTACGAAATACCTCCAACACGGTACCTCTAATTCCATAGTGCCATAGCACCTCGAGTAATCTTTCATGAGGCACCGTGTCAAAGGCCTTAGCAAGGTCCAGAAAGACACCCAGGCATTTTTTGTTCTTTTCTAACCCAGTTTTCAACCCTTCAACAAGTTTAAACATGGCATCATTTGTGCTGATACCCTTCTGAAACCCATATTGATTTTCATTTAATATGTTATTATTTTTAAAAAAGTTATGTAATCTTAGTTTCAGGCATTTTTCAAATATTTTGGCAAAAGCAGTTATCAAACTTATTGGCCTGTAGTTGCCAATCTCAGACTTTTTACCAGCCTTGTAAATTGGTACCACGATGGTTTTTTTAAAATCGACTGGGACCGTTCCCTGACTAAAAATCAAATTAATTATGTGAGTTAAGGGAGTGGTGATATGTGCATGACAGTCTTTTATTAGCCCAGCACTGATCCCATCGTAACCTGGCGAGCCATGACTTTTCAATGAAGCTATAAGAGGTATAAGTTCAGTTTCGTTTACGGGGCTGAGAAACATTGATTTGTCAAGGTTAGGATAATGTTGGGTGGGTGTGTCTGTAGGTGTTTGTATTTTTGAAGCCATGTCTTGTCCAACTTTACAAAATATTCATTACAAAAATTTGTCATGTCTTTTTTAGTTTTAAAAGGCTGATCATCTGAGTCAGTTACATGTATGTCATTGCTTGTTTTACTATTGGCATTTGTAGCTTCATTAATAATATTGTAGATTTTTGTCATGTCGTTATTACTATTATTAATTTTTTCTTTGTAGTATTTGGTTTTTGCTTCAGTTATAATCCTGTTAAGCCGATTTCTGTATGTCTTGTAATTTATAACGCGTTGGATGTCATGTCTGTTCTTAGTTATCTGTTTTTTCATTTTGTCTCGGTTTTTAATGGATACAATAATTGCATTGGATATCCATGGTTTGATTTTTTTTACTTTTAAAATTTTCCTTATTTTTATGGATTTCCAGTCATTGTAGGTATTGCAAAAAATTTCATAAAATGACCTCCAGGCTTGGATGGCATCATCACAAGATAAAACTGATACCCAGTCCTTCAACCTAATCATATTTATGAATTTCACAACATCAAACTGAATTACTGATTCATCAGGGGTTTGTTGAAGGGATTCCGATCCATCATAGATTTGCAAGTACACAGGAAAATGATCAGTGGTGTTATTATTTATGACGGAGGATAACAAATGAGTACTATTATTATTATTTAAATTTTGCTTTACAAATATATGATCAATGCAGCTTTTAGATTCAGTTGTAACTCTAGTATATGTATTTATGACAGATTTGTATCCAAGAGACATAAGCACTGATAAATAGCTATTTGAGATTTGAGAGGTGCAGTCAAGGATGTTAATATTTATATCACCCACAAATATGTTTATATTTTCAGTAGAAGTATTGTTAAGAAAATTTTCTATATCCATTACGAAATTTTTTTGGTATGTGGAGGGTGATCTGTAGCACGTGACTACGCTGAAAGTTGTGTTTTTTATTTTAAAATTTATTTTAGAAACTGTAATCGATGAAAGCGGTAATACGGTGTGATCTATATTACAATCAATGTTATTATTAATGAAAAGAAGTAGGCCATCATTTTGGTTTAATTGGCTATTGTTAAAATAAGTCGTGAAACCAGGAATGTTAAATTGGTTTGGATTAAAATTATTTCTGGTTTCCCCAAGTATGACAATGTCAATGTCCTGCAGATCACAGGACTCAAGAAAAATTAAAACCTCCTTAAAATGCTTAGTAGCACTGGAAATATTAAAATGTAAAACCTCCAACGTTCTATTCCTACCCTTTATCCTATCTTTAAATTCGTCCATGTCATCTGTTTGTTGTTGTTGTTCAGTTTTTGTCTCCGCTTCTAAAGAATTTAATATTTGTGTAATATCCATAAAAGAAAAAAAAGTATGTGCGACTCCCTACTACTTAGAGTAGTAGTCAGTGGAGTTCTTGTATCTTTGCAAGTAAAATTTATATGTTGGACAATCGATTGAGAAAGCTTCATGATTGATATCATGATTTAGATTATATTATTTGTGATTGGAGCGTAAACAATTGCAACATTTTTTGTTGATTTTTGTACAATTTTCCAATTTGTGTTCTTCACTGCAAAAATTACAGGTCAATTTATTTTTACAATCCACTTCCTTGTGATCATAGGCGTAGCATTTCTTGCATTTTGGAATTCTTAAATCCTCGTAGACAGGACACCTTTCCCATGATAAGTATACTTTTTTGAGGGCCATAAATTTTCTGAAGAGATCCCCAGAACATTCTGCAAAAAGTGTGCACTTCCCAGTGTGGTATGTCTTAATATATGTTATCTCCAAGTCATCGTCCTTATTTATGAAGCTATTTTGTTTTCTTAGGCAATTTTCTATTTCTTCTTTGGACATATTTGTAGCTGGGGTGATTATTTTAATCCTAGGTTTTCTCAACTGTGGAAGTTGTAGGTATATTAAATTTATTATCTGTATCCTGATTCTTAATTTCTGCAATAAGCTTCCGCGACTCTTCTTCAGTGTTGCATTTTATTACCAACACACCATTTTTTGCAGTTTTAATTGAATTTATACTAATATTTATTAGGCTTGGGTTGATTTTCTTCTGGATTTGCTTTTTCGTTATTTCCGCATCTTGAGGGTTTTTGGGTTTGATCAGCACAGGTGGAATACTTTTGGCAGGCAAATTGGGTAGTATGTTAGTTTTAGTTACAGTTGCAGCTGTGATATTTGCATAGGTTTGAGTTGTTTCTAGTTGACGTAATTTGTCTTGAAGCATTTGAATTATGGTACACTTATCATCTATAATTGTTTGTTTATCCCCGATTGTGGCTCTTAAACAGTCAAAAACATCATTCTCTCTGCATTGAGTGCAAAAATATTTTAGTGTTCGTTTCTGCAAAGGCATACATTTTATCTCCGAACTTGTTAATTCTGAGCATTCTCCGCAGAAGTATGTCCTGCAGGAGTCACATGCAAAGACTACAATCTTTTCTCTGTTGCTTGCTTTCTTCTTGCATTTAATGCATTCGGTTGTATTCATTTTTTGTTCACTAAATAAGCAGCATAGGAAAAATTATTTCACACTATGGCAACAGCGCCAATCCTTTTGACAGTTGGAGTTCGTTGTAGAACAGATTTTTCCCACTTTTCTTGCACTAAGGATGTCGCCTTCACTTCCACCGTTACTGTCGGCGGTTTTTTACTCTACGAACCATTTTTCGCAATTTTCAGTTCGTTAATAAACTCAAATTTTTAGCAATTATACCGAGGTAAACAAACAAAACTCTCGCGGTGTTGCTGAACCGTACTAAAATTGAACCTAGAATTTGCAGTCACTGTTTTGAATGGTCGAATAAACGACATTTGGAAACCTGACATTGTAACACTAGTTATCCTATACAGGGCGTCAAAAGTCTGGGGTATTGCAAATTTTTCAAAAACTATATACCGAATACATTGCTTGGAAATTGGCATGTGTATATAAATGTAATTCCAACGGCACAACTTGGAAGCATACAACCATGAACTAACCTGTAGCTAAGTGTAATACAGGGTTGGTGAGGAGAAAACCAACTTCCTAATTTTAAATGGAACGTCCTGTATATTTCTGAAGATTTCCATTAAAAGACAAATTAAAAATGATGTAAGGATGTAATGGGTGTATGTACTAAAACGACTTATGAAATCAAATTTTAAAAAATTACACACAATAAAAATAGGAAATCCCTAAACAAATGAACAACACCTACTTTGAGATGTTCAAAATGTTTGCCATGTTAGTCTTTCACTAAATTCTCGTAAGGCATTTTTTCAGCTTATATACTACATACCTATTTCAAAAAATTGATTGTTTTAATTTGGTTTTTACATAAATCTATTAGTTTGACAGATAAACCCAGCAACAGCAGCCTCTCATTAAATTGTTTTTTTATAAGGCACTATTTGAAATTTCAAAAATATTCAGATCATTTAAAATTAAAAGAAATTATATTTTTGCTGACCAACCGTATATAGTATAGTAACAGATAAGGTTTTATCCTTCTAAAGTGTGCAGCTTTAAGCTATATCGACATGCCAATCTCCAAAAAATATTTTAAGTACTTGTAGAAATTATTTGTAATATAGGTACCAGACTTTTTTGACACCCTGTATAGCAAAATAACATATTATTATTACCACATACCTACCACACTTGAAATTAGCTTTATATTATGTTATATAGGAGAGCTGGTCATAGTTTTCTTTGGTATAGTTTAGTATAGTACAATTTAAACTTAAATAGTTTGTACAATAGTAAACTATATACTCCCTTAAAAGCAATTAATCTTTCGACAAATTTATAAAGTAGTTGGGTGGGTAAATTACAGATCTCACATTTATTTTTAAAAATATATTCCTGATATCCTACGCCTACCGTCATCTACGAATAATATATAGAATTTAAACTTTTAGCTGATTTTGTGTGCGATTTTGAGTAATTCAACTGCGCTCTTAAGTAACGAATTTTTTCAAAATGTGAACAACTAAGTTTGATTTGATTTTAAATTGTGTGTTTCTTCGTCTATATACAATGTTTTTAATATTATCTCCAAACTGCAGTTGTATTTGTAATTGACTTGGGTTTTCAACAAGTTTTCTTCTCGAATGTCTTTTATTAATTATATTAACATCTATACGAACAATCTCAACAAAGTTGTAAGTAAAAACATCAAATTATTAATCTGAACAAATCTCCTAATCTCAATTTTTAAAAAATGTGTAGTCTCCCTGAGGATGGAAATGAAATATACGATTTCCGAAAGCTTGGAATAACTTTAAAGAGTACTCTTTCATTTGCTGCACTCCCCAATATTCACTAGTTTATTAATATGGTATATATGTGTATTAGAGGGTGGCGCACCGTAGTGGAATTACTGTGAACTAAATTGTATAACTGCATATTATATATACCTATCCCACAGTATAACGGAACTATACAGTAGCGACACGAGCTGTCGGTCCCTTTGATCTCCAGGGGTCAGTTTCAGTGACAGAAGGATGACGCGGATGACGGTATTGTCCTCTATTACATTGAAAACATATAAAATTTTATGTTGAAATCGCTTTTACACTGAAAAAAAGTCAATTTAAAGCACATCTGCTCCTTATTTTTTCTTGAGAATCCATCGAAAATCAGCAAAAGTTCGGCACAAACACTTCAAAGCACCTTCAAACACTTAAACGCACGATAAAAACCAATAAATTTACAAAAACTAAACAAACTACAATCCACACAAGCTTTGTTTACCTTTCTGGCTGACTTGTTTGTCACTAAAAAGATGGCCGCTACGCGCATTGCGCAGAGAGATTTGGGTCTGTCTAAATCGCCTCGTGTCGCTACTGTATAGTTTCGTTATACTGTGCCTATCCACAGAAAAATTTCCTATTCATCTTCCGGAGCCGTGGTCGTTCGGTTGGACATGTTATACACGGCGATTCGAATAGGCCTCCGATTTTCTCGAAGTCGCCTCCGATTTTGAGGCGGGTTCGTTAAGAAAATATTTATTTTGGAGGCGTGTATGACATTTTGCATATATTATATATTTGTCCTACCGATAATGTGGCGTCCTTCTATTATGAAAATGCATTTAAACTGGCATCCACCCTCATATGACGTCCTGATACGGACGCCACAAAACTTTCCTTGTTAAATGTGTTGCATACGTCATCAAAAAGCTATAGGTAGGAATTTTTTTAGATGGGCGTCTTAACGTCGGTTTGGCGAAAGACGAAAGTATATTGTAGTTCGTCGCATTTCCGCTTGGGAGCGCTGCGGATTTTGTTAGTATACGAGTGGTATACGAACTTCGTTTATCAAATCGCACATATGGTTACCAGGTACCTATATAGACCCTTTTATTATGACGCTAGTCTAAGGTCCGATTAATCTGGCAACCTTGTCTTTATACCAAAATACGTGATTCACAGGCAAACGGCCTACGCGACGCTAAATAATTTAATTTATTCAGTTTTACTAACCTATGTGTGAATACATATGATAGTGTTATGGGTATCCAAGGGAGAAAGATACTGACATTAAGTTAAAAAGAACCGCTTGTTTTTTTGCCCAAATGGCAATCAACAAACAGCTTAGGTCGTGAAGAACAAAAAGTTATCATTGACTTTTTTGGTAAGAACCTAAATACTATATATTTTCCGAGCGTATAGCGACTATACTCGATTGTTGTTTTTTTATTGTTTTTTTTTTAGTATTTGGCTGTAATTTAAATTATGGGATCAAAATCTTATGTAATTTTTCCTCAATTATTCCTTTTTATTCACAACCCATTTTACTGGTAGAATACGATAAGTTACATATTGTCATTCCAATAATCAAATATGGCGCACGCTACAAAATGACGGTTTAAATTTTCTCACAACCGACTTGACATAGGCGTTTGAGGTAACAAGGTTTTGCGATAATTTTAATTTTATTGGGTTTCTGTCTTTTTATCTTCCATTTCACAAAAAATCGTCTTTAGGTGACAAAGTTGCCTCGACATCTACAATCTTGTTCTCTTAGTTCGGGCATATATGATTGGCGCTAGTATCGCTTTCTCGTTTAACTTTAGTGGAACGGAGTCGATTATCTCACCTTACGTTACTCTCGACATATTATGCGGTAAATAGACTATGCCTTGTTACCTCAGAATATTGGCAATATTGCAATCATTATTTGGAACCTGATATGTAATAGCGAATTAAGCGGCATTTACCTGTCTTTGAGAAACATAAGTCGAAAGCTTTTTAATTTTGCCAAATTCTCCCAAACTCGTAGTAAATAACTTAGAACTTTGTTTTTTTTTTGGAAATATGTCTGGAATAGAGAAACTATTCACTAACAATTTAAAATTTTGCTTATCCACCTTTGTGTGGCCACTATATGCCAAATTGTCGCTTAATTCGACATGACTTTTTTAAAGATAAATTTAATTTTAAATTTTCATAAGAAATTAACCGACATACGTGACGCTTAATTCTTATTTACAAAACTTAAAAAGTCAAAACGACACTGTTTTTAGCATTAAAAGTTACTTTCTTCATTAGTATTAAAGGGGTTAACAAAAAATTAACAAATGTACACTACACAACAATTCAAAAAATAATATTTTAAAGTTTCTAGAAACTGAAAAACAAACAAAAGTGATATCTTATAGCTTCTTATTCATCTTCAAGATCAAAATCTAATGGTCCGTTCAAATCATCAATATCATCAGAGACCCGATCATCACCTATAATATTTTCATAACATCTTTTGGCATATGAGGGTATAAGATCTAACAAAGATTTTATGTCATTTAACTTAGGAGTTGAAACTGGTTTGCCTTCAGGCCACAAAACTTCTAGGGCAGAAGAAAAGGAAAATTTGGAAGGATACGCTCGTTTCGAAATCTGTTTCTTGCCGATATCTACTTCTTGCGTGTTTCCTTGGTGTGCCGTACTGAATAAAATTTTAAAAGGTTTTTCTTTAGACCGCGATATTTCCCGAGTTTTCCAATTTATAGCGTCGCCATTCAGAGCTGTGAGTAACTTAGTGAAAAAGTTACTTTTTAGTATCTAGTTACTTAAAGTAACTAGATACTTAGTAACTAAGATACATTTTTAATTATACCAAAAGTAACTATAGCTTCGTTACTTTTGAAGAGTATCTTGTATCTAGTTACATTTTAGGAGTAACTATACACATAAAAAGGAACTAAGATACTTTAAAAGTAACTAGTTACTTTAAAAGTAACTAGTTACTTTTAAAGTAACTTAGATACTTTAAGAGGTTTGATGCACCAAAAAAGCACACGTGCCGTCGGCGTCGAATTCTACGAAGAGGTCGGCTGGGCGGCGAGCTGTTAGATCGCGAAATTTCTTGAAAAGTATTTTATTCTAATTATCTCTTGCATATTGCATAGTAGTAGTGCGTCGATTGTGCGTATGAGTTGGGCTTATGTGGTTTAATTTTTTCTAAGGTAAGTTATAAAGCACAACATAATGTAATTATCTTTTAGGATGGTAACTAAGTAGCAGTAGGAGGCTAGGAGGCATACAGGGTGTACCAAATTCGTTTCTTACCGTTGAGATTTCGAATAATATGCCGTAAAAAATCAAAAATAAATACAGGGCCTTTCAAAATATTTAGAAAAATATAAAATTTTCCGTTCAAATAGAACAAATTACATAAACGTACCAGACCAGGGCTATATTTTAATAAGTATTGTCAATTTAAGGAACAAAACGTCGGAAAACTGGTAAGTGCTGACGCTGAACGTAAATTAAGTTCCGCTCTCATAATTTAAACAAAAAAATCCAGGCCCGTATTTAAAAAAAAATAGTTGATGATGGTCGAACAAAGTCAGGAAAAATAAAAACCAAAACGAAAAATTTTAGATTTTTCCAAATATTTTGACCCAATTTAACTCATATCTTTTACCGTTTCCGAAATCCCACTGATGAGAAACGAATTTGTTACACCCTGTACTTTTAACACAAAGTGGTTGTTAAGAAAGCCAATAAAAAATTGCAAATTGCAAATTGGTAGCTAAAAATGCTAAAGTAAATTTAACAGTGCCGTAAAAACCGCCCCCGTAGGCCCCGCAATGCGGGGGGCGCAGCAAAGCCAGGGGCACCCTCAAGTCCCTTGATGAAAATAATAAATCAAATGAAAATCGACATTTATATAAAAAAAAAATCAATTGTTCTGTATGTACAATACTTTATATCCTTCTATATTAAACAACGCCTACAAATGACAATATTTTTTACTGTAAGTGTAAAAGATTCAGACAGATGCAAAATAGCAGGGCGCTCTCAAAATTTTGCGGGGGGGCGCACATGCCCTTAGTTACGCCACTGAAATTTAACTATCGCTTAAACCTTTTATTTTATGAACTAAGCACACTTTGCCGCAATTTAGTGATTCTATTAATTCTATAGCAGCACAACATTTTATATTAATATTTTTCAGATGGATACCGGAAAAGATAGTATGTCAGATACAGAAACTATTCCTGATCCGTATGCGCCATCAGGGGACGAAAATGACCCGGACTACGTACCGGATACAGATACACCGAGTAGAAAAAAAATAACTTCCCTGTTTGATTTCGTATCTGTCGAAAAGAAACAAAAGGTCAGTAGCAGATCTGCTAGCAGTTGTAGTAGCAGTGTCAGCATAATGGAAGAAACTACTACTTCTACTAACAAACGGCCATTTTTTGACGGAACGTTTTTTTAAGTAATAGAAGAAAATGGAAACAAACTCAAAGTGCAATGCCAGAAGTGTTTACCACAACAAAAATATTTTCTTGGGTCAACAACTACCACAGCAAATTTTTTAAAACATTTAAAATTAAAGCACGAGAAGGCGTATGCAGAATATTTAAAATATAAATTTGCAAAAAATAAATCTACAGAGCGTGGTTTCGAAAAAAAAAGTATACACCAGAAACAGCTTGCTTTAGAAGAAACATTTCAGAGAACTAAAAAAGTAACTCAGGAGGAGTTTGATGAAAGAGTCGATAGTAAATACTATGTCTGCTATTTCACTTATTGAACATAAAAGTTTTAAAGCGCTTTTTGCTGGATTGGACGTAAATGTAATGAGTAGATTTACAGCAACAAAGAAAATAGCCAATTTGTGGGTAAATAAACAAAACGAATTAAGAAACGAATTTCAGAATATTCACTTTTTTTGTACTACAGCAGACATTTGGTCGTCTAAAACTCGCAGTTTTCTAGGTGTAACATGTCACTGGATCGGAGAGAACTCCGAAAGAAAATCGGCTGCCATAGCATGTCAAAGGTTTACTGGCTCACATACGTACGATAAAATAGCCGAGATGATTGACAATATTCACACCGCATATGGACTAGATGAATCTAAACTTGTCGCAACTGTCACCGACAATGGTTCAAACTTCATAAAGGCCTTTAGGATATTTGGAGTAAAGATCGACTTCGATTTAGCACTTTCAGGCACACCTTTAGAAGAGACTGAGGGTGAACATTCCGAAAATTATCAATTAAATGCAAAAAGCGAGACCGATGAAGACGACATATTTGCGCCTGAGTTCATTGAAGACATGGAAGCTACTACTGTTGTTACATTACCTCATCACCTTCGTTGCGCCTCACATACATTAAGCCCAATAGCCTCTAGTGACATAATAAAAACCATCAATAAAAGCCATTCCTTAAGATCACGACACACTTCCATTATTACCAAATGTAACACTTTATGGAATAAAGCAGGAAGACCCAAATCTGCAGAAATAATAAAAAATATCCTTGGCCATACCCTTAGCTATCCGGGAGCGACCAGATGGAATTCCTTATATGATTCAATTTCACAATTAATAAAAATTAAAGATCACTTACCGGAATTATATACTAAACTGGAAATTAAATCTGACAGTCAAATTCTAAGAGACTCCGATCTGCACTACCTTCAAGAATATCGAGACGTATTAGAACCTATCGCCCTTGACATTTTGCAAGGTGAAAATAACATATATTATGGATATTTGTTGCCAACTTTACTATCTTTACGAATTAAGTTAAAAAAACTCAAAGAAAAAAATTGGAGACATATGACCCCAATACTGGATGAGTGCATAAAGTCAGTAGATAACAGATTCTCAGATCATTTGGACCTGTCTGAGAAGGCACATAGATCCATAATTGCAGCTGCAACACACCCGATGTTTAAACTAAGATGGGTTGGATGTATTCGCGAGTTAGGAAAGGAACTCAATTATGATATTAAAAAAAAAATTGCAGACGAAGCGAAAAAATTTCAGGACTCTGAGGAAAAGCAAATTTTAAAACTTAAAAAAACAAACTTAGATACGAGTTTTTTCGAATTTTTTCATGAAAATACCGATGATACAAGTAACGAAACCGACAGACTTCTGGAAATGCAGGTGCTACAGTTTCTTCAGGACTCGGAGACCGACCTTACAATGCTACAAAAATATCCTTACATTAACAAAGTGTTTCTGAAATTTAACACGCCGCTGCCTTCCTCAGCTCCCGTGGAGCGTTTGTTTTCCTACGCAACGCGAGGAGTGTTTATGAACGTTGCAACGTTCATAAACACTCCTCGCAGACATGCCCTCTTAGATGAAAATTTTGAAAGGTTGGTCCTTTTAAAAGCCAATGGGGCAATTTAAAAATGGCCCCTGTTTTTTCTTTGGTTCCTTCCTTAAGAAAGTTTTGTGTTTATTTAGTTTTGTTACTTTATTTCTGTTTATTTAATAGGTTTAGTTTAACAATTTGTAAATAAAATGACATTTTAGGTTCTTTGACGTGCTTAATTAGAAATAAAAAGTATTTCGAGAAGTATTTAATGTATGATGTATGTATAATAAATTTGTATCTGTTATACAAAGTTACAAAAAATGTAAATTTTTATTAGTTCATCGTTTTCCGTAAATTTTAAAAATATCGCCGTACTTATAAATACAGTAAGGTAAATATTATACTAACGTACTGCCTTAACCACCCAGCCTACTTGAACTAAAGGAATTTATTTTAAAAAATCTTAGCATGTTATTTTTATTACTCAGCGACACTCAGCGTGTGCTTTGTAAAAATCCTTAATATTTTTTAATCAAATATATTATTAAGCTACAATCAGCCCTATGCAGCAGCACACAGGTTAAAACTTTCCGTTAACTCCAAACTAACGGGACCCGTTAGAAAAATCCCATGCTATTTCCGCGATTTGGTATGCAGCAACAACTTTTCCGTTACATTTCAGGGGTTAATTCGAGTTTTAACGGGCTTTTTTATCGGCATCGAAAGACCCGACGCTTCGTTTAAACGGACCCCGGTTAAAATTTTGAGCCAATCAGGGGCCCGCACCTGTCGGATATCGAATCACTTCGGATTGCTTCGGATGCCCTCGTTTCACGGTACACAGATGACAGAACCTCGTTTCTTGCTTTTGCTTGCTTTTCTTTAGAATTTTTCGGTTTTTGCTTCGAAAATTAGTGATCGAAGTGTTTTTGATTGAAAATGCATCCTCTTATATATGCATAAGCTCGTTTAAAAGAAAAAATGGATATTTTTTTATACAGGTAAGTTAAAAATACAATTTTACAGGTTAAAATTACTGAACTAAATTGATTTGTGTTGATTTACAATTTATAGGAAATTTATGTACTTTTAGATTTTATCAAACCATGACAAGAAAGGTTTTCGAGAAGATTTTTCATTGTATGTAGCAGAAAATTATGTTTCCGATTCTAAAGCAGTTTTCTACAATGTACCTACCTACGTACAAGCTGAAAAATACATGATGTTATGTTGTTTTGGCAAGAATGTACTACCTACCAAATAGAGGTAAGATTCTAGACTATTTAGACTATGCAGGTAGCTATAATAGATAAAATTATTAAAGCTTGGATCAACCAAGTTTCTTACATAACTTTGTAAAAATTAAATTTGTTTATTTATGTTTAATATGAAACAGAGGCTTCAAATCATAAAGCTTTTTCTGCCTGCCTTTAGAACTGTTACCGATAAAATCTTATATTTATTTATTGCTCGACTTATACTACTTATAGGTGTGTTCATCTCCCTCTAAAACCCTTTAAAAATAAAATAAAACAATTTCTAATAAATAAATGTTTTTATAAAATGGACGATTTCATACAATACAGAGTGGTAGATATGGACTTTTAAAGTAATGTCCTGGATTTAGTGGGTGTGCTTGTGGTTTGGATGTTTTAGGTAAAATGTACTTTCGGGGGTTTTCTGAAAATTTAAATGTATTGTAATAATTATTGTAAATGGTCTTAAATTTGTAAATGTATTTTGAACTTGTTGACCAAGTTAGGAAACTTATGTAAGTTTTTTCCATAAATAAACTAAACTAAGCTGAAAACCAAGTAGGTTCCTAACTACTAAAACCTAATATTATGATAAGCAATAAATATGCTATACCTATCTAGTACCTATATTTTTATATTAACAATAAATAATATTATAAAGAAATTTAAAAAAGTAGGTAGATACCTAGTACCTAACTAAATTATTTTACTTGTGGTTAAGATTCATAATTTAAACTGATTTAGACAAAAAATTTATTTATTTAATAAAATTTACGACTGAAATAAACATTCCAAACATGAGTAAGCAAAAATAATAAAATTTAAATTTTATTGATCATTATGAAATGTAAATTAGTGAGGGTTAGTGGTGGTAGTACTTCGCACGATACTAGAGATTAAACAACGATTTATTCACTTGACCAGTCAATTGACCAAAATAAATTTGAAAATAAAATAAAACAAACAAATAAAAAATTCAAATTTTTAATGAAAATAAACATATTTAAATATGAAAAACTTAAAAATAAATTTAATAAATCGAAAATAAACAAAGGGATATTAAACTTTGTTAATTAGGCTGGATAATGGTAAATTATCAAAATCAGATTCATCTTTGGAATCTGATTCTGGGTGTTCGATATCAGAATCCGATATTGCACGATAGCAGACATTTTTGGGATTCACATTCACTGGTAGAGAGTCAATACGGGTGTAGGTAAACTGGACTGATGGCAAACGAATAAAACAATGTTGATATAACTTAAATAAAATGCTGTAAAAATTTAGTATATTTTGACCGAATTTAACCAGTCAAATAGCTAGCGGTCAATTGACCATCCCCAACTCTACCTACAATACTTAGTAATCGGGTATCGACTCTCAAAGTAACGATTCATACTCTGTATCGAAAGTATTGTTCTACTACTAATTTCTAACCCTAAAATTTTATGTATCTAAAGAAAATATTTAATCACAATGAAGTTAATTAAAATTAGAATAGATAGTGATAGAATAGGGGGTTAATTTGTCATTCACTTTTGGGAATATCTCCGCCAAAATATACCATGTTTGGGTAACTATCATTTCTGTAATAAGTAAGTAGGTAATCAATATATAGGAGCGTACCTATGTGACTTTTCCTGGGCAGGAGAAAAAAACGAAAAGGTCAGCTGATTTTTCTTATTTGCCAAGTGTGAGCAAAGGGGGTGATGCCCGAGGTTAAATTTTAAATTCCAATCCTTTACTTTTTTTAAATTTCATAATAATTGTGAAATCAATTATGGAAAAAATTAGATAAACAAAATAGAAATTGTCGTTTCTGCAAGTGGCTTAGGTAACATTAAAAAAAAATCAAAACTAAATGTCCAACCATCAAATTGTATATTAACAAAACGTTTATTTACCTGCTATTTATATAAACTTCTTGTCTTAAAATGAAGTTAGGAATATCGCCTTAAAGTTTGAACAGATAATTAATTAATAAATTACAGAAATATTCATGCATCTATATATTATAAAACCTACTAGGTGTACTTATTACTATACCTACTTCATTCAACATCTTTTAAATACGGACAAAGAATTTACATGTCAAAATCGAAAAAGTTTTCGTCCCGAGGACAAGCTATCGTACAGGTCGGTAAAACTATACAGACATGGCAATTGATTTTTTTTTATTTGGACTGATTTTGACCGTACCTATCATATAAAGAAAAGTGTAGTAAAAACAACTAAATTTGTAGGTCTGGAGCGAATGGAAGACGAACATCAGAAAAAAAAGTAGAAATATTAAAATAGAAATGGAACGGACAGGGGGTGGACCCCCTATAAAACAAATTTTAACAGTTCAAGAAGAGAAGTTATTAGCGCTTCTTTCTAATATCCATTTAGGTGACCCAGAGGTTCAAGACTGCTTAAACTTGGCCAACCCACTACCAACAGCTTCAGGTATATGTTGTAAATTTATTTACATATTTACGCTTGCAATATAACAATATAATTATAACATAAAATTTAGTTTAGTACCTAACGTTAAAATAAGATAAAATAAAGAAAACTAACCTAATAAACCTTAAACAAATATACGTATGTATAATCTACGGTATAATATATAGTACACTATAGTCAAAAACAGATTGACTTTTATCAAAATTTTCTCCTGTGGAATCAAAAAGGTTTAATACATTATTTTAAAAGGTACATAGTCTATGTAAAGAAAATTAACCTGAACCGTTCGCAGAACGGCAGTTTACGATCAATACGACTACGAATCTCAGAATACTACAAATAATATTTAATAAAACCATTTGTTTTTAGATTCAGTAATAAACATCGAGATGCCGTCAAAGACAATTATTAAAGAAGGTAATTTTACTACTAAATATTTGGAAAATTCCAAAAGTTCAGAATTTTTTTTTCTCAGTTGCTTCATAATATTACTTATAACAATATATTGGTAATACAGAAAGAGAGCATAGAAATGTTGATTTTCATTGAGTGAAAAATTTTTAGAAACTGTTAACAAAACAACAATAGTAACTGAACCGGCAAGGAAGAAATTTACAAGAGGTAAACAATAATAAGTAAATAATGTTGGGATACTTATAATTTTACTTCAATCAACAAGTTCTTCATTTTCACACACATTAATATAACGAATATTTGATTTTATAATACACTCACTGACATAAAATTCGATCCATACAAAATTTTAATCCAATATAATATGTATATATTATGTATATACTAACTTTTTTTCCATAGTCCGATTCAAATATTTTTTTAAATTGTAGATAAATGTAAGTATCTATTAATTTTTATTAATTTCTTTAAAAAATAGTACCTATACCTACATGTTTAAATATACAGAAAAATTAAAACGTATGTTTTCTCTCCTAAGTTCGTTTGGATAACACTGTGGAGTAATTTTGCAATCTTAATTTGTATCGCCAGGACGGAGTAGCATTAAAAACAGAAAAGCATATTCATTACAGTTAAGACTGCAAAATTACTCTATAGGGTGTATTGGGTTTTTATTTTACTTGAGATAGGGCCTCAAAGAAAGGTGAGAACCGGGGCTATCAGCCCCGTTGCTCCCTCACCTCTCCCGAAGGCTTTGTATTATGGCTACTATCCTTTTAATAGTTTTGGTAAATATAAACTTTAATTTTAGTGTCAACTAATACAAAAAATGAATACGAAAGGTGCTCCAGCACAACCCTACGGTCTGCAATAGAGTCGTTTTCAGCATCACAGAAAACGACTCTAGATGTTCAAAAGCAGGTGGTAGTTCAAATGGAGGAATTCAACAAGACGATGAAAAAAAACAACGAATTATGTGAGAAACAAAATATTATCGCAGAAAGGAAAAATGAATTATGGGAGAAACAAAATATTATTGCAGAAAGGAAAAATGAATTATCACTTATGGCGCTAAAATTAAATTACTTAAAAGAGTTTGGCAACTTAGATAACTTTAATATATTAACAGAACTTAATGTACCTACTAACTATAACTAACCTAACCTAGAACTAACTATAACTAACCTAACCTAGAACTAACTATAACTAACCTAACCTAGAACATTTAAATATACTTGAGGAACAGTAGGACACTAACTAACATTTATCTTAAACTTACTTATTTCTAAATCAAAATCACACTAGCAACTTTTTTTGTGCAACTTAAAAATGGCTTAAATACAACACACTGATTTGATATGGGCTAGCATTAATTGCTGGTGCGCGCCAAGCCATAATGAGTTCCATGTATTTTTGAAAGATTTTTCAGTTGCAAAAAAAAAGCTGCTGGTGTGTAAAGTAGAAAAAAGGAATAAATTCATTATTTTTATTCATTTCAACTTATTGACATGTCGTGTTTGCTGTCTGGGTCCCTACCCGTTTTTGAAGAGCAAATTCTTAGTGTTTAATTAATTTTATATAAGACCCACACTAAAAGAGCTTATTACATAACCCATTTTAGCCTGCTTGCGTTATGCAATATACTGTATTATCGTACTCAGTGATGTAATGAACTTATTAAATCACTCATTTTTTTTATTACATTACTCATTTTTAATCAAACTATGATTTGTTTTGTTCCGTCAGTCACTGTCACTTTTTGTGTAATAATACAATTTTTTTTGTCAAATGTCAAAATCATTTTGAATACATAAAAAAACCAAAATTCTGGGTCTTATATAAAATGTTGTATATCACACATACGGTAAGGCTCACTACAGCACGTGTGTGGTTACTACGATTCGGTCTACGACCTCGTCGTAGCAATATTCCCCACTCGTTACTGTAGTGAAGCTCATACCGTACTAGTAATATAATATAAATAACTATTAAAGTCGTTTAAATGTTGGTTAATGTCATATTGTAGATTAGTCTTTTTGCCTGTATTATATTAATCATTATAATTACTTGAATATATTATTAGGACGCACTTGACATTGACCTTTTCGCGAATCATTAATTTATCATTCGGATTCGGTATATTATACAGGGTGTTTCACGGTCGATGGTACGTTAGACGTTTATGGAGAACTAAATAACGAATCATTTTCAAAATTTGGCAACCGGGATAAACGACCATGGTCTATCGTTCTAAAATATTTTCAGCAATCTTGCTTTTTTATTATCTTCCCAAAAATATCAACTTCCGGTTACGCCGGAAGTACTATATATGGGGATTTTAAGTTACATCCGGTTTAACCGGAAGTTGAAACTTTTGGGAAGATAGTAAAATAGGAAGATAGGGACATGTAAGCCGTTTTGTTCTAAGACATACCGTTAAAAAGTTAGAAGCTGTCAAAGTTCAAAAATGTCATTTTTCAAATGGCGATATCTCGGAACCTATTAAGTTTAGACTTATAATGCACTTATTAAAAAATACTTACAATTTTATGTAGAGTCCAAAAAAATTCTAAGATATAGGGTGTTCCATTTAAAATAACGATATTGCCACCTGTTTTGTGCAGAAGCGGCAACCTTGCATTGCTGAAAATATATTAAAACGATAGACCATAGTCGTTTATCCCAGTTGCCAAAATTTGAAAATGATTCGTTATTTAGTTCTCCGTAAACGTCTAACGTACCATCGACCGTGAAACACCCTGTATACTGTCTATAAGTACAATAGTTTGCCATTTTAATTAACACTTCCAATCCAGTTCAAGAGTATGTTTTCCTCCTTTGCTAAAACATCCCAACAGCTAAAAAATGTCAAAATTAATATAGGACCAGGAATTTTTTATTATTTAATGTTGTGTTTCTACATATTATTACATATTTAATTAGCGTTACATAAAATATTACATAAAGTTTCGGTAAGATGGTTTAAGATTTACAATTCACACGATTGAGACTAGGATATTTTCTAAAATTTAAATGTATATATTTACAAGGAAATTCGTTGGGCTTGAAAACGGTCTAATCTGATAATACAGGGTGTCTGTCTTCCTTTGCATGGCCTTAAATTGCTAGGGCTATTCGGGCCAGGTACATACCGTTATTATTATACGTGTGTACAAAAGGGTCCTTGCACAATTTTTAATTCAATGTATATTTAGTTGTATCTAGACTCAAATATACCCCCTTTTTTTCTTTTTTATCATAAATCTCATTGTGTTACGAGATATTTTACAATGCAAATTTCTCATTTTGAGCGCGCGCCAAAATCTCCTGCCTTTTGTGACGTCAATTATCTGTAGTTACTGATATCGACAAATATACCGTTTTTTTTAACCCCGCTACAAAAGAGTTTTCGAAGAGTCAAATGTACATACTAAATTGATTTCATAGCTATACTTTTTTAGTAATATTTTGATTTGTTGATATTTTTAAAGTGTATTATTTTCTTCTGTTACTTCAAAATATGCAAGGTAAAGCGTTGGTAAATAAACTTGGCAACGTTTTCCAAACTTGTGACGGCAACCAATTAAAAAGTTTTTAAACACGTGTTTGAATAATGTACCTATAGGGTCAGTTGGGTTAAATGTAGACGATTCTCGACACTTTTGATACCTATATTCATAAAATTAATTTTATCAATTTGTATAAAGTATTTAAGTGTATCGACTTTGCAGGCAGTTTGAGTATGTATATTTATTAAACATTTTCAGAATAATACATTTCAAAATTAGCCATTTCAGTTTTTGTCATATATTTCTTTACAGGTTGTATGTTTAAATTTACCCCGTGCCCTCGGGGGAAATGTAAACAATTCTGCTGAAGACCATAGGCATTTGTGCAAAAAATCGTGGGGTTAACAGAAACATGTCGTTTGTAGGCATTATATAGTTGTTATTTGATATGTTATTAACGTGTTTACATTTACCCCATTAGTAGAATTTAAAAAAACGACAGTTACAAAAACAAATATGTATTATAAAAAAACAACACCTACGCTTTCCGAACAATAAGAACAAAAGGGCAGAAAAATAATTCATTCCGTCATTCTTATGTTCTTAAGTAACAAACAAACAAAGTAATATTCCATAATTCTAATAGAATAAAGATAACAATTTTTCAACGAAGGTTTGAAGTCTACTCCGCCAGGGGAATACTATTTACAAATCTATAAAAGATTCTCTTAACTTTGGGAAATATTTCAGGATCTGGCAGTATACCTAATACTTGACCGATATTAACGAAATTAACATCAGTTTCTACGACACAAAAAAGTGTTTTTAAAGTGTCCGCCGATAACTTTTATTTCATTTTGGTCCTCATCAACATCTTCAATAGAACAAACATATTTAAAAATAGTTGTGTTACGTTAACCCCCTTTGAACGGAATGAAAACAAATTTTCCAACGCACAACTTTGACATATCTTTAATGGGTTCCAAATAAATTACGTCATTATCCTGTTGTATTTCATCGCTGGAACTCTCATCATCATATTCATATGGTATCACTCTCTTCCGAGGTATCTGATTTATTTTTAGCTATTTTCAATAATTTTCTCTTCTTAACGCCTGAATTTTCTGCAGTGGTTGGATTATTTTGTTTCTTTTTTGATTTGAGTTTTTTATTTGTCTTGTTAGTTAGCCCCTAAGTAGTTGCCTTTTGCTTTTTTTCTTCGGCTTCTTTTAGTCATGATATGACGTCGTTAGAGGTTAACACTTCGCCATATACATAATTGTTGTTTCAGTCTTGGAATTATATAGAACACAAACGCAGCTTTTCCTTCATTGTCGAGATCATTCATAACACATTTTCTAACTTCTCATAAAAATCATATACTATCTGTGTGTTTCTCGCATCCTTACGCAACTTTTAAAGATGCTCTGGTTTTTTTAGTGATCGCTGAGGATGTCGAGACATAAACGAAAGGTACCAGTCTTTACCTGGTTTGTTATCTTTAAAAGGAAATTTTATATTCTTAGCTTTCACATATTTACCAACGAGGTCACGCAGTTCTTCTTTGCTACAAGGGTGGCCCATTTTGCATCTTGTTAAAAGGCACTTTACAATTTCATTTTCTTCCATAACGGATCGCGTCGACTTTCGGCCAGGACCTTGAACAGCCATCGCCGTTTTTCTCCCTTTAATTCTGTTATGAAGAATATGGTGGTGGGCCTTTTTTTTTTGGCCCGAATCCATGTTCACATTTGCCCCTCATCCATGTGTACATTTACCCAGCGCCGCAAAATTCTAAGGGAAATGTAAACATCAAAATATCTACCAAACTTGTGATATTGTGACTTTATCCCACTACAATTTATTTGAAATTTGTCTTAAAGATACCAAAAAATATTAGGTACCT
Organism: Polydrusus tereticollis; assembly: GCA_963920685.1. Taxonomy (NCBI): domain Eukaryota; kingdom Metazoa; phylum Arthropoda; class Insecta; order Coleoptera; family Curculionidae; genus Polydrusus; species Polydrusus tereticollis. The sequence continues at coordinate 56,663,460 of OY987335.1, forward strand.
ACCTTACCTTATAATGATTTTCACAAAATAATAGTGAATGCGCGAGGGTATTACATTTTGATTAGCACATGCAAATTCGCCAATGGCTGTGAGACAACTATCTAATGAAATAAACCAAATCTTCAGACGCTGTTGCCCTGTGCTTCCTTAAAGCTTCTGCGAATGACTCGCGAAATCTAAATTGGGGGCGCTTTTTAAAATGTACAGGCCTTGTTTTCATTTACCCCTGTCTACATTTACCCCAACTGACCCTACCTAATGGAAGAATGACCAGAAAGAGCATACGTATAAGATATAACCAAGTGTTTAGGTACCTACTCAAAACATAATAGTTTTCTAATAATTGTAAAATACCCACTAACATGAAATTTAATAATCAAATTTTTTTCATTTTTAACCTTTTAGTTGTAACATAAGTGATGAAAAACCTTTCGTGTATTATATTCATGATTGGAAAATGGCAATAATTTAATTAATTTAATTCTTATTGAATTCCTAAAAAAATAGTTTTAAATAAAATTGGTAAATCTGTTTAGAGTGCCCATTGTCTGAGGACCCTAACACGATATCAATTAAAGTATGGTGGTTCTAAGGCCACCTTAAAGATCATTTGTTTTCTTTCGAAGATTTATTTTCTAGTTTAGACTTGGAGAGTCCTTGGAGATCGCAATAAGAGCATTAGCGATACCTACTTAGGTATTTTAAATTTTAATACAATATAATTAATTTGTTCTGGTTTTAGGTTTTTAATATTAAATTCTATATATATATATATAATCAGTTGTTTTAATAACCTGTAAAAACATGCTTACCCTGGTGGACAAAAAAATCGTACAGATACTTCACAGTCTAAATGTATGATTTGATGCTATTTTTAAGGCATTGTCGTTAAGACTATGAACTACTAATATTTCTTTTCTACATACCTTTTGCACCAAAAAATAACCATCTTCTAAAATAAATAGAGTTCCTATTTAAAAAAGTGCTTGAAATCAATAAACTGGCTTGCAAGCCGGTAAGCTACTTTTACAAAATTGGCAAAAATATAAAAGCAAATTAAGAATAAAACCAAATCTTGTCCTACAATTATTTTGTTATTAGACAATGCTGGCCAAGGACAAGATTTCTCGTAAGATTTGGATTTATTTTTAGTTAGCTATGGCCCTCCTGGAGACTTATAGTGGTAACTAAGAAATAATTATACTTAAATTATTTGAAATTCATTATAAATGTAATATTATAATAATAAAATTATTGGTATGTCTGTTGAAATTTTTTAAGTTATATTTTATTCTACATAATGAACTGTAACAGTTACCTATTTGGAAATAAATTGTAGTTAATTGAATTGAGAACAACATTTTTAATTTAATAATACTAAAATCTTATATAAGCTAGTAGTGTAGTCGGAATAGGACAATAAAACTAGGTTAATAAATATGTTTGCCAATATTTACCGAAGTATTAGACTAACATTAGTTTCTTATCCCGACTATACTACCAGCTCATATTCAAGATACTGTTAGACAATAAGATACTTAGACATTAAAACTTATGTGAGAAAAAAGGTACTGATTGATACCTAACTTTAAAAAAATTTGGTCAGGAATTTTCTATAACATAAAATCAAAAGTCACATAAAAGGTTTCACCTTACTACGTAGTGTATTAAATGGTGTCTGTAATACTTTAAATAACACTTAAAATGTTGAAATGAAACTGTAGTTATTTTACCTTTATATTAAAGTAATCATTGTCATATTCTAAATTTAACCAGGCATAATTCCAATACCCTTTTTTGATTTTTAAATAAGAAGCACATCTGAAAATCTGTAGGTATCTTATAACCTACAAAAATGTGTATGTATGTATACATTCATCTATTACCAAAGCAAAGATTTCCTAGGAGCCCTAATTAAAGTAGGTATAAAGTAGGTATGTAGGTAATCTATTGCGTAATTACCTTCTGTCAGAATACCTATTATTTATTTGTATCATTTTCTTCACACTGCTTAAAAGCTCTAGCCATATTATGATAATTTAATAACGTCTCTGCTGCTTTGTTTGCGTATTTTTTCCTGGTTAATTTCAATCCATTCCTAGAAAAAAACGTAAATAAGTACCTACCTATCATAAAGGTGTTATTAACAAAGTAAATAAGCAAAATAAAACATATGTACCTACCTACTTACGCCAGATCTCGAACGCACAAAAACTATACACTAGCTCGGCGATAGGAAAATAATAATCTTCTCCGCAGGTAGAAATTCATTTAAATTTGCGTTTCCATCTGAAATTATTCTGATTAATGCGTTTATTTATTCGTAATACCAAAATAGGTCGATATTTACCGAAACAGAAAAAAATGTAACCTAACCTGTTTTCGTTTTCGTGTTGTCAGTTATCAAACAATCACAGAAATAAATAAAATTTTTAGGTTAAACATTTCTGACAGTTCGATCCGTTTAAAAATTCTAACAGCTGTTCCTTAACTTTGGTTGGAAAAGATCAAGTGGCTGTGTTAACCCGTTTCTATTGGAAACACTACCGTTAAAAAGTTAACGGACTGCTGCTGCATAGGGCTGAAAATTAATTTAATTATTTGTTAGATCCATGGATACGCATATTACAGGTTTCATTGTTCAAACATTCAAGGGGCAAAAAATTACAATGCAAGATGAAATATATTGGTTTTCTTAATTTTTACATTATTTTATAATCCGAGCAAAAACACAATCGGATAAAAAATAACGTATGTTATACGGACGAAAAATGTATTTCGGACTATGCGGGTTACTGGCCTCGGCTTTGCCTCGTCCAGTAATCTCCCGCAATACGTCCGAAATACTGCATTTTTCGTCCTTGTAACATAATATACTATTTCTTGGTTTATTTAACGGAATTCTTGGAAATAAAATTATTGGTCCGATATTTATGGAAGAAAATTTAACCGGTGAACTGTATTTAAACGTATTAGAAAATGTGATAGATCCTCTTATAACTGACTCTTCAGGAAAATCAAATTGATGAAGATGGAAATTTATTACTAGATGAAAAAAGTTTAATTTTTCAACAGGACGGAGCCCCTCCACTTTATGCTATGCCTGTGCGAAATTGGCTTAATGAGAGATTTCCAGGCAAATGGATTGGAAGAAAGGGCGCTATGGAATGGCCAGCGAGATCACCAGACTTAACGCCCCTTGACTTTTTCTTATAAGGACATCTAAAGGCAGTATACAAAACTCAACCAGAAAATATTCCTGATCTTAGGCGTAGAATAGGGGAGGCCTGTGAACAGATCACCGAAGAGACATCTCAAACTTTTTAAATTTTAAAAGAGGATAACTTGGAAACAAATAATCCGCTTTTAAAAAATGAAGCACCAAAAGACTGCTAATGAAAAGGGCTTTCAAGTGAACTATCACCTAATACCCCTTACCATTTGAATTTTGTATGTGCCTTTCGCCCCTCATTAGGGGTTGAAACTACCGAGTCGCAAATACATGTAAAACATGTCCCCCAGTAAATCTAAGTTGACGTGTTTTTTTGTTAAACTCTTCTTCAAGTATTTTAAAAGTTATTCCGCGTGGCTAGTTTTGAAATGAAAGCCCTGTATAATAATTAATAATCCGATAATTGTGTCAGTCAATTACAAAAATATCATTAATATCATTTACACAAAAAATCAAAATTTACCATAACATAAATAATATTCATTAAAACCCTCGAATATAGAAAATAATGTTTTTTACAATATGGCACATCACCCAGTAATCTAATTTGATTCTCCAAGGAAAAGGTCGTCCTTGAACTTATTTCGAGCATCCAGGCGAGCGTAATGACGCCTGTGTTCAAAATCCATTGTTCAATTGACCATCAATGAAAAATTGGAGACCTTTACTGAAATCGCACTCGAAGACATCCATCAACTCTATGGCGGGACTAGATGTTTTTATTGCCAATTTTCCAATGTTTAGCTCTTTTAATGGCAGCATTTAGTTATAATAGGAAGTTAAAGGATATTTAGGAAAAATGACAAACATAAAGTATGGTTCTTAATGACAATTTTAAAAGAAATATATTATGGATTAATTTCACCGCTATAAATAAAGTACCTCATATTATACAAAAGTACCCATGTTAGTTCACAGATTTTTGTTATTATTTTCGTTAAGGCCCTGGTTTTGTGTACGACATTTTTCTTACACGTAAAATTCCCTTAGAAATAATGGACACTTTTTTAAAATAATACGGTTTGGACCATGCACAAATATTTACAAAATTAAAAAAAATTTAATGGGTTTAATGAGTCTATGGTTCGTTAGCTTAAACTTGCTACTTTTATAAATGTTTATATAAGTTCACAATTGAGAACATTCGTGCAAGAAGGGGATGAGCCACTTTTTTGAACTTTCAGCGGAGAGGCAAAGAAATTTTTTTTTAATTGTGTTTTTTTTATGGGGTCCATCTTGTATTTGGATAAAAAAAATAAGACCTAGGCCAATTCAATATAAAAAAAGAACTCAAATATTTTCAAAATATCTTATTTGGTGCAAGAACGGGATGAGTCACACAAGAGTACCAGAAGTTAGACTAGCCAAATCCGAATCTGGTTTCTCTTGATATAAACATACAGTTCACCATTTGCTCATTTTGCCTTTCTAATTTCTTTTTCAGTTTTTAATGTTTCTTCTATCCTTATTTACAATATTTTCATTGTTTATCTATTTATTAATCTCTCCTGAGTCTGCTCTAAAAGTTTCAGTGTCCGATTCGCGATTGTCTTTAAGAGAGTTGGGGATTTGGTTTAAGAGACTTCGCAATTGGACCTATTTAAAACCGAAGTTCTTGGCTGAATATCATAATTCCTTAGTTCAAAGGATTTGTTTTTTCAGTGTAGGCTTCTATGTGGGAGAGCTATCAACAATAGTATTCATTACAAAAATAAAACGCTTTCTGGGTGTAATGCGTACTACTCGGTTGATAAATATTATGATTGCAACTGCAACAGTACTGATTTTTGATTCTTGATTATCTGTGGTTAGTTATAGAAACCTTTTACACCTAGTGTAGGAATGTTATCTTAAAGTTAAAAATGTTCCTGTCGGCTGTACTTTTCAAGTAATTAGTATTCTGTTTTATTCTTTTATATAGGTAGTTGTTATAAGTACTAACGCTGTTTTTTAATAATGTCCTTTTTATTTTCAGTTAACTTCTGTAGGCATTTTTGCAGTGGCACCAATACACTCTGTACGGTGGTTCTTTGCCGGTGCATCATTACTACCACGTGACTAAAACCATATAAATCTAATCAAAATTACAAGGTTAAAAATGTCAAAACAAAGTATTAACTGAACTTAATAATAAACAATAAACAAATATCTATAATTACTTACCGCCAAGACGTAAGTGGGATGAAAATGGCTCTGAAAAGAACAGTTTATAGCATTAAATTTACTTTTAAGGCACACAAACGTTTAAAACCAATTAAAATTGACAAATCGAAACGAGTACTTTGACATCAATTGACAACTCTCCAAATATATTTTGTCTGTATCTAACACGTTGCTGTGAATTCGAGACGTATTGCGTGACCCCGGAGATGCTCTGTTATATCTTTATTCTCTTTTAACGCTATAATAAATGATGTTGATAATTGATGCTGACCGTATGATCTCAGTTAGTGTCATACAGATATTTGAAAAAAAAAATCACGTTGTCTCTTGATCGTTTATCCATGACGCACCGGCAGAGATCCACCGTTTCGACTGTAAATACTTTGACTGCAAAACCTAAAGTTAAGGCGTCACTCTAAATATTACTGCTTACGAACAAATCCCAGTTGAGGTGTAATTCTATAGTAGTCATTGTGAGTTGAGCCTTAGCTCCCTACTGAACTGACTTAGCATCCTCTATGTTTATTTGCAATCTTTGATCCGCCTGGTCGTCTATGAAAAATTGCCTATCCAAACAAAAATTTCTCTAAAGGATATTTATGAACCCCGTGACAGAACTCCGATCGTGTCTTTATTGCCAATTTTCCGATTTACTGCCGTTGGGATGGGATTTCATTTAACATGATTTAGCTACTTATATATTATACAGAGTGCTCATATAACATGTTTTGAATTATTGAGTCCCATCTATTATTGGGTTAGTTTATACACATTAACGTAAATTAGTACAGTGACGCTATGATGAATGAAATATCCAATATGGGGCCAGCATGGTATATCAGAAAGAAACAAGCACAGAAACTCAACATTGTAGTGTATTTTCGAATTGCCGCCTTTTAGTCGGCCGGATATCTCTCCACCTAAGCTAAGCATAAAACATGTATTTAAACGGCCATGTTGCTGGAAGCAGGCATTCTTGTTTTCCATCTCAAGTAGTTAAATAGACAGTTTGGTTAGCAGTGTTAAAACTTGTGTTTTATTCAAACCATCCATTCAAACCCAAATCCATTTAATAAGTGGTCAAAGACACCACAAACATAATAACAAAAAGTGTCGGGCAAATACAAAGTGGTCAGATTAACCATAGAAAAGATCAAAGAAATCATGGTAGTTAGTAAAGTGTAAGTTCCTTATAAAGGATGCGTGAAGAACGGTTCTCCTAACAGATATTAAAATATATAGGTATCTAGGAAAGCGAAGAAGTTGGAAATTGGGGTTGGGCAGATATATATGTACGGGACGCAAGACGTCAAAGGACATCACCTCTATTGGAATAATGAAATTGAAAGCCTGCTAAGTGCAAAATTTTGTAACGAGGAACGACTAAAAAGAGAGAAAGGAGGGGTCAAAATGAAAATTGTTATTATTGTAGTGTCTGGAAACCATTGCAAAGGTGTCCATTCTATGCACAAGAAGATATCTACAAGCCTTTGAAATTAGTAGAATAAGATGTGCTCATTTAGAACACTCCAAAGTTTCTAAAGAATATGTATAATCATGTATTGTTGCCAATTACCGAGGCATTGTCAACATCACTTATGTTCATAAATGTGCAAATCGTGTGACAAAAATTAGAATGCCACTGCTGAACACCGTTCTATGTGCAGAAGCAGAATATCATGCTTGTGAGAGAAGTCTCGCACGTAATGCATGTAAATAAATACACAGTTCAGAAAATTAAACATCGATGGGAGACGCATGGAACATTAAATAAGAAAAAGTCAGCTCTCGTGCATTTTTTACAAGAGAAACAATCCCAGGTAGCGGTTAAAGCCATGGCGGAAACAAATGTTTCTGCATCGAGATGCACAGCCTCTTTAAGATTAAAAAAATCGGCCTTGAAAAATTATGTTGCTGTCAGGATAACAATTTTAAATCATGAACATAAACAAGCAAGAATTATCTTCGCACTAAATAATAAGTTTCTGGCAGACAAGAATAGGATAATTTTCACTAATTAAGAAGTTTTCCAGTCGTCATTCAACGGTCATGTTAGAGTCTATATTCAATTCAATTCAATTCAAATAATTTATTGTGTACATTTTCTTTTTTTTTTTATACAGAAACAACACAAAAGGACAAGGTACATAAAAATGATACAAACACCATGCCCTACATATTTACAATTAAAAAATTTGATCGACTACACATTAATATTAGTAATTCACTAAAAATATATTATCACTTGGGTGCGTTAAAGCATATATGAATATAAATTATACATAGCATATAGAATCAGAAAAACAGAAAGGCCCGGGTGGCATAAACGTAACTAGCGTAGCGTATTGCAGGCCGAAGACCTGCGAGAGCTTCCGAACTTTGCTACTTAAACAGCGCGCGTGAACGCATGTATGCGGACCAGGAGCTACGTAAACAGCGTCTCAGAGCGCATTACTTCTTGCGACTTTGCGACTATTATTGTTTAAGTTTTGTTTTGATTAACCGTGACAATGCATGACTTGCCGCCAAAATATATTTATTATAAAAATCCTCCTAGTAATTAATTATTAGGAACGAGATTTGTTGTTATTACCGTTTCTTGCCCTGTCATATTCTTATACTAAAATCAAATAACTCTGACCTCTGACGCCTGATGTAAACAAAAGCTCCTATGTTAAGAGATTTGCCAGAGCGGATCACTCAGGCAGGACCTTTATTTATTTTACTTTTACAATTAATTATCGTTTACGTCACAATATTTCGGAGAAAAATGTAGGTATTGGCTTTAATGACTGGATTAAAATGGTTCAAACCATCGACAAAATTATTTGCAACTTTTTTTCTTATTTTGATCCAATGAATATCCCTTTATATTTGTGATGTATGTTTAGTAAACACCCTATGCAGGGTCCCAACTGTTTCATAGGGACAGTAGGTAGGTATTGCTATGTCGGAAGCAGTTAAAGTTACAGGGGCGGTTAAATTAGAAAAAAGTTGCGATTTCCGAAGCTTACCTACCTATTAAAACTATATTTTCGTTGTTGCCAAATTTCTGTTAGTTTCGGAAATACAAGGGTGACTTATAAAAACCAACGATTATAATTTTATTAAATATTTTCCAATCTATTGATTTTAAAGACAGTTTAAATTTAAAAATTTTATATCTTTTTTTCTCTCTATAATATAGTATTCTCAGATTTTACGTGTGACGTTTCGTTTTCGAAATATCATCATCAGCTTAATTTTTTTAAATACGAACCTGGATTTTTTCTTTGCCGTTTTTGACTTCTTTGGGTAGTCAACAACCCATACTGTTTTTAATTTTTTAATAAAACATAAAAAAAACAGGTTCGTATTTAAAATAATACCTAATCAAAAATAATAATTTATCAGGTGATCTCGCTTAAGCATCTAAATATTAAAAATAAAGCTTAGCCCTAAATAATTAGATTTGAGTGGTTTTTAGTACAGTGGAGTAGTCGAAATAATAGAAATAAAGTAAATGAAAAGTTGTTACTAGTGGCAAATAGTTTATTAATTTACTGTGTTAATGCTTGCTGTTTAAAAGTCTTGCATTGAAAATTCTTTATGTTAATCTGCTTTTCAAGGAAAGGGTCAGGTTAGTTAAAGCCTAAAATAAAAAAAAAATCGAAATACCAAGGAATAGTTCATAAAAATATTTAAATATACTTGCCTTATTTACTTTCATTAAGATCATCATTAACAACTAACTACATACAATATGTATTGTAATATGTACGACCAATCATACAATGCACGCATAATGCGATGTAGAACGCTATTTACGAAGCGGTGGTTGCAAAGTTCCTCCACGCGCGCTGTTTACGAATGATCTTCGGACATATTATGGATGGCGATACGATACGCTGGTTACGATTATGCGCCCGGGTGAACCTGTTACATCTTATTAGAACGAATTTAAATCGACATTGCGTTTAAAACTGTCATTCGAGATCTCGGCCTTTAAACTACTCTTTAATGTCGAAATAAAGACACTTCGAAAATCCAGCAGATTGTTACAGACCAGAGGAGCACAAAACGAAAAACTAGCTCGAAACGCAGACGTTTTGTGTCTGGGGGTATCAAAACGATAATCAATACCCCTTAAGTCTCTAGTGTGCACGTCGACCCGTCTTTTTAACTTAGTAGCCAAATACTTTGGGACGCCAGAATTAAGGATTCTCTGCACGAAACAGGCGTAGTGAACAAAACGGGATTCATTAAGCTTTAGCAGTTTGAGTTCACGGATATACGGTGTTATATGAGCGAACCTGGGTACAGGCGCTATAAAGCGGACCGCATGATTAAACATCCTCTGCAGCTGCTTGCGAGCGTCATTCGTGATGCAAGGACCATAGACAACATCACAGAAGTTGAAATGGGACAACACCAAGGAAACAATAAGAGTTTTCTTCGTTTCGGAATCAAGGAGATCCTTAAATGGGAAGAGGCATTTAAGGCTAAGATAGGCCTTCCGACAGATAAGGCCAACATGTCTGTCGAACTTGAGGTGAGAATCAATAATCAGTCCAAGATTTCTGGCTGATTTTACCGTGGGAATTGGATCACCACAAATACTCAAGGAAAGTTCACCGCAGGATTGCAAAACCTGCTGAGAACCAACCATGAGATGCACCGTTTTAGATGGATTAAGAACCAGACCACTTCTGTCAGCCCACGACTTCACAAGGCCCAAGTCCGTATTAATAAGAGAGCATGCTTGATCATTGTCCTTTGGTGGAAACTGAAAGATAAGCTGGATATCATCAGCGAACATATGAATCTCACACTGTTCTGGGACATTCACCAGATCAGCTGTTAGAATTGAGAACAGGAGAGGGCCCAAGACAGATCCCTGGGGAACCCCAGAATATAGTTCTTTCAATGCTGATATGGAAGAGGAATCAAGATCATCCAACATAGTCAACTGTAATAGTTGTTTTAAGTAACTAGCTAACCAGTCATTAGTTTTGTTCTGAATCCCATAGTGATTGAGTTTAGCCAACAAACAGTCAAAATTAACCGTATCAAATGCCTTGGACATATCCAGCAGAGTTACCGAAGTAAGTTTTTGATTTTCAAATCCGTGCAAGCACTGATCAACGATAGAACAGAGACTGGTGCATGCCCCAAACCCCTTTCTAAATCCAGACTGCCTATTGGGCAAAATAGAATTTTGTTCCAAGAACAATGATAACTGGTGGTGAAGGACAGATTCGGCTATTTTGAGAGGTACGGAGAGCAAACTTATTGGTCGAAGATCACCAAAGTTATTTATTCTGGTCTGTTTCTTCGCTATTGGCTTAACAATTGCGACTTTCCAAACATCCGGAACTATTCCAGTCTCAAAAGATACATTGATTATATGTGTTAAGGGTCTTAAAATGTACACCAAGGCCAGTTGAAGCATTCTAGCAGAGATGTTGTCATATCCCATAATGTGTGGCTTTTGCTTAAGAATTGACTGCTTTATAAAATGTTCATTGACGTAAGAAAACTGAAATGACGTGGCGGAGTGAGAAGATGACAGAAGCTGAGTAATAAGATTACAATCAGGAAGCGTTTTTGGAATTCTATCCACAAAAAAATTGTTGATAGCCTCAGCGTCATGCAGCTCGGGATCCAGAATTAATGACTGGTCCCTCCGATGGATATTCCAACTCTTTAAGTGAGACCACATTCGTCTGCTATCACAACGACAGTCCCTAAGTACCATGGAGAAATATGCCCTCTTCTCGCTAAGAAGGGCTGCGTTATATGTATTCCGCAGTTCACAGTAGTATCGCCTATGCTCAGGTTTTCGGGTTCGCTTGAACTGTGACCAAGAGTTTCTAGTCAGTCTGCGAAGCCTTTTAAGGGTATCTGTAAACCAGGGATTAGTTTTTTTTAGATTTATTATAGGTAATATTAACAAAGGGAGCATGCTTGTCAAACAGTGACAGAAGAATGTTATTAAACAATGCTATCTTGTCGTTTATATTAGATATATAATACAAAGAATCCCAATGTATCAGGGCGGCATCAGAATTAAACTCGTCAATGTTCAAGTTTTTGAAGGCTCTTACAGTCTTCACTGTCTTGCCGGAACACTCGCATTCAAGATCAAGAATACATGAAACTAAGTTATGGTCGGATAAATTTAGTTCAGAAACAAGAGTATTAGTTAGTTTTAAGTTAGAATTGGTAATGATGATATCAATCAAGGATTCCGTGTCTCTAGTAACGCGAGTGAGAGACCGGATAACCTGACAACAATCATAAACACTCAAAAGGTTGTTAAAATATCTAGTCATGGGAGTATTATTTAGAAGATTTATATTTAGGTCACCCATCAATAAAAAGTTATCGATACCATTTGCATTAAAAAAAGTATTATGTCACCCAGAACAGAAATATTAGCATAATTGGAATCAGGTGCTCTGTAAAAAACTGCAAGACCAAGTGCACTTTTATTTCAAATTAATTTTAGAGCGATAAATTCAAAATTATTTATGTCAGAATCCATTGGCACTTTAAGTTGCTTAAACTTTATACGATTGTTCACAAGAACTCCAACACAACCGCCCCTGCCATCTCGATCACGCCTTACAGATGTAAAACCATTAAAAGCACAGAATGAATCAGGAATTTGTGCACTGAGCCATGTTTCACTTATGCATAGTGCGGTGAATTGAGGATTCGATTCATCCAGAAGTGATTTAATATCATTAATCTTTTTTAAAATTGATCTAATGTTAATATGGAAAAAACGAATTTTAGACACCATTATAGTTTTTTTAACCTTAGGCGTAATTTGAGTGGCAGAAGAGTGATATGATCCACACAAATTTACAGCATTACAATGCTGTGGAATGCAATCTTCGTCCACGAAAAAATTTGTTTTTAGATACTGGATTAGACACAGTTGATGGTGGTTTCAGCATAGTTGAGTGCTCAGCAGTAACAACAGCCTCCAAGGCAGTCGTTGACGTTTTCTTCAAAGGAGAAACAGCGATCCAACAATCCAAGTCTTCTTCAGCATCCCGCACATCAGCCTCAGATGCCAGGTAAACCTGCCCCGAAGTGCGAGGCTCTCCATTTAAAGCGTTCAGGCGGGTCTGAAAGGATTCATGAATTTCGTGACAGTAAGAGTCCGACCTGGCGAGAATCAGCTCAGAGAAATGCCGAGCAAGTTTTCTTCTACCAGGAGCTGATAGTCTAGGTAGACCCCGCCTAGTAGTATATAAGTCATTAGAGCCCAGACTATTTAAATCAAAAATACGCGTGCTATTAGTTGATAACTTGTTAGGAGACACTAGAGAGAAAAATGACCGATTCATCTGATCAGGCGTAGGTGACGATCCAAGGTCAGGAACTGTCATCAGGATTACATTAGTCTGGAGGCCCATAACGAGGATACGTGTTAGTGTAGATTCATACAAGCCAGATCCCATGAGGGCATCCGCAAAGCCATCCTGGATAATCACAAAATCCTTCTTGGAAAATTCCCAGCACAGTTTGACAATATCCTCAGTTAGACCATCCAAAGTGGCGTTGAGCTTGGAGATTTCAAGGACATGGTAATCACAACCCAATGCATTACGTAAAAGTTTGGAGTAACTTCCCAAAATACCATCATTAAGAATAAGCACACTACCAGTTGTTACATTGGCAGTGCGACGTATGGGGCAAGTCTGCATTTGGGAAGACAAGGAACTTTCCACCAAAGTTTGAGTTGACTTTTCTATCTGGACGAGTGAGCTTCTAACGGTTTTCACCATCTCCAAATCATTAGTCAATATACTCGCTTGAATCTCAAGATCTTTAATTTGCTGTAGTAGCTGCTTATGAACCATACTGAGCTTCTTTACCCGCACTTCAAATTCCTTAACCTTACCAAGGCCAACCTCACACTCCCTACATTCTCTAACAGGATCCTGGTTAAATTGCTCCTCCATATCGTAGGCATCGATTTCAGAAATAGAAATTTTTTAGTTTGTTAATGTGTTTGTCTTTCAGAGCAACCTCACTCTTTAAATCATCAATGTGAGAAACTAAAGCATCAACCAGAGCAATCTCTTTAGCATCATTGGCACATCTATCAGAGCAAAAAATAGTGTGTCTATTAATTACATGGCATTCCTTGGTTTTGCTGTAGCAACTTTTATGAAATATGTTATGGCAATTAACACAAAAATAATTCTGAGTTAGTTTAGTCTTTTTACAACACTTAAACACAGTTTCCATTGTCAGTTAAATAAATACCAAATAATAACAATAATAATAATAATTTTAGAAGTGAAGAAAAAAAAAAACACAAAGGACTGGGACACACACTTCACGTCCTGGGATCCGTCAGGACGACTTTTAAAGACAAACAAGGAGGACCACTAGAAAAGGAAGACATATAAGGAAAAGAAGAGGAAATCGTTAAAGTTAAATATGGTAAAAATAATATAAGTTACGGTAAAGTAATAAATTAGAGTCCGGCCCAGATAAAGGCAAATCGAATAATATTCATTTAGAGTTTTTTTATCAGGATTAGTGTATTTTGTTATTTAATTTTTTTATTCTATTCGCTGGCACTTTAATGTCAAATTATAAATAAATAAAGTTAGGAACCGTTGTTTTAATGATTTAGTAACAATACGTTCATTTTTAACACTTAAACATAACTTTACCAGAACGGCAGCATTCCAATATACCTCGCAGAACTAGATGTGATGAATAATACAGCAATAATTCAGAAAGATCTGGAATATTTTTAGTTAATTTGTTTGCTTGGCTCAGCTATGAATGTCTGGGAGGTTGTTGAGTAATAGATAAAAGGTTTATTCCGCTGAGTAATAGGGCCATTTTGGAAAATATTAAGAGGCCAAGGGTTTCAGATCATTTATCCGCCCATAATTTCATATCCCAACAAGACAACTGCCCAGTTTACACTGCAGAAATAGCGAAAGAATGGTTTCAGCAGGATAACATAGCAAATCTCTTGTGACTCTCAAAAAATTCTGACTTACTGATAAAAGGCAGCACTTTCCGCAAGAGAATAATTGACGTGACTTTAAATTACTTAATATGAAGGTAATAATCTTATTTAGAGTGAATGTGCACTTAATATAATATAATTTTCTGTGTCTTTGGTCATTTCTGGCTATGTTCTTGGGGGCAATATTTCTTGATTTAATGCTGGCGTCTTGGAAATTGCAACATTTTAAAACTGTATTCTTAACAAAGATAAAGTTCTTGGTGCCAAAGTAATTAGCCCTTATCCTAAGAGTATGGTATAGGTACTTACATACAATTCAGCATCTGCGCGGTATCGCCTCAGTACTCCAGTGACCAAAGAACTTGAGGTTTCTATAAAGCATCTCGGCTTACTGCTATACGGATAATTTTTCTATGGCTTAGTGGATTTGGATTATGAATGGTACATTGGAAGCAGATGGATGCGATTTTTAGTGTTTCGACATCCTATGATTATGTGGCTGGCTACACTGCTTGTGATTTGTGGCGTGCATAGTTTAAACTCAAAATGGGCGACGAATTATTTATTTATATTTTCTTGAAGATAGTTGTCTATACAGGGTGTAATTTAATTGAGTGCCGATACTTAAGGGTGATAATCTATGAATGATTCTAAGATAAAAAGTTCATATGGACATATGTCCTAAACGTCTTCATTTTTGAGCTACAGGGTGTTAACATTTTAAGAAAAATATAACCTTTTTATATAAATCACTCTTAGATATTTTTATGAAATTTTGTACATACCTTTTAATCAATAAGGAGCATTTTTTGACCTAACAGATTTATAAAAATTTTTACCAGTGACGTCCGTACGGGGTTTGAACTGAATATTTTTAAAGAAAAAATGGATACGCCACTGCTTTTTCTAAAAACGAAACTTACTTTTGAAATTCCCATTTATTTTAAAGCAAATTTCGTTTATGGACTTTTGTACGACGCACCGTTTTCGCGTAAAAAAATAAAAACAAAAAAAACATTTTTTTCTTCGGTTCATTGAGACTGCTTTTATTTATTTTGTTGAATTTGGTTGGCACCCACCATGAGTGGAAACACTTTTTTTGGGACAACAATTTATTTTCTACTCACCAGTGACATTCAACTGAACGTTTGAAAAGAAAAAAACGGTAACCATATTAAATGCCCTCTTAAAGCAAATCAAATAAAAATCAGTAGGCTGGGTAAAGCTACATCAATTTTGACGTTTCTTTTCATAAAGACAAAAGGCCTGGCATTGATTTTGCATTATTAAATAATTATTATTACAGTAAGACGTTAAATTATAATAAAAGAATGGTAAATTTTACAAACAGTGAATTAACTGACATGCATTTTATTTATGGGCTTGCAGACGGTAATGCATACGAAGCCAGGCGGATATACCAAGAGCGGTATCCAAATCGCGTACTACCCGATCCGAGAACATTTTCTAGGATTCATAGACGTCTCCACGAGACCGGAACTTTAAAAGTAGACCACAGTGCTAAAGGAGTCCATCAAACAGTAAGAACACCGGAACTTGAAGAAGGAATTTTACACGAAATTGAGGAGAACCCCGAAAGTAGCACGAGGAAAATCGCGGCAACATTTAATGTTTCACATTTTCTTGTTTGGAAAATTCTCATCGAAAATTTATTATACCCATATCACATTCAAAGAGTCCAGGCATTACTCCCTAGAGATTTCCCGATGCGCATTAATTTCTGTGTGTGGTTTCTTCAAAACCTGATGGAAAATCCGTTATTTGACAGGCACATTCTTTTTACCGACGAAGCTAATTTTTCTCGAAACTCAATAAGAAATTTCCATAATAACCATTTATGGGCGGATGAAAACCCTTATGCAATTGTAGAATCAAATCATCAAGAACAGTTCTCAATAAATGTTTGGGCTGGCATTATTGATGATTATTTGATAGGCCCATTTTTTCTCCCAAGAAGACTTGATGGACAATCATATTTACACTTTCTTGAAGAAGATCTGCCGCAAATGCTTGAAGACCTTCCATTATTATTAAGAAACCAGATGTGGCTAATGCACGATGGTGCGCCTCCACATTTTAGCTTACGAGTGCGTGAATTTTTAAATCACACCTATCGCAATCGGTGGATAGGTCGCGGAGGAACGCAGCCATGGCCACCTAGATCTCCGGACCTTAACAGTTTAGACTATTTTTTCTGGGGGCATCTGAAAAGCTTAGTGTACCAAGTGCCGATTCATACCGAAGAAGAGTTACGAAATCGTATATTAGTATGCTGCCAAACCATAAGAAACACCCCGGAAATCTTCGAAAATGTGCGTCAGTCTATGGGAAGAAGAGTCCATGCTTGCATACGTGTGGGTGGACGACACTTCGAACAACTACTGTAAATAATGTGGGTTCTTTATTCTGTTTATCTTCTCTTGTCATTTCGCTTTCGATTTAAGGTTTGGAATTTTTCCTTTTAAATTAATCGCGATTTTTGAAACAAAATTTTTTATTTTTTTTTGTTTTTATTTTTTACGCGAAAAAGGTGCGTCGTACAAAAGTAAGTCCATAAACGAAATTTGCTTTAAAATAAATGGGAATTTCAAAAGTAAGTTTCGTTTTTAGAAAAAGCAGTGGCGTATCCATTTTTTCTTTAAAAATATTCAGTTCAAACCCCGTACGGACGTCACTGGTAAAAATTTTTATAAATCTGTTAGGTCAAAAAATGCTCCTTATTGATTAAAAGGTATGTACAAAATTTCATAAAAATATCTAAGAGTGATTTATATAAAAAGGTTATATTTTTCTTAAAATGTTAACACCCTGTAGCTCAAAAATGAAGACGTTTAGGACATATGTCCATATGAACTTTTTATCTTAGAATCATTCATAGATTATCACCCTTAAGTATCGGCACTCAATTAAATTACACCCTGTATTGCCTTCGCTAAAGACAGCAATTTCGTTTTTCTATATTTGCAAGTAATGTGCTTGTTTTGTTAGAACAAAATATTTTTACTGTGTGTAAAGCTAAGACAAATATGTCCTTATAAAAATATTAAAAACATGTATTTATAAACGAACACCAAACCTATAAAGCCGTCCAAAGTACGTTTGCTGCAAAGAAATAGTTTCTTGCACCAACCTTTTATGCTATGGCCAAAGCTTAGTTGCAACATACATATGTTTTGTGTCCTATCATTGTTGTTAGGGTTTCGATATTTCAGTTCTTCTACCCTTGTCAGCCGAACAATAATTTGGTAAAAACTATGGAGAAAAACTATTTAAACGCAGTTCTAATGAATTTATTTATTCTGTTTTGAGAATGTAATCAAATTATAAGCACGACATGTAGAAAGTTTAATGAAATGTATCCGAATCTACCGCCAATGAACAACAAAAAATTTGTACGATTTCAAAATAGTTTCGTTGCGTTTGGTTTAACTTTAAAAGGACAAAGACCACGACCCGCAACTTCTGATGAAGACAACAAGATTAATGTTTTGGCATATTTCCATGCATTTCCCCAGTCACCAATACGAAGTGCTGCAGAAGATATGGGTATACCGTATTCATCAGTTCAAAGAATTCTAGAAAATTATAACATGCATGATTATAATTTCAATAAAGTTCAAGCTATGAAGCCTCAAGATCCTCAGCAGAGAGCTTTTCAAATCAGTAATAATATGCAGGGTGTTTTGTTTGATTATTTCGTACACCTGCCAATTTCGCCGTTTCGTCCAATCGAACCGTCTCGATTAAGCCAATATAGTATAATAATATCTAGTATTATACTGAATATTTCACTCATGTATAAATTTTCCCATAAGAAACGTTAAAAATAAAAAAATATCAGCGGATATACAACGTTGCCTAGACAACGTTGTATATCCAACACACAACAATCGAACCTATTTGACGAGACAGTTTTTTTTTTTACCTTTTTACTGCGAACGTGATCGTTATTGTTATGAGTTCCCTTCGGGAAATTCATTGCTTTTGATAAACAAACCCTCTCAACAGATAACGACAACGATATAATTATGGCATAAATGAAAAAATAATATATATTTCATTCTAGAAATATTCTCCCTAAATACCGCTCGTGCATAAAAATTAACCAGATAATTTTCATTCAAGCTTGTTATACTAATTCCACTCGTTCTTCGAACTCGTGGAATTATAAAAAAAATTGGTATTACCCCCGATAAAACCCCTTGGGATTTTAGCGATTAAACGTCGCCATTGGCCCGTCTATAAAGCTGGATTTATAAACTTGACGTTCCGTTTGCGTCATGCGTCTGCGTCTGCCGTCTCAAATTAAAAGCACAATATTCCATAAGGTCATTTATAGATGCCGCCGGTATCGCCGTCTGCGTCGCGCCTGCCGTTCCGTGCCGCCAGACATAAACCAATTTTATCTTTTCCGTCGCGGAGTCGTAGAAACGCTCGTAGCAGGTTTCAAGAGCCAATCAAAATCGTGTTTGTCTGTCACGTGATATTTAGTAAATAATATTATTCTAATTGACGCCATTTTGAACCATTCTTGTGTTGTTCGTTAAGTCCATTTTCAAAATACCAAAAACACCAAAGACATTCGAAATACACTGACATTTTAATAACAGAAAAAAAAACAGGTTATGTTATTGTTTTCTGACCAGAACGTCAGAGCCAACGTCAAGTTTATAAATGGTCAAATTTTGTATCTACGGAGGACGACGCAAACGTCAGACACGTTGCCGACGCAAACGGCACGACGTCAAGTTTATAAATCCAGCTTATAGTTCTGTCACAATATTTTGAAGTATAAAAAATCAATGTCAGTTATTTTTTTCTAACTTTTTCATAAAATTTCTGATATTTTAATACAATTACATTAGTACTATATTTATTTACCTACTTGTTTTTATATTATAATACACCCATGTCTATTTTTTCTCCAATAAGCTTGTTATTGTAAATTACACAACATTTAAAAAAACCTATCAATGTCATTTATTATATTATAACTAATCTAAAATTCTGACGTATTGCTTTTGCTTTAACATATTTTGCGGCAATGCTGGCAACCAAACATACAATAATAAAATTATAATAAATGTATTTTGGTTGTCAGCCTCAAACTAAACAGTTTTCGTCGGAACATTTGGGGTTCACGAAATAATCGTGCCAAATATCACTCGACCATAATTTTTTTATTGGTTAAATTTTACATTGTTCACTCAAACTTATTTGGCAATTTTACTCGTTGAACTTTGGGCATGTTTATTCAAAGATTAATCAGAATAAACATGTCCAAATTCAACTCGTAAAATTTCTAAACAAAAAAGTTTTCGTGACAGCTGAAAAATTTAA